>OZ012692.1:28368850-28496862 GCA_963942565.1 Maea johnstoni
TGGTATTCATTGGATAGCTCTAGCTGAGAACTCTCTGATGAGTACCCATAATGTGTCAGGGTTTAGATCATTCTTCTGGTTTTTACCGACATGGCAGGGTTTAGATAATTTTCAAAAATCTTTGCATCCTTGTGCTTTGGAAGAAAGTAGCTTTAGCATTGGAAGGGTTAAAACTTCAATGGTTTATGTTCTAATTAGCAAAAATGAGAAGTATGAGGTCCTAGTGCTCAAGTATTGGTTAACAAGCACGTAACTTCGCTATTTTTGTTTCAGCGAGCTTCATAAAGTAAACATCATGTATTATGCACTGCTACTTATCTCTGTGTGATCTTATGCAGCTGATATGACTGGTCAACTTTACTGTTACATATGCTCTACTCAAGTATTTTCCTGGCACCTGCCCGATGATTGTATTAGACATTTCCAGGTGTGAATGTTTGGTTATGTTCTTCTGTAAACCAATGCAAACCAGTATGTGGTAGCAATATCTATCTTCTTTAGATTTCAATAGCTCTCTATATAACATGTTTTATGATATTTCTATACATACACATGGATGCTTAGTCTACTATACCATATACTTAAGCAAATTAGGAGTATACAGTATACTTAAAGCTTAAGAGAAAAGTGCCATTTTTCTTGATATAACAAATCGATGATTGGATCCTCCTTAGGAGGGTAGATCCTAGCTCTAACTAGGTCATACTATGAGATGAAAAGTAAAAGCCAGAATATTCATATGATCAAAACCCAGCTCTTTTCAGGTCTAAATGGGCGTAGGCCATGAAATCAACAGAGACTATGATATACAAAACACACCCCATTCAAGGTGGAGAGTGCCCTTTTTAAGGGAGGCCTAAACATTTGATTTGTTAACCCATTCACATATGGAGCAAAAACATGATGTGGCATACATGGAAATATCTTGATAATAAAGCAATCTTTTGAGAGATATTTGAAAGAAAGTTGTCAGTTTTAGAATTGAAAAACCCTTTTTCAAATAATTATCAAAAATTACTTTATTTAAGGGTTACATTTACATTTCTCTGACCATCTGTGCATGTACCTCAGAATGCCCTCGTGGTTTACCCATTCATGCTTGCAGATCTCCCAGACAAGTGTCGTCTGGTCCTATAATAACTTTGGAAATAAGCATATTTTCACAGAATATTTGAAGGAAAGTTGTGGATTGCAATTTGGTCAACATTTCTTCTTAAAACATTTCCTAAAAGATATTTAAAAGATATTTAATCAATTAGGACTTTTTTTGGCCGCTAGAGGCAAGTAATATGGGTTAGGCAAGTCACAGCCTTGACTAGGGGTTCTTAGAAAGATTTAATGGCCACAAAATAATCCAATATTTGTTAAATTCTTGGTTAGCCACAAACATCATGATGTTACAGGGTACATGCAATTTTAGTGGTATAGGTCCCAAAATAGCCTTTTATGTGGAGGCCTGCTTCTGTTACATTGATAGGGTCACCATGGTGAAGAGAGACTCTAAATCACAGCTTCTTTTTCTGTGTACAGAGTGTCACTCCCTGGTATTTTTACAGCCCACCTACATAACCCATTTGTGTCTGTACCACCCCAATAAGGTCTGACGATTTTGGTGATATCTCTCCAACAAAACAAAACTTTTGAAAGATAATTGTAGGAGAGATGTTAATTAGACTCAAACCAACAATTCCTCTTCAAAAAGATCACAAATCGACCCTTTATTCTCAGGTTATCTTCAGAAGTCTCGTGAGAGCAGACAACATTTTTGCATGATTGGGAGCGCCCCTGAAATACTCCACCCTGACCTGGTTGCTATGTTTTTCCCAGTGTTTACATATGGTAGAATGCACCAGAAGCTGGCCCAGCCAGCCAAAACAAGCCTGTATTGTCAGGCCTAACCTGGATGGGTTTTTTCTCTTATTAACCTATTCAGGCATGATATCCTCTAGAGAGTGTAGGGATATATCCTACTTTTGATTATAAATTGATAACTACTAACAGGGTTCGACATTCCCAGGGGCCTAGGGGCATATGGATGTTGTGGTGGGCCCCTAGATTTTTTAGACTAGGGGACCAAAATAGTATTATATTATTATATGTATGATAATGAGAAATCCTGTTTTTGGCCATTCATTTTTATCAAAGACCTTTTCGGGCCCCTAGCCAGAAATCTTAGTGTCACACCCTGCTACTAATGATTTTTCAAAACATTTGAAGGAGAGTTTTTAGTGGTTATCTGATTAAATTAGTCGTTCTCAAAAACTTTCCTGAACGATTTCACCAAAATTGCTTGGCTGCTTTCAGCCAGTGTGACCATTAATTGGTACATATATATTATCTGGAGAACATTCTTGATAAGAGCTAGTTGTCTGACTATATAACACTATGGAAAATAATTCCAAAATTAAGGACAAATTCACAAAACTATTTAAAAGCAAAGTGTTGGTATGGTTCTGGTCAACACTTCTCTCCTAAATACTTATAGTAAATTCTCTGATCAATAAGCAAGCACCATTATATTGTCATATTTGGGTGATACATTTTAGATGCCAATACCATAAATTGGAAGTAAGAGAAATACCGTATTTTCGCGCGTATAGGACGCACTTTTTTTACATAGGACGCAGTGGTATGAAAAGGGGGTGCGTCCTATACACAAAGCTAGAAATCTAGGGTGTTTTACATCGAGTGCCCAGGCCACACCGAGATCACAAATCGATGACAAACCATTACCGCAACCCGTATCAATTACGGCTCGGGTATGATTTGATTTCAATTGTGTTTCTAACATGTTTAGCACGTCTCTAACTGTTCAACTGTTGTTTGTTATATCGGACATGTCCAGCCGGTTCTATTTTAAGCACAATAATTACAATACACTGCATAAATGTCCAAGCCCCTATTATAATCAATGTAATGTTTGTCCGAATCCAATGCTAGTTAGTAAGATGACCCCCATTTCTTTCATTTGTAATTTGAAAATAGCTAGAGACATGGGCCGAAAGGGGGGGTGCGTACTATACACAAAGCTAAGGTCTATACATCTTTTTAATGGCCTGAACAAGGGCTGCGTCTTATATACGGGTGCGTCTTATACGCGCGAAAATACGGTAGCATGAATTTCAAATTATCTAAAGAAAAGTTGTCATATCACTCAATAATCAGTCCTTAGGGAAGGAAGCAGGTTAAAGCTGGGAGCCTGGGAGGGGCATTTGGCAATGGGCCCACAAGTATTCTAACACTTTTGTGATTCAAAGGTGCATGAATGGGTGAACCCATTAACACTCAAGAGTTCATGGAGATGGATCGTCTGCTTCTCTCATACTTTTGAAAATAATTTGTGAATTAATGAAAGTTCACAAAATATTTGAAGGTGAATTGTTGTTTGGCTTCTGGTCAACATTTCTCCCTCAAATCTTTTCAATAAAATGCTTTTGAAATAGAAATATTCTCCAAATTGTCAGGCCTCTTTTGGCTACTCCGAGTATTAATGGGTTAACATACCTCTATTAAATATTTTATGAAAAATGCTCTGGTGCAAGAGATATGACCAAAATAGCAAGGATGTTTAGGGCGCAACAGGCATGAATGGGTTAATGTCTAGGTAGGTGGGATAAAGTGGTTGCTTGTTTCCTGCATGCATAAACTCGGCACATGTGGCCTATATAATCACAAACTGAATCTGAGCATGGCAATCACGCTACCACTGCATGGAGCTCATTGCCTGTGAATAATTAATATGTACACACCAATCTCTTTACCCCAGCCATGCCTGGGGTTCTCCACTGCTCCTACATAGAAATCGTCTGGACCAAAAATGCTTTTGGAAATAACTTTGGAATTGAACATGAATTAAGGAAATATTTGAAGGAGAGTTATTAGATAGTTTCGGATTAATAATTCTCCTTCAAATATTTTCTGAAAACTGTTTTTAGAAAGATATTATCAAAATAGACCAGAAGGTGGTTTTGGGCGTCATGGGCATGAAAGGGTTAACTTTTCATGCTTAAGAGTTCATTCAGAAATCATAGCTTGAAATATGAAACTGTTGACAGTAACTTGGGAATTAAGAAAGGTGTTTACAAAATATTTGAAGAAGAGCTGTTGGTATTGTTCTGATCAAAATCTCTCATTCAAATATTTCCCCACCTACCAAGTTTCACCTGAAAGATATCAAGAGAATTGCACCTAAACCCTTCCAATGCTAAGGCTACTTTCCTCCAAAGCACAAGGATGCAACGATTTGTGAAAAACATCTAAACCCTGTCATGTTGGTATTCATTGGATAGCTCTCACCGAGCACTCTCAGATGAGTACCCATATGCCAGGGTTGACGTTTTTTGCATCATTTCGTATTGGCAATATTAGCCACCAGCAGCATAAGGGTTAGGGCCTATGTGAGAAATAATAGGTTAAATATACAGGTTGAAATCACAGGAGTAAACCACGCCCTGTACCTGCATTAAGTGGGTAGACTACTCGGCCTACGATTTTACTTTAAGATCATGTTAACCCATTCATGTTTAAGAGTTTAGAAATTGTCACCTGGATCTATGATACTTTTGATAATAACTAAGAATATTTTAAGATAAGAAAATATCTAAAGGAGAGTTGGTAATATTCCGAATAACAGTTCTCCTTCTATGTTTTCCAGAATTTCCTTCTCATATGCAAGATTTCATCATAATCGGAGCAGATTTTGGCCAGACTCCGGTGTGACTGGAACATATCTACTTTCACCTATACAGGTGTGTGGATTTAACACCACATGTGACTAATTAACATTTCCTCCCCAGCATGAAGGTAAATATTTGAAATGGACAGCACACCTATTATCCATAATTCAGATAGCAAAAGCGTGAATCATAGATGTCAATATTGACATGGCATACCATATCCTAACTGTCTGCTTCTTGTATAAACAATATAAGTATAGGTATGAAATCAACATTTAGATGACTTGTGAAAATGACAGTACTAAAATTCCATTGTGTCAGTGTAGGGTATGCATTATGACAATGTCTTAAAATTTTATCAAACCAATGAAACCATAGTTGTTTTCCTTTGTCTGTATCTTTTTAAAAATGAGAATTTTGAAAAAAATAAATAAACTTGCCAAATGCATTCAAAGGAAATATTTCTGCCAAGTGCTTTTGAAAACTCTTAAAAGATGGTTTTCAATGAATGAAAAAGAGCAAGTACAGCAGTGTTATCATGACTAAGACATGTACTATATCATTATTGTTATCATTATCATTATTATAATCATCATTATTATTATTATTATTATTATTATTATTATTATTATTATTATTATTATTATTATTATCATCATCATTATTATTATCATTATTATTATCATTTTCTTTTCTATTACCATTATTATTAGTATTATTATTATTATCATCATTATTGTCATTATTATATTTATTATTATCACTACTATTATTATCATTACTAATATTATTATTATTATTATTATTATTATTATTATTATTATTATTATTATCATTATCATTATTATCACTATCATTACTATTATTATCATTATCTTTTAGGGCACCTGTTTGAAATTGAAGGTGGGCATGTAATGCGCAAGTTGCAGACCACAAGAACATGTCCCACACACAATTTTAATTTTGGAAAGCAGGTAGTTAGAACTATAGGTCTATTTGACGTGTCTACAGCTTCAATGACTAAGGATTAAGATATTGAAGAACTCGTGTCTGCATAGGCCAATATTGTCATAACAATTTTGATGATATTGTTATTTTTCAGAAACTATTTGAAGGAGAAATATTGATTAAAACCCAATCAACAAATCTCCTTCAAATATTTTGCGAATTAATGCGTACTTCCAAAATTATCACCAAAAGGATCAGACCGTACTTGTAAAAGCTATCTCCAGGCATGAATAGGTTACAGGCATGCAATTCAACAAGTGCAGCCTGTAACAGGTTCTCCTCTAACATGGGTCCTGGATTTACGTGTTATCTTTGTGTCGATTTCGCAGACATTCAGACAAACAGACAGACAGGGCCTGGCATGCAGTTTCCTGCTCCTGCGATCGACCGTGTTCCCTGAAAGTTGGCCTCCTTGCAATGCGGTAAACACTCAATTCTCAGAACTTCTCATGTCGAGGAGAGAAAACCAGGAAAGAGGCCAAGAAATCGGCAGGAAATTTCATCTCGAGCAGAAGCAAATAGAATCATTCAAGAGTGTGTGAGTGGTCTGACGTAAATACGGATGTCATAAAAACCTCAGTGAGTTTGAAGACGCTTTTGACTGAGAGTGACTCTTTCCCCTTCTTAACCCAATAATGTTTAACCCATTCATGCCTGTAGCCGCCAAAACAGCCTGACTATTTTGGTGATATCTCTCTAACAAAAGATGTATTTAGAATGCATTTGAAGATGAATTGTACATCAGCACTCTATCTATAACTCTCCTTCAAATATTTTGCAAATCTATGCTTCGTTTCATAGTTATTATTAAAGGTAGAACAGGTTCAGATGACACTGGTTGAATATATCTCCAGGCACAGATGGGTTGAGAGTTCCTGTGAAAAGTTTGTTGTCTAATCTCAGATACTTGTGAAAATATCATGAAAATAAATATGATTATAAAAACAACATATTTGAAGGAGAGTTGCCTGTAGTGTTCTGATCAACATTTCTCCATCAAATATTTCCCAACGTAATGCCTCTGCTTGAAAGATGTCACCAAAATTGTTAGACTGTTTCTGGCCAATGTGAGCATTAATCGGTTGAACACAGATTTCCCTCAAATATTCTTGGAACATTGCCTTCGTGTGTGAAATATTTGCATAGTAAACAGAGAGTCTGGCTGTTGGGAGAATTTCAGTCTGGGCCAAGACAGATAACAAATTGAAAGTGCCAAGTGTCCTGAAATCTTGGCAGCGCTATACCTTCCAGATCAGTCTGCTCAGGATTCTCAAGGAGTATCTTGGGTACAATTGGGCTTTAATGGGAAACGGGCTGTCCAAAATGGGAAACTGTTGATTTCATGGGTGACTTATATTTCAGGGGAGACACATTCAGATAACAATTATTGAAAACATGCACTGAATCTTTAATGGCCTAGCACTTGTAATAAAGTGAAATTTTGGAAATATTTGCTTGGTATAGAAATTTTATAAAATCCTCCACCTGAATATTTGGGTGATTCGAAGCAAATGTGTTTTTCAAGGATTCGAGTGTCCACATGATGCCCAGTGCTTTAAACCCTTCCAATCCAATGCTGAGGCTACTTTCGTCCAAAGCACAGGGACGCAAATATTTTTGAAAACCATCTAAACCCTATCATGTTAGTATTCATTGAATAGCTCTCTCGAGCACTCAAATGAGTACCCATGTTCCAGGGTTTCAGTCATTTTTAGGTCTTTTGCATCATTGTGTACTGGCCAAATTAGCCACCAGAAACATAAAGGTTAACAAAGACCTTTCTGTGCCAAGCTGACCTAGCTGTCTGGACTTCCAGACATCAATTACTCATGACACCCCCAATCCCCCTCCATCCCCCAGTCTCCCCCTCACCCCTGATGTCCACTCTGATTAGTCAATAACACCAGACTGTGACATCAGTCATCTCCAGGGACAGTTGTCATCTAATTTAAAGGGCTGTGATTGTCTTAGCCAACTGCAGCTGTGAATTCTGAGAAGGACTGCGTCAGGGAGTTGGAAAATTCTTTGAAACCCTGGTCTGTTAGCGTGAAGTGTGATAGAAAGTGTATCCACAGTAGGGATTGTTACCTTTAAAATTTTCAAGATACAATACAATAATTATGTTTCCTTAAGGATTCGATACCTTAACAATATTTTAATGATAGTGCCTGCCTCCCAGGGATCTAATTATATTAAATTCAGAACTGTCAGATTTGGAAGTTTCGCTAGTAAAGAGTGAACTGCTGTCATGCGGAGACACCCAGGCTGCAATGAAGTCAATTCTATACATATTTCAAATTCATGCTTAGTGTATGGTTATGATTAACATGTTTCTCTCAAATATTTTCTATATAATGCAAAAGTATTACCTTGAGTAAAATTAGTAAAGAACTATGAACTTCCAATATGATTAAGTTAATAATTTCCAATATATTTCCTTTGGTTGGACTTTCCATCAATCAAATGCATGTAACACTCCTGGTAAATGGAAAATTGATCGACCCTAGGAAGCAGTTGTCGATAAACAGCAGGCTTCCTCTGTGTGGGTGAATAATTAATGGGTAAATTAAGGAAGGAAAATACCAGTCTAATTATCAATAACTACGACGGATACAGGATTTTCTGAAAAGGGCGCTAGATTTTAAACAGGAAAGAAGGGGAGGGGGTGCTTATATCTTTCTTTTTGTGCCCACCACCAATAAATGTACTTTATAGAAGCATACACTGTCAAGTTAATAAATTAATGTTTAGAAGTTTTTACTCAGAAAAATCCCTACCCTAAAGTTTTTTCTGCCCTTCCAACTCCCAATCAACATAAAATATGCATAAAACACAAATCTTTGAACAAAGAAATAGTCAAAAAATATTTTACTGACCTACCTACCCTATTTTTCCGCCTGTTACAGGAAATAAACAATATATTTTCTCCTAGGCCTAAGACCCAATGAGTAGACTCTTGCAGGCTTGACATCAAGGGCTGCCCAACTGCCCCGGGCAGGTAAAAACTTTCAAAATGGCTGAAGTGTGCCTGCCCTACATGGCAGGTGAGATTTCATCATTTTACAATTAAGAGATACTACAACACAAGAGAAATCCAATATTCTCCCAACACTACAGATAAAGCTCTAGCAGGAAAACAGTTGAATTGGTTCAAGTATAGTAGATACAGAGAAGTCACTCTCATGTTCATTCTATCACACCTTCTGCAGGGCAGGTCAAAATTGTGTCGGGAAGGTAGAAATTAAAGTTAACCTGCCCTTCTTGCCAAGTGCTTTCAATAGTTAATGTCGAGCCCTGTATTGGATAGGTACCTGATGAACCACCCAGACATTTCAATAAGCATGAAACTAGGTCACTCCTTCCCTGAAGAATGGAGAAAGATGTGCGCTGAGTACAAACATTTCCCAGGCATCCTCTGGGCTGCAGCACACAGACAGCTCTGCATCACAGCATTTTAACACATTCATTCTCCTTCACTAAAGTCGTCTGGACCGACGGTACTTTTGATGATAACTTGGGAATTAAGAATAAATACACAAAATATTTCAAGAAGAGTTGTGTACTGGGTTCTGATCAACATTCCTCCTTGAAATATTTTCGCTAAAATGCGGTAGTCATGAGGATATGACCAATATTGTCACGAAGTTCATGGGCGCTACAGGCATGAATGTGTTAAACACGAGAATGCACTCTACGCATAATCTTATCAAAGCATTTTCCCCTGCAGTAATGTACTCAGATCAATCCACGGTCTACGCTCCACAACCCTCTCCCTTCAGCATCCTACTACCTGGTATGCACAAACATCACGCTTATTGGAAAACTATTTTAACCCTTATGCTGCTGCTGGCTACATTGGCCAATACAAAATGATGCACAAATCCTGAAAAATGATTGAAACCCTGGCACATGAGTACTTATCTGAGAGTACTCAGCCCGAGCTATCTAATGCATACCAACATGACAGGGTTTAGATGGTTTTCGAAAATCTTTAAGTCCTTGTGCTTTGGACGAAAGTGGCCCCTGAATTGGAAGGGTTAACCCACTTTCATCTGCCATGAGCACACAATCTGACAACTTTAAACATAACTCACTAATAAGCATAGGAATACTTGAAAAAAGGTTGCAGAGGGATTGTAAAGCTCAACATGATCAACATCTATGAGTCAAATATTTTTCAAGATATCGCAGTTTCGTGAAGATATATCAAAACTTGTTAAACCCCTTTTTGCACTGATTCAAATGGTTAAATATTCTTGCTCAACCTCACAACAGTCATGGTTATGACCCTTTCTAAGTAGTCCCCTTAATAGTTAATCATGTGTACTTCTTATTTATTCACATATATATAATCAAGGTATATCTCTATAAGGTAGGTTTACTATGACATCAGATTAAATCTGATGTAACACAAGCCCTTGATTAGTGATGTATATGTGTCCTATAAGCTTATATTAATCTCTCATCAAGCTCCTGTATGCATACATAATATGTAAACAGATCACATCACAGGTGTAAGCACCTTAATCAGATGAACCACATGAACTAATATACCTGATCCTTACCAAATGTAACTGGGAATACCCAAGAATTCCTCTGATAATGCCAGGAAAATCACAGAATTACTGGAAGGTCGATACAATTTTTTGAAAAAAAAGAGTTACAAATGAAAGATCCTCCTAATATATGCACTGCACTAGTACATATGACAAAGAATTCTAGTTGTAAAGAAAAGCATGTACATATAAATAGATAAACACCTTCAGGAGAGTCACTGCAGAGTTAACATATAACATCATATTTTATTTACAACAAAGAAGCTAAAAATAAGTCAATTTGAAATGTCATTGTAGGTATAGAGTTAGTGCCTGAGGTACAGCGTACTCAACCCAGTTGAGGCCTTTGAAGCAGGATACTGTAATTCAATGACTACCTGGTCCATGGAGTGCAGAAACTCTACTCAATTACCATATTTATCTATTGCCAGGAGGTTGTTTCCAACAACATATGCATCAGAAATCCACATTATTCTGCCATAACATTTAACAGGGTTCAATGTACTAAGTCTCACTGCTATATAAACCCTAAATTTGTTCTGCCATTTAACAGGGTTCAATGCACTAGGTCTTACAGGTATTCAAAACCAGAATGTGTTATGCCATAGCATCTAACAGGGTTCAATAAATATATACTAGATCTCACAAGTATTCAAACCCTGAGTTTGCACAATCACATCATTGAGCAGGGTTCAACGTTCTGGGTTTCATTGATTTTCTCTGACTATGTTGCTTGCGTCATGGCTCAGGTTTGTCTAAGAGAGATGTCATAGCAACAAGCATGCTTGACTTATCCCTCTGCCTACCTAGTATCTTATTGGCATATATGTCATTCTATTACCCGTTGCCATGCAGTTTCTAGACTAGTCGGCCAGTTTCTTGACTCATATCACCATTATGCAACGACTGTTGCTAATAATATTGCTGCATTAGTATAGACTCTATATAGCAGATCTGTTCAAATACAGCGGATTGGAAACTGGATGCCCAAAGATTCGAAATAAAGCATAAAATTCATATACAATGCCATGGGAATATTGAAGTGAAAAGAAATTCAGTTATATGCTTGAAGATATTCCTCACAAAATATTTTGGGTGTCCTGAAGGATGATTTTCAAGGATTTGAGTGTCTAAATGACACCCAGACACCCTGCTGGCAAAGACTATAGCACCTCCTTTCATAGTGTGTACTGTCAAACAACAAACAAACACTTTGTGAAATACAATTGTTCTAGAGTCCACAGCTATTATATCTTTGAAAATTGAGTGGGAGGGCTACAAAAACCTGGGGAATTGTAGGTCCATTATGCTACTCACCTTTTAGGGAGCAACTCCTAGTAAAAACATGTATGTACAGCCTGTATGTGGCCTACTAATTCTAATGGAAACAGGAGGTGGGACTACTAAATCTTTGGGACTACTAGACCTACATTGGTACTAGAATTCATGGAGTTGTTAAGCACAAAACAAACCAAAAGTATGTACTATTCGAGAATAATATATCGGAATAAATCTTTTCTCTGGTACACCTATCTTGCATAAGTTTGCACCGAATAACCCTGTGACTAAATTACAAAAGTGCAAGGCAAGCAATTGTGATAATTGCCCCTAATGACTAATGAAACCTCCCTTATTAATAAGACCTCCCACAGCTGCACGAATGACGATGGGAATTTTTTTCCGATCCTTAAGCACACAAATGAAGAGTGTTGCGAGTGGGAGTTAATGGAATGCAGAAATTACAGTGCGAGCTGAAATCAAATCACAGGAATTGATATTCATAGAAAGTACAACCTAAAACACTCATACAAATAAATCAATTTTGGTGCACCAGGAAAGTGGTAGGAAGAGCATGTTATTACACAAAGCAAACTATTAGTGTAATTATTGGGACTGATGGAGCAGACAAATTTGGTTGTTGGGTTTCACGAGTGCATATGTTCTCAGTGCGATATTTCTGACCCTGTCTAATCACAGCTGGGTGGTATAACAACATAGTTGTTAGGGAACAGGCTTCACTTCCTACCATATTTGTATGCGTAACCCGTTTGCACCTAAGGTGCGATAATAGTCATACAAATTTGGATAGAACTCATCAAATCGAATAATATTTGAAAAATATTTGAAGGGTGATTGTTTAATCCAAGTTGAACAACAACTTTCATTCAAATATTTCATAAAATAAGTTTCCATATGTATCAGATCATAAGTTCGCTTCTGACGCTTACTGGTTAATAGAGGCACATGCCTATGATATCACTGCATGGCTACTTAGTGCAGCAGCTGTGTTTGGTGTGTTGCCGACGGTTTACCATGAGTTCATGTCATGTGAGCGATGCAGAAAAGGCATCTGATTAGGTATGGTGTCTGAATCAACAGGTGGGACCAGATGTACTTATTGCTTGATTAAATGTAATTGTACTTAATTAATAAATCAATTATAATTTGTAATTCTGTTGTTAGTTGATTGTCAGATTGTAATTCCTGATGTAGGAACTATGCACCTTTTCACACCTACATGGAATTTGGAATATTAAAATACTGTTTATCCTCATTTTTTCAGTCATACAGGGATTCAGTCATACAGGGATGCTAAATTGTTACAAGAAAGTGGTTAACATAAAAGAATACACTAAAATACAGCACAATACAATACAATTGTGGAGGAAACCTAGGGGAGCCCACAGCTAATTGTTGGTATATATAGTACAATCTAATACAGGGGGAAAACCCATGGTAAACCACAATCAACTGTTGGTGTATATAGTACAATGTAATACAATGGTGGAGAAAACCCAGGGTAGCCCACAACCAACAGTTGGTATAGTACAGTGTAATACAACATTTGGTGAAGTACCCAAGATAAACCACTGCCTTACCCAAAGTCACTGGTAAATATCTCACATGCCTTGCGCCTATTTCAAACCAGGGCAGTGATCTATACCTACTGGAAAAGCGTAGTTTGAATTCAAAGGCACAATATGCAGCCTATCACAAGTATGTGTGGTGTTGTGAATCACAACATCACATATTTACCACAATGCTTAACAGCCCAGAATGTACTAGGCTTGCATTTAACCTTTGAATCAGGGCCTGCCCTGATAGCCTAGTGGTGTAAGGTGGTCCTATTGGCAGCTTGCTGTTTGTGGCAAACTGGCGGTCCAACGTCCATGAACCTTTATATTTGGTTATTTTCATAGTTATCATTTTTTATCATGGTATATTTGACCAGGGTATACTTCCTGGAAAAATAATTGATACAAAATTATAAAATATCTAATACATATTTATCTTAAAGTAACATTTAAATTATAATATGTTGCAATTATGTTGCAATTTACCAAAATACTAAGTTATTTAAATCTTTACAATTGAATACTTAGTTGCAATATTCTGATAATTGAAATATACATAATCATCTATAGACAAAATCCAAATATGTGTTCAATTGTGTTGAACTCACTAAGTGGTAAGTGGAAAATTCTGAACAGAATGTTTTCCTCAAGAAAATATCATTATTGCTGAATTCTTTGCCTCTCATATATGAATGGTTCTTTCATTCCATCAAGAGACACCAACTTCTAGGACCAGGTCCATTGTGAATAAATAACATGCTCATCCTAAACACCTCATCCCAAACCACATGCCCAGGACAACTTGGTCACATGTCCAGATATATATAATTTATGAGGAAATTTGCTTTTCCAGAGAAGGGGTCACAGCTTTTGTAAGAAGACTGAAACTTTTGAAGTTTGAGCTCTCCAAGATAACAATGCTATTGTATTCATGCCAGGTCACCCACCTGGCCATTCCCATTGTGTACACAGAACATTATATAACCATTTTCATTACTCCAGCAAACCATTTTCATTACTACAAGCAGCACTATTGTGATTTTTCTTGTTCTATCATGCATGAAATCCTTAAACCCATTTATGCCTGTAGCAGGGGTCCAGCTAGCCACTAGCCAGTAGCCACATAGTCAAAGGCTACAGAAAAGTGTGTTGGGTTATAATATTATACTGTAGCCCGGCTGGCTATAAGAAAAGTTAAATTTTAAGATCATGCTCAAAGCAATATCAATAATAAAATCAGTTGGAGAACACCATTTGACACATCAGTTGTCCTTTGGTACAATTCCAATATGCAATAGAACAGTGAAAAGATAGCTTACACCAAAATTGTTATCAGGGAAGGACTGCAGCATTTAGAAAAGCCAGGGCTATGAGATCTTACATAAGTACAATAGGTCCAAATGGCTATTGTCTAAAAAACCTCTAAGCATGAATGGGTCAACAAGTGGTCCTTGGCTACTAAGAGTAAAGTGAATGGGACGTGGGCAAACACACCACTCTTTTTTGGCAATTCTAACAATGGTATTACAGGTAATAACATGAATCTGTACGACTAAGCCGATCATACATTGTGACTGTTGCTGCACCAGATGGAGACTATGGGGTAGAGACTGAAAGAACAACATGTTCTATTGTCATTGGAACCAGCAGTGTAATATCATAACGATTTTCTTTCTGTGTACAAATTGATCGGGCGGTTGCTATGCGTGTTGTGCACGTGGTTGTGCACATGAGCTGCTGTCAAATACCATAACTAAGATAAACAGTGAGCCGTCAGAATCTACAGGTTACTCCTGAGGGTCCTTGAATCATTCATGCTTTCAGGAGTTAACCAAGAAATTGTCATCTGGATTTGTGACATTTTTGAAAATAACATTGTAATAAATAGTAGAATCACAAGATATTTGATGGAGAGTTGTGTATTGTATTTCAATAAACATTGCCTGTGGAAATATTTCTAGAGATATGCTTTTGTACGGAAGTTGTTCCCAAAATAAACACAATCCCACCATTAAAGACCCAAAGTATAGTAATGTTAATAGCTGATAGGTGGCACCATATGGTCTCTCTTGTCAGAACCATCATAACACCCCCTGACAACCTCAACCGTTTTACTCCTAATATGTAAAGTTTTGTGACAGTTTCAAATTACGTATATAGAAGCCCGAATTCCAGGCTAAATCTATACCAGTTAAGGAGAGTGCTCAGTAACATTTATACTCCCATGCTATTATGATTAGCGTAATTGTAATCTGCTTGAGGTAAATTTTTAATGAAGCCAATTATTCAAAATGAAACAATTTAATAAGTGGACAGCTTTACTATAAATCCTAATTTCTGTTGGAAAAGTACTACAAATTGGTAGAATGCATTAGGATTCCGTTCATTATTCATAACTCATTTGATTTATTGGAGAGAAAAAATATGACTAGCCAGTTATTAATTGTAGCAGAAATCTGATCATCCGAGGAGAAAGCAATGTCAAGTTTATCAAGCTGTTAAACATTTTCATTTCAGTTGAATCCTTTTGGGGTTTCTACCTTGGTCTGCGTCTTCATTACTCTGATTTCTTTTGATTAAGCAGACCTCAGTGTCATAAATAGCTAAATAAGCATTCCTGATGACAGGCCCGAAATATTGGTCTATTGACCATTATTATCATAGTGGTCGTCTGGTCGTCACTACTCACTGCAGAAGTGCAGATAACACTAGTCACTAGAATAGGGATACAAATCGAGCCAGGCTGCTGTGGAAAACACAGGGGTCTGATGCATCAGAAATCCCAGACCCCCCCCCCACCTCCCCGAGACCTTGGGCTTTACTACAGGGCTGTCAAGTAAGGTCTTAATGATAATAGCATAAATAAACTTTTCTTTTCAATTATTTTTTAAAAAGTGCCTTTAATTTGTGGAAACAATGCCTCTTCAAAAGGTTACTGGTTGCCATGACAGCACATGAGGGTAACAAATGAGGCTAGAAAGCATTTTCTACTGCCCTAGTTGCACTGTGTGCCGAAAAGCAATTCAATTGTCTGTATTTACCATGGCAATATACTTCTGATTACTTCATATTTTTTCTGTTCAATTTTGAGTTATGGGGAAAAGTATATTTAATCTAAGAAATTTGGCCTTTTCAAAAAACTCTTATCATGTCTTTGCTATGACAGCGTGCGAGGGCAACGAACAAGGGTAGAAAACTATGTGGGAAAACAATATCTAGATGTTACTATGGCAACATGCTATAATCTCAATTCAGTCTCCGCGGTCATGACTACATTACCTGATTACACAGTGACAGTCTAAGAGTCTTGGCAAATAGTGGAATATGATATAGATAATCCATGCACCAAATATGACATCAAAGTAATATTTCCATCATAAAATATAATAATAAAAATGAAAACTTACGAAAACGTCCTGTGTTTTTGTTGGGTAATATAGACGAACGAAGGTTCCAGTGACGTTGTGGTCGGACATGAAATCTACACAGCCCACGGTATGCGGACCCGTTCCCAGCGGCAAGTGCTTTCGCCCCTTGAAGTTGAGATTTTCCTTTAACTCCTTCAACAGCGACAGATTCAACATGTCCTCCAACTGCCGCTTCCACATAAAGGACATGTTTGCAGAGATGTGTCGACTGTCGTTTCGCAGCTTGGAATGTTTGCAGGACGGAAATTTCGAAGTACGTCGGAGCTCCACTGAATCACAACAGATCAATCCCAGCCATGTTGGAACTCCCTGGATGATTATGTGAAATGGTGGTATTCACGCAGCTGAACGCTTTCAAAACATAGCTGATACAGCCAATCAAAGTCGTTCATTTTGCCAACGTAAGCAATGTTTCATCAGGGATGCGCATCAGTGGTTGATGCGTGGTTGACGCTCCTGACGTATGTGGTCGGTTTCAATGTATTTAACCAACCCTTAACAAGCGTGTTGTAAATATAAATATTATATAAAATGATGCAAGTGTGAACATTAATATTTTATATACACCAGAAGTAGTAGGCGGAAAAGAAGGTACAGAGACATATTAGAACAATGTTTCATAATAAGAAACTAAAAGACGAGTTTTTTAGTTATCTCTCTAAGGATAATAATAATAATAATAATAATAATAATAATAATAATAATAATAATAATAATAATATTAATGATAATAATAATAATCAAACTGGTTGCTCATTTCAGGTGAAATCCAAATTTCAATATATTCAATTTTTGAAACCATTTACTGGCTGGATGCGAATTTGTTTAACCTGTGACACCAACCCAGAGAAACAACTCATATACACTAACACGACTCAAATGATTAAATACACAAATTTGATAAAAACGCCTTTTTTGAATAATTCACAAATCTAAAACGTAATCTTAGTATACACCTATGTTGGAGTTGGGGGTGTTTCCACTGATTTCTGTCGGTATCGACCATTGAATGTCACATTGACCTTTGCTTAATATGATTATGTGACCATATCGTTTGCGGATGGTCAATAGTGTATATTATAATAAGCTGTCATTGGTTATCAAAGTGATAAATTAGACGCTGTCCGATAATAAGAGGTCAAAGGTTACCACCCACACATGCGTGTGACCACTTGAGTCCCAAAGTTCTTATCTCTGTCATCCTAGATAATAAATAACAGGGGAAGGTATGATGGGCTCCTCTATGGAAAAGCCAGGATTATTACAGCCTAGTCATAGGCCAAGAGATGTATCACATTCCTTTGATAATTAATCAACTTTCGATTAAATCAAATCGAATGGTTTGGTATTGAATCGAAATAATAGATATTCTGTACCCCAATAATGGTGTATGATTATTAATAAAAAAAAATCCACTTTTCCCAGACATTTTCCTGTTAAACTAACGCAAAGTGAAACTCTGACTAAATATTGAAATATTAGCTATGGCTTTTGTAAGAGAAATTGGAAGGAATGGTGTATTTTACTCAGGCATATGGCCAAGACACAGGTTATCGAATCGAAACGATATATCGGAAAGAGTAAAGCAATTAATCAAATAGAAGAAAAGGTATATCGATGATATCCCTATAAATAATTTTGCTCTATAAGCATGTTACGGCGTAACGAATCGAATCGAATCGAAGAATATATCAATTAATCGAATCAATAAAATTTCATATCAATGACATCACTAATATATACATATATATATATATATATATATATATATATATATATATATATATATATATATATATATATATATATATATATATATATATATATATATATATATATATATATATATATACATAAATATACAAATTGTGTGTGTGTGTGTGTGCCAGTCCCTCTCAACCAAAATGGTCTAGACTTTTTATTTCTTGTAGAGCTTGGCCCAAACTTCTTATTCATGGAAATCGATTTACCTAGACTTATTGATCTTGACTTGTCTCGATGCAACATTTGGAGATCTGTGCCACTCTGGTGCAAGGAAGTCATCTATCAGAAGCAATACAATATTTATGAATTTGGTTTTCGTTTCCGTTTCTTTTTCTGTCATGTTTAGGCTTTGTTTGCCAAGAATTTGACTTGCATTTGTTTATTCGTAAACTACCTTATACACATGTGTGTGTGTTGGTGTGTTCTTGAGTAGATACTATTTATAACCAGCTAAAGTTGCCGTTTATATCGTTTTTGTCAGCATCTGAAACTGAAAATACGGCGCATGCTCACCAAGAGACTTCTAATTGCAGGCAGTTTAAAAACAATAATAACAACATTAACAAAAGCACGCATATGTGCTTACTTTATTTCAGTTTGAGTTATAAAAAAATGTAGTATGCATCTTGTCAGATTTACAACTGTAAAGCAAACATCCTTTCAAGAGACACTACATTTGATATTTGTGCCGCCTATCTTTTTTGTATATGGAATTCGGAATTGGATTTGGCAACACTTTATTCGTACTCATCGTACTCAGGCTTAAGCTGGACTAACTAGCTGTGAACGTTGGAGGAAACCCGAGTACCCCAGGATAAAACACCGCCTAACTCCAAGTCACTGGCAACTTTCTCACATGACCCGGACCGGCTCGAACTCGACGTTGGGTTTCCATACAATATGATATGATCGACATCCAGTCCCTTTAGCCAAAGCCATAACTCTTTATATCATATTTCCATCGAGCAAGCTAGCTAATTCAGTAAGGATTATTCTATACTCCAGGGCAATGCCTTCGAGAAACTGGAATACAGCCAATAACTAGAGGCTGGGTCCAATCAGTTCCTCGGCCTGGGAGGGCAGTAATTGGATATGCTACTCATATGACCAGGTCTCTCCCAGCTTGAGTAATCCTTCTCTTGTAATGAAGCACAGCTCACTGGAATTAGATAGGAGAGGCAACATAGAATTAAGGCTAAGCAAACATACTGGTACATTGTAGATGGCATTTCGTGCATCATCACTTTTTATGTCATTTTTTGGGAAAACATTAATGTAAGTAAGTTCGGAACATCCTTTATTGTGTAAAGTATAACATATCCAAAATGAAAAAAATCTCTGCTCAAAACAAAACTGGTGAGCTAATATAGAACGGAATAAGGGTAGCCATCTTAAAATTAGTGATGTCATTGATATGAAATTTTATCGATTCGATTAATTGATAGATTCTTCGATTAGATTCGATTCGATACGCCGTAACATGCTTGTAGAGCAAAATTATTTAGTATATGGACCATAAACAACTGTCCACAGGCTTTCTTTAAAGCGCTTTTGAACATTACAAGTGGAAAGAACGCTATATCAAATATCAATTATTATCAATTTATACATATATATATATATATATATATATATATATATATATATATATACATATACATATATATATATATATATATATATATATATATATATATATATATATATATATATATATATATATATATATATATATATATATATATATAGTTGCGCCAGTAAGAGAAAACACGCATAGAATTTAATTAATGTTTGTAATTCCGCAATGAGCTGCCATGAGACATGTTGTCTGTTACATTCTTTCGCTGCATTCACGTAGTGCGTGGGCCAATGGAGGTGGGGATTGGAGGTTGACAGGTGTGAGTCAAGGCGAGTGGGCAGCTGATGTTTTACTGGTCTGTGTCAGGGGTGCAATACTATACAATTGGCACAGGAACCTAAACAATGTCTTCATGTCTCTGATTTGCAGGGGTTTGAAAATAAGAGTTAAACTAATTTTTAGTATAATTTCCTCTTACAGAACTCGATATATATATATATATATATAATCATATATATATATACACTGTATAATCAGCTTCAACTGAGTATGTGACTTGCTCCTATATATATATATATATATATATATATAAATATATATATATATATATATATATATATATATATATATATATATATATATATATATATATATATGTATTTATCATATGTCCAATACTAAAACATATCCCTATTATAAAACATTCGGCAAAAGCTATGATAAATTCATTTCTTGAGCAAAAGCAATATTCAATAATGTGGATGATGGATTAATCTTAATAGATCAATAGATTATTTCGGTAAAAGAAGAATATGACAACTTTAATAACAGCATTGCTCTTCTTTTTCTGTTGTTCCTTTTTTCCTTGACAATGAGTATATGTACCACTCTAAATGTGTAACCTTATCTGCATACAACAGTCGGCATTGTAACCTTAGCCTTCTGAATTTCCATGTCTGCTGCACTACGGCCATGGTATTATGTATTAAACGATGGTCCTAGTTGACTCCAAGGAAAATAAAGAAAAGTCGCCTTTTACAAAATAATAGTATTAATAATTGGCATTGGATTTGGTATCAGAATGAAGATATTCAAGAATATTAACTTCTGAGCGGCCAAATCAAGGGACATCTAGTTATCCCTTGGCGCCATCTATTGACTGGGATGAAAACCAAAAACAGAGCTCTATTTCAACACAAGAGAGGAAAAGAAAACCAGGCTCACATAGCAACACTACTTACCCGTTAGTGAACTCCTTTTGGAACAGGTGCAGTCACCTGCTTGTCATGGTAACGCTGTTTCAAGCCATCCCCCCCCCCAACCCTACAAGGATTTATTTTTTCAAAAACCCCACCTACAATTTTGAATTTTTAAAGTACCCCAACCAATGTTTTTTTTTAATATGAACCCCCATAAATAGTTTTTTGACCCCACCTATTATGATTGTTCAAAAGGACCCACCCTGCAATGATTTTGAATTTTTAACGGACGCCCCCCCACCTCCATCATTTTTTTTTTAAATTTTGAATAGACCCATATACATCCTTTTATTGAATGTAATTGTCATATGCTTGTTTAGCCAATATTTCCAAAGATATTTCCTGAGGAAACCCACCTTAGGCAGCTGCCCCCAAGCAAAAAACATTTAATAATAAATATAGACCCATAACTAGTTAACACGTACCATTTATCTGGAGGCAAAATTGGTGCAGACTGAAATCTGAAGCAAATCACACACAAGAGCACGATTTCTTCTACTAATCTTTGTAGGGGTCTCGCATTGCCTTCAAAGTGGGTAGATTCCCTCATCTAATTGTCTTAGTACTATGGGGGCTTGAGTACGAACACAGGGCTGGGCCACAGTGAAGCGCTGTTGTCATTGTCAAATGCAAGGTAACCCAGCCAAACCAGTTTAATATTTCCCTACAAACACACACCACCACTGTTTATTTTTTTACAACCCCCCCCCCCCCCCCCCAAACCAATCTATTTGGATTTTCAATCTTAAATAATGATAGGATATACATAACCTACAACCATTTCAATTCCATCTACCAGAGATTTCTTTTATTGCATAATTTGTTTGGTGATATCTCATGCCTAATATAAGTAATATTGGGATTTTTTTTAAGGGACCCTCTCAAAATTGAAGAGAAGCAGTTAAAGACACAAGGAAAATGCCAAAAACATTATTCAGACAATAATTACCCTGGAATAGAATAGATGCTATAGATGGGTGTAAGTAACAAGAAATCACAAAGGCTTCCTGAATAACAAAAATATTTATTCAGACATATTTCTTTCTCTGTCAACATGACCCAGACATTTGTTAAGTATGCTTTGTTTTGGTTAAAATTACAAAGAATCTTCAGTCTATGATTTTTATGTGAAATTTCGGTCTTATCTTGAGTAGAATCAAAATGATTCCATACCAACAATCCACCTTGTTAAGAATATGTTACATGATTTTCAGTCATTCATAAAGAAAAATATACAACTACATGTACGACGTATTACCCCAACCTAAAGATATCTATACCTTAAAACATTAGGGTCTTCGCCCAAGTAGAATATTAAAGAAAAGATAAAACTTGATTAATACTCATGCCTTATATCATTCAAAACAGAGAAACTAGAAAATGTACTTGAATTAGTGCTTCTACAAACCTTTACCATGATTATACATATGTATGTCTAACCTAATAACAGAAAGTTGAAATTGCTGATTTAATTAAGTGACATTTAAGAATTTTCTTATCAGATATGTGAAGTATAACTTAAGTTACCACAGAGTATATTTTTACATTTTACTAAGTCTTGTGGGAGACTTAATCCTTCCAATGTTAAGTCTACTTTCATCCAAAGAACGAGGATGCAAAGATTTTTGAAAACCATCTAAACCCTGTCTTGTTGGTATTCATAGGATAGCTCTTGCTGAGTACTTTCAGGTGAGTACCCATGTACCAGGGTTTCAGTCATTTTAAAGGATTTTTGCATCATTTTGTATTAACTGAGTTAGCCAACAGCAGCATAAGGGTTAGCTTATAGGAAGAACAAATAGTGTGATGATAATGCAGATGATTATGTCACAAATGATGATGATTTTTATGAAGACGGGGTTCTTTTAAGCGGTTATACCTCTCAAAGTTATCAAGAATTAGGTGTACACTTCCTAATTCTAAGCAGAGTAACAGAACCCAAAACACAGAACACAATCAAATTCTAGTGATCTATCACAAAAAACTGTTTGCTAGTTTCCTCCACCAATGACCTATCAGTCAGTGCTAATTAAGTGCTTAATGGTAGAATGTGATGTCTCATATGAATAAAACAATGGATAGGTAGCGGGAGACCAATCACCATATGCGCTGCAGTGAAGACCTGGCTCTCTGAGCGGCCTCGAATATCGCCTCATGACGTCACTAGGAGACTAAGACCAATGGGGGCTTTGTCGTTTACATTCTGAGAAAGTTGCACACCAACATGCACAGAATGCAACTTTTGGGCTATTGGCCGCAGCCAGGTTGTTCAGGGAGACCTGCTGATTGCATATCCCGAGGATCGAAATTTGTGGTGATGTACTTTTACCTGGTTCAGTACAGATTGCAAGCTTTAGGTTATGGACAGGGTCTGAAATAACCAAAAACTTGGCCTGCCCCTGTAGACCTAGCAGCTTGAGAGATTAACGAGGCTTAATTAAACTTCTACTAGCATGGATAAACAAAATGATACAGTCTAGCATTGCTTTACAATTGAAATATATCAAAGATAGCAATTAGTGTAATAATCCAATATATCTATTTATGATAGCCATGTGCCTTGATGGGAAACCCATGGCAAAGGTAATAAATTCAAGTCAACCCATTCATGTCTCTGGCAGCATGAAAAGCCCAAAATATTTCAATGATATCTCTCTAATAAAAAGATATTTTGGAGAATATTCAAAGGAGAACATTTGTCATAACGTGGCCTACAACACTCCTTAATATATTTTGAGAATTCATGCTTTGTTCTTATATTGTTTAAAGAATGTCAAAACTTTAAGCAATTTTGCCATGGAGCACAGTAAGCATGAATGGGTTCAGCATATATTTCAGTAGGCAAAGCATGGAAAATGAACAAGGTTTTCTCGGGTGCAAAAACAACTGTAATACTGTGGTAATATTCCCAATATTACAGTTGTTTTTACATCCAAGAAAACCTTGTTTCTTTTCTATACTACACTGTGGGTGCACGGATATATGAATATGAACTCTACTATCTAAAGTTTCATCAAGCGAAGGTAGAGGCAGGTCTCTCCAATATTTCTAAGGAGAATGGAATGTCAAGATGATTTATAATTCTCTTTTGGGGATGACAGCCACTGCTTTCACACTGGTCAGCTGGTTCTTGAACTTGCCATCTACTTGAGAAACTGCAACAGAAAATGACAATAAAAAGATTATGATTAATTAAGACAGTCAATTCTCAAATTAAGTTAAATCCTTTCCCTCTCAAATATATTTGTGACAGAGCATATTTACAAGCATTTGGGTTACTTGTTGAGGGAACCTTAATTGAATCTTAAAGAGTAGAATCAGTACAGTGCAGCAATTGCTAAGCCAAGTCTTACAGCTGAAGGTTGGCCAAGCTTAAACGTTGTCCTTTCGAATATATAAAAGAACATATTTGCCAACAATTGAGTTTTCACAGGCTTAAAGTCTTAAAATGAATCTATGGAAGGAAATTAAAATGCAAATCAGGCCTAGGTTAACCCTTTCAATGCCACACATTCATATCTAAGTGTGTAGCAAAGACTAACCTACAGAAACATGCATGTATATAAGCCAGAGAGATGATCAAATTTATTTTAGGAGGCGACAGGATTGCTAGTCCAAATGATCCACGACAAAGCTAAAAGATATAGGCCAATTTATGGTTAGAATTTCATGGTTGATTTAAGGTTCATTATTGCTGTGTCACATGACTATGGGGGACTATTTTCTTTAAGATGGGCTAACATATAAAAGTTGGTGTCAAGTATCAGTGGGAAAAATTACAATTTGGACTGACAAGGGTTAAGTAAATGAAGATGGTTCATTTCAATTGCCTGATGAAAAGAGATGTCCCTCAAAAGAGTAGAGGTGTTATGATTCAAAGAAAGGTAAATCTTAAGCAATTTAAGATTATGATGCAAAGAATAAGTACCCTGAATAATACCAATTCATATTGAGCTTACCTGAATTTCCTTTTGTGTCTACTTTAAATTCTTCTTTTTTAAGTGCCTTGCCACTATTACCCTGAAATTAAGAGAAAAACAATCAAATACAAGAACACAGATTATTACAGGAAGAGAAAGCATTTTGAAGCAATTGTCTAAGTTTAACAACATTAAAGAAATGTTCAATTCCTAGGTTATTTCATTTTATGACAACCTCTGATTTTTTATTACACCCATTGCCTAAGAAACGGAATGTCATATCTGTGCCAGGTTCCTAGGTTCCTCGGTATATATGATCAACAAGAAACCAGTCAGACAGTGAAGAGTTAAGCTGGCAGATTTCCCAAAAAAAGGCACAGAATATACAGAAATATCCTGGCATCCACATTGAATTGAATATTATAAAATCATTTGCTAGAAATTGGTATTTCTAGAAATTCATCAAAAAATGGGTGTCCTAATGTGGGAATTTTGAGGGTTTGGGTGTCCAAATGACAACTAGACACCCTGCTGGCTAGGACATTGCCTTACGGTTACTCAACATAAACAACTTGGGTTAGAAACAAAAATATATTTACCATAGCTTCTGCAGACACTATATCTGCTCCTATGATCTCTAATTTGAAGCTCTGCCACATAAGGTATGAAGCGCCGCTTGGTCTTTCAATGCCGCAGGAAAAATGCTGGCCTGACTCATCCTCTGCCATGCCCATTGCCCATTCCTGCAAAAAAATCAATTACATTATGATCAACATGTCACTCAAAACAAATCCACAATGAAATATTTAAGCTTTACCCGTTTATGCCTGAGGATCTCAAGACAAGTCTCATCTGCAACTATCATACTTAAATTGAAAATAACTTAATGAGCAAAAAATTAAATTGAAAACAAGCAGGGAAACAAGAACTATTTCAAATAGGGATAGCCCATTACTGTAAGGAAATCAATTATAGGCAACACCTCACTCAGCCCTTATGCTGGTGGTGGCTAATTTTGCAAATACAGAGGGATGCAAACAAGCGGAAAAATGACTGAAACCCTGGAAAATGGGTACTCATCTGATATCACTCAGTGAGAGCTAACTAAGGAATACCAACATGACAAGGTTTAGGTCATTTGTGCCTGAGGATCTCACAACAAGCCTCATCTGCAACTGTGATACTTTTGAAAAAAGAATTAAACCAAAGGAGGGATGTGTGTTAATTTTGGATGTACATTTACATGTCTTCAAAAAAACTATTTTAAATATTTCTTTTGATAGAGAAAATTACTAAAATTGTTCGACAGACTTATGGCCTCTGAAGGCATGAATGAGTTAATCAAGGATGCCAAACTCAGTTTTCTCTATCTTGTTAGCAATTTCATTTAAGTGAATTCCAATGTAGATAATATGCTAACCTATATTTAATGATGAAGACCTTTTTCATTGAATAAGTAATGAATAGTGATTACCAATTAACAAGGCCAAATTTAGAATTTGAAAACAGTCCAAAATGGTCAAACATAGCATTTTGAATGTCCTTTTTGTTGAGGGATACCAAAAAGATATTCAGAAAAACAATCATAAATATATGCATGTACTCATTCAAGAATAAACGCATGGTGAATGATGTCCTCCCATTCACACTGAAGTGAAAGTTATAATATTTGTTTAAAATTGACACAATCAGCAAGTTCTGACCAAAACATATGAGCAGCATGTGAGATTTTAAAAGATGAGGGTGTCTAAATGATGCACTGGTGCCAAAATGGGTCTTTAAAATAAAAAGGTAAATTTCAAAATACAGATACATGTCTTAATGATAAAAACATATTTCTAGATAGAAAACAACCATTATAAGTGTTTTAAAATATTTGTTTAAATGAATTTACAAGGAATGTCATTGATTAGATTTTTTCTCGATTTGATATATTGATAATTTGTTTTAACTTTCGTTACAATGCATTGATGACTTTTATGAAAATGCTGCCTATGCCATGGGAGAACATTGTGGTTTTTCACCATGTTATAAGGGTTTCACCTTTTTTTTGCAATGCAACAAGAAAGCCACCCATGACAATGTAGAGAAATGCTTTTAAAAAGTTTGTGACTGGCAAGATCCAGCATTCAGCTTTTTTCGGTAAGACTACATTTTCATTTATTTGATATTTCGATGCATCGATAATTCGATATGTGTATTGACATGTGAAAGCAGGGTGTATTGTTTAAGGGGTTATCAACATGGGCCATATCGATGACACCCCTAAAATTTACAATAAAAACCGATGGAGATTAGTCATTATAACTGACACACTCAGTCATGAAATATAGAAATTCCTGGAAAGAATATCTAATTGCTAACTCACCTCATTTGTACCACCATAGGCAACATAACTGAATTTACAAGTCACACCATCCTGGAAACGAAAGGTGAAAGATTTAGGAAAAACTACTCTTAAAATGGTTATTGATCATGTAAGCCAAGGCATTTTGAATGCATAAGAAATAATCATAACAAGGACAAACATCACATGTATATCATGTGAATACAAGTTTTATGTCAGCAATAATTAGCTACTATAAACTACTACCAATTAATTGGCTAGCAACTATAAAACGATTATAAAAAATTACAGTAAAAGTCATCTTTATTTTTCATGCGTGGCACTGCTCAAATGTGCCGGAGGCCAGCTTGGGAATAGCCAGGGCCGACTCAATATATTGACAGAAGTTTACTTTCAATTTTTTTCTTGCCAGTTCGATGGACTGGCTGCTTCTAGATTCTGCAGGTCCTGTCAATCTTTAGCCAGCCCTGCCACTTAACTAACACTTGATGGCCCCAAGAAGAGGGTGTGAAGTACTAGAATCCGGCACTCATATTAAGCGCCACCGCAAGCAACGTTTATGACTAGCAGCATATCACAAGACACACTGATACCTTGAAAAAAGTGTAGCCAGTCCCAGACTTTGCGTTGTGCACAGCCATCTGCGCAACTTGCCTCCATGATCTCTATCGGCAGTAGTGGTCAGACGATTAAGCGAAAACTCGAGCATTTGATTGAGGTGAGGCCTACTCGACCCGTTCGAACGGCATTTGAAATAATCAATTATTTCAAATGTGAAATTTAATTAATTTATGCATAATTTTTTTATTTCAAATGTGAAATTTAATTAATTTATGTATAATTTTTTTATTTCAAATGTGAAATTTAATTAATTTATGCATAAATTTTGTGAAACTACACGGCAAAAACATACAAAATCAATGGAAATTTCGTTTAAGTGACACGGAACGGCTCCGTGTCAACACTCAGTAAACAAATCTATTGCGCCATATTTGGTGCACCGATTCATCAAGTGCGGCGGTACACCGCATGTGTGTCTGGCATGTGCCGGCGCATGCCGCGGCACAATAATGTGTGAAATCCTTGGCCTTAAAATTACGTCAATGTGGCCGTAAAACCAGAGAAATACATCCCCTTGAACCGCAACGCCATAGGCACAGCATGCTAGCACCTAGGGTATGTGCGCCTCGGGTTACGCGGTGTAGCCTTGGTCACGTGATCTGATCTGTGCAATTAGCATGCAGCATCCTTTCTAGGTCAGATAGTTGCCAAGGAGATGGGAGGCAGCGACATTTGATGATGCATGGACAGTGCCCGATCCCGGTCTACTCATCTCAGGTAAAACTCGAACTGAATCGATTAATTGTTCGAAATATTTTTCGATCAACCGATTCAGAAAATCTCTTCTCATCCGAACCCTAATCCGCAGAATATGGAAAAGAATGACATCATGATGAGATGGCATCCCGTTCGCGTGCATGAAAGAATGTGCATTGTGGGTAAATTCCCATGCACTGTCAGCTTCCCTCGCCCTCGAATCCATGCTTGCTCATATCATTAGGTAGGTTGATTAAAATGAATTTAAAAATGTACCATCTCTGTTAAAACCAAACATGACTGATGACTAACTCTTAATTTAGATGACTAAACTCACTGTCCAAACAGTGAACAAAGCAGCATCGTAAGAGAAAGATTCTGACTTACCACTCCATTTTCAAATTTACCTTGACCAGGTTTTACATCTAAAGGAATTACTTTAACTTTCTTATCATTATTTGCGCTCGTCAACGTGAAAACCGTAACAAGAACAGTAAAAAAGATACCAAAATTGGCCACTACAAGTTTTGTGGAGATCGCCATGATGGATTTCGCCGGCAAGTGACGTCGGCAGCCTACGACTTGATTTTAAGGCAATCTAAAAAAAAGTAAAAGCAAATTCGACTGTTCTGTAGATTTTTAGTAAGAATATATAATGGGTCTTATGTCTCATACTTTATTGAAGATTGAAGTATTTTCAAAGGGGAAATAAGAGGATAATCTTTCCATATTGAAGCAGACGACGGCTGCAGACGACGGCAGGTGCTTCTGATTGCGTGGACCAATGAAAGGGCGAGGATTTGCACCTGGCGGTTGAAGTTGGAACTAGTGAGTCAGGGGTCAGAGGGCAATATCTCTGACTCTGGAGCAGTCATGTCTCATCCTGGAGAGCTTCGTTTTGATGGAAAAGTTGCACTTGTCACAGGTGCTGGAGGAGGTGAGATGTTCTGCTGATTGACATTAACAACATCATTAACTAGACAATGAAGAAAAAACATGAATTACTCCATGCATGCCTGTAACATTTACTTCCCCTTACCTTCCCCCACCTTACACTTTACACCTTGTATCTATAGACGACTAACAGTAACATGTTACATAATTGGGGATTAGAAAGTTTAAAGTCCTAGTTGGTAGGATTATGGAAAGCAGGGGATCTCGTCAAGTAGCCTGCTTGTAGCCAGTGGTCAGCTCTCGGCCATTTGGATGCTGGCAGTATAGATCATGTTGTGTTTAGACCCGGTGTACCAAAAAAATTGCCACCACCCCCCCCCCCCCCCTGAAAATTTGCCCAGACCCCGAGGGAATATTTCCTAGAAAATCTTCCACCCACCGATAGTACAGATATTTTCCAACAATTTTATTCACAGGGGGATATTTTCCTAGGAAGTTCAACAGAGAAGTGCAATTTTAAATGTGTTTTTTTTCATATTGTAGAGGTTATGGCAAACTAGGGATGTCATTGATATCCCTTTTTTTCTTCGATTCGATTAATTGCTATACTCTTTCCGATATATATCAATTCAATTTGATTCGGTTCGATACTCTGTGTCTAGGCCATATGCCTGAGTAAAGAATGTCCACTCACATTTTTGGCTCCTGTGATTCAGCTTGTGGTCGCAAATCCACACACTATAAACACATATGCGCCCATTGCACCCGTTAAGGTCGATCCCTACCTGACTTATCTATCATCAGCCAAGATTTTGTGAGCATCTGTATTCCATCATGACAGATACTCATGATTAAGTTTTGACTGGACATGTATTTGGCTGAAAAATACCTCTTTCATGGGAGAGTGGATCAGGCCACTAGGAGTCGTTATCTAACAGCGCCATCTACTGTCAGACAGCTGAATGCAATTAAAGAGATCTTGGATTTTAACCCTTATACTAAAAGGGACACAGTCCTTTTGTGTTTGAGTACAGTGTGCAACATAACCGCATGCCCTGTTGCAAGTTGCAAGGGAATTCGACAAAAATCAGCAATCAGGCAAGCAGAACAAGACTTACTTGCCCTGCGTGGCAATAAATGTTTTGGGCAGAGTCCCCGCAATGTAATTCACCTTTATTTAACAGATTGGTGGGGAAAGTGGAATTTTTCGGCGGGGCTAGTTGCTCAGCAAGTAATGTTTTGGAAGCTATGTTGCACCTTAGAGTTCAATTTTGATAGTAAAAAAAAAGTACATTTTCCATAGATGAATTCCCCTTGATTATCTAGACCAGATTTATTTAATGGAACTATTGAGGTGATGATGCACTATGGCATTGATAGCAATCCATTTTTATATTCTAAACATCAGTGGTGTGTGCTTTTCATGTTTGTGTAGTTCCTCAGGTATTCGGTATTCCATTTTCATAAATATAAACTCAATGTGAGGTCTAAAGGTACATTCCCCGGCCTTTGAGTAGGAGTACAGGGTTTAATGAGACAGAGATGTAGGGGGATAAGATAGTAGTCAACCATGGATAGGAAAGTCCAAGTTATGCAGATAATAGGTGATGGGATTAAGAACTCTGCTCTGATGAGAATTTATCCAGATATTGGGACATAGTCAGGATTTTGAAAACGCTTGACAAACAGCAATCAGAAAATTTTATAATCCCATAAAAAAACAAAAACAAAAAACGAGCTGCCTCGGTTATCCTACACACATACACACACACACATATATATATATATGTATATATATATATATATATATATATATATATATATATATATATATATATATATATATATATATATATATATATATATATATATATATATATATATATATATATATATATATATATATATATATACACACACACACACTGCTTATAGTATTGTTATTCCTCTGAGCAATGACCCAAAAATGTCAATCTATTCTTATAGCCAGTAGGGCTACAAAGGCAAATATTCTTATAGCACGAAACAATTTTCTGTAGCCTCGGGCTATCGGGCTAGTGTCTAACTGGACCCCTGAGATAATTAACAAACCTGTCTCTAAAAAACACTGTCTCTAAAAAACACAGTTGATCCCCTGCTGCGAACCAGCACCCCTATCTGGCAGGGTCTTTGCCAGGATTTCAAAAATGCCTGTCCAAAACAGCAATTTCAAAATTTCTGCCCGTCCAGATTTAGCTACTAATCTACTTCATATCCTTATATCAGCTACAATTAATAGCCAAGTGTGTCAAAAAGGGCAACTTACACCTCATCTCTGTCCTAGAAGATGGTTTGTTAGGAAAATATTTGGTTATTACAACCTAAAAGTCAAAATTAAAAAAATCTTCATAGAAATTTTTGCCTGTCCAAACAGGAGTTTTTAGGAAACTACCTGTCTAAAAGACAGGTAGGACGGGTCCTGGCTAAGTCCCTGCTATCTGGGTCTTAGTCAGGATTTTTAAAATGCCTGTCTTAAGATTAATTGTTAGGAACAAATTAGCCACCAAAAAGTTAAAATTCAAAATTCTTTTTAGCAATTTTTGTCTGTCCAAAAAAGAAGTTTTAAGGAAACTCATCCTGTAACAAAAGACAGACTGGATGGGTCCTGGCTAAGTCCCTGTCCCCAAGTCATTCACAAGATCTGCCAGCTTTGAACCCAGGTTATCTTCTAGATTAAGAACATACATAACCAGGGTTAATAACCAGGACAGATCAGCTTCAACTTAAGCCTCAGAACATAACACATTTGCTTAATCCTATATTCTCGGAAATCTCGGCCGCCCTAGGAAACTCGGCCACTATAATTCATTTACAAAATAATTACTGGGGAATTTCGCCCACCCCCGATTCATCCAAGGACACATTTCACCAAAAGTCGGCCACCAAGTAATTTTCATAGCGCGGATCACTGGCATTAAAGAGCCACTTACCTTTGCTCCTCACTGACCCTGCCCGGTCTGCATGGCTGCCGATCGAAGGCCGCCGCCATGTTGGGTAACTTCTATTAATCAAGAAGCTATCCAACATGTTTGGCGAAATAACTTGAGAATAGGTGAAATAAATATCTCACCTATTCTCACATGTCTTTCTTTGTCAAATTGACAAAGAAAAACATTAATATTATTCATTAAAGAGGAAGTGATTTGTAGAAAAACGATCTTTTGAGCTGTTGACACCTGCTTGCAGCTACTGAATTGAGCACTTCCTGTTTTATTTACGTTCTATATTCCTTTATCCCTGACATCCTTAAGTCAATAAAGTTGATAATTACATCAAATGGATGTCAGGGAATAGGAATATCTACTTTATTTTCCAAAATGAATTAATTTTATATGAGAAACGATCATTTTAAAACAAGTGAGAAGCAAATTTCTTCGCACTTTTTTCAAGCCGCCATTTTGAAAAATCGGCATTTCATCATTTTTTGCGGTCTCCTCGCCGCACTTTACACAATAAAAAGAAATACTTTTAGTTGATAGATTTTCATAATTCTTTTATTTTCTTGAAGCCAGGAAAGAGATCTATAAGATTATATCAATTTAGAAATTATTTAATGTGTGGTTTATAGGAGAGAGACTTGATAGTAAACAGGTCCAATGTCTACGGCTAATAGATTGTGGAATCGAATTCGCCGTAAACATGCAGTGCCTGACAACGTTGTTGTCCATCATGTTTGAAGCCTTCAAAAAAGGCTATAACTGATGGTACAACACAAAATAAAGACACTATAAGGAGGATAACAAGGTAGGCAATCGATATATGTTTTTATTTATCTTTTTATTGTAGATTCTTACTGCTCTGGGAATTTTATCTCTGTGTTGTTTGGCCTGAAAGTTGGCGAACTCGGCCACAAATCAACACTTGCTTTTTGTGTTCAATCGTTGATTTGTGGTGCAAAACATGATCGTTTCTAAATACAAATTACATGTATCGATTGAGAAGGTTGAAATTATATTATATATCAATGTTTTACTTTTGATATTTTTTATTTTCATTTGTTTATAGCGCTCTAACATTGAGTTCCATCTACATGTAGCTTTCGTGTCAATTGATAATATCGACGAATCTCGGCCACGGTGTCTGACATTTGATCGCTATTTTCAGTAATTTCGGCCACCATCAGCCAACGAAAATCGTAATTAATAAAAAGTGTCCGAGATTTGCGAGAATTTACGGTATGTTGCTGGCTAATTTGGCAAATACGAAATGATGCAAAAAATCTAAAAAAAATGATTGAAACCCTGGCATATGGTACTCATCTGAGAGTACTCAGCGAGAGCTATCCGATGAATACCAACATGACAGGGTTTAAATGGTTTTCGAAAAACTTTGCGTTCTTGTGTTTTAGACGAAAGTAGCCTTAGCATTGGAAGGGTTAAGAGACATCTCATTCCATTCAATGCCATGGCAACCATTGTTGTCCATCAACAACAATAAAGGGAGTTCTAGGTGGAGGCCACTGCGCTAAATCCTAACATGCTTGAAATTGTTTTTAGTTGTTAAAGGAACTATCTGCACATTATCATCTGCCATCATGGTGTATATTTTTTCAGGAGAAAAACGGATGTTATAACTCTTTTCGATCATGTGTTCATGAAGACGGCTATATGGTATAGACATCGGCACTTCTGAGGGCCTATTGTCAACATGGCTTATATGGACTGTGCAATAATTAGAAGTTTTCATCAGAAAAGCTATTACGATTTTCTTATTTCAAAAATAAGTATGGGGGATATGGTAATAGATTTGTTATCCCCTTTGTGAAAATGGAATATGGCCTTAGATGAAAAAAAGAATTGATATGCACATAGCGAGAGAGAAATTATTATATGCGCTATAGTGAAGGCCTGGCCGCATCGTGACGTCTCTAGGAGATAAAGACCAATGAGGGCTCTCGTATAGTTTACATTACAGAGAAACTTGCCAGCCTGTTCAGGTTGACTGGCTGGTTTCAAATCCACTTGTTTTTATTTATGTAAGATATGGCCAATTATTATGGTCAGCCAGCCCCCTTGCCCTTTGCCTCCTTTTCACTATGTGGATAACTAATGTATCATGTGCGTGTGTGTGATTGTGTGTGGTTACTGCCATATCCCATTACTTAAAACCTGTCCGTCCATATTGAATAGAACTTATTTGCTGTAGTGCTTTGACCTGATTCGATATTCCTCATATAATGTAAGGTACAAGTGTGTGTTTTTTAATTTCTCGTATGATCACTTGCCTGAATACCAAACAAGCATTGATGCATCATGATCAAGGGATTAGATAGTTGAACTGGGTGGAATTTAAGACTCATAAGAGGAAGTTTTAAAGCATTGAAACCATTTCTTTATAACAGTGGGAAGTATGCAACAAAGCAAGGTATTTTGACATCACATTGAGAGTATTATCTTAGTATATTACTGGTGTGCTGTTTATTTATAACGATGGCTGAAAATAACAACATCCATCTTTTCCTTTTCAAACTATTGTATTAATTTACAGTAACGGGGCAAACAGCTTACTTATGCTGGTGGTTTGTACTCAGGACTGGTCCTATCAACATGTGCTGTTTGATTTTGGACAAGTTTATTGAAATTATTATATGTATGGCTGACAGACAAATGAGTGTAATTCATCAGCAGTACTAATGCACTTTGCTGTTTAATCCTTAATTGCTATTGGGGACAAATAGAAATGTATATGTATATATACATATACACGTCGATGAGTGTGTGTGTGTACACATAGTGAGATGCTACTTTCTGTTGTCTATATTTCAGGTTTGGGAAGATGCTATGCTTTGTTATTTGGAGAGCGAGGGGCATCAGTAGTAGGTAAGTAATTGCAGTAAAGCAGAATTTATTTCCAGCGCCCATATCATTACTTTAAAAAGTTGAAGGTCATTTAGGGTCTTTTATTCAAGAAACTGGTTGCTCAAATTTGGGTTTCCTATTTTTTCATATTCTCAGATAACAGTGACAAGTAATTTCATTTTTAAATTGATAACTTAATTGATATTTCACCTGAATGTACTGATAACTCTTGAAATAACTTTCAGCTTGAACACTGTATTTGCAATATATTGAATAGAGTGGCATTAATCGCTTGTCTGCTGCATTTATTGGCACTGATTCAACCTTTCATTTCTGAAGTCCTCCAAGGTTTTTTTTCATGTTAATTATTTTAGATCCAGACAGCCCACGCCAAGGAGATCTCCAAACATGAATGAGTTAATTTCCCATTGGTAATTGTCATCTTGTGACAAATTGTGACAAATATTTTCCAAATAATGCTTTGATCAAAGCAATAACCTGAAGTTGCCATATGTTTTATGACACTTTGGGTGTCCTTACTTAAAAAGATGTCCTCATAATGATATGTTTTTATGATACTTCGGGAGTGAGAGGGTTAATATTTTTGTGTGTTTTTCAGTGAATGATCTTGGAGGTGACATCAAGGGAGGGGGACAGAATTCCAGGCCTGCGGACAAGGTGGTGGAGGAGATACGTGCCAAGGGAGGAAAAGCTGTGGCCAATTATGGTAACTTGATATATTTTTTCCTACTTTTATGTGAATATTCACTTTCAGCAAAAAATACTGAAAAAAGTATTATAGGTAAGCAACAAGGTTGTAGAAAAGATTTGAGCCAAGGGAGGAAAAGCTGTGGCCAATTATGGTAACTTGATATATTTTCTCCTACTTTTATGTGAATATTCACTTTCTGCAAAAAATATTGAAAAAAGTATTTTAGGTAAGCAACAAGGTTGTGGAAAAGATTTGAGCCAAGGGAGGAAAAGCTGTGGCCAATTATGGTAACTTGATATATTTTCTCCTACTTTTATGTGAATATTCACTTTCTGCAAAAATTATTGAAAAAAGTATTATAGGTAAGCAACAAGGTTGTAGAAAAGATATGAGCCAAGGGAGGAAAAGCTGTGGCCAATTATGGTAACTTGATATATTTTCTCCTACTTTTATGTGAATATTCACTTTCTGCAAAAAATATTGAAAAAAGTATTTTAGGTAAGCAACAAGGTTGTGGAAAAGATTTGAGCCAAGGGAGGAAAAGCTGTGGCCAATTATGGTAACTTGATATATTTTCTCCTACTTTCATGTGAATATTCACTTTCTGCAAAAAATATTGAAAAAAGTATTTTAGGTAAGCAACAAGGTTGTGGAAAAGATTTGAGCCAAGGGAGGAAAAAATCTATTTTTTCCTACTTTTATGTGAATATTCACTTTCTGACATTAATATTTAAAAAGTATTTTAGGTAAATGACAAGGTCGGGGAAGAGATTTGTGCATAGGGAGGAAAAGCTATATCCAATTATGGTAACTTAAAATATTTTTTCCTACTTCTATGAAAATAGGATTATGTTAATTGATGTTTTGCCACTTTTTGACAATGATATCCAAAGAAGGTATTTTAGGTTTTGGAAGAGATTTGTGCAATGGGAGGAAAAACTGTTGCCAATTATGATAACTTAATAGATGTTTTCCTACTTTTATGTGAATATTCACTTTCTGCACATGATGTTAAAAAAAAGTATTTTAGGTAAGCGACAAGGAGATTTGTGCTAAGGGAGGAAAAAGTCAAAAATGTAGCCAATTATGGGAACTTATTATATTTTTCCTACTTTTATGTTAATAAGATCAATGTATTTTGTCACTTTCTGCAAATAATATCCAAAGAGGTATTTTAGTTAAGAGAAAAGGTCTTAGAATAGATTTGTGCAAAGAGAGGAAAATCTGTAGCCAATTATGGTAACTTATTATAGTTTCCCTACTACTATGTGAATAGGATCAAAGCACTTTCTGCAAATAATATCCAAAAAGGTATTATAGGAAAGTGACATGGTCGTGGAAGAGATTTGTGTGAAGGGAGGAAAAAATATAGCCAATTATGGTAACTTATTACATGTTTCCTACTTTTTTATGTATGGATCAAAGCAATTGATGTTTTGCCACTTTCTGCTAATATTATCCGAAATCTATTTTAGACTCTTTTGATATCAGCAAACTGAATTAGTATACCATCTTTGTATTAAGATAACTTTGGCCAACATTTTGTTCATATTAAAAGAAGAGAATATTAGTCTTGCTCGTCTTATTTTATAACTAGTTTTGGTATTGTTAATAACAAAGTTCATGACTGTGTATTTTCTTTTAGACTCTGTTGAAGATGGAGAAAAACTGGTACAAACTGCCCTGGATAATTTTGGAAGAATAGGTAAGACCTGAGATCATATAAAATACAAATTGTATACTACTTGACAAATGTCATCTGGATCTATAATATGAAAAATAATTTCAGAATTATTCAGAAATTAGAAAAATGTCTGAGAGTTATTAGGTAGTTTCTGATCAAAATTTCTCCCTCAAATATTTTCTGAAAATTGATTTTCATCAGTAGATATCCCCAAAATAGTCAGGAAGTTTTGGGCGCTATGGGCAAAAGGTATGAGTGATGATAGCAGATTAATCACCACTACCACTAGGCATAGAATGCACCATTAACTTGAAAGAAAATATTATAGGAAATGTTGAAAAACCTCTTTATTCTCAGATTGATGGGACAACTCAAATTTTGCTGGCCGGGCAACCAGATTTTGCTCCAACTTGTCCCGCTGGACTACCTAATAATTCAGGTGGCTGTTGAGCACTTAATCTATTTAATGCATCTGCATCACTAAGTTATGAATACGAGTTATGTGAACATGTTATGTTGTTTATTACAGATATCATTGTTAATAACGCTGGAATCCTACGAGACAGGTCGTTTGCTAGAATCAGTGATGATGATTGGGGTAGGTATTTCAATTAGTCTGATTATATATAGATTACATAGATGATATTCTCCTCTTATCCTATGACCTGTAAAGTTAGATGTTTTTCCATCAGTTAGTATATCGATGCTTGATATAGATTCCATTTATTCTCAGTAGAACTGCACTCACGGAAGGAGATCAACTCATGAGCTCCACCATTTTGTCTTGTGAGCTCATGGATGCGTGTTTTTTTCTTAATGAATATTTATTGTTCAGCCCAGCAATTCAAATTTTGATACTTACTGAAGGAGATATAGTAACATTTACATGTTTATTTCATTTTAAAATGTGCGGGGGAATGTTTCATCACAACCACCAGTAATAAGAAACATAAGCTGGCTGATTGAAACAAATGCGGCCAGTCCTTCATCCTGCTTGCGACATGCTGCTGTGCAGTCGCATTGGAGATCGCAAACGAAAGTACGGTGGTAAGCGGTACAAAGGTCAGCTGAACACTCAACGCTGCCTGTAAACATTGGGGATTGTAAACAAGACATGATAGCAATAAGCAGTGATAAGGTGTGAGTTAGGTGTTCTGTGTTAGGTTTGTGATCCCTACATAGACGAGTGGACTAGTTGACCACTCCAGCTCGAGCTTGACTCGTCTGGCTTCAGCACTCGAGCCACTGGAGTTTATGAGCTGTGAGTGCAACTCTAATTTTCAGCCAGACTTGTAATTTTAAATTTGCCTTTCTTTTAGATATCATCCAAAGAGTTCACCTGAGAGGCTCCTTCCTCGTCACACGAGCCGCCTGGCCACACATGCGCAAGCAAAAGTATGGAAGGTAGGCATACAAATGTAAATAATTAGATAAATATATATTCATATTTATAAATAAATGTATATATATACATACATATATGCAGTGGAACCTGTCTGCTTGATGACCTTGATCAGTTGAACCCTTTTTATTGCCCAAGGAGGAAACCTTGATACATTGAACATCTGCATAGTATCTTGAAAGTTGAACACATTAAACACTAAATATTTTACTTCTACACTCGAGATCTCCTCAAAATCGCTGAACAAGTTTTCAAAGTTTTTGAGCTTTGCAGGTGAAACATTCTCATCAGTACCAGGTAAAGTAATATTTCCAGAAAAATTCCTTTGGTCAAAAAGATATTTTCTAAACAGTTCTTGGCTGTTTAGAGACTGAATGGGTTAATGCTCAATGTTCTTACTAGACTCCTAAGTTGAATTATTCTATTTGAATAAGTGAATTCTAGAGATTTTCTTTTTCAGGATCATTATGACTTGTTCCACCTCTGGCATCTATGGAAACTTTGGACAAGCCAACTATTCTGCTGGTAAGACCTACGATAATGATAATAATAACAATGATGATGTTGATAATAATGATAATAATCATGATGATGATGATGATAATAATGATAAAGATGATGATACTAAAAATTCTAATATTAATATTAATGATAATGATAGTAATAATGGTGATGATTGTGATTATATCTATGATTACATAATGATAAAACAATGATAATGCTAAAAATAATATGATACAATGCAGTACAACATTGATATTTTCTAAACAATTCAATATCTTACCAATTCTTTTAACAACACTTGCTGTCTAGTTTGTTAAATTTAGCACTGCCAGCTTCAGAAATTTTGACAATATATATTGAACTGCAGGATCTTAGCCAGGAGTTTTAAAATGCCTGTCCAAAATAGCAATTCCAAATTTCTGCCGTTCCAGATTTAGCTACTCATCTACTTCATATCCTTATACCAAATACATGCGTATTGTGTCAAAAATGGAAATTTACACCTCAGTTATGTCCTAGAAAATGGCTTGTTAGAAAAAAATTGGTTTTTACCCCAAAGAAGGATTTTACCCCTAAATTGGAAATTATTCCTAGAAAATTTTGCCTTTCCAAAAAAAAGGTTTTGAAGTAACTACCTGTCCGAAGGACAGGCAAGGCAGGTCCTGGCTAATTCCCTGGTGAACTGCCATTGAGTGTACATCCCAAATACCTGTGAGTGATACCAGTATCATATTTTGTTAATGATTAGATTCAAAATTTGTAAGTGTTATTTTTATTGAGTACTGGAACCAACCCCTATTATTTATATCTTTGGTTAACTTTCAGCCAAGCTGGGTCTTATGGGCCTGACCAATACCCTGGCAATAGAGGGACAAAAATACAACATTCATTGTAACACCATCGCCCCAACAGCTGGCTCTCGACTGACTGCAACTATCCTGCCTGAAGGTAACTACAGATATCCTCTACTCATTCACATCCGTAGTGCAGACATAGTGTGACAACTTTTAATATGAGACATCAATTTGTGTACTAGGTATTAAATTAAAGAAAGAAGTTTTTTTAAATTATTGACTTTTCCATAATGCAGACATCCTGAGCATACTTTACTCTGACTTCCCTGCACCAATAGTGGCATTTTCAAATACAAAAGAGGTTCGAGTAATCTGACCTTTTTATACTTGTGACCACACTGAAGCCTGATTACGTAGCACCAATAGTGGGCTACTAACCGTGGACCTTACAATAACAACCACTCATTTGAAGCCACTATCATCACTCTTGTTTAGAGATATGTCTTTTCTATACTAGCAAAGGTGCTGAACAAACAGCAGCCTGATTATAAAGTGATAGTAGTCAGCTACCTCTGTGACAAATCCTTTGAAGACAACAGGCAACATTTCCATAAACAACCTGGCTGCTGCGAATAGCCCAAAAATTGCGTTCTGCGCATATTGGTTTGCAACTTTCTCTGTAATGTTAATTATACATGAGCCCTCATTGGTCTGTTTCCTAGTCACGTCACACTGCTATGAGGTTCGGCCAGATTTGAGACCCCTGGGAGAGCCAGGTCTTCACTATAGCGCATATGGTAATTAGTCTCTCGCTACCTATCCATTGTTTTATTCATCTAAGGTACTATGACTTTTCAATACTTGCAGACATCCTGAACACACTGAAGCCCGACTACGTAGCACCAGTAGTGGGCTACCTCTGCCATGAATCCTGTGAGGACAACGGAGGAGTGTTCGAGGTTGGAGGAGGATGGGCGGCAAAACGTGAGAATGGAAATTTATCAATTGTCACTTTCACTGCATGCCTTTTTATTTTAGGGTAGATTGTGACTGATGGAAGCTAGTGATTGAGTAGTTTGGATTCAATTATTGTCACTTCTGCCATATTAAGGGGCGGACCATTTGATATTTGAGGGAGGGGGGGGGGGGCTATCCTTTTTTAGAAAAAAGATCTGGTCCTGAAAATCAAGAAAGAAAGAATTCTGTACAGCTTCCCATGTTGTGAGCTTGAATGTGAGCATGAGCCTAAGTGAATGAAATGTAACGAATTTAGGTAGTTATCACTTACTCAAAAATAGTCTAGGGAATATTTTTTCTTTTCATAAACACTATAAATCATTTCAAACAGAGGTTTTGAGTTTGAATGATGTATTTGCCTTTGTTCACACACACACACACACACACCAGCTGACGCACACACACACACACACACACACACACACACCTCTCTCTTCTGATAACTTGTAAAGATGCTAAAATAGTCCACATATTCCATAAATTCCAATATTGCTTTTGTTTGCAGTGCGGTGGCAGAAAACACAAGGTGCCATTATTAGATCAAAGGATGACTGTGGAACATTGGAAAAAGGTAGGATCTGGTTCTTGAACTTTGTTCATTGCCATTTTTCCTTAATACAGAGCAAATTGTAACTATGCATTGTAACTGTGAATTATAGAGGAAATCCGAACCTGGTGAAAACTACTGATTAACCTCATGTCATGGGTTACTTTCTCACATGCCTCAAGCTAGATCAAAGCCAGAACCTTCTGCAGTACTGATCGATCAAAAGTGCGGGGCTTTCCAAGGAAGTCCTGGAGCACAGCATCTATTGTGCAAGAAATGGTTCACAAACTTTTCTTTAGTTGACACTATAATATTAGCCTTATATTGATAATGGAGACCTCAATTGAGCAAAAGATAAAACCATGAAAGTGATTGGAGTCCATACGGTAAATGTAAATTGCATAAGATGATACATTTGAGTATGTATAAAAGACTCTACTCGCCATGCAGCCTGATGATTTGGGGAGTTGAGTAGTACATGACGGGTCTGGCCTGTTGTATGTTTTGAGCCTCTTTTGCATGCAGGTGCCTCAATTCCACAGATGGGCACCGCTAAAGTGGTATATGTGAAGTGCCTACACCACTTATTTGTGGAGACGTAGGATGAAGCAATAAACACTACTGTATAAATCAATATCACATTGTTCATTTTGAATGATGTGATGTATCAACTCAGGAAAACTGTATGGAAATAAGTATCCAAATCTAGAAAATAATTGTGTAATGACTACCTAAATATTGAAATTTATGTGTAACATTTTGATAACTGTTGTCTGTTGCCTTGACAATGTTTCTCAAATTTGATTTTCAGTTAGAGACAACTGGGAGAAAATCAGTGATTTTTCTGATGGTTGGTTTCCTGCTAATGGTCAGGGTAAGTAAATATGCTGGTTTAACCCTTACGTTGATGGTTGCTAATTTTCTGATGATTAGTTACCTGCTAATGGTGAGGATAAGTAAATATGCTGATTTACCTGCTGGTTGCTAATTTTACAATACAAAATGATGCAAAAAGATGTAAATAATTACTGAGACCCTTGCACATGGGTACTCATATGAGAGTACTCAGTGAGAGCTATCCAATGAATACTAACATCACCAGGTGTAGATGGTTTTCAAAATTCTTTGCATCATTATGCTGTGGGCGCACTTACCTTAGCATTGGAAGGATTAACCCATTAATGCCTGGAGATCTACTTATTAAATGTTGTCTGGTCCTTTGATACCTTTAAAAATATTTTTTCAGTGAAGCCTAAATTCACAAAGTATTTGAAAGGGATCTGTGGGTTGGGTTATGATCAATATTTCTCCTTCAAATTTTTCTTCAAAAAGTATGTTTAGATATTCCTGGCATGAATGGGTTGACCCCCATTTTAATATATGTGCAGTTCCTTTTGACACATATTGCTTGGATCTACTGCAAATTAAATAATATGAATTGTTCATGTGTTGCTAGACCATACCAGAAAATTAGAACTGAATGACCATTGTCAGACCCTGCTAGCTCAAATAATGAGTCTACCATTGAACATTCTTTGTCTTAAGATGATCCTATATTCCTCTTTTCAACAGTTTTCTCTGTTTTTGACTGTTTTCAGAAACTCAGATGAAGATGCACCAGATGATCGCCACTATAGGGGAAGAGGAGGATACAAGCCAGTCGCTAGGGCCTGAGGATGACAAAATGAACCCAGTATGTTAACATACAGAAAAAGTCACAATTTTTTTAAACACAAACCTTGCTAAAATTGTTCATGCGATGATATTTCAAACAATATGGTAGCCCTCAGGACTGATCTACTTTAATGTGAAGTTAGAAAGGGTACTAAATTTATGACAAGTTATGAGTTGTAGTTCCTCCAAATGCCACCAGGGGTGCCTTTATTGTGCATTGGTGTCCTTAACATTTGGTGCATTTATTTGAGATTTTCAGCACTTACTGAGACCTGGTCCTATGGCCAAGGAGTGTAATATAGTTAGAGGGTATCGTTTTCTCTATAAGTTCTTTGGTGTATCACGATACAATGATATTTAGATATTTGATTATTCTTACATAATTCGTTGAATAGCAATTGCATTTCAACCAGATAATCAAATTTTGTTGGCTGTTTCAAGGAAGAGTATGGTTACCGATATCGATTTTTTCATTGAATTTTTCTCTTTATTCCTATTTCAGGCCAAAGCAAAGGCTGCAGACTTGCCTCCAGGCAAATTCACCTACACCACCAAAGATGCCATCCTCTATGCACTTGGAGGTAAGTAATCATGTTCAGTTTAGGGTATTAAGTTCAATCCCATGCTGGGGATAGTAAGGGTGTGATTCCTCAGAAAGTTGGGCAACCATGGGAAGCTTTCATTTCTTGCCCTTTTTTGTTTTGCTGGGTAATAATAGGAAGATTACTTAGAAGAAGTTTATATTCATTTTGCCATTCATCTTTCTTATCCGCCTTTACAATAAAACTCTTTCTTCTATTCCTGAGCCACATTAAAAAGGGTGGCAAAATTCTTTGTTTTTTCAGTGAAATAGACTCAGTTTTACATTATAGGGGTATGTCATCTCAATCCTTTTTATATCTAGAAATCATTTTGAAAAGTTTTGCTTATAAATTTGCATTCAAGTGCATGTGTATAAAGAATTTGAAGGAAAGTCGTCTTTAGTTAGGATGAACATTCCTGCTTCAGATACTTTAGTCAAAATGATATCACTGAAATTGTCAGGCCTGCTATATGTGTTAACCCTTATGCTGGTGGTGGTTCATTTTGCCAATACAAAATGATTAAAAAACCTAAAAACTGATTGAAATCCTGGCATATGGTATTCATCTGAGAGAACTCGGTGAGAGCTATTCAATGAATACCAACATGATAGGGTTTTGGTGTTTTTCAAAAATATTTGTGTTCTTGTGCTCTGGACGAAAGTAGCCTCAGCAGTAGAAAGGTTAAATGATTGAAGGGATTTGATAACAATCAAATTATTTCTCAGTTTTCTGCTCCATCATGGAAGTAATTTTCATTCCGTTTCAATTCTTCACTTTTTCAGTGGGTGCCTCCACTTCTCAGCCGGACCATCTTAACTTTCTGTATGAAAATGCTGAAGATTTTTGTGTCATCCCGACCTATGCCCTCATGGCGGGCATGATGTCTGCAAGGGGTCTCATGACTGGCGAGATACCAGGGATAAAGATGGACCCCACCCAGGTCAGTAACAAGATATAAATATAATACTTTGATATATACGATGTTAGATAATTGTACTGCTAGCTGTGATGCACAGCAAGCAGGAAAATAAACAAAAACGTTTTTGAAAATAAAAAAAGATATAAATCATGACATGAAACTTAATGAATATCATAGATGCTGTATAATCATCCTCTTGTAAAATAGCATCAGCTTGATAAAAAGGGCTGGCCTAATAGCTGAGTGGTCCAAGTTACTGCCACCAGTGGAAGGCATGTTAGAAAGCTGTAATTGACTGTATACCATTTTATTGCAAAAGTTTAATTAATGTATACTTTGCACACTTCTGTAGTCTGCATTTATCAAACTGTGTACAATTATTTGGACATCCGATCCCTATGCTAGTGTTGTACGACATGCCAACATTATAGCTTGTCATTCAACACCCATACTCAATAAATAAACTGAGCATCAAAGGCAGCTGCCTGCCGAGTGCGTTACTTAAAATACAAAAGAAAAAAATACGGTACACAGTATGTAGTCCTATTTTAATCTTTTCCTAATCATTTTCTGCTTTTGTTTTACGAAAAAATATCTTTTCATGGAGATCTCGAGCCATGAATTGGGTAATATTCTCCTGTTCATTGTTGATTTTTATTATAAACAATATCCTGTATTGAATGTTTCCAGTTGTGAATGGGTAAATGTTTTTCTGTTTATTTATAGCTTTTACACGGTGAGCAGTATCTTGAAGTCTATAGGCCCATGCCCAGTGATGCCACTGTTGTGACCAAACCAAGAATAGTGGACATCCTAGACAAGGGAAAGGCAGCAGTTATAGTCAATGAGGGTACGTGCTATTTAACTCTTCTATATCTTCAGCTAGGACTGTCAACGATACCGCGTGTATCAATGAACCGGCAACAAAACCTTGCTGATTATCGATATCTTCATGTCGCTCAACATGAAAATACGGCAGAAGCCACACAGATGCACTATATGCATGTGTGGGGGGGGGGGGGGGGGTAATAGGTCTAAAAATCACCCCACGCACAAACCGCGGACATGCCAAATGAGCACATTACTGGTGATGATGTAGAGATTATTAGCAGTTACAGGTAATTTGAATATGAATCGGATCGAAGCACCATATCGGTAATATTTTTATCGAATATCAATTGGTAAAAAATTCTTATCAATGACTGCCCTATCTTCAGCACCCAAAAATATTTTAGTCTTTTGATGTGACTATCAAGAGCATTATGCAGAGAATATATGAAGGGAGTATGTTGATTAGAACACAGCAGACAACTCTCCTGCAAATATTTTGTGAATTTTTGATTAATTAAAAAGTTCATTTCAAATGTGAAAAGTATTATAATTGCCAAAGACACTTGCGTACATTCCAAGTCAGTAATTGAAACAAATGGTATCAATATCAAACTTGATTTATTACATATGCATTCCTTTTTAAACCCATGACTTTGGATCCAGGTTAGGAATAAGTGTCTTTGAGTTACAAAAACAATTATTTGATCAATCAATCATTTAGAAATTTCAGTAATTAATCGAGCCAACATTCCTTTCATTGTGCTTTGTATGATTTTTAACAAAAAATACAATAACTTGATATTTGTTTTTGCACTCTTTCTACATGTTATGATTAAAATGCATGATATTTAGAGGTATGCTCCTTTTGTAGCCGAGACCAGTGATGAGAATGGCGAGAAGCTTTCTCTGTATCAAGGAGTCTATTTCGTGAGAGGTGCGGGAGGATTCGGCGGGTCTCGTGACTCCACAGAAATAAAGCCCCTTGTTCAACCCCCAAAGAGAAACCCAGATGCCACGCTGAAGGAAAAGACTGGAATTGACCAAGTAAGACCTGCTTACTGTATAACTGGTATTTTTTGCAGTCATTCAATTTTCACTATTTTCGCGTTCTCTAGGGTATCGCCAAAATAACATCCTTCAAATGAATATCTGTATGGTAAAAGAATATAGTTTGAGTACTTGAATGCGCAAATTTAAAGTAGCACAAATACCCTCCTGCAGGGCTGTAAAGCGAAATATTTAGCACTCCAAATTAAGGTTGTATACAGTATGTATTGCCCGTCACCTTTAAAAAGTTTGAGTGCTAGAATGCCTGGCTCATTTGAGGGCTAGAGCCGAAAAGTCCACTGGAATTGACCAAGTAAATACTGTTCAAGTATTGCCTGTCACCTGCTCAAAAACCTGAGCCCAAAAGTCCACTTACCAAATTTGATACGTGCTTGGAAAATTGTGAAAAAAACTACACATTTTTTTCTGTAATTTCCCATCTATTAAGAAAAATGACTATGAAATATACTAATCCCATGCCAGTTTTTTTTTACTCTCTGTTTTTATAATGGAATTATTCTTCACATGCAAAACTATGAGTTGAGCATTCATTCCCTGTTAGGCCGTCACTAGAGTACAACCGCATGGTACTAGTATATGATGTGGACAGGAAATTGGTTTTACTCTTAAAGTTTATAAAGCTTGAGCAAGCATTTTATGATTTTACTCTCCTCAAATGTGAAATATAATTCAAAACAATTGAAGGGGGCAAAATAATTGTTTTGATATTGATTAATTGCCCTTCAAATATTTTTGGAAATATGCTTTTTTGGAAGATAATGATCAAGCGCTAAGTTTTTGTTTTGAAATTTGGTAAAAAAAGATCTAGCAAAAGTTAATTATTTTCAATGTTTCTACTTTAACACGAAATATCAACATTAATTCTTAAAGAATATGCCTACAATAATTTATGCTAAAATTTCTCTTTTTACAAGGCTGCTATATACCGACTAAGTGGTGACATAAACCCTCTTCATATAGACCCCTCGTTTGCTGCCATGGGTGGCTTCTCCAAGCCTATTCTTCATGGACTCTGTTCCTTTGGCTATGCCACGCGACATGTGATCAAACAGTATGCAAATGGGGACATGAAAAAGTTCAAGGCCATCAAGGTAAATATCTTTTGTACCATCCGAGTTCCAAATATGTGCTTACCCATATCGTAGAACCAGTGTGGGTACTAGAAAGTTCTTGTCATTGGCATGACTGTTTTTAAATGTTTACTTCTTAACCACAATAGTGTTAAAAAAATTATGAGATACTGTAAGTGAAATTTTCATGAAAGTGAAAAGTCGCTTTTACTTTTGAGGCAGGTGTTAAAGAAGGTTATCATAAGACATAAATATCTCATATCATATTGATCATCATTTTAATAAAAAAAAAGGTTGCACATTCAATTTAATTCATTATTTGAGGCCATGCAATAAGGAATATAGGCCTGCTTGTGCAAACACAAACATTGAAACACTCTGCCCTACAGGGAAGGTATACTGCATACTAGTAGTTAATGTAGAGACTTGAAAAGTCCAGTAGTGTATGAAGGCTTATCCAGTGTTATATTTGTAGGCTCTTTTCTCAGGTGTGGTGTATCCAGGTGAGACCATCCAGTCTGACCCAGTGCTGTGTGTTATATTTGTAGGCTCGTTTCTCAGGTGTGGTGTATCCGGGTGAGACCATCCAGTCTGACCCAGTGCTGTGTGTTATATTTGTAGGCTCGTTTCTCAGGTGTGGTGTATCCGGGTGAGACCATCCAGACAGACATGTGGCAAGAAGGAAGCCGTATCTGCTTCAGGTGCAAGGTAAGATCTCTGGTAAAATAGATAAGATTTATAGAAATAGACATCCAAAGTATCTCCTTAGAGTAAAATGAAAGGAATAGATTGAAAAGGTAGAATCTGTTTGTTGGTGCTCAAGAAATGCTATTCTACAAGCTCGTGGAAAATGCTTGTACTGGCATTGCATAAATGTGTCTGTACTGCACCTTAATAGGTATGGGCTTGAACGGATGTCATGATAGTGATAGTTCAGCATCATTAGGTTTGGCTTGAAAATGGCAGATGTTGTACAACACCTGTATAGGAACGTCAGTTCTTCCCTGTGAACATGTCATTGGAGTATTTAGGATAGACAACATATATCTCATAGACAAGTGTGTGTTGAGAAAAATACCTGTATTGTACCATTTAGGATCTGTTGTAGCTATACTGCTAATGGGCATAAAGTTGATTTTATAGCTTACTTTTTGGATTTCTGAGTTGCTACCCTGACAGAGAATCATTTGTTTACATATATGGATACTGACAACTTGGCAATAATAATGATAATAATGATAATAATAATAATAATGATAATGATAATAATAATAATGATAATAATATTATTATTATTAATAATAATAATAATAATGATAATAGTAATAATAATTGATATTTGATATAGTGCCCTTTCCACCTATAATGTTCAAAAGCGCTTTAAATAATAGTCAGTGAACAGAGTCTTATGTTCCATATAGTCAAATAAACTCCTTTCGAAAATAGCAATGTCTTCAGCTTTGTCTTGAGGTTACTTACTATCTTAGGTTGTTTATTTCCCTACATAAAATCATAATTCTTTTATGGATATGTATAATTCGGCTCTCACCTATTCCTGATTCTTTTAGGTTCCTGAGCGTGACAGTGTGGTCCTGTCTGGTGCCTATATTGATCTTGTTGATGTTTCTCCAGCTGTGACCCAGACAACAGTCCAGGTAAATAGACATATTGTCCCATTAATGCTTGACCCTTGTGCTGCTTGTGGCTAATTTGGCTGATACAAAATAAAGCAAAAATCCTGAAAAATCACTGAAACCCTGGCATATGGGTACTCATCTGAGAGTACTCCGTGAAGGCTATCCAATGAGTACAAACATGACAGGGTTCAGTGGTTTTCAAAAATCTTTGCATTTTTGTGCTTTGGATGAAAGTAGCCTTCACATTGGAAGGGTGAAGAGCTCTTACAGAATTGCTGTATGGACACAACATACTTTGACAATAACACTAATATTTTTATTCATATGTATATTTCACTTTCAAATCCTTCCTTGACATCACTCATTGTCCCTATGAACAACTTACATCCAGTCAACCTTGTAGTGAGACCACCTACCTATAGAAATCTCCAGACAGGGTCTAAGCCAGGACTTTGTAACTTGGTGACCTTCCTTGGCAAAACTTATGAGCATCATATTTTTAAGGGAGACCACATTAAAATATGTAACTGATACTCCTTAATGATATAACTTATTTTACTGTTATCTGGAAGACTACACAAAGGCAGTTCGCTATAAGTCAGCAAAAATTCTGAAACTACTTTTTAAATTAAGCAAAATTAGGTATCTAGGCAGCAGAAGGTGTCATTAAAAATATTGTTAAAATATTGTATCAATAACAACAAATCGATACAGTATTGTATTGTATCGTGAAAATTTTTAAGGTGTTAATCCCTAGTTCTGAGGAACATTTCTCCCTCAGATAATCTCGAAAATATTCTTTTGTCAGAGAGACTATAAGTATCAGGCTGTTTGGGATGGAAAAGATTAGCGTACCCTGCAAGTGGTCTTTCTTATCAGTTTAACTGTAGATTCAGATATCACCTTTGTCACCAACATGACACACTGTTTATACATTTATGGTGTTTATTCCTTACCTAGACAAGCAGCCCTCTGAAGAGCACCATGGTCTTCCAAGAGATCGCCAAGAGGGTGGAAGCCTCGCCCGACCTTGTTAATAAGGTCAAGGCCATATTCCAGTGGAACGTCACCAAGGATGGCAAGACTGCCGGCCAATGGAGTAAGTAATATATTAATTGTTGCTTATTATATACTGTATGCCATAGGGATTGTCCGATTAATCGGACATGACGATTAATCGCTCATTCAACCTCTGATTTTGATGATCGATTGCAATTTTATAAGATCGATTATCTTATATATAAATACCGACTTTCAAAACCGTTGGTAACACTAACTGAGTTCCCTGTGCCTTGCCGTCCAAAACTGCCGTCCTGGATCAATGGCCTGAGGTCCCATGGGTGCTGTTTGATAGTTATTTTTATTGTATAAGGCTTTTAAGTCTGTATTTTTGAAGAAAGAAGCATTTCACGGGCCCCGTTGCCAATGGCAATGAAATGATACAATTGTTAAAAATGTATCTCATACAATATGATACAATTGTTTAGTGTTTACACAATGTATATCATGCAATAGTGATACAATGTATCTATAACTCCCTGTACCCTTTCCTACTTTCTCCCCCTCACTTGCTTCCTATTTCTTGAAGTGCCATATTTTGATAGGCGGGGGTTGGGGGGGGGGATTGATTATATATAATTAGCAGAGCTTTTTTTAAATTTATTTATTCAATTTTTTTGAGTTGATTTCGTAATCCCTTTAAGTCCTGTCGCAACATTAAGAATTCCTTTAAACTGTTTCAAGTAGAGCTGCACTCACGGAGGGAGATCAACTCATGAGCTCACCACTCGTTTGACTCGTGAGCTCATGAGCTCACGGACATTCCAATTTTCCAAAGAAATACTTATTTTCCACCCCAGCTATTGAAAAATGAATATTTCTTGGCGGAGATTTATTAACATTGCCCTGTTTATTAAATTTTTAAAAGTGCTGACGAGCTACAGAGGTCAGTTTAACACTCAACACCATGTGAATGTATACATTGGAGATTGTAAAGAAGACATGACAGCGATAGGCAGTTATGTATGTTAATAATGTGTGTGAGGTGCTCTGTGTTACGTTTGTGTTCCCAACATAGACGAGCTCACGATTTGACATTTCAGCTCGAGCTCGGCGAGTTTGCCCCAGGGCTCGAGCCACTCGAGTTCGTGAGTGGTGAGTGCAGCTCTAGTTTCAAGCCTATATTAAAACTTCAGCTCTGTATATTTCTCTCTCCTTTACTTTTTTTTCTTTGGACTTTTAGTATTGCTTTGCATGATCATTTACATTATATGCTATCCCTTTTTGTATTGTATATATCTCTGTATCCTATGAATTAATTTTTTCACACTTTGTTTGTGCAGCCCATTTTCCTTTTTAAGATTATATTTAACTCCATCTCCTTATTTACTTACATCTCCGTATATATTTACTTTTTTATTTTAATTCTGGCAAAATCCACTGCCTGAGCAGAAGTCACTGGCAACTTTCTCACATGCCTAAGCTAGGATTTGAATCATGGCAGTGGTAGGAGACAGCGAGCAGTCAGCGACAATGACATACGGCCCAGTGCACACTGTACACACATTGTGTTGCCAAGTGTGCCTTACCTGTCTGCTGTGTAATCAGTGCTGCACATGGGCAATTAACGGCTATGCTATTCAAAAATATTGTATCCATTGGCTACAAGCAGGGTATATCAGTGGATCCTCTAATGTGGCCTATACCACAGGTCAAATGGCGAGAGCTGCTGGTCGCGAGTCTAATTTATATTTCACTAAGATCTGTGACTTTTTAGAGTTATGGAGGGAGGGGAAAAGGGCAGGGTGAGGGAAAAGAACCCCTGTGAATTGAATTGAAGCTGATTTTCGCTCTCTTTTATTCCAATTCTTCCTCTCTTTGACTCATCAATTATCCTCTCATCTTCCATTTGATGTTTATTTTGGAAAATTCCCTTTCTTAAAAATACTGTGTAATTTAGAGGGGGGTATACATTGACTTAATTTCTTTTGTAATTTCTAAATCTCCTGCGCATCAGTGAATACGACTTAGAATCCAAACCCGTGCTGTGCACGGGGGCCTGCTAGTTTTGATTATTTTGAAAAAATAAATTGTATCTAGAAATAGCCTATTGATCAATTAAGAGACTCCACTAAAGCCTGCAAAATCTTAATTAATATCAAGCAGTGCTGTAACAAGTAAAACTAAGGGGTTCAAGGGGTATTTAAAGAGAGTTAGATTAGCTTCTTTACAAAAATGGAGCCAAGAACCATTGAACAAGCCAAGACTACCAAAGGAAAACTGTGCATATACAACTTTGATTATTAATCGATCATCGGTCGTTCAGATGGACCGATGATTGATCTTGAAAATTGTGACCGATTCCGAACACTAGTATGCCATGCTAATGTATATATATATATATACTGTACACTGCCTTAATAGTCCGAGTGTAAAAACATTCTGGATTTTTCCGTTTGGAAGAATCCGGAATGTTAAAAAACGGACAAAAACATAAAAGAAGGGGAGTTACGTTCGTCCCTTTGTCCATTAGTTTACCTGTCAGTCAATAGGTGGCGCCACTATAAATCACCTTCAAAATTAACTCTCTTACGCCTTTTTAAACTCTTTCACTTTGCTAATATAATAAAATGAAATATATCAACTCTTTTTTGGCCATTTTAACCCATCCTTTTACCATTCCTTTGTTTGAGTGCTTCCTGAACATGAAGCCCTACACATGAATGTTTGTAACATTCATTCCTTTGTCTTAGTTTGCGTTATGATCGATAAATGACGCTGCGGGCGGGGATCGAATCCGGACTATTAAAAAACCGGACTTTTTTTCATTTTAAGAGATCCGTACTATTTTAGCACGGACTATTAAGGCAGTGTACTGTATATATGTGTGTGTGTATGTAGATTTTGTGCTACTCACACTGTATTAATAAGAAATTGTTATAGATTTTACTAACAGAATGTCCTAATGCTTGTACTTAGATGCCCACTATCAGGTCAAGTCTTAAGAAAGGATGTATATATAAATAAGGATTTATATAGTTATAAATACCTCTTCATATCTTGATCAATGATTATTCTTGAAATAATTTACCAATAAATGCTCAACTCCAAAACTTTAAATTCTAAAAAGAAAAATTTAAAGTGAGAAACCTTTAAGCACAAATGCTTAGCAGTTTAATGAATAATATCAACTATCATGTTATCTGTTGTAGCTGTGGACCTTAAGAACGGGAAAGGCAGCGTGTACGAAGGGGAACCCAAGACTGGTAAGGCAGGCTGCACCCTCACCCTGGATGATGACGACCTGGTTGCTATGGTGACTGGCAAAATGAATGCACAGAAGGTGAGTAGTGGTCAGAATTTATCAATGGTTTGGTTTTTCAAGTTACTAGTGACTTGGGATTTTTGGCAGTGGTATTTAGTGGGTACCCCACTTCCCTCCACCATGAACAACTGACCAGTCATTATTTAGCCTTCTTAAGGCAGAAAAAGTGCCAATGAAATAAATAACCCTTATACTGTTGGTGGCTAATTTGGCCATTACAAAATTATGGGAAAACCTGAAAAATAACTGAAACCCTGGCACATGGGTACTCATCTGAGAGTACTCAGCAAGAGCTATCTAATGAATACCAACATGACACGGTTTAGAATATTTTTCAAATATCTTTATGTCCTTGTGCTTTGGACAAAAGTAACCTCAGCATTGGATGGGTCAAATTTGAAATTCCCAATGCTGATTTTCTGTTAATCTGTGCCTGATATATGAATGCTTTATATTATATGTATGATGGTTATACTTGGAAGTTAAAAGAAAGAAGCTTCCTTCACTGGAGCCCATTTTTCAAAACAAAAATACTTTTCATCAACATTAGAGTTATTGTCTATATGACATATGCACAGTCAGCACAGACTACAAAAACAGTTCAATACAGTCATATTGTATCGTATCATGTTGTAAACATTTCTTTCAATCATCAAATCCAAAATTCTTAAGGTATCAAAGACGGTCAAAATAAAGATTCATCCATGTGACACTAAATGCAGAGGCCTTTTTACCATTCATGTCTAAAGCACCCAGAACCATCTGATTATTTTGGTGATATTTCTCAAACTTAAGTAATTTTCAGAAAATATTTGAAGGGGAAATGTAAATCAGAAACTAACTATCAATTCCCTTCAAATATCTTTCCAAATAATGCTTAGTTTCAAAGTTATTTTCAAAAGTACTACAGGTCCCAGGGCTCAACATATAGCATAGTCCCATCTCTCGGGAGATCTGATTTCCAAAAACAGCCCTGCCGGGCTACCTAAAGTTGGATTCAGGTAGTCCCGCTGGACTACCTGAATCCTGGGGAAGTTCCCCACTAAAATGGTACAAAATGGTAGCGAAAAAAAGAAAAATATAGTATCCCTTAAGCATGCAACCAACAAAATAGAAGAAAAAAGCATAACTACCATTAATATGACGCTGGCATGGCCAGGAAGCGAGCGAAGCTTTGGATGATCATTTTTTTTTAACTTCTGACCAAAATACAGCATTGATTGACCGTAAATTAATGGCATACAAAACATTACGATTTTAAACTGTCTAAAAATGTATATTTCGCAGCTGATTTTGACGAGAATCCAATGGCCAGTAGAATGAATTCTGGCGGTTCTATCGATCTAAACCGCATTATAATTGACCCACGGACAGGCGAGAAATTCAGTTTTAACTTGGATATAGTAGCGGCCACGGCGTGGTATGGCCAGGAAGCGAGCCGAGAATTGAGCCACGGACGGGCGAGAAATTCAGTTTTAACGTGGATATACATGTAGTAGCGGCCACTTTCATTCATATTTCGCAACTGATTTTGACGATAATTCAATGGCCAGTACAATGAATTCTGGCGGTTCTATCGATCTAAACCGCAATGGTCAGTAGAATGAATTCAGGCGGTTCTAAACTGCATTAGAATTGAGCCACGGACGGGCGAGAAATTAAGTTTTAACGTGGATATACATGTAGAAGCGGCCACTTTCATTCACGCACGTGCATTCATGCATTTCATCCAATGGAATGAAATGTAAGTGTTTGGTATTGTTGTACTGCACATTACGTCATTGTCGACCAATGAAATCGGTCGTTACTTAACCTACTAAAGATTCCTACACACACGCTCAATTGACGGATTGCGAGGCTTCGCGAAGGTCTACGGCCTTTCGAGCTTAGCTCGCTACTAACATGAAAAGGGGGAAAAAGAACCTTTTTGCCTTTTTGGAATAAATGGCGGGGCTACCTAAAATGCTGGCGGGACTACCTGATTTCGGGCTCAGGTAGCCCCGCCAGCCCACCTGGTCCTTCTGAGGACCGTTGAGCCCTGGGTCCTGAAGACAAGGGAAAAGAAAATCTCCAAGCACAAATGGGTGAATGCATTTCGACTAATCTCTTCCTGCTGAATGACCTCATCCCTTTTCACCTCTTCTCTCTTGCAGGCCTTCATGACTGGCAAGATGAAGCTGAAAGGGAATATGATGCTGGCCCAGAAACTTGGAGCCCTCTTCCAAGAAAAGGCCAAGCTATAGAAAATGCCATGCAGGGGATAGTACTGCTATTCGCTGCGACACCAAAAATGATGGATACCGCAAAGTAAAAATGAAGCCTATCATTTAACCCATTAATGATTAATAATTGACTCTTGCCAAGTAGATCTCCAGACATGAATGGGTTAAGATTCAAGTAAATATTGAGCAGGAACATGCCTAGTGATTAAAGCTGACCTAACATTGTAAATTCACAGGATCTAAAGATTATAGTGGGTTCCTTAAACTGATGATCAGGTCTGATCTAAGTAAGTTAAGGTAGAGGCGCTCCAAAGAATGGCATATAAGATGAGTTTGACTTGACAGCCCAATGGACCATTACCAGTATAAAGCTGGTGTTGCCTACTCTACGGTCATGCTCCTAATTTTGTTGAAAAGTAATGAATTGATTTTTTTCCCAAACCTTGAAGACTTACTGCTGTTTTAACATGACCCCATATTCCAGAGGAAGTCATTTGGGAGATTGAATGATGGTGGATTACAGTGGGAAACGCAATGAACTTTGATTATGTTAGTGATTATGCATATATTAAACCCCTTTATGCCAAGTTTGAAGGGCAAATGGAAAGATTTTTGCCAAGTTGGAAATTTAACAATGTAAGAAAATACAAAATATCATGAACAAATAAAAGAGTCATAAATGTAAGTAAACACGAAATATCATGTACTAACTTTTGTCGTACATAGCTCCTATTTTAGACTTACCAAGTTCTCTTGTCTGATTTTTATATTTTACAGAATTTATTTCATGTGGTGAATTTCAGAAGAATGGGAAGTATTTTTCATTCCCAAGTATGTTAGAAAGTGGAGATCAAATTCTTAAAGATTTTGATTGTTTGCATGTGTATCACCATCACTATTACTGCCATTCCATGAGTATGTTTGCTTTACATATGATGCAAAGAAATGAGATGAGAACCTAATTTATAATGAAATATTATGTTGTGATATTTTCTTATGTACAATTGTTGATTAACTGATTTATAAAAATTTTGGTGTTTACATTCTTGTGTGTTTGTCCCATTTTTAGCTGCAGTGTTAACGTTTAACCTAAGAAGGGCTGGTGTGATGGCTTAATGGCATGCATTGCCACTGACTGCTTTGCTGTCTCTCACCACTGCTTGGGTTTGAATCCCTGCTGGGGCATGTGGGAAAGATGCGAGTGACTTTGAGTTAGGCTGTGGTTTTCGCCGGGCACTCCGGTGTCCTTCAACACTATCAACTGGCTAGTTAAAAATTAACTTTGGTGGAAAAGTGGTAGAATTCAAACCAATTCTGCCCAACAGTGGCAAAAAAGGTCTCTCTAATATTATTTTGTTTAGCCAATTGGTACATAAAGTACCCCATTGGAATTCTGTCTTCGTAACCAGGACACAAAACCCCTCCTTTCTCCCAGATTTTCAGGTGAGGGAAATTTCAGCAACTATTACAAGTCGATTAGTTATGGTTATGGGGAGGGTGTAAGCCAGGATTTAGAAACTAGGTGTCCCAAATGGACAATTATATAACTTTTCAATGGAGACCACAATATATAGTGATCAAGATAAATATATTAACTAGTTACAAAACATGCATGAAAACTACAACACCAGAACTAGGAAATCAGAGTGGATCCTGCCTTTTGTACAACCAAACATAAGTAAATTACACAATAGGGTGCCCAATTATTACTAAAACCCATTTCCGAAAATTTCTTTAAAAAAAAGAGAGTAAAGAATGAAATATTTAACTTTCGATTTAACTGCTGGGACATTACTTAGCACATTCTCAATATGATTTAATTGTGGGTTTCATTGTACAGTTGGGCACCGGGAACGCTTTTGATTACCCCTTTTGGACATCCAGTTTCAATACCCTAGCTGAGGCCTGACTTGGCAGCATTCACGTGGCACGTATAAATAAGAAATCATAAAATCCTTTTTTTCTAAAAATGTTTTTTATTTTATATTTCATAAATTTACAAATAAAATTGCATAAAGTACTATTGCTGATCATCAGTTTCTCTTTGACTTCTTTGTGGATACTGTGTTGTATTTGCAGCTGCTTCTGTACCAGAAGATGAATGGGAATCCGAGGGATGGGACGGTCATCAGGGCAAAGGTGGCCCAGTCGAGCTGCAATGCGCAAAAGTATCAAATAAATATAGTGAACAAGAGCAATGCCAACGGCCTCAAATGGTTTCTTGTATTGTGGGTAGCATGGCTTAGTTTCTTTGTGTTTTTATTTTAGATGGGTCCTTTTTCTGTCCTTTTGTTTTTTTTAGCTTTTTTTTCTAAAACATTTTTGTGTGGTATGCTAATGAAAATTTGGTCATGGGTATAACGCTGACATACCACTAAAAACACCTATTAAAAATTTCACCTTTTCACAGCCAAATTTGGAATAATCCATCAAGAATTAGGGAAAATCAGAAAATGCTGATTTGCACACCAAAAAATGTTGAGTTGTCTTGAGAATATTTTGCATTTAAACACGATGGGGTTAAGGAGAGCAGAGGGGAGGCAAGGTAAGAACAACCTTATGAGAAACTTACGAGATGGGGTGAGAACTTCCTGTCGTAGTCACGGTTAGGCATGATTCCTCCCTCACCTGGGGCGCTTGTGTATCCAACCTAGACAAAAACACAAATATCAAACAATCACTGAGTGTTTGGGGGTAGATATATATGAACATGAGTAGCCACGATTGTCGATCACCAGATATGTCCACTAGCAGACGTTCAGCAGCCTGAACACAACTCATAACCCAGTTTTTGACGAGAGGTGCATTCTGCGCATGATCGTGAGCAACCTCCCCTATAATGTAAACAAATATGAGAGCCATCATTGGTCTTTGTCTCCTAGTGATGTCACATTGAGACTAGATTTGTCAAGACTAGGCGTGTCCAGAACGTCACTATAGGCCAAATAGTAATTGGTCTGTGGCGACATATCCATGTTCTCTTCATCTAAGGTGAAGCTTGCATTGAGGCTGTGTAAAAACACTGTTTCATATCTGGGCAAGACATATAAACCACTTAAGGGTTTGAGCTGACAGTGATACACAAACAAATAAGTAATAGCTTTATGGCGCTTTTTTAAACAAAATATGGGAAATGAAGATCAAAGCCTAATTATAACCTTTAATTCAAACATTTTGTTACCATATGCTTCACATTCCGAATTCATTTTCCAACGAATCTTAAACTCATTCAGTTGACACTTTACAAGATTTCCTTCATAAAGGTGTTCAAAGGGGGGGGGGGGGGGGGGGGGGGGGGGAGAGAGAATACATACCAATGGCTCTGTGGCATCTTCGTCGGCCAGATATTTCACCTCAGCTGAGGAGAAGTTGAAAAATCCTGACTTCAATGGCCTCAAGATAACAGCGTGCGAAACGTTGCTCTCACTGGACATTGGTTAAGGAAAAACATCCAGCTCACTCTTCAAAATGTTAACCCGTATGCTGGTGGCTAATTTGGCCCATACCAAATGACTGAAAACCTGGCACATGGGTTCTCATATGATAGTAATCAATGAGAGCTTTCCTATGGATACCCACATGACTTGGTTAGGAGGATTTTTATTATTCTTTTTCGCATTCTTGTGCATTAGACAAAAGTATCCTCAGCATCTGAGGGGTTATTCATTAGTACAGACCAACCAACAAATGATACCTTTGGTTTAGAGAACAATATAAAATGGGGCAGAAGTATATAAAATGATTAAAAGCACATCTATCATTACTCGATATAGAACTGTTTAGGACAAGAATGAAACACTCCAGGGTAAGTGGAAGATAGTGCAAATAAAAATAGAGGGGTTAACAGGGACTTAGCCAGGACCCATCCAGCCTGTCCTATGAACAGGTAGTTTCCTGAAAACCTCCTTTTTCGACAGGCAAAGATTTCTATGAAGAATTTTCAGTTTTGACTTTTTGGGGTAATAACCAAATATTTTCCTGACATATCTTCTATGACATGGCTGACGTGTAATTAGCCGTTTTTAAAATAGGCTATTAGACATAGCTGGTATAAGGATTTAAAGTAAACTACTATCTAAATCTGGATGAGGTTGAAATTACGGGATTGCTGTTTTGGACAAACTGTCAGGCATTTTTAAAATCCTGGATAAGACTCTGAGGGATTGTGTGTGTTTCTATCTCTCATTTCCCAAATTATACTTGTTATCTACTGCTGATTATTCAGGATAAGACAAAAATGATATGCTTAGAGTTGAAAGGATACGGTGCAATTCTCTCCCATCTCACTTGAAGGTTGCCGTGCACAACCTCAAAGTCTGTCTCAGGGAATCCATTCTCACTCAGCATCACATTGATGGCAGAGCTGAAAAATATATGCAAATATGTAAAAACTATCTGAATAAAAAAACAGATTTATCAATTATTCAAATATATAAACCGAATATGGTGACAATTCACAAACATGTCATGTGAAGCTGAATTACCAGTCGACAGTATATTCCCAACATGATTTATATACAAAATGTAATTTTTTTATTTGGTCACACTATCTAATTAAGAGTATCCATTTGCCTTCTTCTAGCAGGTAATATTAAAGTGCTGACTGGCAGGGAATTTACTGACAGAAATTTTACAACATTCAATGGTATCATACAAAATATATGGCCAAAGGTTGACTGTACTGTTGGGTTTAAAAATATATTTTCTTGAAATATCACATTTATGTTCAAAGTTGTTAGACCATATGTCACTCCAGATATCATACAGCAGGATTTCCCAAACATGTAACATGACATACCTGCTGCCAACATTGTAAATTTTATATTCAACGGTTAAGTCCTTTCCTTCCACTGCGAGCTGGTTGAGGATGTTTTTTGAGGCCAGCAGGCGCGCTTGTCCTCCATCGTCCTCAGCGCTGTGCACCAGGCCAGCCAACACCACAACTACTGCTAACAGGAATGCCTTCATCTGAAAGGAAATGAACAGGTTCAGACTGCAGTTGATTCGTACCAAGGTTTAAGCCAGGATTTCAAAACTGGGTAGCCAAAATTGTAAAAATTTCGGGCATCCTATTTTTCAATGGAAGAATCTTTTATCTTAAATTGCAGATCCCACATATGTGCCACATCACATTCATTCTCACAAGTTTTCTTCTTAGTGTAAAAACCTGTACAGGCAAAAATAGTATTTTGCATGTTAGTCAATTATAGAGTTTTTATTCACATCTGTTACATTCTCAACACATGTGGCACATATAAATACTTGTCAACAAAATTCTTAGTCTAAAAATAACAGAAACCCTTATGCAATCACCAACTAGATGTTTGGATAGACTTTCTAGTCTTATGGGCGGTTGCTTAGATATTGCAACCATCATTTCAAATACAATCCCTCAGTTACTGCTGCTGAGTTAGCAATTGCAAGTAAACTGTAAATATTATACATGGCTTCATGAGTTCATCTCATTTCCTATTATCGCTCATCTATCAAATTTAAAACTTTGAGGGCCTATATAAGCAGTATGCGAATGAATTATTTAACACACTTCTTCACATATGAAAGTTAGTGTTTTTATCGCTCAGACTGGAACCCACTGGAAGATCTGACAGCTTTAAAATCCATTTGTGATAACAGCCTATAGAAATCGTTAGCGTGTCCACGTAGGCAAGCGACCATTCCTACCGGCCGATCCAAAATGTTTACGAAAACAAATACCCTAAGCCACAACTATTCTCCAAACAAATTCACCGATTAATGAGTTCCAGTTTTGGCATTGCTTTGCAGATGTTTGTGAAATGTTTTTGTTGGCATTAAAAGGACTAAAGCAACAAAAAAAGAAGGAAGATAGAAACTAACCTTTCAACACAAGTATGGATGCCGGAAAAGGAAGTGTGCCGCTGAATGCTGATGCATTGTGGGTCAGGTGTTATATAGGTTCTCTGTGTCAAATAGTTCTCAAAATCAAACTGTATCATCACCAAAATACAGTCCATCATTAGGTATGATAGATATTATGCACGACCACAAGGCAATCTTAGTAGGACACATTGACCGCTCTTTCAAAGTAAACTATTGGTAGTCTCTAATATCTCTACATTTAGAACAAGCAGCTGATCAACATTGAGATAAGAACCAGATAGAATAATTTGGAAACGAGGCTGCAGGGATTCCCCATCATCACAATGGAATCAACAAGCAAGGGAACCCCTCAAAAGATGAAAACTCATCTTGAAAGCCGCCTTGCTAACCTGGACTCAATGTTGATGAGTTTTGGAGACAGAGATGATCAAGAGCAATTGGATTCTGATCTTGAAGTGGCATCTGTGTTGTCCAGAGGTCTGTATTTAAGTTTCAACTTGAAATATAGAGATAAACTAGTTTGTCCAACTGCTGTGACATGTGTGTGAATTTACATAAATAGATAGATAGCTAATCTTTATTTCAGGAAGATAATACTTTTATCTAGTAAACGAGCTTTCAATGCTCTTGGCTGGCTTAAAGATAACAATTAAAGTATAACATACAGGACGTAACAGCTGTCTATGCCAAATCTTGGACCAAAATTAGAATTCTAAAATAAAAATGTGACTATTCCATAATATGTATGTGTGTGTTTTCCATGGCAAGTAAAATGGCTACAAGGCAAGGACTATTCACAGATATGTGGCTTGGCAATTCATATTTTTATGATTAGATTTATTCATAAGGCATTTAAATAAAATTAATGGATCATTGCATATCAAGAGCATTTAAGAACCCTTATGAACATACAAGTTATATTTAATTTTTTGCCAAGTTCAAATTCCTGATAGGCATGTAAAAATGGCCATGATGGGAAAGATAATGTTAATCAACCTGTCTAGTAGAACCTACAAATAGGGCAGGCTTCTACAATCCCTTCTTTTATCATTTGCAGGATTGAGAACAGATCCTCATCGATATGTATCTCCATCCAAACGGTTGAGTGCCACTCTGAGGAAGACGCCTTACTCCCCATATAGGGTATGGACTAAAGACTATATATCATTCTCAGGAATACACAATTTACTTATCACATTAAATTAAGTGCATGTACTCTTCTAGCAGAGTCCAACAGGATTTTTGAGCTCTAGCCTCTAGTGTTAAACCAGAGATATATAGATTAAAGGTAAAACTCCCTGGTTAAACCAGCACATTCTAAATATAATAATCATCACAAAAATGTCTGAACAATTACATATAGCATTGTTTGACACCTGAAATAAACCATGAACATTTATTGTTTGTTGAATTTTTGCTAAAATGACAACTTTCTTTCAATCATTTTAATAACTTGTTATATAAATATATAATGATCATGAATAAGGAAGTATGTCTACATCCTACTGTTAGACATGCTGGTCATTGATATTGTTATGTTTACATTTCTCAATTTTTTCAGCCTTCAACTGTTATGACAAATCTCCAAAGAGGGAACATCCAGACTATTACTCCATCAACATTGCAAAGTAAGTGACGATAGAATATCTAGATACAAGTATGCTGTGTATGCTTTACAGCCCTGCTGGAGGGTATTTGTGCTACTTTAAATTCGCACATTCAAGCACTCAACCCAGCCATATATTTATTTGAAGGATGTTATTTAATAGCCGCGCGAGCATGGGGAGCGCTTAAATTGAATACCTGTAAAAATACATGTACCAGTTATTCAGTACTGACTATCAATCCTAAGTCTTATATCTATGTAAATGCATGGCTTATCCCATTTCCTTTTGCAGATTTGACACTCCACCAGATGGCAGCACAAGGTGAAGTCATGATGCTGCAACAAGAATTGGAAGATGGTAGGTAATATTAGATTTAACCCACCTGATATTCCAACTATTACATTGTCACACCAGTTTGCAAGAGGCTTCAAATCCTACAACAGGCAAATTTCAACTAACCCTGTAAAACCCTTTCAATACTGAGAATACTTTCTGCAAAGGTAAAGAACGTAGACATTTTTGAAAACCTCTTAAACCCTGTCATGTTGGTATTCATTGGAAAGCTCTTGCTGAGTCCTATCATACAAGTACCCATTTGTCAGGGTTTTCTGCATTTTTCACATCATTTTCTATTGACCAAATTTGCTACCAGCAGCACAAGGGAAATTCCCCAATACACTTTCTTGATTTTTCTTTATTATTTTTGGCACAGATTCCATTTAACATAGGATCCCCATCAGTTTTAACTGTCTATGTATTGGTCCTGTACTATGATGTCCTATATTAAAGTGCCACCAAGTGACAATTCTTTGAAGCATTTATCACATGTCAGCTATAGAATGATGTGCTCTATGGGTGATTGCACAGTTTGTGCTACAGGATTTATACACTAGGATCCCCTGTTACTTTATGCAAGGAAAGTTTTGTCTTTGAATGTTCAGACCTCCCTGAGAAAAGTGATATGACATACAATAAGAGGTATGAGAGCACAATTCATAGTACATATAGTTGAATGATGTCATGTGCAAGCTGGGAAAGCAAGAATTAATAGGTTATAGGTGCAATCAACCTTCTGGTTAAATTTTTTTTACCAAAGCGCAAGTTTAAGAAAATGCGCAGATGCAATGCCTGTCAATGTTTGAGTGCTCAAAGCTGAAAATGAGAAAATAAATAACTTTCTAATTTTAATTGCCTTTACCCTCCTACCGCCACCTGGTGAGATAATATTTTTCTTGTTCCAGAGGGCAACATCGATCGTCCCGATGAGCAGGGCTTCACTGCGTTACTCTGGGCTTGTGCGAACGGCCAGACCAAGACCGTAGAGTTCCTGATCCAGCATGGCGCGGATATTAACAAGAGTGGGAAGAGCGGGGAGAATTCGCTCCTACTGGCATGCTGTTACGGCCACAATGACATCACTAGGATCTTGCTAGAAAACAACATCGGTGTCAATTACTGTAATAATGAGGTATGGGTAGATTTTAAGTAGAAATTACTCAATTGCCCACTAGTCGGTGGCATTTATTTATTTATATATATATATATATATATATATATATATATATATATATATATATATATATATATATATATATATATATATATATATATTTATGAACAGTGCATGAATGGTTTCTTCTAGAGACGAATTTGGAATTTTGGTTATCGTCACTTTTTCTGCTTAGGGCTTCTTTGTTACTAGTTGTAAGTGGTTTGGGGAAACCAGAGTATCTGGCAAAAACCACCACCTAACTCCCAAATCACTGGCAACTTTCTCACATACCCCAGCTGGTATTTTAACCTGGGCAGTGGTGAGAGACAACTAGTAGTCAGTGGCAACGCCTTAGACTGCTTGGCCATCATAGCAGACCCCTCTAGAGGTAAAATCAAAACAGTCTACAGTACTATAATATTTTCAACTTCCATTTCAGAATCAGGGGAATTCTGCACTGCATTACAGCGCCTATAACAATCACTCTAAGTGTGCCTCTCTTCTACTGGAGTATGGAATAGACATTACGTTGGAGAACTATGATGGCCACTCTGCCATGGACATTGCGGTGAAACGATGCAGCAAAGCAGGTACTCTTAATCACCTCATTGATTTAACCCATCAATGCCTAACCCTTATGCTGCTGCTGGCTACTTTGGCCAATACAGAATGATGCAAAGATCCTGAAAAATGATGAAACCCTGGCACATGGTACTCATCTGAAAGTACTCATCGAGAGCTATCCAATGAATACCAACATGACAGGGTTTAGATGGTTTTCAAAAATCTTTGCATTCTTGTGCTTTGGATGAAAGTAGCCCCTGCATTGGAAGGGTTAAAGATTCCTCAATAACTTAATAATTGCGAATGATTTTACAAAATATTTGAAGAAGGGATGTTGGTTATGTTTTATCAACATTTCGTCACATATATTTTCTTAAGTATGCTTTTAGTTACAAGATTTTATCAAAATTGTCTGTCTGCTTTTGGCCGCTGTGAACACTAATGGGTTAATGGTCACAGCAGCCAAATTTATCATTTCATTTGGGGCAGTCTTGGGATAAAAGGTTGTGATATCCTTACATTTTTGGCCAATTTCTTAGGGCATTTAAAGGTACAGAAGAAAAAAACTCTCGCAACAACCACTAATGAAAATTCTTATCTTTTCAGTGCAAAAGGTGATAGAAGAGCACATGCTTTCCCTACTCCAGGGCAGCTGAAATGGACCTCACCAGGAAACAAGGCTTAATAAAATTGAAACAGGTTTTCCTGGATCCAGTTCCAAAAGGATAAGGTCACCTGAGTTAAGCAGGAAGACCCAGGATTTCTAAAGTTTGGTCCCTGTGGAGTGCAAACTCAGCTAAAGTTTGGCCCCTGTGGAGTGCAAACTCAGCTTAAGTTTGGTTCCTGTGGAGTGCGAACTCAGCTAAAGTTTGGTCCCTGTGGAGTGCAAACTCAGCTAAAGTTTGGTTCCTGTGGAGTGCAAACTCAGCTTAAGTTTGGTTCCTGTGGAGTGCGAACTCAGCTAAAGTTTGGTCCCTGTGGAGTGCAAACTCAGCTAAAGTTTGGCCCCTGTGGAGTGCAAACTCAGCTAAAGTTTGGTTCCTGTGGAGTGCGAACTCAGCTAAAGTTTGGTCCCTGTGGAGTGCAAACTCAGCTAAAGTTTGGCCCCTGTGGAGTGCAAACTCAGCTTAAGTTTGGTCCCTGTGGAGTGCAAACTCAGCTAAAGTTTGGTCCCTGTGGAGTGCAAACCCAGCCAAAGTTTGGTTCCTGTGGAGTGCAAACTCAGCCAAAGTTTGGTCCATGTTGAGTGCAAACTCAGCTAAAGTTTGGTTCCTGTGGAGTGCAAACCCAGCTAAAGTTTGGTCCCTGTGGAGTGCAAACTCAGCTAAAGTTTGGTCCCTGTGGAGTGCAAACTCAGCTAAAGTTTGTTCCCTGTGGAGTGCAAACCCAGCTAAAGTTTGGTTCCTGTGGAGTGCAAACTCAGCCAAAGTTTGGTCCCTGTGGAGTGCAAACTCAGCTAAAGTTTGGTTCCTGTGGAGTGCAAACTCAGCTAAAGTTTGGTCCCTGTGGAGTGCAAACTCAGCTAAAGTTTGGTCCCTGTGGAGTGCAAACTCAGCTAAAGTTTGGTCCATGTGGAGGGCTAATCCAGCTAAAGTTTGGTCCATGTGCCGGGCTAACCCAGCTTAAGTTTGGTTCCTGTGGAGTGCAAACTCAGCTAAAGTTTGGTTCCTGTGGAGTGCAAACTCAGCTAAAGTTTGGTCCCTGTGGAGTGCAAACTCAGCTAAAGTTTGGTCCATGTGGAGTGCAAACTCAGCTAAAGTTTGGTCCCTGTGGAGGGCCAACCCAGCTAAAGTTTGGCCAATGCATCCATTGGCTGAGAGCTGATACTGGTCCTCCTAGAATGCTGGTCACAAGCGGGCCCTCAGTTAACCATGGTGCTCATGATTCTGTTCAGCCAGAGGATAATTGGGACAGGACAACTGTGTAGAGTGGAGGATGCATGAGATTGATTGGCCTCTTGTTAATAGCAAGGCAACTCAACTAGAATTTTACAGCGCCTGGTAGTGTAATAATAATTGATATTTGATATAGCGCCCTTTCCACCTATAATGTTCAAAAGCGCTTTAGAGTCATTGGACAGTTGTCATGGTCCATATAGTCAATTAAACTCCTTTCGAAATAGCAATGTTTTCAGCTGTTTCTTGAAGTTTTGCACACTATCAGCAGCCTTGATGTTGTCAGGGAGCTCATTCCAAAGGCGTGGTGCATAGGCACAGAATGCTAGTGTAACATCTATGAGGTCATAAATCCCTTGGCTGGAGAGCAGTTCTATGCCAGGGCCTGTCCTGATGGCCGAGTGGTCTAACTCTGAAGTGTTGCCACTGACTGCTCCCTGTCTCTCACCTTTGCATGGGTGTGTAGACCATGAGAAAGTTGCCAGTGACTTGGGGTTAGGTGGTGTATTTCACCAGCAATGCCAGTTTTCTTCGCCCCTTACTACTGACTAGTCTCAATTTAGCATGGAAAATTTTGGTAATCAAAATTTTATTTCTATGTCGGTATAGTTTCTCATGAAAGGTTGCAACTGCAATATGGTTAAGGACTGCTCTATGCGAGGACATGTAAATTAGTCTAGGACTTCCAGAAATGTTCAGTTGGAGTTGGCCAATAAGCTTTATCACATAAAGTATACAATAATTCCTACAGAAAGCAGAATTTCTGTGAATCTGTGGAGAAGAACCACATTGTCAGACATATGTGACAATATTTAGTTAGTAATCTTTTGAGATATATTTGACCTAAAGTTGTCATTTTTGTATTTTTGAAAAAATATTTTTCTTAAACATTTATCGATTTGATATATTATGTTTCAAGGAATCAAACCATGATTGTGTTCCTGCAGTAAATGGATTAACCATGAATATGTTAATATAGAAGTGTGCAAGGGAATTGACCTTTATGCTGCTGGTGGCTAATTTGGCCAATACAAAATAATGAAAAATAACCCTGCAAAATGACTGAAACCCTGGCACATGGGTAATCATCTGAGAGTTCTCAATGAGAGCTTTCTAATGAATACCAACAAGACAGGGTTTAGAGGGTTTTCAAAAATCTTTGCACCCTTGTCCTCTGGACGAAAGTAGCCTCATCATCGGAAGGGCTAATTATATTTGTGAGAAGTGCAACAGAGGTGATGGAGTTTAATGATAAGACTGTATTGTTATATGGTTAAGGCAAAGGGAAGAGTGCAGAACTTTGGAAATAGTCCAGTATGCAAAGATTTGTCCTAGTAGTGACTTTGGATGAGGATAAGGTGACAAGGACTAAGGCAGGCCTGGATAAAATTGCAATTTAAAAACAAAAGCTTTTCAGACTGACAATGATTTTAAAGAAAATGTTTTGACCATGACATGTTACAGGTGATAAACAAAATATTTCCTACAAATCAATCTGTTAGACATGACTGAGGTGTATTCTGCTTTTCTTTAATTTAAATATAATTAATTGTTTGATATAAGGCTTGCAATAGTAGTGTACCTTGATATGTCTGGGAAGAAATTATGTGATTGTTTTTTCAAATAGGCACTTTAAACACCTAGCTGAGACCTCGTGAGGGTATAAATGTTTGTAAAAATTATTTTATGTAAATAGAGAATATATTGAATATTAGGAACTTATTTCATGTAGAACATGTATGGTGCTATCTAATCCCAAGGACCTAATGGAATGGGTTTTCTATTATATTTCATATATAGATCAATGATGTACCAAAAATATTGACAAAGATCACATTCAAATTGTATTGCTTTACTCTTGAGAGACATAATTTATTTGGGTTTTATTCTACATTGTAAAATTATTTGTCAAACTTCAAATGAAGGTTTTGCTTAAAATATGAATGTACCAAGCCCAATACATAGAATTCTTATTTGTGTACGTTTTTTACTGGGATTTGGTTCACTTCCTTGAATTAGTGTAATATTCATTTTGTAAAAAAGTGAATTTTTACTGATGCTTTCAATGTCAGATGTACAATCATAATGTCAATATCCCTCTGACTATATTATTTTGAATTCAATATTAAAATTTTCATTCAAAAGACTTTTTACAGGAAATGTTGTGAAAGAGACAAACAGTGGTTTATAAGAGTTATTTTATTAGTATACAATGGCAAAATAAAATATTCTCATAGCAACTGTTTAGAGTTTTTCATTAAACTCTCCAATGTTGCACATACTGTATGTACGTAATATTGAAGCAGGATCACAATAAAATATTTTCATAGCAACGTTGTGAGTTTTTCATTTAACTTTCCATGGCTGCACTTACTGTAAACATATTAAAACTTGATCACAGTAAAACAATCTCATAGCAGTGTTTTGGTTTTTTCAGTATTAACAGTTAATGGTGGTGGTGAATTTCTATTATTTCAAACATGAAAGGATAGCCAATAAATACCAGCTGTGATGAGCCAATCATCAGATACTTGACACGCCCGATAGTCAAACTATCATGGTGCACAATAATAAACTGTATAGTAGACTGTGTTAATATTGTGGCATTTCAATTAATGCATACTTTGCGCACACCTGGAGTCCGCATTTATTGAACAGAGCACCATTAGTTAGCTTGTCATTCGACATCAGTACACAATGATTAAACCACACATCAAAGGCAGCTGCCTCCCAAGCACATTTTATACACACAAAATTAACATGGTATACAGTATTACCCTATGGAGTTCAACTTCAACCCATTCATGCCTGGAGATCACCCTTCACGATCATTGTCTGGATCAATTGTACTTAAGAATATAACTTTTGAATCAAGCATAGATCGACAAATTTGTAGTTGATAGGGTTCTGGTTAACATTTCTCTTTTCAAATGTTTTATGAAAATGCACTGGTGCATATCAGGAATAAAGTCAGGATGGTGTCAGGATGGTTTCGGATGCTACTGGCATGAATGAGTTGAAATCAATGCCCATCTATTCACAATCAAATAATTATAGTTCACTCACAGCTTTCAAATATTTCATATTGAAAACACTTTTAAGATACCTTCAAGTTCAAGAAACCAAAGCAAAGAGGGATTTTCTAAAAAGGCAATTTCAGGCTCATTTACAGACACCTTCAACTTTGGTTTTGGGTGCTACAGGCATGATTGAGTTAAGATCATTCTATTCACAGCCAAATAATCATAGTTTACTCATGGCTTTTTAAAAAAACTTTATACAAGGTACATGTACCCTCAACTGCAAGAAAACAAAGCAAAGAAGGATTTTCAATGAAAGCAATTTCAGGCTCTTTTTATTTACAGTTACATAGGCTCAGTTGACTTATTGCTTTCCAATATTTCATATTGAGTATACCTATGACCCATTCACCTCCACAGCGCCCAAAATGAGATTATCTTTGCGACAAGAGCACTTTTCGTAGAATATTTAAGAGAGAAATCTTGATCAAAACCCAACAAACAAATCTTCATAAATTATTTTGGTGACTTATCAGGGCACAACAATAACTTATGCGGCAACTTGCCCAGTAGGGCAAGTGAGATTCAACTTTCACTTGCCCTACTTGTATGTTTTATAATGTTTCATTTAAAACCAAGTAGAACATGGTGCTGGCTTGTGAAAGCATATTTTCTAGGGCAATCTTGGATGCCATGCCACAAAACTTGCACAAGTTCACAAAAGTCAACCTGAAATATATACAGTTTACTTGCCCAGTGGGGCAAGCAAGATACAATTTTCACTAGCCCTTCAGCTATAATTTACAAATTCTACTTGCCTGGGGCAACAGGGCAAGCACCAATGTCAAGCTCTGCTATTGCTTAATTCCTATGATATCCAAGTTCTAGACAATTTTGTCAAGGAGAACTCTAGACATGAATGGGTTAATATTCCTTCATGAAACAAACAAAGTTAGACAATGAGAATTCTAATCTATTGTTTGGAGAATTATGAACATAATGACAAAGAAACAACAATCCAAGTTAATTAAAGATACACACAATACTGAAACTAAAATTCATTGTTTCTTGGGATGAGGATCATCAAGGGTTAACCAAACCTTGATGAAGAACTTAACCGTTACGCTGCTGATGCTCCTTTCGTCCAAACCAAAAGGAAGCAAAGATTTTTGAAAACCATCGAAACCCTGTCAAGTAGGTATTCATTAGAAAGCTCTCACTGAGTACTGTCAAATGAGTACGCCAGGGTTTCAGCCATTTTTCACATATTTTAAATCATTTTGTATTACCAAAAATAGCAACTAGCAGCATAAGGGTTCACCAAACCTTGGTAAGAACTTAAAGGGATGGTTAACCCAAATATCATTACCTACCCTAATGGAAGAGCTTGTCTCAAGGTTTAAAATGAACCCTCATTTGCAATAAAGTGCTCGATATCATTGAGTAATTGTAATTCAAACCCAACGTAAACAGCACCTCATGGGGGTGCCATCTTGTTTATTTTTGTGATGTCACAACTGTAGTAAGGCCCCAATTAGAGTTCAGTGGGGTTCACTAAAAGTTTAGATGAATAAAAGAATGAATATGTAGCGAGAGACCAATCACTATATGCGCTGTAGTGAAGTCTTGGTTATGCCAGGGGTCTCGAATCTGGCCTGAGTGTGACGTCACTAGGAGACAAAAACCAATGAGGTTTCTTGTATTGTTTACATTACAGAAAAACCTGCGCACCAACATGTGTAAAACATGAGTTTCGGGCTATTCGCCGCAGCCAGTTTGTTTGGGTTGACCGACTGGTTTCATATCCACTTGTTTTTATTCATCTAAGCGAAAAGGAAGACGGTCCAGCTGTGATGTTGATACAAGAAAATCATGCCTCCATCCTCATCTGATAAGAGACTGAACTGGCCAATGAGGACTAAGTGCTACTACATGTGTTATGCTAAAGAAAGTGACCATTAGGCATTAGCTGCCAACATGGTGCCCCCCGTAGACCGACAGCCAAGCCCAGATTGATTAAATTTGGCATGTACATATCTCCAATTCTAGAATGTTTACAGCAGCAAATGAGGGTTCGTTTTAAAGCTTGAAGTAGGCTCTTTTATCAGGGTAGATGATAATATGCATGAAAATAAAAGATGTTAGATGGTTTTATACAATGATATGATAAGAACCTTTTTCCTACATTTTTAAATGCAGCCACTCTGTAGATAGTAAATACAAATAATGGGTGACTGGGTGAGCATTCCTTTAACCCATACAGGCACAAATACTTTGTTAAATCGTTCTCAATGATTAACTCTTCCATTTAATACCACATACGCCAGGAACTAACATCTAGAAAATAATGAATTTTCAAGAAATTTCAAATGAGATATCATATTCAAGTACATAAACATACAGTGTCTTTTGAGAATAGGAGCACACAGTCCAAATGGCACCATTCAAGGTTAGAGAGATTCAAAAGTAGAAACATCCGTTCAATTCCATCGACTTTCAAGGCTGATTTTTCAAATGAAAAGCATGATTTTGATTTCATGTATTGGATAATCATTCTCAGGAGGAGAAACTTTTAAATGAGATCGCTGGACTACTTCCAGTTCTCACAGAAAGCCTAAGTCTAATCACTACCCAATGATCTCTTGATGATGGACTATGGATTGGGAACTTTATTTTTTCTGTCAAATTTAGAAAGGCTAAACCTTGACTATAGAGCTGTTAACCCTTGCAAATCCAAGTTGTAATTGCATGCACAGATGTCTGATGCCAAGTTCTAATGGGGATTATTGGTCATAATCCAGTACCAGGTCTTATAGAAGTTTGGTACACCTTAGTCAAGGCGAACCTTGAATCAAGCATAACTTTCTGACAGCAGATTGTCTAATATTCAAACTATCTAGACCCTTTAGATTCGTGAACCAGGCTCTTCTTTAAATGAATTTAATTGTCTCACACACTTATATGTTTTCATGGTTCTCTAGGTTATTTATTGCTAAAAATGATACAAGCGTGTGTGGGTGTGTGGCATCGGAAGGAATGAATAGTAGAGGAAACCTACACTATGTTGAGAAACCCATCACCTAACCATAAGACACTGACAACTTTCACACACACCTCAAGCTAGCCTAGATTTCTAGGCTGCCATATGTACTTTCTTTTGTCTTATAGTAAATACGGCAACCAAGTAGTCGAAGTGGGCAGAGCGGCCAAATCAGTTCACATTTATCTCACCAGGTGAAAGCATGACTCAATTTGAGTATGACCTGAAACCGCTAAATACAGTGGAACCATATGGTGCCATCTGTGTCATATCTAGTACTACCCCACACTTAGGTTAGTTCACTCAAAAGGGAATGGTTACCCCCCGGGACTAGGAGCTTAGTCTCACCTCAAACCTGATGCTAACCCAAACAGTGGCGTGAGACAGCGAGCAGTCAGTGACAACACTTAAGACCACTCTGCTTTCAGGGTATGTAGTGTTAGTGGTGGTAGACAGCCAGCAATCACTAGCTACTCCTTGGACCACCCGGCTCTCAGGGCAGGCCCCATAGTGAACGGTTAGAAAACTCTTTCACGACATACACTTTTCGTGTATTGACTTGGCCCTTGCATACATTGGTTTGTTATCAACCGACTGTTGTATAGATGGACCTATCTGGTCAGCTCTAGTATTTAGCCCACTGTCCCCTGAGGGGCTCTGATCGATGACCATGCTCTCTGCAGAGGAGGCGGCACCAGTAGCGTTTATATTGTTGGAGGGTAACTGCTCAGATACTTGTGCGTGTATTTTTGCTGAATTGACATCATCGTCACCGTCGTCATCCATTACACTGAAAAGTACAGAAAAAATGCATTAGGACAATCATCAATACATAGTTCAATCTAGTAAATACCATCTCCTTCCTTGAGGATCAAGAAATATCTTGAAAAGCATACATGGAAAAACTGGTGCTTGTATTGTAAAAATACCTTTCTAATGATCCTTATACAATACATTTACAGCCATTCACAATTAAATCAGGTCTCTCAGAGATATCCTGGTAATTTTGTTGACCATTTGAACATTTCAAACAGATGCACTTTTATTTCTTTTCTCTTTTGAAACAATCTAATACATTTGACTGGACAACAAAGGTGAAGCATTAGCAACATTGTAACAAACAAGTACGTTGAATGTAATCCGTGAAACTCAGAATGTTAAAAAACACACCATCCCAGACACATCCTGGTATAATGGTCAATGTAAGTGGTACTGAAACAAGATTTACTTTTTAACCCTTACAATACTGAGGGCCTGAGGCTACTTTCGTCCATTAGGCTATCGGCCAATCCTGAAAAGGGCCTCCATTAAGGAGTAACCCCAACCCGTCTGATGAAAGAAAATCCCTGTTGTGGTGAAAAAAATTGGTGGCAGCTATCTTTTACGGAGAAAAAGGTGAAACCATTATTGCAAAATAAACACACAAATGACTTTTTTTAAACAGTGCAGGACAACCACACATTGATTCATACTTGGTATGAAGTTTGATAATATGAAGCTTGATGTATACAAAATGAATTATCCTGGCTGAACAACTCCTATTGTGATATACAGCACTTATTATAACAAAAACGGACATTTTTTTCACTTTCTTGATTCTTCCTTTATTGACCTATACTTTTTGTGAAATGTTCCTTACACAAACTCAATGAAATGATACACCAAAATCATTGCTAGACATTCCCCCTTCGAATGAGGCTTTATTTATTTATATTGGTTGGCTACGGGATATTTAACCCAGTTTTGAAAAATCCTCAAAAAGTCTTTAAAAATAAAAGTATTTTTTTGTGAAATTGTTATTTCCAACATTCCTATTGATAATCAATAAGGTCCATTTCTAGTGAAAAAAGTAAAAATAAGTGTTTAAGTTGTGTTTACACTCAGTGCCTCACATCTAAGGTACATATGCAGAAACAGGTAAATTTAAGTATTTTGGAACATTTTAGTTTTGATAAAAGGCATATATGAAGTTGTTTAGGCAACCAATAGATAAGCTTTCATCCCAGATGTCGATAGATTATCGATAAAAAAACAATAATTTGGAAACTTGAAGAGGCACAGAACTTACCAGTTTTCCACCCACGATGGATCGTTATTCCGGCGATGCCTTCTGGTAAACAACATCCGCCATTTTGAAATTGACCAAAATCACGTTTGTGGCGGGATTAACAACGTGATTTTGAAGTCCAAAATGGTGGTTTATCTACCGGAAGGGACCGTCGGTATATCAAACAAATAATAGTGGTGTTGTGGTGAGTAGTAAGCTTGCATTTTTTTACAATTTCGTACTATTACATGTGCTTTTATTTTGGACTAGAATTATCGTGCATTATCGATAATTCCTCAGATTATCGATAGCGCTACTATCATGGCGCAACGATCAATAATGCGATAATGCTATATACAGCAACTTGGTGAAACCTCACCTAATGACCATCTCATTTTTGTTTTGTGACTTCTTAGCATTATTCTTCATTTAAATTACACTCAACAGTTAATAAGTTCCTCGTCAAGTGAAAATGGCGAAGAAAAATGTTAGAAATTTGTTTGTACTGTGTGACCCCATGATTTGTGTAAGTATGAAGGAATGGGAAACAACATTGTGATTTTGTATTTTTTGTACAAAGTTAGGTGCTCTGCATTCCCTACTTAGACCTTGGATTAAGAAAAGAATGGATATGTAACGAGAGACCAATTACTATATGCCCTATAGTTACATGCTGGCCTCATGCCAGGACTACCAGATAAGGCAGCAGGGCGAGGTCACGTGGGAACAAGGACCAATCAGGGCTCTTGCATCGATTACATTACAGAGAAACCTTATCTCCACCACCTGCTGGGGGTGCCCAGAGCACCTATTAGCGACCATTAGTTGACATTGGTTGAGGCTAGCATGTTCAGGTTGACCGGCTGGTTTCCATTCCATGTGTTTGGTCTTCTAAGCTTAGAAGAGTCAACCCCAGCTTGAGCTGGGCTCGTCAGGATTCAGTAATCTAGTCAACGGTGAGTGCAGCTCTGTATTATGAAGCTTGCTATGCACAAAAAGAATTATCCTGACAAAGCCACTTAGTGTGTGAGAAAAAGCAGTTTTTAATGCCAAAGTGGACATTTTTTTTCATTTTTGAGGATATGATCTTCTGTTTCTGTAACTTGTACTGTACACTAACTAAGCAAAATCATATACCACAATCACCGCTAGGCTTTCTCCTTTAATATAATGCTATAATCACATACTACCGGCTATTACTGTATAACTGGTATTTTTTACAGGCATCTAATGTTGCTATTTTCTCGCTCCCCATGATAGCACCAAAATAACATCCTTCAAATAAATATCCTGATTTGTATCTGCTTTGTTTATTGCTTGAATGTGCAAATTAAAAGTAGCGCAAATACCCTCCAACAGGACTGTTAAGCGAAATTTTTAGCACTCAAAATCAAAGCTGTATACAGTATGTAAGGAACACATTTACCCTACTCTATACCTGAATGATATTGAACCGGAGCAGGGAGTTCACAACCATGTCAGTGGTACATAGTATTCCAACATCTTTTAAGGGTATCAGACATTTCTAACATTTTTTACTCACCAACTAGACAAGGACCTTATTAACTGTTAAGAGTAATCTGAATGAAGAATAATGCTAAGAAGTCACAAAACAAGAATAATATGGTCATTAGGTGAGTTTTCACCAAATTGGTGTATATAGCCCTCACTACAACTTCTAAATATGAAGCCATATTTTTAATACAAACACGTGCAAGGGAGTCTAATGATACATCAAATGAAAGCTTATAGTGCAGACTTTAAAAAGCCATTTTAGTGTTTATTTTGCTACAACGGTTTTGTTTTTTCACTATAGCTGCCATCAATTTCTTTCACCACAACATGGATTTTCTTTCATCAGATACATTTATCTTTCTGAAAAAAACATGTTGAGCTTTGTTTTAAGATGAGTTGGGGTACCCAACCACTTTAGGGGTTCGCTCGATAGCCTAAAAGCGGAAGGTTGAGCCCTGCATTCAGAATGCTTCCTAAGATACGTATGTAAAGCTAATTTCACAATTTCTACGTGAACTCACTTAAGATTGGGTTCCATACGAGGGTCGCGGAGATTTCCTTGAATGTTGCCGCTTTGCTGGTGAAAGATTTGGTCACCTATGTGCACAACACTGTTTTCAATATGTACCATAGGAGGTCCAGACGAGGGCTGAAATTTTAAAGCAAAAAAATGTGAACTAAATATGCATAATGAGAGAGAGAGAGAGAGAGAGAGAGAGAGAGAGAGAGAGAGAGAGAGAGAGAGAGAGAGAGAGAGAGAGAGAGAGAGAGAGAGAGAGAGAGAGAGAGAGAGAGAGAGAGAGAGAGAATACATGTACATTACTTTACAATGTCTTTTTACTTACTATGATCATTGAAAATTTTGTTCAAATATTGAAATTATGATATAAAATTGAAAATAAGTTATGTACTGATATGCATTTTCAACATTAGAATTGTCACGACAGTTCTTTGGTATTTCCCAATGTCTTTATATCATTTCCTCCAATGTTGTCAATGTTAACCCTTATGCTGCTGGTGGCTAATATGGCCAATACAAAATGATGCAAAAAATCTGAAAAATTACTGAAACCCTGGCATATGGATACTCATCTGAGAGTACTCAGCGACAGCTTTCCAATGAGTACCAACAAGACAGGGTTTAGATGATTTTCAAAAATCTTTGCATTTTTGTAATTTAGGCAAAGGTAGCCATAGCATTGGAAGGGTTAATACAAAAAAATCAAATGAAACTGAAACTGAAACATTGAAAATAATGACTCAATCTTAGCCAATCAGAAACCTGCAATGCATTTTTATCATATAGAGGTCCTAAATCCATAGCCTATGTTCACATTTTTTGACAGTGAACCTGTAATTATGAATAAATGCATTATAGGCTTCTGATCAGCCAAACAGTAGTGACAAATGTTTCAATGTTTGAATTTTTTAAGCACCAACAAATACAATGACAATGATAGGTCACTGTAACACTGAGATATATTAGGATGGATATCAATGCTAAAAACTTAACATTACATTTAGAATTAACTTTGAATGCTAAAAACATAATCTAAATATTTCAAATAAAAAATCACTAAATAAATAAAAACCTGAATTTCAATGTTGAAGGAATTTCATTGTTCAATACTATTTCAATTAGTGTTTTCACTTATGTTTTTGTAGTGATACTCGCATACTCTGCTTGCAAAGGATCTGCCCATGCTTCTGTTTGACAGGCCTATCAAAGTGGACCCCTTTGCAAGTTTCTCCCAATCAATTCTTCCCAATTTTTTTTTAAATTCTGGGGTGCATATCTGGATATCTCGACCAGATGATACAGGATAAACAATGTCAAAATTTCATAAAATACCTCACTTCATAAGGTGTTTTTACAAATATTAGTGCTGTTTTTTTTTGCAAAAAATACCTTCCTTCTTTCACCATCTGGGAACCAAAAATAAATCATTCTTTTACTCCTCCCATTACTCTAAGCAACCTTGTGGATACTGTTAATGTTGTAATGTTAATGAGTTATCAATCTTCCCGAATTTACCTAATGGGTTGAAGACAGTAAAATTAAAAACGGAATCTTCAACCATTTTTGTTGGTATCCTGTGGCAGACATGTGCAGACCGGGAAAATCGAAAATAGGGAAAACCCCAAAAAGTCATTTTTCCTGAAATGAAGGTCCCGGGAAACATACTCGTTTTACAGTATTCATGCTTACCTTATTACTTGATCTTTTAATTTTCGGTGGTTCTTCCTTTTTGGATGCTATGCTTCGTTTTATCCATTCTTCTCTTTCAGCAGCTAATTTCTGCTTTAAAACCTTCTTCATCACTTTAAATCGCTCAGTCAGAAAGGTGTTTTTCACTGCATTTGTATGATACTTATCAAACAGTCGAAAGCCTCGCAAGCCATTAAATCCATAGGGAAGGTCCACATTTGACAGAGGTTTTGGAAAGATGGGGATGAGTGTGGACCTCTTCAAGGGATCCTTTAATGTAAGCATCAAAGCCTCATCTCTATTTAACGCTGTCTGTTCTTCAAGGTCCGGATCGAGCAAATTCTCCGTCAAGTAAAAAAAGATGAAAACAGATCTTTTAAGTAAAAAACTTGTCCTTGAAAATTCAGATGGTATATAAGGACACTCCTCTGTATGATCGTCATATGTTATTCCACGTAGTCCATATTTCGATTCCAACTGCATTTTGAACTGAACGACCTCCTGCCTGTCACTTTCAGCATAGAATATGACATAATCATAGATATCCTGGGAGTCATAGTACACCGGAATATCGGTGCAAATTGATGACACATTTGAGGGAGCTGAAATGATAAAAGATCATCATCATACATCAATTTTAAATCCATTTGTTCTGAATGAGAATTAATTGGGATAATAAACAATACATACTACCATTTTAACATTTTGAATTATGGCCCGACAGACCCTTGACTGCAAGAACGAAGAGGAAAAAAAAAGAAACTTTTAATGCCCAGACATTTTTCATAAAAACTACTGAAAAAAATATCATATCTAGAGACCTGAGAAGTGATATACCGATACTGCTACTTGGACACCTCCACATGGAGGACAGTTTGCTACTTATTAGTGAAATTTTGGAATTTGACTGTGCTGAATTTAACAAAATTTAAGTTGCTGGGAGGCAGGAAGTATTGTTAAGTGTTAAAAATATCGTTAAAATATGGTACCATTAAGGAAATATCGATACAAATGATGCCCAGACACCAGACACCCTATTAGATTAGGCCCAAAGGCTGAGAGTTTCTTGAGAATGTGAAAAGGACATAGTTATTGTGTTAGACCAACTGGCCCTGGGGGCAGTGAAGAGCAACAAAGTTTTTTTTCTTCGAAATACGATATATAAGAGACCTACCCAGAGGCTCAGCATCATCTTGTATATCACTCATACTGCACCTACAAACAAAAATAGAAATAATGTCAGCATATGTATGCTTAACCAGGGATCGACAGTCCCCAGAAGGACCAGGTAGTCTGGCTGGGTTACCTGAACCCAAAATCAGGAAGCCCCGTCAGTTTTTTCCCAAAAAGGTTATTTTTCCCCCTTTTCATGTTAGTAATGGTACTTATAGCATTTGTAGGTTGCATGCTTTAGTGATGCTATACTTTTCTTTTTTCGTAGTTTGCTCGCTACCATTTTGTAGCGTTTTAGTAGGGAACTTCCCCAGGAATCAGGTAGTCCAATGGGACTACCTGAATTCAACAGGTAGCCTGACAGTGCCCTCTTTGGAAGTCAGATCTCCCAGGAGACCAGACTATTCTATTTGTCGAGCCCTCACCGCTTTACATCCCCAGGTCTGCTCATCGTATGGCACATACAGATCTATCATGACTTATTCTAGGGCTAGGAATCGTTCTGAAATATCGGCTCGATTACAGGCACCAACATATGTTTCAGAACTAACTTTCCTTGTCGGGCAAGTAGTTAATAATTTCTACTTCAACACAGCATGCAGCTTGCCCGAAATAAGTTATAATATATTCTAGAATGGCATGTATTATTGATCATGGATTTAATGTTTTAAAAAAACATTTACTTTTTGATTTTGTTGCACTTTTTGCATATTTCTAGGTATTTGTGCCACATTTTCTACATAACAATGTGTGGACTGCTTTGAAAATCAGCTTGCCCATTCGGGCAAGTGGTAACTAAAAAGCACTTGCCCGAAAGCCATTTTTTCAAAAATTCCCTTGCCGGGGCAAGCGGGCTAGTACTTATGTTGAACCCTGGATTAATCGTCGAAGTTTCCGACAGATCAATCAATTAAAAACGATTATTTTGAGAGTGCTATATCCTTCAAAACACGCTAGTACTAGTGCTGGGAATCGTTGGAAAATTTCAGCTCGATTAATCATCCAAATTTTCGATCGATTAATCGATTATAATCGATTATTATTAATGTTGATATGCCCACTAAACAGTGTCCAATATATGGCCGATTTCCCTTAAATTTTGAATGATAAATGGTCAGGAACTCAAAGTTCATGTTTATTACAATAATCTTTTACTTTTATGCATGGCTTTCATGGTAAGCAAGGCCCCTTTTAAATGGAAACTTTGACCAGGTGAGCAGAAATAATAATCGAAAATGATCGATCTTCTGTTTCAATAATCGATTAATCAGAATCATGGCAAAACGACCGATTAATCGATTATTTCGATTAATCGTCCCAGCACTAGCTAGTACCGAACCCGGAAGTATAGCGTGGGAACGGCGTCGGCGCCATTTTGAAAATCAGACTTGTCAATACAAGTATAATACTAGTGGTGGGTCGATTAATCGCAAACTCGATTGCTCGGCTCGCTTTGGGCCGAGTTCCGATCAATCAAACTTGTATTCCATCGCTCGATCTTTGCCGAGCGATAATGAAAATAAACACGACGAGACGGCCGCCACCTTGAAAGATACGTTCGATCGGCAGGATACACTGTAACTCACTTCTGGAGTGGATTACAGTGTATAATCTCACAGAACCAGCGGAATTGGTAAGTAACATTGTTTATATGATTCAGTTTTATTGTATGCACTACATTGATACTTCATTTCAGGATGAAATTGATGCGTAGAGCAATCTGTGGTATTGCACTTTCAGTTTCAGTTTCATTATTCATTTACATTTCGCGACCTCGCACATTGATATTTGCTGTTATTGTGTGTCAGGTAAACTACCAAATAATCGATTACAATCGATCAATCGCTCGGCGAATGTGACGATTAATCGAGCCCAAAATTTTTAACGATTCCCAACACTATATAATACGCAACGTAACCTGAATGCGGCGTTCTTTTGTACGAAGTGAGCGATGTGGGCGATAATCGGAAATAATCGATTTTCCAAAACTTGACTCGACCCGGTCGGATTTCATGCTGATCCGACTGATTGATCGAGCTTACAATTGATCGTCCTAGCCTTACAAATAAGCAATATTTTGAGAAATGTTTGACTGCAAGTTGTCGTTTCTGTAGGGCTTTTAAACCCTTATGCTGCTGGCTGCTAATTTTACAATACAAAATCATGCAAAAAATCTGAAAAATTACTGAAACCCTACCATGTGGGTACTCATCTTATGAATAACAATATGACAGGGTTTAAACGATTTTCAAAGTTCTTTGCATCCTTGCGCTTTTGGATGCAACTAGCCTTAGCAATGGAAGGGTTAACAACCTCTTTTCACATGTTTTCAAACATGACTTTATTGGATAAGTTACCTATGCTCAAAAGTTTCAGACAGTATGCACATTCCTGATGCCAAAATAACGAGGAAGTTAACATGATCCAAAAAAAAAAACACTTCTAAGATCACCTTAATCAGGTCATGCTTATAGGTAGGTTCCAAGAAGGAAGTTAAAGAACATTAGGGTTCAATATTATCTAGGGGATTACTTTGGAGCAGGGTCTTAGCCAATATTTGGAAACAGGGTGTCCAAATAGAGGTTTCATAGACTTTTGCGTGTCCAAAGTGTGGTACAAAATACATACTACTAATAAGATAGACCCTATACCTTTACAGATTTTGCTTTTTTAGGCCAGATACTGCTTTGTGTGTCTTATAAAAGTGACACTACAGCTTCTACATCTTCTAAGAAAAGTCATCTTCAGCAAATTCTGACATAAACTTTTGGGTGTCCAAACTGTCAAACAAGATAGACGCCAGTGGCGTCAAGAGGTTGATTCCGTGTATGTCTTTTTGTAGTTAATCATTTGCAATTTTTTGTTTTTTTAATATTTTGCTATTTTGAAATTTTTCTGATTTTTGTGTTTTTTCGTTAGGGGTTAAAAATTTGACATCTGACATATCATCAAAGTAACACAAAACCCATGCACCACAAATGCAAGTCAACAAACTTGCCTCACTCCGTAAGAATCATCCTGAAAATAAACATATGATAAAACAGCTAAACATAACAAAGTAACAAAAAATATAAACATGAACATTTTAACACACATACTTCAGAACAAGAGAGACGCTGTCAGCGTCAGCTTGTGGGTTCCTTTTGTTACTGTTATTATGGTCTTTTATGAAAATTTATTTCTCAATCAATTTGTATATTGCAAGGTCTGCTATTAGATGTGGTTATTATAGTGTGTATCATGTAATAAAATTGTATGTTATGTATTGTTCAATGTTAGCATGTATTTTCTCTGGTCAAGGTACTTTATCTAATTAATATGCTAATTGGTTTATCAATGGATTAATAAAGACAATTACAAATATTTGACATGTTATATCAATAGCCCGCAGCAGCTACCAAAAGACTTTTGGGAATCTCCAGAAGCAGCAGCAGTTGGCCTCGCAGCAATCGTCGAGCGCCGCCGCTTCCGCGACCCCGCAGCAGCTGGCCACGACCTTTAACCTCTCCATGTCTCCGGCCTCCCGTCTCATCACCACCAACAACTTCCACCAAGTCTACGCCAATCAGGTCTTCAGCGCGGGCCAGCTGCAGCAGTTGCAGATACAGCCAAAAGGGGTCGCCACCAGTGCCGCCGCAAAGCATGCGGCCGCCGCGGGGAAGATGCAGACCATTCATCCGGTCTCGCTGACGATCCCCATTGTCGCACAATCAGCCATTCCAAAAAATAACGTTGGCGCCGCAGCACACGATGCAGGCGCAGTTTATCACCAATGATGAACAACGAAAACTCTTGGACCAGGTGTCATCAAACACGTCGACAAATCTCTTGTCATAGCTCTCCTTTGTGGCATTGTCCTGAGAAGGTCGATGCTGAAACAGATTCTGAAGGTGGGCGAAAATTGACGAGATTGTCAATTGATTTGCGCATTATTCTTGTCTTCCACGTGTCACAGCTATGCCTGTCATACTTGCAGTATTGTGATTGGTGTAGAATAGGAGGCATAGGCCGCCATTAACCCTTAGGCTGCTGGGGGCTAATTTGGTCAATACTAAATTATGGGAATAAAGCTGAAAATAGCTCAAACCCTGGCACATGGGTACTCATCTAATAGTACTCAGCAAGAGCTTTTATATGAATACCAACAAGAAAGTGTTTTGTATGGTTTTCAAATTTTTTGTGTTGCTGTGCCTTTGGCAAAAGTAGCCTTAGCATCACAAGGGTCAACCCATTCTGCTCTGGTTGCCCATATGGTCGGATGACAACCACAAATATAGCGATGGTTAATTAAGACAACTTTTGATTCAAGAATAATTCAGCGATCGATACTTCGTGGAAGGGGAGGCAGACATTTCATTTTTCAGAGATATCTGCTTATCCACTCTGTAAGACCACTTGTGCCATCGGGCATGCATTGGTCAGGAGGTTAGGCTGGAAACAAAACAAAAAACCTGCTTTAATTATGGAAGCAATGAATATGATTCATCCATTTACCTAGACCATTGATTGAAACTATTTGCATGTAGGTTTTCTTCAAGGAAGAGCTGGTTAAAGGACAGGTTTTCTGGGAAGAGTATGTCATGATCCTGAATAGATTTCACCTTGATACAGGGAAGGAATGGAGTTTGTCTAGGATTCGAAATTAACGTGCCAGGGAGCCCAATTGCATGTTCAAAAGCTACTTAACCCTTATGCAGCTGGTGGCTAATTTTGCCAATACAAAACGATGCAAAATAGCTGAAAGTCTTAAATCCTGGCACATCGGTACTCATCTGACAGTACTCAGTGAGAGCTACCTACATGACAGGGCTTAAAATCTTTGCATCCTTGAGTTTTGGTCGAAAGTAGCTTAAGAAGGGTTAAAGTTGTTGTGTATAGAGAACAGTTCATCTTTGGGCTCCCTGTAGAAATTAGAGGGAGCTGAAGGAGAATTCAAGGGAGCTTCCGGCTCCAGCTAATTTCGAGCCCTGATGTCAATGTCATTGTTGGGATTCTTCTGGTTTCCTTTGGTTTACAACCTTAAGCCACCTTTTGGTACCAAACTATTTGTTTTTCCTTTGTCTGTCTGTCTGTGTGTGTTATTTCTTAAAATATATCATCAAACAGTACTCGACACTAGAACCAATATATAAGTCAGATAACACAAGATAAAACAAGATAATACAATATATCTGAATCTGTCAAAATAAAACAATATAACACAATATCTCTGCATCTAACATGACTTATTAGCACCGGGGTAAAATCCTAGATGTCCCGCACCACTGCGTGGTGAGACAAACACATGTGAACCCAGCTTGGTGAGACAAACACATGTGAACCCAGCGTGGTAAGCAAATATGGCCATGCCCTGACAGCACCACTGCGAGGTGAGACAAAAATGGGCGCGCCGCAGACTGGCCGCGCCATGAGCACCCAGCGTGGTAAGCAAAAATGGCCATGCCATGACTGGCCGTGTAATGAGAACCCAATGGTCGGCCCCAGACTAACTTAGCAACCCCCGTTGAATATATAATTGACCCCAACAGCGAGAGCAGCAATGAGCCCTCCACGGGACAACCGCCATTAACCCTTAACACGTTGAATTGCCTGACGGGGGCTTGTCCCTCAAACTGGATTGTTTTTTTTGCAACAAATTATGTTGCATTGCTGTTGCGCTGTCAGGGGGTTGTAACTCTCTCCAGCCATAAAAGGCAAAATATCATACAAAAAATCTGAAATAAAAACTACTGCCTAAAACTACTGTTCTTGTTCTTTGTAATTATGTTTGTTTTGTAGATATTACTTTTAGAATATATTATGTCTGATCAGTGTAAACCTAAGGTTTTGCAGAGAGCATGCTGATTTTGATTTAAAATAAATGAAAAATCAGGTATTTAAAATGCATTAGCCCTACTTTAGCCTGAAATTCCTCAAGTTGCACATAAGTATTTCTTTTCGAAAATGGTATACTTAGAATGCTTATTAAAAACTGATATATAATAGTAAATTAGTGTGTGTTTCCTTGTTTTAATTTATCATGAGCAATCCTAAAGCAAAGGGAATGCAAAAGTCTTGGCCAGAAACGAATTCTGAAAGCGCTTCAAAAGGATCAACTACCTCAAAGTTAGAGCGCTATAAACAAATGAAAATAGAAAATATTAATTGTAAAACATTGATATCTAATATAATTGAAACCTCCTCAATCGATACATGTAATTTTTGTTTAGAAACGATCATGTTTTGCACCACAAATCAACGATTGAACATAAAAAGCAAGTGTTGTGGCCGCCATTTTGTCACTCCCAAGTTCGCCAACTTTCAGGCGCAACAACACAGAGATAAAGTTCCCAGAGCAGTAAAAATCTACAATAGAAATAAAAATAAAAACATATATCAAATATATCAAACATATATTTTGTGGATGTGTTTTTATAAAATTGTATATTGAGTGATAGTTTTGTATTGATACTTTTGTATTTATTTCAATTTAATGTATGCTTACTATTTTGGGTTGTCAGGTGAATCAAGTTCCTATGATGCTCTTTGGTGTAGATGCAGTATGATGTCGAAGCCAGTTTCTATGAGTGCTGCCTGCAGTTATGTCCCTTGACACCCTTCTCACCATGAGTGAAAATGCAATCCTGAAGTATGCAGACCATTAACCCTGCCATCCCATGCATTCGCATTACATGCTCTTTGGGCTTATAAGTTTGTGACCAATAAATTATAACAGTACACACTTTTCCTGTCACCCAAAACAATTAAAATCATATCTTTATCTAAAATACAACACCAGTGAGAACGGAAGGGATGGCAGGGTTAAAGGTCTGCTAACTTCAGGACTGCATACTACACTCATGGTGAGAAGGGTATATATACTGACTGCTGAAATCGCGATAAAAATATTTACTACTTCCGTTTTTTTCAAAGTTGTTTTTTTACGATTGTGGGGATCAAAAAAAATCCACAAATGGGCAGGATGGATTATTTAGAGTCTGTTTTCTTGAAGTTGAAACTTTTTTTCCGGTTTTAGTGGCGAAATTAATAAGTAAATTTAGAATTTCGCCAGGGTTCCCAGGGGTCAGGCTACGGCAAGAAACTGAGGAAGACTGCCGGGCTATAGGTTCCCAAAACTTCATAGCCCGATAGAAAATTTTATAGTCCCATTAAAAAATCAAAACAAAAACGAGCTGCCTCGGTTATCCTAAATTAAACACACACATGTATATATGTTAAAATATATATATATATATATATATATATATATATATATATATATATATATATATATATATATATATATATATATATATATAAATACACACACTCACTGCTTATAGTATTGTTATTCCTCTGAGCATGACCTAAAAATGTCAATCTTTTCTTTTAGCCAGCCGGGCTACAAAGGCAAATATTCTTATAGCCCGAGACAATTTTCTGTAGCCTCGGGCTATCGGGCTAGTGTGTAACTGGACCCCTGGGTTCCTAAATCAACATTCCAAAAAGCCGTTTTTGCCGTTTTTTTCCGAAGTCGCCATTTTTTTTCAAAAATTACAAATATAACCAACAAGTTATGATAATAGGGTAAAAGCCCTATTTGTTGCGAACACTTTGATGGGTCATTTGTAAATTTTGACCCAGAAACGGCGACGTGACAATTTATTGAAAAAAGTATGTTTTTTGTGTGAAATGCACACAATGCATATCAATGCCGTAATCTCGCTAATGTCAAAAAAATCAACTTCCGGTTGTAGCGAAAAGCTATTTTTTCGCTTCCAACCTGAAGTTGAATTAAAAAAATGATTGAATCAGATAGATGAGGATCTCATCTATCCAGGTAGGTAGTCATATTGTGATCGGGGGGTGATAGCTTGATGAAATTGACAGGAATCGGCGAGGTACCATTGAGAATGTACATACTCATCGCCATGGTCAACACGTCACCATCGATGCGTGTTGACAAATATCTCAAAATATTTTCGATTTTCCGAAACCAAAAGAATTAATCTTAATAATATAGATACTTGGCTTGTTAATTCTTTTGGTTTCAGAATTTTAGAGTTAGAGATGGCCACAAACGAAAGCTTTGAAATCGGGGTGTAAATTTCGTCAAACCCGATATTCAAAATGGCGGACCGTAACCTCGCCAATGTAAAAAATACGTGAATGAACACGTAAGTAAAATAGTACAAACAGGGATACAAATAGCCGCTCATTGGTTAATAAACCGCGGGAAAGAGTACCACGTGGTGTGACGGTGAGGCAGTGAGACCGCTCATTGGATAATTCACCAGAGACAAACCACGTGGACCTCGCTAATGTCAAAAAAATCAACTTCCGGTTGTAGCGAAAAGCTATTTTTTCGCTTCCAACCTGAAGTTGAATTTAAAAAATGATTGAATCAGATAGATGAGGATCTCATCTATCCAGGTAGGTAGTCATATTGTGATCGGGGGGTGATAGCTAGATGAAATTGACAGGAATCGGCGAGGTACCATTGAAAATGTACTCATCGCCATGGTCAACACGCCATCATCGATGCGTGTTGACAAATATCTCAAAATATTTTCGATTTTCCGAAACCAAAAGAATTAATCTTAATAATATAGATACTTGGCTTGTTAATTCTTTTGGTTTCAGAATTTTAGAGTTAGAGATGGCCACAAACGAAAGCTTTGAAATCGGGGTGCAAATTTCGTCAAACCCGATATTCAAAATGGCGGACCGTAACCTCGCCAATGTAAAAAATACGTGAATGAACACGTAAGTAAAATAGTACAAACAGAGATACAAATAGCCGCTCATTGGTTAATAAACCGCGGGAAAGAGTACCACGTGGTGTGACGGTGAGGCAGTGAGACCGCTCATTGGATAATTCACCAGAGACAAACCACGTGGTGCTGGGAAACCCCAACACGCACCGTCACGTGATTAGCCGATCGCATTAAATATGCAGAAAACCCACGCATGCGCATCCAACGGCCGCCCCACCAGACGCGCTACAGAAGCGTATTAGAGTGAAGAAAACATAAAGTATAAACACGTAAAAATCCACCAAAAAAAAACTAGGCAACCCACAGAAGAAATGAAACAAACATTATAAACTACACACTCAACTCTAACAGAAACAATAAACAAAACGACCCCACCACACCCCACTCTCCAGATCATGTGGCTAGAATTTTCCAAAACAGCCATGTAAGACAACATAGGGAAAATGCATCAACCAGCTCCCAGGACCCCCCCGGGAATGTAAGACAACAAAAGCGAAATGAATAAAGGTTGACCTTTGTAGGTCAACCTCTAAAAACAGTGTTCTGCGTGTCCAAATGACACGCTGGACGCATTACGGCTAAGCCCCTGCTTTGGAGACCTACAGCAATGTTTTTGAACTGTTAGTCCATAACATAATTTGTTTTTAAACCCTGTGATATTAAGTAGGATGGCTTCAATTGGATTGGTGATCACAATAGTCTGATAGGATCAATTCCATAGGGAGGAATTGGAAGAGTTACTTTTGAAATTGTCATCTGGAACTTTGATACTTTTAACACTCACTTAAGAAATTAAGAATGGCTTTACATAAATATTTGCATGAGAGTTGTTGGTACGTGTTCTTCAAATATTTTTTCCAACTATGCTTTAGCCTGAAAGTTTTCTGCCAGGCTAATTTTAGGCAGCTGTGAGCATAAATGGGTTAAAGGATTAAGATTGAGCAGGAATATATGACATCATAATCTCTTCTATATTTCCTTTGAAATGTTGCTATATGATGGCAAGCAATGAGTGACACACAAAGGTTCTTGAGATATCTGTAGAAAATAGAAAACATGAGTTCTGGTATAAACATATCAATATACTAGTAGTGTGAGGGAAAATGTTATATAAAATAGTAGTGCCAGATGAGCTCGTACCCCCCCCCCCCCCCCCCCCCCCCCTCAGTGGCCCTCAGCCCCGTCACCACTAATCACCTCAGCTTTAAGATTCTGGGGCTATAATCATAAGAACCCATTCCCCCACCCTACATTGAGAATAGGGACTTAGCCATGACTCGTCCAGTCTGTCTTTTGGACATGCAGTTTCCTGAAAACCTCTTTTTTGCACAGGCAAAAATTTCTGTGAAGAATTTTCAGTTTTGACTTTTTGGGGGTCATAACCAATTATTTTCAAAACAAGCCCCTTTTCTATGACATCACTGAAGTGCAAGTTTATATATCACGTGTGGTTCCGCTTCGCTATATATATAAAAACGATGTACTTTTTTCTTACTGTACTGGCGCTGTCAGCGGCGGCTACCGTAGCTAACATCAGGAATGTTTATTAAAGGGATTTGCAACCTGGCTCAAATGCAGTTGGATGTTGAGAATAGCTAGATTTCCGCAGCAACTGACAGCAGGTCCGCAGTTTAAATAGATACATGCATGCACTGGCTAGACTCACTTCTCAGTCTAGCATGCTCCTGCCTACTGTAAACATCTAAGTTCATTGAATACTTAATTCACTTGATTTACTGAATAATGTGATCACTTGGATAACTTTAACAAACTTCAAGCCTCGTTAAATCCAAATCCAGTATCAAGTGACTGAGATGACCCCTGCTTAGTTAGATATCTGGCTATATATTGAACTAGCTTAGGGGTATCAAAATTGGATGAACAGTAGATTGCTTTGCCATTAAATTTTAGTTTGTACAGCATTGTTTTGTGACTTCAAAATGACAGACAAACATCAATTCAGAATAAATGCCAATTGAATAGATTAGCAGGCCTACAATAAGAAACCCTAAGTATAGAATTGCACTTGTGAAGTTTGGGTAGGGACATACATACTTATCCATTCTCCCTGGTTTGGGACAGGATAACTAATCTGTTGTTTGAAAAATAACCTTTCAAAAAAACTGAAAGATGGCTTAGAATTAAGTTATAGTTGTTTTCTTCCAAAGAAACAATCGTAGATAGTGCAGTGAATAGACAGTTACAAAATACATTAAAATTAGAAACTGATATTGAGTCAAAGGAATTTGATAACAAAAGTGCCGCCATTGAAAAATGCTGGATTGACCATGATTTCCAAGACATGAAAACAAATACTTCTGAATTTTATTTCACTAAAAAAATTACAGGTTCCCTTGAACATATCTCACAGTGCAGAAAACAGATACGCGCCCACACGCCAAATGCGTGTAAATTTTTGGGTGGGCGTGTAATATTCAAATCTCACCAGCCCAATTGGGCATGTAAGAGACATAGGAAGTGGAAGATGGTCCATTTAGCCTTTGTACTTGACGGTCAGCGGTCTGATATCCACAGGGAGCCGATAGTGGCCAGGAGAGATAGTATTGCTCCCTGTGGTTATGCTTCCCGGGCCACCGCATCCAAACCTCTTCTAATTGAAGAGCGTAACCATACTCCCCGCCGCTAGGAGCCGCTGACAAGCAATCATTGTTATACTGTTGCTAGTCATGCCTGTGGCTCTCACGCAGGGTCTTAGCCGATATTTGGAAACAGGGTGTCCAAATAGAGGTTTCATAGACTTTTGCGTGTCCAAAGTGTGGTACAAAATACATACTACTAATAAGATAGACCCTATACCTTTACAGATTTTGCTTTTTTAGGCCAGATACTGCTTTGTGTGTCTTATAATAGTGACACTACAGCTTCTACATCTTCTATCTTCTAAGAAAAGTCATCTTCAGCAAATTCTGACATAAACTTTTGGGTGTCCAAACTGTCAAAAAACAGTGTTCTGCATGTCCAAATGACACGCTGGACGCATTGTGGCTAAGCCCCTGCTCTCACGGTACAGCTTCTGAGCTTGACAACTGAAGTTATTTCTTCACTTTCAAGTTGAAGATGACCTAGAGAACTTGGTATACAAGTATAAACATTCAAGCATCAGGTTTTTAAGAAATCATGAACAGCACTAGAAGGTAGTATAATTGTAACATTAATGGTATATTATACATAACATATAACTGGTAGTAGTGGTAGCTAATTGCTCTTTCAGTTTGCCAGTTTAGTATTAACCAGGTTAATGCACTAGTCAGTCTCCTCCAAGGGAGAAGGGGGTGGGGGGGGGGGGGGGGGGGGGGGGGGGGGGGGGGGGTCAAGAATATATTGCATGTTGTATAGTCCCAACCCCTTTAGTACATTTTTTGTCAGTTATCCCCACTCCTGGGGCACATTTTGTGAACCATATTTTCTAGCCATGTGGGCATTAATTATTTTTTTTAAATCAACTTTTATTGTGTTGATTTGCACAATGACAAGATCTAATTTCATTTGATTGTCCACTGTTTGACGGTCGAATCTAAGACAAGTAAATAGGATATTTATGAGGAGGATTTTGGGGGTATCCACTATCCCTGCCGTGTAATCTACATCAGGGAATTTTTGGATAAATGTTTTTATTGAGACCTGCAGTTGTGTGTTTAACCAGAAATCCAGGATGTATGATAGGTCACAAGTGTTAAATGCTGTTTAGTTTTTAAACCATTCTAGTCCCTGTTATACCATTTTACATAAACTCGGCCAACTGGATTTTAGATTTATTCTGAGATAGTGTGGTTAGGAGTGAGAAACTTTTATTTATCTGACCGACTATAAATTAAGCCTTCAAGGCTGAACAGATTCTATATTGTATGGCATTTTTTGACGACTATTGATTCAAATTGTGTAATATAATTGTATTTGTTATTGTACTTGGTCGATTATATGCCTCAATGGCTGGCCAGATTTCTCATCCTGTATTTATATTTTTATTATTTTAGCTTTACAGAATTAATCTAGTGTAAAATCAGTAAAAGGGCCGTCAATAGTCAGGTTATTTCCCAGTTATCCCACCAGGTCCATATCTTATTAAAAGTGACAAGGGTTACAGTTTTAAAGCATACAGTTATATATCTAACGGTTAAGTTACACAAGGCATTTTGGGGTGCGACAGACTTGAAAGGGTAAGATTTTTTCTGTCCTTCAGGCTTGTATAAGCTTTTTTTCATTCTTCCTTCCAGATTTTGTATTGCATACATTTGTATCCTGTAAATTTCTTGCTTTTGTTAACTTGTGCACCATACTTAAAAGTTCTCTCCCTACATCTCCTTTTTGTATAATTTCTTTTATTGTATTTCTTTGTTCACCCTGCTCTTTTCTTTCTTTCAAATTCTCTATCTCTCTCTCTGATTTTGTGTATATTTCTTTTATTATTGTATTTCTTTATGTATGTCCTGTATTTTTCTTTCTTTTAAATTCTCTGTCTCTCTCTCTCTATCTATCTCTCTCTCTCTCTCTCTCTCTCTCTTAAATTCCTCCAGCACGAAAGGCTACAACACATTCAAAAATCACAATTTGCCCTATGTTCACAATTTAGCCCCATCAGCCATCCAAAATAAATTTATTTGGTAATTTTGATGAATCCTATATGTTAAGAATACAAGCTCATGTTTACAAGAAAAAAATAATAAGATATATTAGTAAAAAAAAAATTAATACTTCAATGATTTCAATGATGTTCTATCTTTCTTCTCTCCCTCTTCTGCAATCTGTTTTAATGAATTTGTTTATCTTTTCATCGCATTCTGTTTTTCTTGGATGACGTATTGTTCTTACTTTCTATACATAGCATTTTAAAATGATTTTAATGTGTGATGTATGAATTTATTCTCTTCATTTACACATATCTGTGAAGTTCAGGTGTTTTGTTTAATCATTTTCATTCTAACTTATACTCTCATGTATTATATATTTAAATAAATTTGGGTTAAGTGGCTGGATGAACGTGATATTTGATTAAAGGGGTACAAAACAGATGCTAATTTTGGATGATTCTGGAACAAACACTCTTTTTTCACTTTTTGGCCCAAATACCTTTTTCTAGTGAGGATTAATATTGGACCATTCGAGAGAAATTTGAATTTATTATTACAAAAAGTGGTAAGGGTCTTGCACTGACAAGCGGTGGAAACAGGGTATATGTTAATGAGCTATGTCTCAATGTCCTCTACACACAATATGCCACTAAACACAAGGCTAAATGCTTGTCCTTCTCCTCTCATGTAGCCTTTTCAAGTATGAATGTTTCTTTGATACTTCGATTTTATTTATTGATTCATTTGATTGAATGCATATATTTTTGATGAAGAATTCAAGTTCCAAGTAGGCACAGTTCAATCAATTTTGTTTGGACTTGGACCTGAAGACATCTTTCACTGATTGTCGAAGAACCAGCAAGCTTTTACGCCATCTTTTTGTCTGATTCAGATTGTTGAAGAGCCAGCAAGCTTTTAAGCCATCTTCTTCTGATTGTTGAAGAACCAGCAAGCTTTTACGCCATCCTTTTGTCTGATTCAGATTGTTGAGGAACCAGCAACCTTTTAAGCCATCTTCTTCTGATTGTTGAAGAACCAGCAAGATGATGTTCATCTAATAAAGAGTCTGGCCTGGAAAGATAAACTGGCATCTCCATTAATAACCTTAACTACCGCATGCAGTTAGTTAATTTGATGTGAAATAATAAGTATCTCCTCAACTCCCATTTCAACTTCATAGAGTTTAGTGGTTAGTAACATATTTAATTGGCCTTTGCACAATGATTATATATTTTATTAGATGATTTAAAAATTTAAAGTGATATCATAAATGATTCAATAATCTGATAGAGTAGTTGGGCAAGTGAAATGTACCTGAAAAGTAAATGGGCATACAAGTCATCTGTTGGGCTGGTAAATTTCCATTTTTTCACTCCCAAGGTTGGGCAGGTAAGCTTCCAGTTGGGCAGGTAAGACAAAAAAAATTTCGCGCCCGCGAAAGACCTGTGATACTGTTTTCTGCACTGTATCTCTCTGCTAATACAATGTTAGGTTTCAGGCTTTTCTAACAAAGGGCATGGGAGGAGTTTGAAAACAACTAGAGGCTCACCTAGAACCTCTTTTTCAGCTTGTCATGTTATAAATTCATGAACCAAAATACATGAGCTGTTGATAGTAAAAAATCATTTATAAGAAAAAAGAAATGGCAAGATTTGCCTCTGAAACCTGGCTTAAAATTAAGTTTAGAGTATGTTCTTCCTGAAAAAATATATTCCTTTATGATAAAGTGAATAAGCAGTATGTTTTTAAATTCAGATTAGAAAGCTGCATGGGTACAAAGGAATTTGAAAACAAAATCATAATGGCCACCTCTGAAAAACACTGGACGAACCAGGATTTCCAAGACATGAAAAAATACTTCCAGGCTGCATTTCATTTTGAAAATACCAGGATGCCTTAATAGATATCTCTTCTAATAACAACCAAAATCTCAAGCTTTTAGAACAAAAAATGTGGGAGAAATTAAAGAAGAGCTGATACTTTCAACTTCTTCATGCTGAAACCTTAAGCAGTAAGTTATACAAAGTTTTATAAACATAGAGATGGTTAATGGTCTCAACTGGCTTACACAATTAGTTCATCATACAAGTCTATCCACAACACTTGTAAACCTAAGATTTGGTCAGGTTCCATCCAAATAATCATTAATCCAAAGAAAGTGGTTGGTACAATATAAATAAGTACAGATCTGTCCCCATGTAGACAGTCCAGTGATCCTACACAAATGGAGATTTGTGATGCATGCTGGGATGCATGCTGTAGGTTTATAGGGAACTTCCTGTTTGGAAGATATGGCATAATTTCTGAAGGAACCTGTTATGGAAGATTTCTCCCAAACAATTCTATCTATAAACTTCAAACTTACCATGTGATAAGAAGACATTTCAAGGATCTCCTTTTAAAAGTTTTTTTTATTGAAAAAACTTAGTTTAGAAATATTTTAAAAATATTTCTTAAAATGAGGCAGTAGCATGACCTTTCGCATCCCTTTAATAAACATTCCTGCTAACATAAAGATATGCTATGATGCGAAAACTCCCCAATTCACTATATTAGGGACACGCGTCATATGTGTGTTTTACAGTAACTATTTGGTGGTGTCTCCTGCCGATTAATTGGTTGATACTGAATTACTGACAACTTTCGACTACAGTCGATCATCGTCCCATCACTACCACTTACCCCTTGCAAAACAGTCCAAATTAGACCACGAAACTACACACAGTGAGATTGTCATTCTAAATTGTATTATGCCTCTATAGCGTTTATTCTCATAAAGTATGCTAAAGACGCATCCAAAATAGGATGTCACTGTGTTGATAATGAACAAAGTGCAAAATAACATATATATTTTTGGGGCAAGTTGACATTTTTTTGGGCAAGCAAAACTTGGGGTCGCTCAGCCCAAATGGGCAAGTGCCTTCAAAAGTTAATGTCGGTCCCTGTATATAATATCAGGTTATGGACAGCGCTGTTGGTTAGTTTGGACGGGACTTACCACGGCTAAGGCCAGGAGTGAGAGGGTTCTGGGTCATTATGGCCCCCTACGCGAACGGCCCCCTACAAGAATGACCAATTTTCTGGTAATTATGGCCACATCCAGAAAAAAGGTGATATAAGGCAAGTTATCATTACTAAAGATTTGGGAGAAAGAGATGGTCAAACCTACATGAATTCAGTCACTTAAAGAGTGCTTTTAGGACGAATGATAGAGGTTTTAGGAAGGAAAATAGGTCACCATTGTTTGCACTACTCACAATTGTCAAGAGCCTCCATTGCCAGAGTGTTTTATCTATAGGGAGTGGCAACGCGGCATGCAGTCCATTAGCCGGGCCGACTCTAATACTCATTTGAGTCATTTTTATATATTGACGTTATTTGGTATTAGAGTCGGGGATAATCCCTATAGGAGCCAATGGTAGTATTCATTATTCAATTTTCCCAAATTACTCCCTCAGTGCCCTAACTACTTCAGGCCTGACTGCACTAGGATGATAAATGTGACCTAGCAAAGCGTGCCGCTAAATTCTTTTGAGGATAAACTCACTTATAACCGAACAGTAGTCCAAGGAATCCTCGAGGCAATTTGTTGACATGACTCCGGCAGCCATGTCTCTCTTTCACAAGAGGTCACGGTGAGAGTTCAAACTCATTTCATTCAAATGGTAATGAGAAAACAATGGCCATTTCAAGATCTCGCAACAAGTAAACAATATTTGAAACCATCATGGCAGCCGCCATATCAAAACAATATACCGGCAGTTCAATGTGTACATTTTTCGCTGATCAGACAAGGGGATTTGGAAAACCAAACTAGCGGCACACATGCATGTACATCCACGCAAACGTCTATGCTATTATTTGAGCAATTGGGTAAGGAATGAAGTCGCTATGAGGGAAAGTTTTATACTACCATTGGACCTTATAGGGGTTTGTGTCGATGTTCATACCATATAGTCAATAGCAAAAAATTATAAATATCAGGGTATGGACATCGCTGTCGGTTAGCAGTCCATTATCTTTACACTGTGGAGGGAAATCTTACCTAGGAGCTCAGTGAGACAAGGGAGGCGGCCATCTTGCCTAGCAGGTTGGGTAGCAGGTTGAATCCATGGACCTCTTGTACTTCAAACATGTAAGACATGAATTTTACTTTTTGGAGAGGCTTAACAATATAGAGATCCTGGGGATGAATGTAAGAACTATTGTTTACTATGCTTAATTGATGTTAGCGTAATTGCAATACACATATCTGGGGAGGTTCAATTCAAGGGGACTCTTTTTCACTTGTGATATGACCAGATCCGGTTAGATCACCCGATCCGGTGAAATCTCCTGATCGGGGTACATTGTCAATTATTGAGACGTGGCCACAAAACACTAATTACTTAAAGATTGAGCACTTCAGCCGCCTGGTAGCTGCTGAGCTGGTATTTCCTCAACTCCCAGACATCTGGGCAGCCTTGAGCTTACTCAATATATTTCCCAGCAGGCCATTGACTCCGTTTACGTGCATTGCCGGTAAAACAATGAAAGTCAGTAATCCCATAGTTAATAAAGATATTATTAACTTCCATTTCCGATTTTTATTTTGGATGAGTGCATTTCGGAAGGTAAACAGTAGAAGTTGACCTTCCCATTTAGATTGAATACTATACCCCGAACGGGATACTTATCCCTGACAGGAAAAAACGTGGTTTGAGAAAAGTATCCCGAACGGGGTACCCATGTCACATGATGTGAACTTTTTCAGAAGGGAGGTAAAGATTATTGAGCTGGAGAATCATCCCGATCGGGAGATTTCTTGGTACAATGTATCCCGATTGGGAGAAATATCCCGATTGGGAGATTTCACCTGATCGAGTGATCTAACCGGACCTGATGACTAAACATCAATCAGTCATGAGTCATTTTAGTAAATCTCCTTGTCTAACTTCTTCTTCTTCCTTGCTACCACCTAACTTCTCGTAGAAGACTTATAGTCTGTCTGACTCGAGTTTGGCAATCACTTTAGCCACTTTTTTGTGACAAAACGTTCGAGTTTTCCATCCAAACTTGGCAAACCTCTTTGGAGCACTACTATGTGTAAGTACAAACATAAGTGTTTGTCTCAGCTCCGCAAAATGTTGATTTTGCTCATTAGTTCCTATTGTAAAATGTGCACATTGCCGACACTACGATCTCGCGTGTTTGTCTGTTGCGAACAATACAAACACGCGAGATCGTATTGTTGGCAATGGACACATTTTACAATGGGACCTAATGAGCAAAATCAACATTTTGCGGAGTTGAGACAAAAGATGTTTATACATACACGTAGCAATGCTCCTAAGATGTTTGCCAAGTTTGGATTGAAAACTCGAACGTTTTGTCCCAAAAAAGGGGCAAAAGTGATTGCCAAACTCGAGTCAGACAGACTATAGTGGAGGAAAAGTAGAAAGGTTGTGGCAAAAAGGTGTTATTTTGTTAGATATTAAAAACCAGCTACTGATCTAGATTGTGTTGTTACTCCAGATTGCTAGGTTGCTCTTGAATGATTCAAGAGAACCTGACCCAACTTACCTGTGTCAGTGTGTCTGTGTTTTGGTCCTAAAGGCAAAACCATATAAAGTTCCTCCTCACCTAAACAAACATTAGTTCGTGCTTACCCGAGTAAGCTCTGGTACCCCATTAGTAACCTCAACACGGGCTTTTACTGTTTAACTTTTGACTATTTAGTCTTGGTCTAGCCAAACACCAAGCACGATTACAGCTCCTATTTATACAGGAGGAATTATCCTACGAGTAAAAGAAGAAGAAGATGGCGTCCGCAAACGACCTTCACCTCTGCTTATGGGGAATACCCAAATGATGACGTCATTCTTCAATACTTTACCCCGTTCCTTTACTTGCGCGAGTAAGCGCTGGGTAAGCGCGAGATCGTTCCAGTTAGGCGATGACGTCACTCTGGCGCTTACTCGCGCCTGGCCCAACTAACCGACTCCCTGGCCCAATTTCACTAAGCGGGTCTACGTTAGACCCTCCGTGCCGTAACGTTACGGCCCTATGCCATTGTTGCTCTGACGGGCCTCACCTATACGGCACTAGTCCTCCAATGCAAAAAAATGGAACCTGGGTCGGTGTATTGTGATGAAAACACTCTGTCACTAGTTTAATGGACAAGTTTGTAGGAATTAAGTTAATAAAGGCTCATAAGGGCCAGATTTTTGAATAAAGTTCTTAAAACTGCTATAAAAGTGTTTTTTCTGAACTGTTCCCTCGGTCGCTGTAATCTGCCAGAGCGGTAGTAAGTTGGCCGCGCACGTCGTAAAAGTTTATCTAAATTCAATTGTTGGATGGCACGTGAACGTGTGTTGGTGCTTGGAGATAACGCAACAACTCGTCTGACAACGCGAGAATTAGCGGCCATTTTGCGAATTTGGGAGGCCTTCAATGTTCCTCCATAAAAAAGTTAAGATTTCTCCAAATAGGAGGAGGTGAGTAAGATAAAATATTGTCTTGATTGATAAATACACACTGGTCTACAAATACAAGTAAGTTTTATTTCATTCAAATGTATCAGTGCAAAATCACGTATCAGGTTTCAAAAATTTCAACGTGAGGACCCTTGCCCCCCGGCAAACGGTACGGACAGCCTAAGGGGCAAGTCTCCTGGTCTAGGTCTACGTAGACCGGGGTTAAGTGCTGAGGACTAGTCTTGAAGTTACCACACTTAGCCCCGTACTACATAGACCAGTGGTCTTTCAGAATCCGGTTTCGCTAAGAAGTAACGGGTATGGTTTTAGGAGTACGGGCCTAAGTGCAGTTAGACCAGTCCAACTTCTGCGGTTCACCGCACTTGGCTATTTTTGTAACAGACAGCCTTTGTCTGGCTTTGAAACAAAAGACTAAAGCAAGCACAAGTTAACTTTGCTTCATCCAACCTAGAAATTATATGATTCTAAATTATAGAATTTCTATTAGATAAACTTATATATTGGCAATTATTACTGATGAAAGCAAGCAAACTTGAAAATTGATTTTTTCTTTCTGTTTTGATATTAAAGTTAAAGAGAAAACCAAAGTTGTGTATAATTTGATGCATCTTAATATGAGAAGTTAGATACCAAATGGAAGAAAATCTTAAAGTTATCATCAGGATATATTATAGGATATTTCATATTTTGATCTCATAAACTAGAAACTATTAGATGAAAGTATATATTATAGAAAACAAACGTTTTCCAGATAGTAAAATATCAAGGGTAATCTGAGAAGTATGAAATATTATAAACTTCTTAGTTTAATTATATGAACAGATAAATGACAAAATACTGCTTTGTAATGGATGGTTTGTAATCAAAATATATTCATTTATATACTCATTTACATTTATGTAATTGGGGTTATAAGTTAACAGGCAAGTGATTCCCTCAATCTACCTTTTTACAACCTTTCAGCCTTACATAGTCCTTACCCCATGCATCTTGAAAATTGCTGCAATTTGCCAAAGAGCTAATAAAATAATGGATAAAGACTGCAAAATACTTGTCGCAAAATATACCATAATCACATAAAATGATAATATTTTCATATATGTAAAAAGACAACCTATTACCAGTCTCCTACCAAAATACATAATTCTTTTGAAATAAAGATTAATAGTGAATTGAAAATTTTATATCTAGTAATTCTGCCATTTCACCCACATTTACTTGATATCTATTCATTAATAAAATAGCATCAATCTTTACTTAAAATGAATTAAACCCTTTGTTACAGGTTATGTACTGTAATGCACTTATAGTTAGAGTCACGGCCACACCTAAGACACTCAACATATATCCTGTATGTCTTATCATAATCAGTGCAAAGCACTACAGTAGTTCTCGGAAGCCTAGCCCCTTCCGTTATAAGTACGCACTAGACGAACTCACTATCTACTATGTAAAGACTGTATCACTGATGATTAGTCAGTCTATCTCTAGCACTTGCCTAGTAAAGAAGGCTCAGCCTATACTAGTATTAAAGCCTAGTATTGCACCTGAGTATTGTTAATATTCATTGGTACAAGCCCACAAACACCCTTCCTGGTCTAAGTGTGGCCACAAAGACATGAACTACTGCTATATACAGAATTGTCAGAAATATTCAATAATCTATTTTTTCCCTACAGCCATTCAAACAGCTCAATATCATTTAAAACATATATCTTCTATGTAACATAATCTTTTTCTGACTTAAAAACCATTCCCTTACCAATCATATCCTTTTAAAAGAAAAACTGCTTAACTAAACCACCCCCTACCCTAGTCTAGTTGTGACCATACTTGTTACTACACTTAGACCTGTCCTCCAACTTAAACCACCTTAGCGAAATCGGAAAAGTTAGTACCCTACTTAGTACCGTACTTGTGGCCAGACTTAAAGTGGTTTAAACTTCCTTATCGAAACTGGATTAAAGTTAGTACCCTACTTAGTACCCTACTTGAGCTCGGGTCTCCGTAGTCCCAGGTTTAAACCTGCTTAGTGAAATTGTGCCCCTGAGTCGGTTAGTTGGGTAAGCATCCCACAATGCAACTCGCGAACATGGACGCCTTCATGACAGGAATTGCGTACACTGAACTAAAGGAAGTCAATAAATGCCACTTTCTGACTACTAAAGGGCCTTAGAACTCCTACATCAAGTTGCTAACTATTGCAGGGGCGGATACAGGCCTGAATTTGACTGGTGCCATAACTGAAAATGGTCACCCGGGCCGGGCACCGTAGGTGCTCGGGACTAGTGGCCGGGTGTCTGCATGGGGCCGCTCAAGGCCCCAGAAGCCCAAGGGTTTTCGACGCTCTGAGATGTATTCTCAGCCACTCGTGGCACTTATTGACTCACTGAACCACTCATTACTCACTACTGATCTTTGGAATGAATTTCATAATAGAAGGCTAATTTATGGGTAATATAATTCTTTATTTCTGAAACTGTAGTGATTGCTTACATTACACTTCCCATGCACTATCCCCACAGGGCGGGGATAGTGAATACCTCCAAAACCCTCCTTAAAACTATCCCAATTACTTGACTTTGATTAGCCCAATCGGCCATCAAACAGTGAGCAAACAAATGAAATTAGATCTTGTCATTGTCCAAATCAAAACAATAAAAGTTTATTTTCAAATTTCTTTTTCAATTTTTTAATGCCCACACAGCTAGAAAATATGGTTCACAAAATGTGCCCCAGGGGTGGGGATAAATGACAAAAAATGTGCCCTAGGGGTTGTGACTGCTAATTAGGGCAGAAGGTCATCACACTATTCTATCCCGCCCCGTCCAGGGGATTCAATTAACTGCTGCATTTACCTAGTTAATCCTGAATACACTCCATCAAAAACTGGCAAAAGAGCAATTGGATACCAATATATGTTGACCAGTATAATCCATCATTAATGTTACAATAAACCGAAGACTATAATCCGAATACCTTTACAATGCCACCTCCTAAATATTTTCGTGATTTCCTAAAAATCTAAATAAATTTCCCAAAGTCACCTTCTACTTTAAAGTGAAGAGATGGCTTCAGTTGTCCAGCTGCGGCATGACTCGCAACGCTCCAACGATGGTTGCATGGTGCTTACCAGCGTTCCATGCGGCGAGTATAATGACGTGTTTGCCAGGGATTGATAATCATCTCCACATGGAATTACTATCTGCCCTGGCCGGCCGATATCTGCCGCCTTTATCAATTCCCTATGGAGACTAATCATGTCTGGCGAGAACAATGTTCAGTTGACTGCTTCCACTTCCTAAATCCACCTGTCCCAAGGGGGTTATAAGGAAATCTATCCGGGGCATGATGTCCTCTAACTGCCTGTCTAAATAGTGGTGGTGTGAACAGGCAGGCATCAGGTAGCGGATTTGACCGGTGCCAAACATCCACTTTTTGAATTGAGCGGTGACTTGTCACCAGAATCACCTGTGTGGATCCGCCGGTGTATTGTATCATATAATTCCCTAAATAAATATCCCACTTTTGTGCAGCCATTTCCAAGAAAGCTGCTTTTATACTCAATCTTCTTCAACGAGTGGAAATCTGTAAAGCTGTCACTCCTTGTGTTGACACCCCCGCCATTTGCGGACAATGAAGTAGATCATTGTGGGGCATTGGATGCGATGACGGTAAGTGCTATTCTTCTCAATAATAAGCGCCGGCGTGTATTATTCTATTGTTGGGGGCTTTTAGACAAATAAATATCGATTGTTTAGAATGCTTGATTGTTGTAAACTGCTTTGAGCGTTTTGTAGCACAGTCTGTTTAGTAGGGCTGCACACTGGAAACCGGTTGCAGACCGTAACCGATCATTAGGCTGCCTAATGATAATGATAACCGTCCCAAAATAAACCGGTTTGAAAAACCGATAAAGCAGCTATGAGGAAACTGCCTTACCTTACTGTTGACATCGCTCCGAGCACTTCCTAAGCTGTGATTCAATGAAACAACGGCTCGGCATTGGCATAAATACTTTCGTATTTAATTCTTAATGGATAATTCGTTCAAATTTAATATTCCATGGCAAAATAAAAGTCATAATAATCAAATATACGATTCTGTTTTAATCAAAGAATTTGAAATCATATTTCATAGAAAAAAAAACAACAGGTTTTGAATACGAAAGTTTGGCTATTTTTCAGAAGTTCGTCCCACGCGGTATCGTTAAAAAACCGTTAATAAACCATATCGTTTCAAAGTTATCAGTATCATATCAAATCGTTAATTCTTAACGGTGTGCAGCCCTACTGTTTAGTGGCGCTCAACAGTCAGAGCAAGTCTGACTTCAATTAAAATTTTCTCACCGCAAAACACGGCATTCACGGCTTTTACGGCAGATAGTCATGGCGGAGTATACTAGGAGGCAATACAATTGCTTCAAATGTGGAGAGAGACATGCAAAACCTACGGGTAAGAAATGCAAGAATATTCGTGAAAACAACACAGAAGACAGTGGTTTAGTGACAAAGGATACTCTTGTGGATTTTATGTCTGAAATTAAATCGTTGTTGCATGGAGCAACTCAAAGAATTGGGAAAATAGAAGGCAGATTGGATAAAAATGAAGAGGACAGTTTAACAGAGGTGAGAAATGACTATGTTGAGCATGATTTAACTGGAAATGAGTTCAGGGAGTTAGAAAGAAACAGTTTGTTTGTTGATAGTCTGCAGAACACACAGGAAGAGAGGGCTGGACATGTCTTAGGGGATGAAGAATTGATTGAAAGTGGCAATCACATTCAAACCAGTCTGGTTGGAATGGACAAACAATTAAATGCAGAAAATACTACTGCAAACATACATGTCAGTCAAAGTGTGGATGTTAATGCTAGAGCCAAACAGCTACAAGACAAGCTTCAAGAGATGGACAGACAAAAGAAAGAGATTGATCTAATTACACATAACAACCAGAACGTCCGGGCCAGCCAGAGGCAGCGTTCCTGAGGGGGACGACTAGACAGTAAGCACGGCTGTATCCAGTGTGCGATCGTCCTGGAGACTCCACTAGTGTGGTGTCCAGGACGACTGGCACTGTGGCCACATCCTGTAATGTTCGTTTACCGAAAATTGTTTTGCTTGTGAAAATAAACTAAAAAATGATCATTATTTACAGTAAAATGATGAAAATTATTTTGTATTTGCTGCTTTCGTAAGCACCTTTAAAATTAAGAAAATCGTTCACTTTTGTTACCAGCATTTAGGAATACTATTTAAATTTTACAGTACATGCCCTGGCTTAATATTTCGATAATGTTTATTATGAAAATTTATAGATTGTCTTAAATTAATTGAAATTGACATTCGTGATGAAGTGCGGCTTAGACATAGACCATTTCACGGTTGCCATATATGGGCAAAGGTGAAGGCCGTTTGGCAGTTGCCATGACACTTTACTCGGGGAAGCACGAAACCGTTCCTTTACTGGCTTTCACTGCGCATGTCTATGGTCATCCGAGTAGGTCACTTAGGCCTCGCCTAGATTAGTGAAGGAACGCGAACAAGGGCCTTGTTCAGCACCATAAACGTTGATCAACGTTGATCAACGTTTCCCGTTCAGATCGTCATAAGGTCTCGGTGAACTAATTCCACAGCTGACCGGCGAATTTCAGCTGTGGTATGACAATAATGCTTGGCTAGCTCCAAAACTAGTCATCCTTTCACACCAAAAGTTGTTATTTTTTTGATCAGAACACTCTCCTCTTCTAAATTAACCCAAAACAATTGGGGGTCATATCGTATTTTTTTTTTCTATGAGCCAAAATAGGTCAGAGTGACAGGTCCGGCCCTTTGGTGGTCAACATCAGAAACAAGTCTGAGATAAACAAACACGATCACTTCCAGCTTGGTATTCATGCGCCCAAGCAACAAACTTCACTTTGTGTGCAATCAACAAAAGCCCAGTCCCTCCCCATTCCAAAAATACCATATTAGTTGAATAAAGTTGTATATATCTCCATTTATAGGCCTCGATTGGGCCTAGCCCCAGTTTTTATTGGAACTATGCAATGGTACTACTCGAAGGGATACACCATTTAGTTCACCGAGACCATATAATGCAAACTTTGACAAACGGAGAGACCCGGATGTTAAAAGGAAAGATGACACCTTGGAGCTGTCGTTGTACCGTTTAACATCCGGGTCTCTATGCGAAAAAAACATGAAGTCTACGTATCGATCAACTATAGACTCAAAGGTCCAATAATTTGCCCTTTCGAAAAGGGCAAAGTCATGGGCGGGGAGTAGTTTAATTGCATATGTCCAGACTAAATCTAAGTTTGCTCTTGTTATTACCACTTGTTTCCACATTCATTTTACCGCTGTTCAGTACTCTGCCTATAGTAGCAACCGCAAGAGTCGGCCATAACACCTTGTTGTATCTGCCACCATGCAAAACATGCTATTTATTAATACTGCTGCCAAAGCCGTTTTGTGTCCGATGACTGACTTTAAATTACTATTCTGTCAAGCACTATCCCAACAATCATATATCTGATCGCTAGTTGGTAACTTCCATCTGGTATTATGATGAAATAACTTTCTACCAACTGGAATGGAAGTCATACAGTCAGTCGGCCATTTTGAAAGTGATAGTGACATGCCACTCTTAAGTTTTAAAATTTTGTTTGATATGGTGCAGGTGAACCATCAACCCTGAACAATATTAAGTTCACATATCATATATTAGTAAAACAAAAAGATATTTTGAATTTGATGACTTTTTGGCATTAAAAATTGAGTTTAGTTTTATGAGTTATTTGAGTTACAAAGTATACATATTTTGGTAAGTTTGGCCTGAAATGGCCTACTAACATTGATTAATATGACTTATCATCTCTCAGGCAGGGTATATATTAGCCTGGTAGCTCACAGCCCGTTATTGCCTAAAACACTTAGAAAATTTGGACTGTATGGAAGCCATATTGACATTCCAATTTCACCAATTATCACCCACCTTATTTACCTGAGATAACAATCCATTTTCTTTATATATTTACCTATTTCCTTATGTTTATTATGTAATATTGGTACTTAAACATTTATTTGGTTTACATCTAAATGGAAAATACACATTCGAATACTTTTTTGGTGACAATATAATGAGGTGTTGTGGGGGAGGGGCGTAAATTGTTTTGGGTGACAACATGTATATGGACGCTACTTAAAGTGGGGGAACTGACAAAATGAACATCATGTGCTACTGCTAGTATTTATCCAAAGGGTATGATATAGTAGTGTTTATACAAAATGTGCCTTTTGATTGTTTACAAACTTAGCTAAGCACTGGATCTGATGATTAGGGATTTAAGTTTCATTTTGTAATCTTGACTGCTAGGCATGTAAAGGTCTGTGAGTGTATTGTGTGATTTGAACTCTTTCCTGTAGATATCATCAGATGCACACTTCTAAAACAAAACAAATTCTGACATTTGATACTTCTCACATAAACAATCTGAATCATAAATGATTGAATAAATAAAGTCAACCCATTCATTTTTTTCACTGCAGTCATAGTAGAAAAAATGAGGCCAACAGACTCCATTTGAATCGCACTTGTGGAAGTGAAACACAGAATTCAGCTAATATGACAGGTTGATCCTTGATGGAAGTTAGCATGAAGCCCCAACCATATACCTCACAATTAAAAAATAGCTTCTGCAGTTTGACCATTAACTCAATATTGTACAACTTCCTGTCAGTTGTAACAAAAGACATATTTTAGCTTCTAAAGTGTTACTTTTTCTTACATATTCCTCATTTTTGCACTTTGACAGATAGCAAATCTGCATATTGAAATTTCAAAGTGGCATAATTTGTTAAAGGTTGGGTAGATTCCAATTATTTCTGCACCATAAGCCTAATGCCATGTCATACTTAAGATTAATGTATGAAAAAGATTTTTAAATTACATTTTTGAAAATCTCTTGTTGTTGCTACCTTTAGACCAGTTTCTAATCGGAATTTAATGTCTCTAAAGCGTTTGTCGCATAGAATATTCTCCTCTGTGTCTGACCTTTCATTACTTTCATTTTTTCCGATTTCATTTCACTTTTTGTTTTCTTTTTTTCTCTCTATTTCAAGTATCTTTTATCTTTCATTTTCAAATATCGCAAGACCTAAACGCAAAAACGGATACTTAGTCCCTTCCCAGTCCCTTCCCTAATGAGTTGACAGGCTCCACTGAGCTATCTTTCTCAGATACGCATACAGCCGGCTAAAGTTAAATTCTCTCTCAAATCTGTTGTCAAATGAAGATTTTGTGACAGTTTGAAATCGTTGTAATTTTTATGCCAGCATCATAATATTGCCGATCGGGGTCACGTAATAAGGTACTGCACTTTGTGATCCGTGACCCAATTACGGCAAGCTGTCACTAGCTCACGTGAAGTGATTGTTGCACGTTCAGAAACAAGCAACAATCACATTGCGTGGGAGCGTCTTCTGATCTCGCGATTCTGAGCGAGACCGGAAGCAGACCGCGAGATTTAGCTCGCCCTCTGTGGAGCGACTCATAGTCATGGGCGCTGATACGCCCATGAAAAAAGGCAAAAAGGGTCCTTGTTATTCTGGTTGATAGGGATATAGAAGCTAGACTTGACACAAATAAGTTATCGATAATTCTATCTTTTCACCTTACCTTACCAACTGTAGATACGCACTATGGCAGAGTGCAACCGTCTTCATGAGACGTTGTGACATCACCAGTGTTCTTTGTCTTCAACTTCTTCTTTGTCGATATATCCATTGCGTCTTCATATTGTCGTAGTAGAGTGGCTCTTGCTGAGTGCAGAGCATAGCAGAGGTTTCTGCTCATAGTCTCGATAGCTCTAATGGTCTCTTTCGGGTATGTTTGAGTGCAGAGTATTTTGGACATGTCCATAATAACTTGAACCAGTTTGGTTCTATCGTCCATGAGTTTGTCTGTTTCTGCACTGCCGAGAGCAACAGTCAGGAGATCTTTCAGTTGGCGTAAGTACCCAGGTCTTGTATGTTGTAATTTGGGACACCGTAGGAGGAAGTGAGTCAGGTCTTCGTCCTCTTCAAGACACAGATCGCACGTAGGACTTGAGTTTTTGAATTTAGCGAGATTGGCTTGCAGGTTGTATCTGCCCACGAGTAGCCTGGCTTTCAGCTGTGATTTCTTGATGTCTAAATGGTTTGGTTCAGTTGAGGCCCACAGGTGGTGGAGTTGGCCAGGTACATAACTATCGCAGTTGAGGTACTTCAGTGTTGACTTAGTTGATGCCTCTGTGGATATCTTGTCACGCCAGTATTTGTGGATAGCAACAGTTATGGTTTTGCGCCATTTCTCTTTCGTTGGAGGGTTCTCCAGGAGGTCATAGGGTGTGGGAAGGTTGTATTTTCTAAGAGTCCTGCGCACCCTCTGCGTCCAGCTTGCGGAGTTGAGGTCCTTGAGTGATAACTGTCTCAGGATGATGGTCTTCTCTCTTGAGGTTTGGAGATGGAGGATGCGAGTGAATAGACCCATGACTTGGGAGTCTAACTTAGCCTCTACAGGGAGGGTCAAGACATATCTTGACATATTTGTCACATATTTATTTTGTATCTGACATATTTGTATTGGGTATAAGTGATTTTGAAATGTAAAAAATGCAATTTCCTCTATCATCGCTCAATAAGAAGCTGTGTAGAATTACATACTGGCCATGGTTTAGGTGTGTTATAGGGATTTTGCATTTTTTTCTTATGCAAAAAAATGTAGGACCAGTTTTTTACGGTATCAGACGAATTTGAAAACCCGCCAGATTTCGTTTTGTGACGTCCATGATGAATGAGGGCATCTGGGAAGGTATACAACGGAAGTCAACGGAAGCCGTTCAGATTCTGTTTTCCCACCACGTTGATCAGTTTACATTACAGGATATGGCCACACTGCCAACCGTCCTGGAAACTACACTTGTGTAGTCTCCAGGACAAAGGCACACTGTGATACAGCCGTGCTTCCTGTTTAGTCAAACCCCTCGGGAGCGCTGCCTCTGGCAGGCCCGGACGTTCTGGTTGTTATGTGTAGTGGCGTGGGTGTCAACACAAGGAGTGACAGCTTTACAGATTTCCACTCGTTGAAGAAGATTGAGTATAAAAGCAGCTTTATTGGAAATGGCTGCACAAAAGTGGGATATTTATTTAAGGAATTATATGATACAATAGTTAGCACCTTGATGTAGGAGTTCTAGGGCCCTTTAGTAGTCAGAAAGTGGCATTTATTGACTTCCTTTAGTTCTGTGTGCGCAATTCCTGTCATGTATGGTGCTGAACAAGGCCCAGCATCCACTTTACCGTCAACCGAGAGTATAAGGGGTTGTCCTGGAGCGAGTTTCGGCGAGCGTATAAGTCAAAGTCACATGCTCTGGTTCCTCCCAAAGTCGTTTTCGCGAGCTATTTCTCGCCTGGTTCTCACCTTGACCTTGCCGAGTGACGTAGTCTGGTTCAAAATCGACAACCGACGATTGACAGCGGTTGACTGTGGTTCGCGCTATGAACGATGGGAGATGGACATTTATTTTTTTATTCACTGAATAATTCAGTCCTCAGTAGGCCTTAACATATATAATCAATTACGGTAATGATAATGAAGTGTACTTAGGTAACTATAGAAAACACATAAAACTTGAATTACAAAGGGGACACATGGCGTCCTATCACAGGCGAGAACTAGGCATGCGACAACCACAGTCGTTTTGGCGAGCTGTTTGTGGGTAGTGGCGTAGCTTGTGACGTCGAGAACCACAAACTCTCTCGCGGAAACATACATGACCTACCTACAGCTCGCCAAAACGATTGTGGTTGTCGCATGCCTGGTTCTCGCCTGTGATTGGGCGCCATGTGTCCCCTTTGTACTTCAAGTTTTACATGTGTTTTCTATAGTAACCCAAGTACACTTCATTATCATTACTGTAATTGTTTATATAAGGCCTATTGAGGACTGAATAAAAAAATAAATGTCTATCTCCCATCGTTCATAGCGTGAAACAGGCGAGAACCGCTATCGATCGTCGGTTCTCGATTTTGAACCAGACTATGTCACTCGGCAAGGTCAATGTGAGAACCAGGCGAGAACCTGCTCGCGAAAACGACTTTGGGAGGAACCAGAGCACGTGACTATCGAAAAATAGCGTCGCGGAAACACGCCCTATGTCTAAAGCCCTAGACCAGCTGGTCACATTTGACTAAGATGTATATATATATATATATATATATATATATATATATATATATATATATATATATATATATAAAAATAAATGTATATAAATGAAATAAATATATATATATATATATATATATATATATATATATATATATATATATATATATGGAACAGCACTATCCCCTTTGCGCGGAGGATGCACGGCCACCTTGAAGACGCCTTGAGGAGGCCTTCCTGTGGCCTCACGTTCCTTATGAAATAAAATTAACATCTATTTTCTTTAAAGAGTGCCTTGAGGCACTCTCAAGGGACAGTTGGAGCGCCGCACGGCCTTAAAGATTGCCGTGCGTCAGACGCTAAGACAACAAATGTCCGTACGGCAGACATGGACCGTAGACTGATTTTTCGCAAACCTCTCTACGGCCCACGACCACTGATTTTCGACCGCACGACCTCTACGGTTGAGGCCAACTCATTGAGGCACCCACAGGGGGATCCTGCGATCGCCACGGTTTTCGGCCGTAAACTGCCCGCAAACAGCCCGCACGGCAGACGGATGCCTAATGTGACCAGGGCTTAAGCCGCACTTCATCACTAATGTCAATTTCAATTCATTTAAGACTAAATTTATGAAATGTCATAATAAACATTACCGACATATCAAGCCAGGGCATGTACTGTAAAATTAAAAGAGTATTACTAAATGCTGGTAACAAAAGTGAACGATTTGCTTATTTTTAAAGGTGCTTATGAAAGCATCAAATACAAATTAATTTTCAGCATTTCACTGTAAATAATGATCATCTTTTAGTTTATTTTCACAAGCAAAACAATTTTCGGTAAACGGAGGCGTCCATGTTTGCGCGTTGCATTGTGGGATGCTTACCCAAATAACCGACTCAGCGGGTCGGTTAGTTGGGCCAGGCCCGAGTAAGCGCCGGGGCCTTGTTCAGCACCATAAACGTTGATCAACGTGGTGAGAAAACAGAATCTGAACGGCTTCCGTTGACTTCCGTTGTGTTCCTTCCCAAACGCCCTCATTCAATATAGACGTCACAAAACGAAATCTGGCGGGTTTTCAAATTCGTCTAACACCATTTTGTCTGTTTTTGTTTATCTATTTAATAAACATACATTTCTAATAGATACATGCCTTAGTTCAATTTATTGATATAACTTAGGACCAGTAAAAAAGCTGGTCCTACATTTTTTTGATGAGAAAAAAATACATAATCCGTATAACACACCTAAACGATTGTAGGTCAAAATCGCCGATCCGAAAATCGCGGACTACCTAAATAGCCGATCGCAAAAACAGCCAATGACACAATGGCTGACTTCAAGTACGGTGTTACATTTAACACACATGGTAACACTAACGGATCTGTTAATCCCAGCCACTCAACACAGTGCAAGATGTTAACATCTAGGCCAACAGAGATGTTAGCAATGATGTTACATTTTTGAAGATGTGTGTCCTGCTCGAGCAAATAATGTTTGTCATAGTAAAGAACAGCAACATGCTGGGAATGTGATACTTAACTATTAGTCTCTTTCAGTTTAATACAGACACATGTCATTCATATCATATATTTTATTAGGATAATACAAACTTTAAAAAAAAATTATCATTAATTTCAGTTTTATTGTTAAGATCATTTTCATTTATAGCTTATAATTATTCTCATTATAATTTTTATTATTATTATTATTATCATTATTATTATCATTATCATTATCAATGAACTGTAGTTCAAAATGAAGTGAATTAAACTCATACAACCTTTTTAACTAGATGCAATGGGTCGTCAGTAGCTGAAGATGGTACCCAACACTAACATAGGACTTGAAGTCAAAACGGTGTTAACACCTAAGCCGTTACTGTTAAGGCCTTCAGAAAGTATATGGGGACCATGCTCTTTTCAACACCTTTCACAGATCAACACTAACATGTTCTGTTACATTTTGTGTTAACACACATATTATGGGGCATTATGGGATAGATGTGTGTTACCACCTAACATATGCCCATCACTTCAAATATCGTGTTACCACCCCTGCTAACACTAACACCGATGTTAACATCTGTGTTAACACCATACATTGGGCCCTCCTGAAATAAACCTTCATATTCCCCTAATTTATTAATTGAATCTCAATCTCCACATTTTAAGTGACATAAACATTCTTATTAAGTATTCTGTGTTTCGATATATGTTTTTGTATAATTCTGAATGTTAATTCTAGACGTAATTGCGCCACAAAGCCAAAACTTCCTATAGTTATAGCTCCTAGCTGCGCTGACTTGAAATATTCTTTTATAAGTCCAAATTCAGTCTAATGATAAATGACATCACTTAAAACCAATCCTAAACTTTTTTTTATCACTTTCCACACTCGTATACACGGACACTATGACTAATTGATTTCTAATAAATAGGGCCCTTTCAACCATCGGCCTTTTTTCAAACGCCGATTTTGTGGACGGCGATTTCCGAATCGGCGATTTTGACCGTACACCACCATGGCCAGTATGTATTTCTCCGCATATAGAACACAGCTTCTTATTGAGCGATGATAGGGGAAATTGCTTTTTTTACATTTTAAAATCGCTTATACCCAATACAAATATGTCATATACAATTGCAAAGATAGAATTATGGATAACTTATTTCTGTCAAGTCTAACAGCTATATCCCTATCAACCAGAATAACAAGGATCCTTTTTGGACCTTTGAGTTCAAAGTTGATCGAGACGTAGCAGCCATTTTTTTTTTTGCATAGACCCGGATGTTAAACGGTGCGATCACAGCTCCTATGTGTCATCTCTCCGTTTAACATCCGGGTCTCTTCCGTTTATCAACGTTTGCATTTTATGACGATCTCAACGGGAAACGTTGATCAACGTCTATGGTGCTGAACGAGGCCCAGGGTGACGTCATACGCTAACTGTAACGATCTCGCGCTTACCCGAGTAAGTAATGGAACGTCCTATAAGTGTCACTTTACCCGAGGGGATGTGTTCGATTAAAGCGCACCTTTGCACCGCATGCTAGGTTTCAACTGTAAAGTTCACTCATAGTTACACATATTTAAAAATGAATTGTTCTATTATTTTTCTATGCCAATGTAAAATTAAATAAAATTTGCTTTAAGTAGGAAACATTCAAGTGATTTCATAATGATAAAATGAAAGGTATCTAGATCTTTTCAAAGTTGAAAATTATGGACTGTTTGTTGGCTGACCGTTCTTTTTTTCTCTTTTTGTTAGAAAAAGTTCGGGTTTGCCATCCATAGAACTTAGGAGAACTAACTGCTATATATATATATATATATATATATATATATATATATATATATATATATATATATATATATATATATATATATATATATATATATATATATATATATCCACTTTCTATCTCAACTCTGCAAAGTGATAATTTTGTTCATTATGTCCCATTGTAAAAATTGCCCATTGCAAACAGTAAAAATGTGAGAGATCTTAAGCGGAGTTTACAATGGGCACCAAAAGAGCACGATTGAAAAGCCATGCTTTAGGAAAATCAACATTGAGATAAGAGCAAAAAAAACTTTTGTGTAAGCCTATGAGAGGATCTGTGATATTTGGCCTCCAATTGTGCTCAGTGCTCAGTGTTGGTCTAAGCAGTTCCAGTATGGCCTGATTAAGAGGAAAAGTGTAAGCTATAGCAGATTTATATATAAACTTTAAGTGTTAAAATGTTAATACATGTACATTGGATGAACGCAATGGACTCCTGTTACGCATGGAGAGTCCATGAGAGGACCATAATTTAGGTTTATGTCCAAATTTAAGTGACTCCCAAGTTCAAACTTCTAAGAATTATCTTCTTCTTCTTCTTCCAAATACATGTCAACGTCAACTTGCTGACGGCTCTGACACGGAATAGAGGTTTTGAGCTGCGTCAAAAATTGTACATATAAAAGATAATTCAAAGGATTAACTAGGCTACTCTAGGCAGGGGTGCGACACCCTGACACTGGTGCAGCAGTGGAGTACCTCCTGGACCCTCTACTCTGCCGCAAAGTGCAGTAACTTTCAAACTTTCTACTTTTGGGGGAAAACATAGTAAATATCACTGCAGTATAAAACAGGTACATAATTTTCACTTTCTGGTGTCCTCAGGGTTTATGTATCCCTATACATTTATTAAAGAATCACACTATAGCGGTATACCGATTCAGTGAAACAAACACGTTTCTTTTTGTGGAAATCCCAAATGACGTCACGCGACATGATATTCGAATGGTCGATTATGCGTGCAACTGTGATGAATTTTGATCACAGTTTAATGAAGAATATATTTTCAAAACTAGCAGTAAAGTTATTGATTTCACATATTTTGCTTCGGATATTATCGAAAGTACTTGGTTCTTTGTATCACTTTGATCCTTCTGTGAACCAAAGCCCTGTTTTTACAATCGACAAGTCATTTTTGGTGTATGGTCAAGAGCACAAAAACCGCTGATACCGGAAAGGCTGTTTGCGGAATTTCCAATTATCATAACATGGGCCGATGACTAATTCGATCCTCCTAAAAATACGACCTTCTATGATTTTATATAAATTTGCATCATAGTGTATGTTACATGAAATAAGGTATTTACAGTGAGATACAAGGGTATAATTCTTTTAGACTCGACCCCTTCCTCTTTCCACATCTGCAATGAGTATTTCATTGATGCTCACAGTTTATTGCGAGTGTTTAACATCTTTGAACACATTTATGAGGTACTATGGTCTGTTTCATAATTTAACCCATTCCAGCCAGGGATAGTTTTTTTGGAAGAATGAGTTTTTGAAATTGCTTGTTTTCGCACTAACAAATCTGGGAGTAGTAGACAGGGAGTGGGCACTGTGCATGCGTCATCAAATTTCGCTGCCTCACACCACTATGAGTCATAGATAACCTGTGTTCCTCAGGATTGGCTGCCTGCTGGTTTCACTGGCCCTGGGTCAGACTGAAATTGCCGCTAAACCAATCACGTGACCAATACTTCCCCAGGCTACGCCGCGTAACCCGAGGCGCACATACCCTAGGTACTAACATGCTGTGCCTATGGGGTTGCGGATCAAGGGGATGTATTTCTCTGTACATAACAAATTAAGTTTGAATTTGAAGTCATGTGCGTTGGTCTGCTCGGATCAGGGTACCACTTAGAACCCCATATTTGCGCTTTTTAGATTTCTGTTGTAGCCGAAAACCTTCTCAAGGGTTGGTACTCATTACTAACTGCTCATAACATAAAATCCTATTATAGCACATTGCTATAAAAAATAACTCACGTGGCTTGGAAAACCTTAAGGGAAAACACACTATATGTTCAGTGAGAAGCTGTTTCTGTGCTCCAAAGTGGTCCCGGTTCCTCAGCTGACATTATCCACCACCCAAGTCTTTAGGCATAACTTTAACCCAATATTAAACGGCCGAGAAAAATACAATGATCTTGGATAGAACCAGGATAGAACCGAGAGATTAGCACGTATTGGTTTGCAAAGAAAACGCAGCCCTCAATTTCCAAGCACCGAGAAGAAAAAAGTGAGCAAGGGAACTACTTGCCTTACATCGTCAAGGAAAACAAGTCGAAATGTCTACTCAACCCCAACACGGCCCTCCTCAGGGTATGGAACCCTACGATCTTCGGGGGACCGACGATCTCGGAGCTCTTAGTGAAGAGCAACAAGAAAAACTCAACAAATTTAAGGTAATCATCCATGGGAACCAACCTTTTACCAAGTAAATTACCCGTGTAGTGAATGCCTTTCGCGGAATTTTCAGTTCTTTCTAATCCCAAATCTGTGCCTCTTCTTCTTCTTCTTCTGGTGTACCTGAGATGAGTAGACCGGGATCGGGCACTGTGCATGCATCGCTGCCTCCCATCTCCTTGGCAACTATCTGACCTAGAAAGGATGCTGCATGCTAATTGCACAGATCAGATCACGTGACCAAGGCTACACCGCGTAACCCGAGGCGCACATACCCTAGGTGCTAGCATGCTGTGCCTATGGCGTTGCGGTTCAAGGGGATGTATTTCTCTGGGTGTACCACCAAACTTCATAGAAGACTCAGGTGGGGATGAGTGCCTGTTAGTAAGAAAAGTAGGAGAATATGAACGACAGCGAGTTAATTTGTTAAAGGGTTAAAAAACTGACCTCTATTTAGGTTGTGGATAGAGACTTGAGGCTAGCTTTGAAAGCCTCAGGTGTCTGAGATATTGGGATGTCCGGGGGTAGAGCGTTCCACTCCCTGATGGTTCTAGGGAAGAAGGAGAACTTGTGGTAGTCACTAGTTGAGCTGGGTACCAGGTAGCCGGCTGAGTGGCACAGACGGGAAGATCTTGTTATAGGTCTTAGATGGGGCGATGCAGGTACAGCAACCAGGCCATTGGCAATCTTGTACATCAAGACAAGCCGCATGTCTCTCCTTCGCTGTTCTAGTGTCTCCCATCCTAGCACCGAGATCATATCGGTGACACTATCGGTTCTGTCCCATCTGTTTGTCACGAAACGCGCTGCCCTTCTCTGTACCATCTCAATTTTGTTGATGTTGTCCTTGGTGTAAGGATCCCAGATGGTTGCCGAATATTCCACCATTGGTCTTACTAGTGTCTTGTAGGCTTTGGACTTCAGTTCTTCTGAGTTTATCTTGAGGTTTCTTCTCAGGAAGCCCAGGACTCTGTTTGCTTTTGTTTTGGCATTTTCTATGTGAGATCCTTAGTTATGGTGCCGCCGAGGTATTTCGCTGCGTCTACGGATTTGAGGGTGTGGCCGTGAAGGACGTAATCGGACTTGATGGTTGTCTTCTTGTGATTGATGTTGATGACTTCACACTTGTCTGGATGGAATTCCATCTGCCATTTTGTTTCCCAGTCAGCCAGTCTGTTCAGGTCGTCTTGCAGGAGCCGAGAGTCTCGCTTGGATTTGATGGCGAGATAGGCGATGGTGTCATCTGCAAACAGGCGTACTGTCGAGTTAAGGCCTTCGCTTATATCATTGATGTAGAAAAGAAACAAGGACGGTCTGAGAACTGAGCCTTGCGGTACACCAGATAAAACGCTGACATAATCCGATTTTTCTCCCTCCACTACTACGGCCTGGGTCCTGTTTCTGAGGAAACCTTCTATCCATCGGTTTGTTTTCCCGCGTATGCCGTAGAAGTCTAGCTTTTGAGTGAGCTTGGTGTGACTGACTTTATCAAAAGCCTTGGAGAAGTCCATTACCAGTACGTCTGTTTGTCTGCCTGAATGGAGATTGTTGACCACATCAGTCACAAACTGGAGGAGCTGATTCTCACACGATCGATTTTCACGGAAGCCATGTTGGAAGTCGCTTAGGATGTTGTTTGTGTTCGCGTGCTTCATGATGTGGCTTCTCACTGTGTGCTCCATCACTTTGCTTGAGATGCAGGTAAGTGATACGGGCCGGTAGTTAGCTGCCACATATTTTTGGCCTTTTTTGTAGATCGGGGCTACGTCAGCTGTTCGCCAGTCTTTCGGGACTTCTCCTGTTTGTAACGACTTCTGGAAGATGGTAGTTAGCGTCGGGGCTAATGTGACGGCCATTTCTTTCATGATCCTGGGACTGATCTGGTCGGGACCGGCTGCTTTGTGGGGTTTTAGATTACTCAGGAGCTTCAAGACACCCTCTGATGTTATATGGATGTCTGGAGCTGTCGGGAATGGACTCGAAGGCGATGGAACGTCCTGTGTCGCTGTCTGGTCTTTCGTGAAGACCGACTCGAATTGGCGGTTGAGGATTTCGGCCTTTCCACGGGCGTCAGACACCAGTTGACCTTGGTCACGTAAGGGGGCGATTCCTCCGCTGTCGGATCGAGCGTGTTTCATGAGCGTCCAGAAGCGTTTCATTCCTTCGTAGGGTTTTTCTTCGTCCATTGGTTCGATGATACTCTCCACATTATTCCAGTAGGCTGAATGGACTTCCCTTTGGACTCTGTGTTTCAGGCTCTTGAACTGGCTGATGTTCTCTGCTGTTCTTGATGATTTCTGCCTGGAGTAGAGTTTGTCTCTCTTCCGCATCATCTTACGGATGTCTGCAGTAATCCAGGCGAAGTTGTCTTTGCTCTTGGCTGTTTTATGTGGGATGAACCTTCTGATGCCTTCTTGTAATCCGTCTCTGAATATGCACCAGAGCTCGTCGGTAGAGCATGAGTTAGTCTTCTTCGTGATTTGTTGATGGATATCTGCCATGTGGTGTTTTAGGCTGTCCCAATCTGCCTTCCTGTACAGGGGTATGTTCCGTCTCTTTTGCTTAGGTCGGATTGGGTTGATATCCATTGGGTTAATATGAGGCGCCACTGCCATGAATCTTGCACTAAAAACGGCAAATTTGATGGTACTTCAGTTACGCGATAGACTTGGGACATGCCTGTGTTATCTGGCTCTTCCTTAGTCTCACTGATCTTTAGAACAGTTGATTTCACTCCAGGTTTAGTTCTGAATAAATCCTCAAGGGGGACACACAATCAAACAACTCATTATCTCTGAAAGACTGCTGCCATCTATAGTTTCGAGGGAGACAACAAACCTACTAAACACCTAGTTCATATAGTGGTTGGGGTATTATACCTAACTCAGTCTGAGAACGAGTATTGTATCTGCAACTCATGAAGACTGCTGCCATCTATAGTTTGAGAGAGACATCCAACCTACTAAACACGAAGTATGTATAGTGGTGGGCAGGGTCCGACATTCCCAGGGGCCTGGGGGCATGATATGCTCTCTCTCTCTCTCTCTCTCTCTCTCTCTCTCTCTCTCTCTCTCTCTCTCTCTCTCTCTCTCTTTCTTTCTCTCTCTCTCTCTCTCTCTCTCTCTCTCTCTCTCTCTCTCTCTCTCTCTCTCTCTCTCTCTCTCCTACTACTTTTTGTACTACTACTACTACTACTACTACTACTACTACTACTACTACTACTACTACTACTACTACTACTACTACTACTTTTGGTGCTGCTATTTCTGCTGTCACTCTATGCATGTGCATTACTGATGATCTGTGTCTTTCTTTTCCTCAGATAAAAACCAGGTTGGAGAACGAGCAGTATTTACGCAAGCACCCCGAAGTAGAATGTTTGTTAGCAGGCTTTTTGGCGTAAGTACTATTCAGACATTTTTTTGTAAAAAAAAAACATGCAGGGCTCGACGCTAACAGTTAACAGCTGGCCTCAGGCCAGTAAAAATTCCCTAAAACAGCTGCGGGCCAGTAAAAAAAAAGACCTTGACTGGTTCTACAGGGCCAGTAAAAATTTGGGGAGGGTCCCCTCAAATGTTTATTGAAATAAATGAAGATAAATAAAAATGAATGTCAGTGTATTTTATGCAATGTTTATTCTTGTCATGTTAAAGAAAATCTTTTGGACCAGTAACATTTTTGCAGGACCAGTAGATCCTAGGAGTTACTGGTCCTACGGGGCCAGTAACATTTTGAGTTTGCGTTGAGGCCTGCTTTGACAAAGCAACAGTACAAGATAATCACAAAGGACTATTCTCTATTTTAATTTTATGTATCTTATTTATGGAGGGAAATCTTCACTACTTTTTTCATATCAATAAGGTGTTTGTGTGAAATGCTCATCGAGAAAAAATTGTGCAGGTTGATAGAGGTTTTTTTGCTGGTGCCCTAGAAACCTTGTGTTTATTCAACTGTTACTAGTTAAGTTATTATAAGTTATCCTCCTTGTAAAAAAAAGGATACGGCCTGGTATCTGCGAGAAGCCAGCCATATCGCACATTTATTTGGATCCTAACATTGACAATTAATGAAAAGCAATGTTAGTACTGCAATACAGTTCAGTACACTAAAGAAATTGACCAATCAGCTGCTAGTATCAGAGTGGAGCCGATGATAAGAGTGATTATTATACTATAATCTCTATATAAGAATAAGCTATTCCCAATATAAACTTGGCAAATCTCTTTTTATTCCAGAAATATCCTGACCAAAAGGCCAGAAAATGTAAGAGATTTTGCAGCAGGTATGTATGTGTTGTAGTTTGTGGAATTAGTCAAATAGTAGCTTCTTAAAATGTAGGTGCCTTTTTCATTGCTTTGCATCAGTGTCAAAGACTACATGCCCTTTAGGGACATCTCTCTAGCACAAGTAGGGGCCTGCCCTGATGGTCTAGTGGTCTACGGCATTGCCACTGACTGCTAGCTGTCTCTCACCACAGTCAGGGCCTGTCCTGACGGCCGGATTGTCTATGGCATTGCCACTGCCTGCTGGCTGTCTCTGAACATGCCCCAGCTCACAACTGGCTAGTCCCAAATAGCTGCAATGTGGCAAAAAGGTGTGAAGATAAACATAATTCAAAATTCCCTATCTGAAGTAATGAAGCAGAATTCTATCTGACTTAAATGAGGTTTTATGGTGTGTTCTTGATTATTGTATCTTATTTCACCTGACCAGACCTCCATTTAAAGCTGGCTCAATGCAATGCATGTGAGAAAGTTATCAGTGACTTGTGTTTCAACCTTTTTTTCTCCAGGTACTCTGGTTTCCTCTATCAGTAAAAACTGGCTATTCACTAATTCACTGTTTAGTCTCAAAACGGCAGGAAATTTATTAGAAATTCCAAATCAACATCCAGAAAAGACTTCTACCTGGCCTTATTTATGTTAACTCATTTATGCTTGAAAGTACTTCCAGAAATTGTTGTCTGGATCAATTATATAATTGACAATAACTATATGGTTATTGTACTAGTTAGCTCAATGAGCGTTAGTAATATTCTGAATAACATTTATCCTTTAAAGAACATCTTAAATTTGATTTTTCTTACAAGAATTCCTCAAAGTTTTCAGGTTGCTTTTGGCCACTGTGAGCATCAATTGGTTAAAAGATGATGTTTTCCTGTTTTGTTTCAGGTTATTTTACACGACCGGATCTCCCTTCAGATGTAGTGCGCCAACTTGAAGAGAGGGAAGCCAAACTCAAACAGAACAAGGTCTTACAGAAGGTCGATGGGCAGAAAAAATCCTAGGAATTTTCAAGATTATTTTCTTACATTGTGATATATTACAGGCAAACCTGGTTGGGCTTGGACTCACCTGGCCATTAGGGATTTGTACCAGTACTCGATACAATACCAGATATTTATAAGCGATAGGAAAAAGTACCATATCGTTTAAGATCAGTATGTTACCGATACTGCTGAACGATATAAAATTGAATTTCCTGCTACCTGAACTGAACATCTCCACATGAAGGCAATTTCCTATTTATTAGCAAAATATATGAGGTTGACAGAACAAATTCTAACAAAATAAGTATCTGAGAGACAGAAAGTGTCGTTAAAAATATTGTTAAGGTATCGTATTGTTAAGGTTTTCTCAATATTGTATTGTATAACTTTTGTCACTCTAGAGTGCACAGATCTTTGGATGGTGTAAGTGGTCTATAAGTAAAAGGTTAACTATCCCTGATAGATATATCTTTGTCCCCTGAAATGTTTTTCTTTTTAGTTTTTAGGGTTTGGATATCAGAATGATGCCCAAAAATCACCCTGACTACCCGGTTCATGCCAACAGCACCTCAAAACGTTGACTAGTTTGATGATGACCAAAGCAGCCTTTGGTTAATATAAAATTTAACATAGAAATACCCATCAAAATTAATTGAAGATACAACTCTTCAATAACCTTGCAAATTTTTGAATTCTTTGCAAGTTATTAGTAAAAGTAACCTAGAAGTAGACAACATTTTACAATGGAACTGCCGGCATGAATACCCTAAGGCCACTACTTGCATATATTGTGTGTTGATCCCACTCAGCTGTGTAGGGTATAGGAGATTTTACCTAAGGTAATACAGCAACAATCTCTAATCTGATGCTGAGACTGGCATTTTGGTTTGTAAGGGGTTTCTGTAGATGACTGCTAGTAACAGACATACGATATGTATATGATGTTTACAGGTACATGTACTTAAGTCTTCACTTTGGGAGGTTAATCTCTTACCTAAGGAACAGTGTTTTCAAATATATTATTTTGTTTTTGAGAATACATGGGTAAATTTTCAGAGATTTGAGTACACTGATTCTTCCTTGTAGCACCCAAAAAGCTTCAGAACATATGTGAAATAAATAAATAGACCAGAACCCAACCCACCATTCTCCTCAAATATTTTGAGAATTTATGCTTTCAAAGTTATCTATAGTGTCATAAAATGATAAGATCCAGATGGCACTTGTCAAGAAGATCCTTTTATTTGTTTGTACAAAGTTGATTTGCGTGTACAATTTACTGACATAGTTGCTAATAGTGAGATTTAGGCTGATAATACAGTATTTGTTATATTGTGGTAAGAACACTATAAATATATATATATATATATATATATATATATATATATATAATATATATATATATATATATATATATATATATATATATATATATATATATATATATATATATATATATATATATATATATATATATATATATATATATATATATGTATATTTACATATAAATATGCATATACATAGTATTGAAATGTATTTCAGGACTGCAGTAGATGACCCTTTTGATTATAATTTTATAACGTTTTTTATAAATCAGGTTTCATTTGTCAAATTTGAAGATTTAATTTTTTTTCAAAATTCATAGTGCGGAACTAGGCTGGATTTCAGCAAAAAAAGAATACTACTTCAATAATGTAAATACAAATGAAATGACATATATTCTCCTGATTGGCAGACTTGGTACATTATATGGTTTTGCTATGATAGAAACACTGTTAGATTAGTAATACTAGTACTTATGGAGTTGGGAGTTTTGAATTTGCCAAATTTAATGTCACCAATGCTTTTTTTGGTATTCCATATGCCTTTCAGAAGAATTAAAGTATTTATGAATTATTTCGTTTAGATAAAACTTAGAATGATGTACAAATATGCTCAAATTATCTGAGTCAAATTTCACACTTTCCTCCAAATTTCTTTTGTACCATTTTTTATATTTTTGGGAATATTTTGTTTAACAAGCAAAACAAACAAGGTAAGGTGGTATATTTCTGTAATTCTACTTACTACCAGTCAAAACGAAATCAAGACTTTGTTTCAAGGACAATTACACCACAAATAAAACATAGGCCCTAATAGTATCTTAGGGTATTCTCTACATAAGTTCAAGTTCCCAACACTGCCAGCTTTCTTACGAGAAGTATATTGCTGTTTAAACACATCCTAATACACTTGGAGCGGCCATTTTAGTCTATTACTAGCTTTTCTGAGCTGCTTGGTGCACGCTTGTCATAAGCAGCAAGGTAGCTGTTCAAGACATATGTCATTAGCTTCTTGTATGAAGGTTGGCACTGGTGGGAACTTGGGTTGAAGTAGAGAATACCTTAAGACATGGTCTTAGCCAGCAGGGCGTCTGGGTGTCTTTTTGGACACCCAAACCATTAAAAAGCACCCCTCAGGACACTCCAATTTTTTGTGAGGAATTTTCTTCAAATGTCAATCTCAAGCATATGAATAGAATATTTTCATCTCCATATAATTCCCATGACATTGTATACGGATATCATGCCTTATTTTGATAGAGTTATATATGTTTATGGTTGAAATTTGAGTAAATTGTTGCCCCCCTTAGAAATTTGGACGCCCAAAAATTTAACAATTGCCAATTTTAGGCACCCAGTTTCTAAATTCTGGCTAAGACGCTGCCCTAAGAAACTATATGGGCCTATGTTTTAATCATGGTGGAATTGTCCTTTAATCTTTATTGATCAGTAAAACAGAAGCTTTATTTGAAACCAAAACCAAAATAAATAATTTGAAGGTCACCATTAATAATCTCATAGTTAATTGCTGCAGCCAAATGGGATTTTATATGAACTTGGTTGTACAAATTTGTATTGTGTTGTATGTATTTGTTATGGATTGTATATGTTTTGCCATTATTATGGCTGACCATTTAATGCTCTCCCATATGTGCTGTTAGTACCCTAAAAAGGCCAGAGCATTTTGGCTAATGTAAAACCCATTATTATCATTCTCCTTTTAATTTCACGCATTTCGGGCTGGCGATGTTAACACATATATTACGGGCACTGATATACTTTCAAAGTAGTATACCAATGCCCATCTAGCAGTAATACAGTTGATGCATGTAATTAAATGGCTGCAATCAGATTCAGACGGCAGTTGCGTGAATAGAAATGTGCGTGTTAATAGAGGGTTTTGCAGTATATATCTTTCTGATCAAATTATCTTCTTTACTCTATGTTTTCTTCTGTTTTATTGTCAAAAGTATTACATACTCAGAAAATACTTTTCAAGAGGAACTTTGAGATTGTATCAGTTACTTAACATGTTGACAAAAACAGTAATAAAAGACTCAAACATGTTGTCTAACGTTTGACGGATGTTGATTTTTTGCAGATATTTTGTGATTACTTGGATAATAGTTTAGTTTTTTTCTCAAGTGATGTTACAAAAATTCCCTAGTACCTATACACAAATGATCCATATATATATATATATATGCCCTGGCCACTAGCAGCCAAAACCTTGACCTTAGATGACCAAACACTGACCTATGGGTTCGGTTTGGGCTGCTGACTGGGCCGAGCAATTGTATTGCCACAATCACAATCACCTCCCCACACCTTAAAGCTAATATCCAAGAAAAACCGAACCTGCCCCCTACCTTAAAGCTGATATCAAAGTGAAACCCCACCTCACCACACCTTAAAGTTAACAACCAAGTGAACCCCTACCTCCCCCTACGGCTAAGAGTAATGTTGCGGCTTCCAACAGTGAATCCCAACCTCCCCACACCCTGAAGGTAATATTCAAGTGAAACCCCACCAACACCTTAAAGCTTGTATACAAGGAAAAATCCCACCTCCCCACACCTTAAAGCTAATATCTAAGTACCCCCCCCCCCCCCACACACACACACCTTGCAGCTAATATCCACATTCGTTGGTGATGCTGTTGTACCAGTCAAGGTAGAGCTAATACCGCACACACACACATATACACACAATCCTGTTATTCTGATTTGTGAGATAGCTCCCAATCTTTCCAATTACAAACCAACTTTGTTATTTGGGCAGCATTAGAGCTGATATTACCCTAACCCTTAACCTAACCCTAATCAGACCAAAAACAAGAAAGATATTTGTAAAAGCACAGTGAGATCGATCTCACAAATTACCCATGCTTCAGTGACCAATATCATTTTTAGTTTGGGAGGTGATTTCACAACTCAGAAATACATACACACTCACACACCGCACAAACACACCTAGCCACTAGATGTTCCTTATGATATTTTTGATATTTTCTCTATGGTAAATTTTCATGCTGGTTTATCTTTTCAAATCAAACTGCTAGGTCTTCTATTTAGATTTTTCTTTCATTTCTCTGTGAGAACATTGTCTACACATTTTGAGATTTATGAGATTTTCTTTGTGGTCCACACATTAGTTGGTGATACTGTTGTACCAGTCAACATAAAGCTAGTACCACATACCACCTATAGATGGCTCCAGGTGGTATTAGCCTGGTAAATGACAGAAGCTGTTTTACAACACATTTAGTTTGTATATATGTCTCCATGACCTGTCATGACTTGAATACTGCTGTGTAAATTTAAATTAAGTGAGATACACTTCCCTGAGCAAAATAAGAGACCAAATATCATACCTCATACTTTCTATATTCAACTTTCCTCCACATATAGGGAATTTGTTAGTCCTTGGTCCAGAACTATGGATAAAAATCATTCTGCATGTTTTTCAGTTTTTACCCTCTCATGTTACACCCTGCTAGGAGGATATTCTTGTGTATCTTGAACTATCTTCTTGTTTTTCTCGTCAAGAATTCTTCAGCCATTCTGATGAATACGATAAAAGGTCAAATAAGAGCAGGCGAAAGGAAAAAAACAACAACAACCCAAAATAAACCAACGAGGTTCTCATATTACTGCAGAGGCAGTACATAGGCGACTTGTACATGACACTTTGTATTTATTGTGGAATGCAATTCACGCAAATAAACATTTTCTTTAAAGGGAAATCGTGCACACACACACACGCACACATACATACATACACA
>OZ012692.1:28497062-28677040 GCA_963942565.1 Maea johnstoni
AAACATACCTATATATATATATATATATATATATATATATATATATATAAGAGAGAGAGAGAGAGAGAGAGAGAGAGAGAGAGAGAGAGAGAGAGAGAGAGAGAGAGAGAGAGAGAGAGAGAGATACATACATACATGCATACATGCATACATACATACCTATATATATATATATATATATATATATATATATATGTATGTATATATATATATATATATATATATATATATATATATATATATATATATAGAGAGAGAGAGAGAGAGAGAGAGAGAGAGAGAGAGAGAGAGAGAGAGAGAGAGAGAGAATGCCTTGTGCATCTAATACATCTACGTATCACTGATGTTGAAATTTGGTATTGTGATTATCGTCACTTTTCTGCCAAAATCATGACCGATCATATCATAACTAGTCAGTTGTAAGTGAAAGCGGAGAACCACCGCAAGTCACTGGCGACAATCTCACATGCCTCGAGGTGTATAGTAGCACGGACACAAGTGTTACTGATGTAATTGACTCTACATAAATGTCCATGATAGTTTTAACCTGAACTAGCCGTTGCATTCTGCTCAGTATATGTTCTTCAGAAACAAAGACACAACCCTCTAAACATAGCGGCAATTTATTATATATTTCTTGAGGCGGATATAACATGGACTCGTAGCGAGCAGACACCTTGAGAAAGTTCCTCCAGATAGCATTTTATCTTATTTACATGAAATTGCTCTTTGCTCTCGATTGTGATACATTCTAAGAATTTAGTTTCTTTTGAAACTATGCATGCACTTCTTATAATTTGAAATTGTTCATTGCTTTGTGAATTTTTTTTATTCATTTATCGCTTTTTTTTATTGTTTTTACAATGACGATTTTTACGAGAAAATTACCAGTCACTTGGGGGTTAGGCTTCGGTTTTCGCCGGACACTCCGGTGTTCTTCACCACCTACAACTGACCAGTCACGGTTTAGCCTATGTATGTCCGAAAAAAAAAACGATAATTGAAATTCGGAAATTCCATTTAATTTTCTGCATTTTGAGGTTCAAGAAAAGGAAATTTCAGAAGGTAAATGTTTCATTGTAGAGGCCTATCTGCAGTCAGCCCGCTGCCAATCTCCGCTTGCTTATCACCACCGATGCCGCCGCCGATTTCGGGACATCGAATCATACGGTGATGGATCTATGCTGGACGAAGGTGGACATTTGTGTTTACCTTATGAGATATACTAGTTGCACGAATGTCTATCCACTGGATACGCAACCGGCAGGTCTCCCTGAACAACCTGGCTGCAGCGAATAGTCCAAAAGTTGCGTTCTGCGCATATTGGTGTGCAACTTTCTCTGTGACGTAAACGATACGAGACCCCTCATTGCATGGGCGTTGTCTCCCAGTGACGTCACACTAAGTCGAGATATAAGATCCCTGGGATAGCCAGGTCTTCACTATAGCGCATATGGTAATTGGTCTCTCGCTACCTATCCATTATTTTATTCATCTAAGCTATTTGGAATCGAGAACTCATTCTCTCATGACTCCCTGATGGGGGAGAAGAGGGCAAAGGCAAACAAGCACAACAGAGATGAGTGTTCAGCCAATCATAAACGGGCAACCGTGTGTAGAACTGTTTGCGCTCCTCGACGCTACGTTCTCTACATATGTGGATGTACCACCAGGTGCTGGTTTTGGTTTTAACCCATTACGGTGGCTACTGGGGTTAATTTGTGAATAAAGAGTCATTTTTGGATTCGAACATATATGTTAAAACATACATCCTAGGCCTTTTCCTTATATTCAGATAAACTGACTATCTAGGCCTTATATAAGCAGAATAAGAGACCAGATATCGAGGAACCTCAAACAGGCTGGCAAACAAGCAGGAACGATTTTATGTCTCTTTTGTCCATAATGACTTTAGTTTTTTGTCTCCTCTCTCTCTATTGAATAGAACCAAACATGGCCACTTCCCACCTGCATCTTGTGTAGTAAGTACCAATGGATCTGCTGAAAATTCACCTTTCTTTTCATTTTAACAGAAGCTTGAAAGTGGTAAAGATAAGAAAAATGTGACACTCTTTCACTTCGTATTGATCTTTCCTCGACATGTGTATATTGAATCCGGTGTTATAATTGTGGATCGAAAATTAAATATGTTTTTTTTTCAGTTTTTCACCCTGCTGAGGGAGCTATTTGCAAAGCGTGATGTATTTTTCCTCAGAAGACCTTTCAAGGTCAGGTGGAATAGCCAAATAAAGGCAATGTAGAGGAAAAACTGAGTCAAAGTAATTGACCCCGTAATCTTTGGGGCTAATAGCGGACGGTATCTTTCGTTGGAAAGTATTTCAAGGAGAAATGTTTATCAGAACATTACCAAAAGTTCCTCTTGAAGTATCGTTCTTATCCCCAAGTTACTGTTGAAAGGACCAACTATACTGATGGCCAATTTGGCCAATATAGATAATGCAAAAAATCAACTAAAGAAAGTACCGAACATGGAACATAGCACTCATCTACGAGTACTCAGCGAGAGCTTTCCAATGAATTTCAACATGAAAGGGTTTAAATGTTTTTCAAACATCTTTGCGTCCTTGTGCTTTGGACGAAAGTAGTCTCAGCATTTTGCAAAGGTTGATCACAAAAATTGTGTATTCATAGCATAACCCCCGGTGTCCTTTTGGCCTATATATGCACGACATCCCATTCACGATTTTGTTTTGCTGAGCATGTCTATAATAACCTGCAATAACCCGGCAACTATTGACCATGAAACTATTTTACTAGTTGAAAGGGGATTTGTTTCTTTTACAAGACCATATACTTGTATAACCAGTTTGTCGCTAAGTGGCCAGAAGTAGAATAATTTATTCACCACTGATCGTGAATCAACAGGTCAATTCACAAAGCTAAGGATTCAATATGTGTGTGAAGTGTTGTGTGTATAAGAGATTATCCAAAAGTTGCTTTTCATAAATTTTATATTTTCATTTCCTGCAACCTTTGAAACTATACGTTTACAATTTGATAACCTCTGCTGCATAGTTACACATAGATATTATTCTACTTGCAATTTCCTTCTATATATATATATATATATATATATATATATATATATATATATATATATATATATATATATATATATATATATATATATATATATATATATATATATATATATATATATATTTATATTTATTCTGGAAAATGTCCTGCTACATGATACCACTGGAAAAGTCAGTCCCAGACGCACGACCAGCTTAATTACCTTAAGACTATTTTTGAACATACTACTAGTAATTGTACAGGTAAAACTAGAGTAAATAGCGAAGACATGCAGTGTTTTGAGAGGCCAGGTGAGTCATCAGGGCACCTGGGATCGCTATTCAATCATTATCATTGGTCCACTAATACCCGCACCCCCAAGTCACGACACAGAACAATACACAACTCTGAAGTAAAACCACTTCCTCAATCGAAGGTTTGTGGTTTATTGGTGCTTATTTTAGTCATTGGCAAAAGCTTATATTGGAAACCGATTGATTTGAAGGAGGCATGTAATGAGAGTACTTATATACCAACATTCCTTCATTTTTCTTTTGTAAAACGATTTTCAATTCCCAAGTTATTGTCAAAAGTATCATGGATCCAGACGACAATTTCTAAGGACACTCTTAATCATGAATTGCACGTCTTAAGCATTGTTGTTGAAGTTGCTGCTGCTACCGTTTTTGTTATTGTTGTTGTTGTTGTTGTTGTTGTTGTTGTTGTTCGGACTTTAGAATACGTGCTTCGTCAGAAAATGTGTTTGACCTTAAAGGAAATGATTCATAATCATTGTCTATATAATTCATACGTTCCCTTTTGCTGTCTAACTACCAAAGAACATTGAACTTATAGGTGTGATATTATGACCTAAGTTACACCTCCCAAAGTCAATATTCTGATGATAGTCAGAAAGCTTCGTGAATACACACTATAAAAAGGAAATAAAATGATAATACATAAAAATAAAACACCATTGAAAACAGGAAAAAAAAAAGAAAATGAAAAGTAAGAGGTTTGCTTATTTTCCCAAAGGATACAAATACCGCTGGAAAACACAAACACAAAGCTTTCTGTTCAACCGGAGAAAATGAAAATAAAATGTCGTATTCGGTTCATGTTCACCATAATCGCGAAAGGTGAAAAATTTCAGAATTGTTAGTGGAAAGGTCGTTTAAGGGGACATTTCTGTTCATTCCTACACATTTCCCTGTTACCCGAGGTGTGTAAATGCATATAGTTTTGCTCGTTCTCCTCTTGATTTTTCTCTCATACCATTCACATCTGGTCTGATGCATTTGTAAATATGTATTGGTGACAAAGACATTTAAAAAAATGATTGCTTTTTGAGCTGCTGGTTTGTACAATTCCTATTCAAAACATTTTTCAATAGCACACTCCTTGACGGGTAGCGTTCAACGCTATCAGACCATATATGCATTCAAATGTTAAAAGGTTAATCAAAATACAATACAATACAATACAATACAACTCGTATACCAGATGAAACTAGGACCCCCTGGTTTGCTTTAAGTAGAGTATATGTAGGCCTAGTTCGAACTAAAAATAGCACCCTTCACCTGGTCCAAAGAGGCTCTCCTAGGCATGTCATTATAAGTACTGCACGCTTTCACGGTGACAGCTCTAATAGCCGTTAACATATTCAAGCATGTATTTCCCCGGGGTATTTCCCATATCGTGATCGACGTACATTCGTGCCCAAACGAAGCATGGCTATTTTGATGACATCACGAACGTGTGCCTATTCATCTAAGATGATATCCCTCAAACAAAATTTTATTTTAGATTATATTTAAAAGAAAATGGTTATTAGACCTCGCATGAACACCCCCTTCAAACAGTTTGTGATTTTATCTTATACTCCTAAGTTATTTTCAAAATTATTTTATCATAGACCGAGATTTTTTAAAAGACAAGTGCACTCACCGCTATGCATCTCGGGCAGGTTGTCTATTTTTTGCATGGCCCAAAAATTACCTACCTAAACAAAACTTACTATATCTTGTATAAAATGGGTCATTTTACCTAACTAAACAAAACTTGTTTATTAATGATGCCTATTAACTAGAGTTTAGAATTTTCTCATGTATTGCCGTGTTACTGTTTTTTTTCGCTAACGCTGATTTTTTTCAGCCAATGCCTTCTCGGCTTCTATGTGATTCTACATACATGCAGTACACATGCACATACTAATAAAGCCAGTTTATTAGAGATGTCTATTAGCTGGAGTTTAGACTATTCTTTAAGCAGAATCATCATATTGCCGTGTGTTACTGGTCTTTTTCGCTAGTGCTGATTTTTTTAGCCAATTACTCCTCGGCTTCTTAGTCTTTCTGTATACATGCAGTACAGACATTTACATGATATTGCCCAAAAGGTCCATTATATCGGAGAATTAAAAATCTGCATTATCTATGATCGCACGACCCACACCATTGTTGAGATTTTCGCAGTCGTCAAAAACAACAGCCTAATTATAGCGAAATCCTCTCGGTGAAAGCATAGGTTGGAACATTTTTCAAAGAGTAATGTTTATCAGAACACTACTTCGAATATTTTGTATAATCAGTCTTAATTCATGAGTTAATATCAGAAGCAGCATAGGTCCAGACCACAATTTTTAGAAGAACTCTCAAGCATAAATGGGTTAAATGAGAAAAAAACTGTCCAGCACCTTATTTACTCAGTTTTTACCTGGCAGTGACAGGTCAACAAGTGCAAATAGTTAGCCCTAATATTTAGCCCTGTTTTAAAATTTAATTCACCGCAAAGCTTCTTATTGAGTATGCTTCATCATGCATTCCAATAGTATTATCGAAGGGGTTTAGCCATTTCCTTTGTTAGGTAACGACACAACTATTGGAAGCGACATCTGCCATAAAGCAAGCTTCTTCATCTTAGTCACCAGTATTCTGGACTGAGGTATACCTTAACCATTCCGGATGCGCCGCACCCCTCCCAATACCTTTTCTACAGAACGGTATTTTAACTGCAGTATCAATACAATAAGAGCTTTTAGATATTCATTCACGAATAACCTGATTGAGTCCTAAAGGGTTGACCCTAAGTTTTAAAGTGTAAATATTAACTGGTCTTATATATATATATATATATATAATAGTATATATATATATATATAGTAATATATATATATATATATTATATATATATATATATAATATATATAGTATATATATATATATATATATATATATATATATATATATATATATATATATACCGGTATATATATATATATATATATATATATATATATATATATATATATATATACTATATATATATATATATATATATATATATATATATATATATATATATATATATATATATATATATATATATTTATATATATATATATATATATATATATATATAATTATATATATATATATATATACATATATATATATATATATATTATATATATATATATATATATATATATATATATATATATATATATATATATATATATATATATATATATATATATATATATATATAAGAATATGTATTCATTAGTCATCTCCTAGCAGTTCGTATATGAAATGGACTCAATTTAACGACACTAGGATTTTAGTAGATAGAGTGAGTCAAATGAGTCATACATTGCTCTAAAGTGTCAACCTTACGTAAGATAAGTACCTTTTGTCTCTCGCGCGGGAGTTTTGTGTAGGAACTACGACAGTTTTCTGAATTGTAGGACAGTCGGTAAATGTAGGGCCTATTCGAATGGTTTACGGTTTATTTTTGAACAATAATCAACTTCATCGCTGTTAGTAGGTTTCCATATGTTTAATCTTGAGTAGTGTTACCCTCATCGTTGTATTGTACACTAATCGATAGTTGTTTTACAACAAAAGGATACAAATACAAATATATCAACAGAGAACAAAAATTGAACGTAAAATATAACTGAGAATACTTGAAAAAAGAGAAGAAAAGGGGAAAGCCCCTGTATGTCAACAGTGTGCCTTAACGTGGTAAAACCTTGTAGGCTAACACAGGGTCAAACTTTCCATGTATCAAGTAAGGTTTGACCCTTAGTGCGGGGCACATGTTGCGTATTATGACGTATTATGACACCAACATTTTGAAAAGAACTGTTTCAAGTGGGAACAGTACATGACTTCAAAATATAAAGACAAATAACAAAAAAAATCATGTAATCAATATCTTCCAATATCGCCATTTCATAATACCATTTTCATCATGTCCGCCACTAAGGCTTTAACCCATTAATTTACAGAGCGGCAATAAGCAGTTTGACAATTTTGAACAAATCCTGTAGACACCGGCAAAGTTTGGAAAGTACCTGAAAGAGAAATGTACATCAGGATATAACCAAAAACTCTCCTTCAAATATTTTGTAAAATAAGGCTTACTTTAAACGTCATTACCAAAAGAATCATCATTCTAGACGATAATTTCTAGAAAAACATATCTATCTATCTATCTATCAATCTATCTATATCTATATCTATATACATGTATATATATATATATATATATATATATATATATATATATATATATATATATATATATATATGTATATATGTACACTAGTACATGTATATATATATATATATATATACACTAGTACATGTATATATATATATATATATATATATATATATATATATATATATATATATATATATATATATATATATATATATATATATATATATATATATATATATATATATATATATATATATATATATACATCTTAAGTGTGAATTGGTTAACGCGAGGGCCGAAAATAGCTCAGGCCATATATCCATATATGGTCATACATCTTTTTTTGAAATTCACAATGGTCAGTTATCATGCCAAGCAAGTGCTTTTAAACACGGAAGGGTTTACATTTTCCCTTTAAAATCGTGACGTCATGAAATGTGGACTCTTGCGTCATGGAATGAAAAAGAAGCTCATACAGGTTTCCCAAATGCAACATTTTAATAATTAAAAAGTCTTCCACATATTTTTTATCTAAATAAGAAAAGTTGATGTGAATTTTTCGGCAAGTTTTAATTCATGAGAGCAGTCATACGATTTTAGAATTTCGTTTCACGTCCAATGACGTCATGGAATTACCATGGTCACCAAGGGTCCAGTGTATCGTGACCACTGCAACCCTATTTTGGTCAACCCTTGTATAAGTCTGTCAACATGTGATTCAGTGTACCACCAAAATAGCCCATTGTCAAGTAAGGTATAAATTAAAGTCCGAGGGTACAATTTTCAGTATAAACTTAGAGGGGCAAAAGAGTAGAAGCATTCCTTTACAAGCAGCAGATTTACAATGGTGCGGGCACCGACCTTGGTCCTACTTGCAGTAGGTCTACTGGCAGCTAACTCTCTCAGTCAAGAGGGCAACATGAACAACGAAGAGAAAGACAACCTAATGGTAAGTGGTATCCTTCTTGATATAAGCTTAGATGACCAAAAAAAAGTGGATTTAAAACCAGCCGGTCAACCTGAACATGCTAGCCTCAACCAGTGTCAACTAATAGCCCAATATTGGTGCTCTGCGCAAGGTTTCTCAGTAATGTAATCGATACGAGAGCCCTGATTGGTCCTTGTTCCCACATGACCTTGCGCTGATGCCAGATCAGTGAGTCCTGGAATTAGTCCAGCCCTTCACTATAGCGCATCTTGTAATTGGTCTCTCGCTACATATCCATTATTTTCTTCATCTAAGATATAAGACATCATTGCAGTTGTAGTCATATTTTATTCACGTTGGAGGGAGGGATAATATATACAACATTTATGAACAATGGTTTTCATTAGTATGGGAAACTTACTGTTGTAATCATGTTTTAGTCATATGTAGGGGAATAGAGGGCATAGCTGTAAAAAGCGCACTTTTAGAAAACCAGTTACTTTATAAAACTCCAACCAGGAAAATTGATACGCATGTAAATCACTCTTAGCGTACACCAAATGAAATGTAACTGAAGGCTATTATCTATGAATTAAGGCCAAAAAAAAAAGTATCCGGTTTCTCATCCCCTGCCTGGTCACCTCAAACCCCCCCTGGTCCTCACTTTTTTTTCTCCTTTTTTCCCAGTGCACCGCGCTATCCTCTGGAGGCTGTTGAGTTCTCATGTGGGTCAGTCATGAGTGACCATATTCCAAATTATAGTAGTGAGGAGCACATACTCAGCAAGGTGTTTGTTCGCAAAGATATCAATTGCCTAAATCCAATTGAAATTCCCTACTACTCCAGTGGCATTTTCCCCCTGATATGTACCAATTGTGCAGGAGACACAGATTTTGTTAAAGGGGCACAAGCTGATGCTATTATCCTATATGCACTGGGTGCTGGGACAGCCACGGCAAGGTTTTGAAAAGAAAACGCAAACTTTTCAAAGAGAAGTAATGATCATTTGGAAAGACCAACGCCTAAATGCATTCCAGCCAATTGTTAATTTCTTCAAAACCACATAAAAATAATTTTCTGTGACACAAAGGATGCATGTTGATTAGGCCTGTCATTGGTGGGAATTTTTTATCAATTCGATAATCGATAAAATAATTAACAATTCGGTACTTATTGACTTCATTGGAGAGCAGCAGGTGCTGCACCTATTAATGGGGATCTCCGCCAGCTGAGTTTGACTACCACTCGCTTGCAGCATGGAATTGTGGATTGACCTTATGACCCCCACACATACACATATTGTATGTGTGAATTCTAGTATAAATTGAATGGAAGCGCACGGTTGTGATGGGGACTTAATGCTGTCCTAAAATTAAACTTTATTTACCTAATTGGCATATAAATCGATATCTTGGGCCTTCTTCGATATCGATAATCGGTAAGGTTTTTTTGTTGATTCATCGATACAGGCATTATCGATAACAGCCCTAATGTTGATTTGGTGTAGACCTCCTCCTGTAAGTGCATGAAAAGAGATCCACAACAAAAAATGATCAAACTACATTCATGCCCACTATTTTCACTTTTCAATAGTGTTTCTGTTGTGATTGAATAAAGATACCATTTGTACAAAGGTCTTCTATGATATCTACACCCATACATGAACACCTTAAAAAAATAAAGAAAAAAAAAAAAATCCCTGGCTGCCTGGCGGATTTTCAAAATCTCTGGGATGAGAAACAGTTTTTTTTTTTTTTGGCCTAATAATAAAACTCATGGATACATATCAAGACTTAAATTACATGTTTGTTTATTTGTTTCTTTTCAGGCGAAGTTGAGCCATCTTGGTTACAGAGCTCCCAATCACCTTCCGGCCAGTTTCTCCTCAGACCCCACAACTGCCAACACCGCCATGACTGCAATGCTGACAGAATACCAACAGTTTCATCATCTGCCAATCACAGGTAAGAGAAAGCATCGTTATTATCTCACAATACATGCACTGTTAGCACGGCAGCCTCGTCATTATACAAACTGCCTCCGATGCATAACTATAATTATGCACTCAACATAAACACTCAACATCTTTGAATCTTATTTATGGTCAAGTAACCAGCCTTACATATGTTATCAAAACTGACAAGGTTATCAAAACAATCTGTAGATGGCGCAACTCAATTATTATCATGGAGACCCAACCCTTTTAAATGTTTAAGAGTAGGCATAACTCACGGAATATTTTGCAACATTTGATAATAAAATTTTATGAGGGAACCGTCGTCCCTTAAGTGAATAGTTTCTTTTCCTGGAGTTCACTTTGTTCTTAGATAAATGAAAACAAGTGGATGTGAAAACCAGTCGGTCAACCTGAACAGGCTAGCCTCAACGAATAGCCCCAAAGTCGTGCTCTGCACATGTTTCCGCGCAGCTAGGTTTCTCTGTAATGTAAACGATACGAGAGCCTTGATTCGTCCTTGTTCTCTCGTGACCTCACGCTGATGACATATCAGAGACCCCTGGCCAGATGTCCAGCCCTTCACTATAGCGCGTGGGCTGATAATAAATTTGTTATGCTTGTGAAAATAGTACTAGTATATGGTCGATGTCTGTGTTCAGCCAGCGTTATTGCACTCATTCTTAGGCTTTATGCAAAATCACTGGCTTCTCCCAGATATCTTTCAATATACTATTTACACTGCAAGGATAACAAATGTTATTATATGCCTACTGCTCATTCTCTGCTGTGATTGGTCAGATCATGGTCACCTGACCACCTTACAAAATTGATATTGGGGTGCAATATTACTTTCTAACCTTCAGACTCAGAGCTGTCAGATTCATGTTCTCAATTCTCAACTCGAACTCTTGAAAAGGTACCAACAGATGTTAGCTGAGACAAGGAACTCAGAAGAGTTTTGGCTTCTTGTAAAATCCTAATTAGGAATGGACCCTTACAAAAATACAAACTATATCATCTTTAGTGAAGATGGAACACATTTTCAAAATAAATAAACAAATCATTAAGTTTCTGAAACTGATGCATTCGACTTCAGGTATTTAAAGTATTTTGATTGCTATATTATTGAATTAAGGGGGCTCGGGACCTTCGCACCTTTGAGTAGGGTGTTTTTTTGATTTTTTGATATGTGAAAGCTGAAAAGGTAAGCTACACATTCCTTCAACCTAGAACTCTCAACTAGAACAACAAATGACATAAAAAGTACTTTTTGAAAAATATGGCTTCTATAAGCGTAGGCAGGTTATGCACCCAGCTGTGATGTTTATCTAAGATCATAATAGTCTTTCCTTATCAGGTCCCCCTGGGAGGTAAGCTCCACTGGCAGGCCCCAGAATGTGTATTCAAATGTGTATTAGAAGTTTCCTGTTACCCAGGAAGCTGGCATTGAGCAGTTATGAGTAATTGCATTGCAATAAGGGTATTGAATGAAAGGCGTGATTCTTGCTCTCTTGCTTTACAGGTATAGGTCAGACAGTTCAGGTAAAACCAATCAAATGCTCCAGAAATATTCTGGTTTGTGTGGGTCAGCCAGGATGTTTAGGATTTATTTTACAAAGGGGAACAGGGTTTCCTGTATTTGAGAGTTAGGGTTAGGAGAGTATTTAGATGCTGACCCCTGGACAGTGCAGAGTCTGGATGTATCCTTACAATGGGAAGTAGCTTCAGAAGGAAGAGAAAGAGTTCTAGCAGGATGCCTGTGTGGAAATGGATATAGTGCTCTTCAATAGTTCAGTGCAGCTATGGATCTGCCTCCTCCACTTACCCTCAAAAGTTCCAAGAAGCATGATGTATCTATTCCATATATAAAATTATTAGAGAAAACCTTACAATTGCACTTCAGAGTACTTGTAATAGAGTGGAGTCACCGCCAGACAGCCAATTTGCAATTAGCAGTCAGTAATAGTCTCTTATCTTTCCTTATCAGCTGGGGGGAGGAGTGCTCACTAGGGGGTCCAGCCTCTACCAGTAGAAACCTCCAAATATTTGCTAAAAATCCCTTTTTATTCCAGTAATTAAGGTACCAAGTGAACTATCAAACATTCAAACTATTCTACCAATACATGCAAATCATATTCTTATTCCAAAGTATCCCTAACAGTTGCATAAAGGGGCAGAACATCATAATAGGCTGTAGGATATGCAGGGCTGGCTTTAACAGCTGGTTTGAAGGCTTTCTGAAATCACCATACTTCTCATTTTTAAAAGGCCCCCATTCATTCAATATTGATCTTAGAATGCTGAGATTTTAACACATGACCAAAAACATCCTTGGGCAGATTCTACTTTTTCATTTTTTTTATATCTGCTCTAGTTGTTTCTTAATTCAACTTCAAAAATGAAGAAAGGTAAGATTCAACAAAGAAATATTGATCACAACTTTAATTTGCTGTAAATTCCTTTAAGAACAAAAATTAAAAAAAATGAAAAACTGGAATTTGCTCAAGGATGTTTTCTATATAATATATAAATATCAACTGTGTTAAACCTTTATTGAAGCCAGGAGGTACTTTGCAAAAACATATGTATTAGAAATCCGCATCACTGTCTTTAGGCCCCACCCCCAGGGAACTGTGATGGTATCATAAAACATGTTTAGGATATTTGACCTCTCCAGATTGTCAGCTTTCATAAAATAGATAGTTTACTGGGGTTTTCTTGTACAATGACCAAGATATTGGTCAATCTTTACATGGAAGTCTCAATTAAAGAACGAAGGTCCCGAGCCCCCTTAACAGAAAGATATATTCCAGCTACGAAATTTACTATAACCCAATGGTTGTGGTAAAATCTGAAAATGGAAAAACATATTAATAATATTTACACTTTTATAATTCTTTAAATTATCAAAATATTTGATTTGAATGAGCTGCAGGCATGTGATAAAACAAACATGACACTGGTTTCTTACATATCACTTTTATTGAACTCGAAAAATGATATTGCACTTGGCGCAATATCATTTTTCCAGCACTCACCAAAGTGCCATATTTGTAAAGTATCCCCATTATGATACTTACCCTCTCACATATATTTTTATCAATATCAATTTTCCAGGGGAATATGACACTGCTACCCAAAAAGAGATGGCAAAGCCTCGCTGTGGACTTCCAGACAAAAAATCAGATGGTTCCTCAAGAAAGCGTAGATTTGCTACCACAGGCTTTAAGTGGCCATCTGACAAATCTACTCTTACCTATCGTTTCAACAACACCACCCCTGATCTACCACAGAGCGAGGCTAGGAGCATAGTAGTACTAGCGTTTAAGGTATGTCAAGTGTACTAATTGATACACTGAATTAATGTATATGTATAGTTTCATACAGCTTTATAGATGATTATAACAATAATAATAATAACAATAACAATAATAATAATAATAATACCACTAATAATAATAATAATGATAACAAATGTAAAAGCTCACTTGAAATTGTAATTAACACACATTAAAACCCTCATTTTATTATCAATGATATATAGTTATTTGGATATTCTACAATCATTTTGCACCTCAATATTGGGAAGGAAGGAAAAATTTGGGTTCCCTTTCAACAGCTTAGGTCATATTGCTTATGAGATAAAAATATGGGAGGAAATTCCCTTCTCTTTAAAAATAGTTCCAAGGGGTCTTTTAGTTGCAGAAGGACCATAGACAGTCCTCCACCACACCGCACATTCATATAGTGACCAACCAAACCCGCTATTTTGGGCACCCAGCGGAGACTCAAACCTGCGAACTTACACTTGGGAGCCAGATGTCGTAACCACTAGGCCGAGGCGGGTCCAATTAACCTTGGGAATACTTTCAATCTATTTCATCTGTACTTTACAACATCCTTATCCTGTCTTGATGACAGCATACATGATGATTTTGTATCTGAAAATTAGGAACCTTCATGATTTTTTTTTCCAGGCATGGTCCGATGTGACTCAACTATCTTTCGTTGAAGAGACAGACAGCACAGTTTTTGCAGATATTGAGATTGTATTTGGTGATGACTCTGCCAACAGTCTCCACCCTGTGGCGTTCACAAGCCAAGATCCCACATTTGAACAGAGCACACTTGCCCATGCTTTCATTCCAACCAGTCCTTACTCCAGAACTGGAGCAGGTCGTCTTAGTGGAGATGTTCATTTCAATGATGCCTACAGGTGGATCAGGCCTGACTGTGAAGGTAAGACCTACATACATATTGCATATATTCTTATTGTTATGGAATGCAGTGATACATGCTGAATCTAGTTTTACAACTATTAATCAAAGAAAATCATAGAAAATACATGCACATATTTTGTTTTATTGAATAATACACTTTTTGTATTGAGGAACACACTTCACATAGATTACTCTAGCTAACTACTTAAGGGTAACATTGATATTCATTGGGTTAGTATATCAAAATGCAGATATAAATGTGAACTTAGTATGGTTCAATGATAGATGTCAATATACTGTCAATGAAAACAATATCTAATGTATAGGTGGTACATTAAGAGAGTTCAAATATAGTATTATTACCTAAAAATGGAGGAAGTAGCTTTACAAGATTGCAAACACCAATAATGATTGTAGACATTCAATATTACTGTTTGTTCTTCAGGAAATGGAATTGATCTTCGTTGGGTAGCAATACATGAGATTGGTCATTCCCTTGGTCTGGACCACTCAGATGTTCGGAGATCTATCATGTTCCCAAGCTACAGTTCCTGTGAACCAAATGTCAATCTTCGTGATGATGACATTGCCGGTATACAGTCATTGTATGGTGTGGCGACACCTCCATCTACATCAACTACTGCAACAACCACTACAACTGTTCCAACAACCACTACAACTGTACCAACCACCACTACAACTGGCTCGAGGACAACTACAACTGGCCCAACAACTACCACAACTGTTCCACCAACTACTACAACTGTATCAACAACCACTCCAACTGGCTCAACAACAACCACAACTGTACCATCAACCACCACGACTCGCCCAACCACCACAACAACTGTACCAACAACCCCAACCCAGTCACCCGGTGGTATACCTAATGTCTGTGAGGGAAACTATGATGCCACTATGAAGCAGGCAAATCATCTATACATCTTCAAAGGTGAGTCCCACATGATCACTCACCTTGTATCATATACTTTCTTCTCTAACCACTACTACTACAACAACAACTGTTGCTACTGCTGTTGTTGTTGCTGATATTATAATTACTGCTAATACAACTCCCGGGGGGGGGGGGGGGGGGGGGGCACTCAGGTACACAGGGGGGCCGCACCTTAGTTACGTATTTCGCGGAAGAAGGGGTCTTTTTTGAAGACCTCCGCATGTCCGCGATTTTGTAAAAGAAGGGTACTTTTTTGTACCCAGGTACGAAGTATGGGGGTCAAAATCCCCTTACAATCCACGGAACATACGCAGCTCTGATGCCGAGTGACTCCCGAAGTATCTGGGCTTCTGAGTTTGCTGCCCCCACTTGCTGCCGCTAAACACCCAGAGGATTATAAAATCTAAAGTTAAAATACGTGTTCCCGTTCATCCAATGTCAGTGTTTTGATAAAAGAAGGGGTGTTCATTTAGTGGAAAAAGTCAGCGTTTTTATTAAAATAAGGGTGCTTTTTTGGCCAGAAATCAGTGCTTTAGGGGTATTTTTTAATTTTGATAACGAACGTATGCGCCCCCCTAAATACCCAAGTGCCCCCCCGGGATACAACTACTACGAATAAAACTATAGAAAAGAAGAAAAAATACACAATTGCTTCTATTCTTTCTACAGTACTTACTACTACTACTTCTACTACTACTTCTTCATCTTCTAACTACTACTTCTTCCTCAGCTATCTAAAAGAAAAAGAAATTAGGAGACTAGGAGAAATTTCAAGGAAGTGATAATAATTTTATGCAAAGACATAACTGTATGGATCTTTTTCAGGTGATTATGTGTGGGCTTTGAAGTACAAATTCTGGAGAGATGAGTGGACTGTGCGTAGTGGTTATCCAAAGATGATAAATGAAGTGTGGCCAGGAGCCCCCACATCCATTGATGCTGTATCATCAGTCAAATTTAAGTACAGGAACACAACAAGCAACCAGTATGTTATCCACAGACTCACCTACTTCTTCAAGGTAAGGCAAATTTTATATTGGTTAATGGTATCAGGAAAATTATATTAGAAAAAGAAGTAAATATATGAAGTGTTAAACATTCATGCCTCTTTTTTTAGATTAATTACAAGAGAAGATCATGTATCTGTGTTATAAAGAAGAGTTAAGATTCACGTATCATCATGGTTGCAGTACCTTGAGCATACCTGCAAGCGATGGGAGTTCATTCAATTGATGTGTCAACTTCTGTGTGCTAGTATCACATAATGATGTTAGAATCTGGCCAAAGATAATTTGCCCCTATCATTTTATTTGTTTTGTAATAACAGTTTGTTCAGGTATGCACAGTGACTGTGGTATATTTTTCGTAGCATATTAATGTGAAATATGATTAAAAATATTTCAAAGTCCTGTGCAGAAACTACCTAACAATGCGTGAAAGTGTCAATTTAAAAGGTCATTAAACAAATATTAGTTCCATTTAAGAAAACATGCATAAATGGTATGTTTTCACCATATCCTATGCACCTGACTGATATTGAGTGGTCTTAGTCTTTGCATTTACTTTAACTCTCTTCCTATTGTCTAAGCTCAGATTTTGCTCAAGGCATGTGAAAAAGTCTCCAGTGACATAGAGTTAGTCCTGTGATTTTCCCCAGGAACTCTTTCTGCCCTCCAACATTACCAATTGTCACGATTCATCATTCATATCACAGTAAAGGTAACAATAATCAAAATCCCAATCTCTAATTCAGCACATTCTAAATGAACCATTTTTCTTCCAGGGTTCGCAAGTGAGTGTTTTCGAATCAACTCGTCCTCGATATGTGTATTCATGGACAACCCCAGTGTTGAGAAATGGCTACCCCAAAACAATTAGCGAAGAATTCAGCTGCTCTGATGATGCAGAAGATGTCACTGTACCTGAAGCCTACCAAAGCAACCTCAATGCTGCAGTTTCATGGGAAAACAGAAGGAAGCGCCAGGCTAAAAATGCATGCAATTCTCAAGATATCTTCTCTAATGACTGTAACTGCCTCAGGAGGAGGGCACCTTTCGATCTGGTAAAAGGCAGGAAGATCTTGCAGGCCTTTTCAAATGAAGAGACAGAAATCAGGAGTGACAGTAGCGAGGAGGAGGAGGAGCTAAGAATTGATAGCGCCTACCGTTTGAGCTTCAAGACCATGGAGTTGTTCTCTGGTAATCGAGTGCATGCTTACAATAATCGCAGAAACAACATTTACTGGAGTGAGGACATTTCTGACTGGTACTTCCCACAATGCAACACTAAGCGCAGGAGACGAAGCATGGGCAGCAACTCTGCTCAGAGAGGTGATCACAAAGAGCTTGAGGAAGAGGAAGTTGTAACGCTTGAATCCATGTTTGTCCCAGGGGGTGCCACTGCCACACAGTGGTCCATTCTTTCAATCTTAAGCTGCTTATTCGTAGCCATATTCCACTAGAATAATATCATCAATACAACAAAAGTGAGCGCCATGATGTTTTAAGTACTTTCATTATACAAATATGAAATCCTTGTGGGCAGTACTACAGGCAACTCTGCTTAATCCGGACTAATGTGGACCCTGAATTTCTGCCCGGATTAGGCCTATAGCAACTATATGTATAGGAAGGGACCGGGACCTGCTAATCTGTCCGGTTTAGATGAAAATCCGAATTACACATGTCCGGATTAAACAGAGTCGCCTGTATAGGAATGAATCCCCTGAGAGAGGATTTATTCCTGTTTTACACCCGGCATGGATGTCATATTTGTTTTATTATACCAAAGAAAATATAAAACACGAAAGGGGGGAAAATTGACAAACATCAGATTGTTGGATATATATTCCTTTTTCTACATTTGGCAAACTTTGTGAGTGTTCCCGGGTATTTAGGACAGCGCAAATCATTCAATGAAATGAATCATGCTGTTGCGTGGTGCTTTCAATCAAGTGAATCAGACTGTTGCTTAGGAGTAAGTATAACATGAATTCACAATCAATTGAACATTTGATTCATATGCCAGTATCGTACAACACACTGACATGATAGCTTGTCTTCAACACCAGTACACACTTAAACCACATCAAAGGCGGCCGCCTGCCAAGCGCAACAGCTTATAAACGCAAAATTAATAATGTATTCAGTAACCAAAAATAAAAATGTTGCATCAGTATCTATTATACTGCAATAACCAAATTTTGAGTGAACCTTCATAAGCAAAGGGTCACTAACCCTTCTCTACTTGCCGTGATGTAATGTTTATCTTATTTGATCATTGATACTTGTACCAAATAGCAGGTTCTTATCGCAGATTTAATGTAGCTTCAATGGTTAATGGGGTTATACTAAAGTATATATTTATGTCAGATTGATATTTACGTTGAAAGTATTACTTACTGGGCTGGTCCCAGTGCCGTATGAAATAAACATGTGTACAATAAATCTATGTGTTAATCATTTATTTGTCCTATAGAACATTGCTGGTTTCAAGGTGATAACACCATACATATATATATATATATATATATATATATATATATATATATATATATATATATATATATATATATATATATATATATATATATATATATATATATGTATGGTGTTATCACCTTGAAACCAGCAATGTGTGTGTATATATATATATATATATATATATATATATATATATATATATATATATATATATATATATATGTATGTATATATATATATATATATATATATATATATATATATATATATATATATATATATATATATATATATATATATATATATATATATATATATGTTGCAGCCCAACTTCCGATCCTGGCCCATCTTAAGATGGGCTTGGCCCAACTTACGATCGGAAGTTGGGTAGCCCATCTTAAGATGGGCTTGGCCCAACTTACGATGACCTCTAGCCCATCTTAAGATGGGCTTGGCCCAACTTACGATCTTCAGATACCAGGATGTAGGTCATTTGAAGTTGGGCTGGCCCATCTTAAGATGGGCTTGGCCCAACTTCCGATCACTAGATACCAGGATGTAGCTCATTTGAAGTTGGGCTGGCCCATCTTAAGATGGGCTTAGCCCAACTTCCGATCCTTATAGATACCAGGATGTAACCTTTCATGAATATTCATATGAATGTTTGCACTCTTATAAGTATGGAATTTTCAACTCTTTCATAGGGCATCCACTTTAAATTACAAGCTAATATTAGTCCAAGAAATAAATTGAAATGGGTAGCTAGAATAACCTGATTACTCAAAACATTATTGCTGATTGTAAGCAGAAAAACGAAATAAAAGAATCATGTTTTTACAGCTCATTAGTTCCACATATTTTCACCAGACAACAAATTAAAGAGTTATTTATATGGAATTTTAAGCTTTTTCAGATTTAATCTAATTCAAAGTTAATTCAATTAGATAATTTGCACAAAACTACCCTTTCTTTGTTATTTATGGGTTGTGTGCTCTTACATTACATAAGCTTGATGATGAATCATTTACAATTTGAATGAAGGAATAGCAATGGTATTTTTCTAATGACTTAAAAAGGGAAAGTGAAATTTTTCTTCTTGTCTTTTAAGCTATTTTATTAGTATTTTTAGGTATTCTTTAACCCCTTGCAAATTCTTGACATATTTATATAATCATGTGTGTGCCAAAATAAGTGAAAATGCATTAATTGAGGGGGTTCATGTGACTGGCAGGACAGTAGAAATAGACAAAAAACTTGTCAGAATTTACAAAAACATTGTGTCCTTTATCAAGATTCATCAGAACAGGGCACTTATAGTATCTAGATGAGGTGAGGTAGTAAGAAATGAACATGCATGGTTCAAGTTGTAATTGATATGAGATAAGGTGTATGCAGATTGAATTGGTACTTGTACCTAAACGACACATATATTAAATTTTGGCAGATCCAAATTTAGTAAAATTTAGACACTATGATCTTGGATTGGCCAACTTTATACTTTGGATGAAGCAGTTGAGAAAGTTATTTTTTTGGTAGTCAATAGTAAAAGAGGGAAGAGAGAAATATTTATGTTTTAGTTTGAATTGTTTTTTAAACCTTTTTTTTAAATATTGAAGAGCAATGAGTATGTCAGAAAACTGGTCGTTGAACTTTAAAAAAAAATTGAGACCTTTATTAAGATGTGTCAGAAAGAAGCCCTTCTTCCTGAATGTAGATAAAGAATTTAAGTAATATAGATGTACCATGTTACCTTAATTGGCTAATTATTATGAAATGTTTATACTTTTACAGACATCTATTATAAATAATGTAATAGATACTTATATTTTGTTAGACAGGTATAAAAATTGTAGGGCATATACAACTTTTTCAACTCATTCTAGAAGCCAGAAAAGAATGTAATCAATTAAGGATTGCAATTAACAGGTGCTGGAATCCAGCAACATAGGAAACATTACCAGTGTAAATTAATCGGTTGTGTTTGAATAATTATTTCTTTGTTTTGTTTTTCTAGTCTTTTTTACAAAAGGAGAGAATCTGTAATCAACTTATATTCAAATTTCAGCATAATCAGAAGTATTCAGTAGTTTTTAAGTAAAGGTTTAACAATAAGATGCAAGTAATTTGTCTCATGAAATTCACATCTTATTCAATAAACAAATATTCTAACAAGGCTATAAACTTCTAGATGAACAGTTTATAAAAAACCATTGCCATCGGAAGTTGGGCTGGGCTGCTGTATTATCTGGGTCATCGGAAGTTGGGTAGCCCATCTTAAGATGGGCCAGCAAAATCCAGCCCAACTTCCGATCGGAAGTTGGGCTTGGCCCATCTTAAGATGGGCTGGATCGGAAGTTGGGCTGCAACATATATATATATATATATATATATATATATGTAAACATATACTCTGCGTCAGTGATATCCCATATATACGGAGAAAGTCTGGTATGTTGTCTAAGTGCGTCAGCTGCACATAAATGTCTTTTCCTTCAATCCAGTTATTGTTATTTAAGGAGTGAGTGATTTCTTTTCAGAGGCAAATCTTCCAGTAGATGGTTTCAAGGTATCTGAAGTGGGGTTGTGTCCCGGGTGCGTGTATGCTTACTGTTAGAAGATGTAAAGTGTGTGTGTATCTCTCGTTGTGTTTGCACACAGTCTCATAATGTCATCGGTTTGAGTGACTCATCGATCCTCAGCGGCTGCAAATCTCTCTCAACATTTTCCCGATTTTCAGGTGGCAACTTTGCGCAAGTTCATACATGTACCTAGAAAAGGGTGTCTTGGATTTATATTATTTGCATTCCTATGGGATATATTTAGCGTCAAGACCAAGTGAGGGTAGTCTTTTTATAGAAATGAGTTAATTTCCCTCTTATCTCAGGAAGTGGGCATCCTATTGAAAAGTCACCTATTCTAGGTTCATGTATGAACTTGTAATCCATTCAAATTAAATTGGCGTTCTGACCCGCTGCTGCAGGCTGAAAGTGATTTAATTGAAAAAATAACATTTTATATTTTTCTCAATAAAACCCAGACTTTTAAGAAAAGATAAATCAAGGTAGCATTGAGAGGTAGCTTCTTTCAGAAAAGATATAGTTTACTGGGTGTTACAATCCCCTACAAGCTGTAAATGAAAACAAAATGCTAGCTTATGTCCTTAGTGCTGGACCCACATTAACAGGAAGCCAGTCTGTCATTTAGAAATGCTTCCACCAAATGTGGATTCTAAGCGACGAATTAGACATTAAATAAATCGATATGCTTTGGAAAGATTATTAATTAACCGATTTATGCTCACAGCGGCCAAAAAACAGCCCGACAATTTTGATGAAATCGTGTTGGCAAAGCATCGTTAAGGAATTATTTGATGGAGAAATGTAAATTACAACATTAACAATAACACACATTCAAATATTTTGTTAAATCATTCTGAATTACATAGTTCTTGTCAAAAGTATAATAATTCCAGACGACAATTTCTGGAAGAACTGTTAAGCGTAATCGTAACCCTGGGAACATAACGGAACATTCAGTAAAAATGATATGGAATACTGGCGTCGATAACAATGATCTCATTTTTGATACTTCAAGATTTTGTTTTTCTTATCAAACCGTATACGCCTACAATCATTTTTGGATATTTTTTCTCTAACAACTGCATTTCTAGAATCATTTTGATCAATTTCCGCGACTAAGTGTCGAAAATATCTAAAGCCATATATGGTCTTACATCTATCTGAGAGTCATCTATTTTGAACAACTAAAATACCTATTTCTGGATAGCTAAAATGGCACGACACAGACTTCGAAGTCAGACAAAAGGGTTTACGAGTTTACGAAACTCTTGTTCGAATCGAGTGACGTACGTCATGAAATGTGAACAATGGCGTCACACAGCGAAAGACAAACTCAATAATGTTCGATACATGCACAATTTTGATGATCAAAACGGTAACATTCATATGAACTGACTAACAAGCGTATATTCAGGAAAGTGGCTACTTGAGTAAGTTACTTCGTGTCACGTTCAATGACGTCATTCAAGTATGAATGGCGCCCGTGGGTCCGGCGACTCGTGACTGCTGCGCCCCAGCTAAAACTGACTCAGTCTAATACCAAAATAGCCCATTGTTAAGTAGGGTATAAATCAGGGTCCGAAGCTATGGTTTTCAGAAAAGACTTAGAGGGGCATCCGAACAGTAGCATATCTTTATAAACTGCAGATTTACAATGGTGCGGGCACCGACCTTGGTCCTACTGGCAGTAGGCCTACTGGCAGCTAACTCTCTCACTCATCCGCTAGGGGGAAACCTGAACAACGCACAAAAAGATGAACTTATGGTAAGTGGGATTATTTTTTATATGAGACATCAATGCAGTTGTAGTCATATCATATTCACGTTGGAGGGGAGGGATAGCATATACAGCATTCAAGGACAATGATTTTCATTAGCATGGGGAAATTACTGTTAACTACGTCTAGGATCACGCAGTCATGATGAGGGAATAAAGGTTAAGATTCTAACTCTTAGCGTACACATTTTAAGTGCATTTGCTAGAACTATCGTAATGTAAGCGTTCGCACAGAAAACCGATATAATTATACCTATAGACGCATATGTTTGAAATAAAACACCCATTGACAAACACACGAACCCGTGTCAATCTATGGTGCTCTTAAAGCTACATATGATACGGTACATTTGGTATGGTACGCTTAGTACCCTGAAATTCCGTATCCTTTTGATAGAACACTTTCTATAACAAATATCTGTCACCAGCCATGCGTGTTTGTTTATACTGAGACCATACACTAGATAGTATCCACGGGAACCCGGCTGCCAGCTTACCTGTCCCTGCGATGGTCCCTTTTCGCACGATCAGGCTACCAGTGATTTGTTGTTCATACAATATTATATATTTAGGTTTAGAGGGTTACGTGCTATTTAATCATACAAAGACAGCGATCATAATGTATTACTGTTTGATATATGATTACAATCCTAAGAGGGATTCCCGACACTGAATGTGTGTGTGTTTTAATATGTGCGTGTTTATAAAAAGATATAGACGAATGCAATAGTATTGGTTGATTATTCCATTCATGCCTAGAGGCCTGTTAATGTTTTTATTGCATCTATGATAATTTTGAAAATAACTTAGTAAGTAATGAAATATGAATTCAAAAACTATTTGAAAATGTTTCCCGAAAAATGCTCACAAGCATATTTTCAAATTAGCTAGGAACTTTTGGGGGCTACAGACAAGAATTGTCACTATGTATTACATAATAATAATAATAATTGATATTTGATATAGCGCCATTTCCACCTATAATGTTCAAAAGCGCTTTAGAGTCATTGGACAGTTGTCATGGTCCATATAGTCAATTAAACTCCTTTCGAAATAGCAATGTTTTCAACTGTTTCTTGGAGTTTTGCACACTATCAGCAGCCTTGATGTTGTCAGGTAGCTCATTCCAAAGGCGTGGTGCATAGGCACAGAATGCTCTGTCACCAAACCCTTTCAGATTAGTGAGTGGTATCTGTAATAAGTTCTTAGTGTTTGATCTTAGAGTCCTTGTATTGGCTTGTTTGACTAACAGTTCCCTCAAGTATAGAGTGGCACATCCTTGCATGCATTTGAAAGTCAAAAGCAGAATTTTGAACTCAATCCTTTTCCTGATGGGCAGCCAGTGAAGATCTTTTAGAACTGGTGTAATGTGATCATACTTTTTGGAGCCACTCACCACTCTAGCAGCATTGTTTTGGACATTCTGGAGCCTGCATAGCAGCTCATCAGTGATTCCACAGAGAAGTCCATTACAATAGTCAAGGCGTGATGTCACCAGTGAGACGATGGCACTCTTGGTTGTATCAGTATTGAGAAATTTCCTTATTTTTCCAATGTTCCTAAGGTGGTAATTTGCAGACTTAATAACTTTTGATACATGTGCAGACATAGTCATGTTCGGATCAAAAACAGCACCCAGATTACCGACCGGTTCATTAAGAACTGGTACTATTACACCGTTTACGGTAATACTAGGAATGGCGATTTTCGCCCGCATCTGTGGGGTACCCATGACCAGCACCTCTGTCTTGTCTGCATTCAATTTCAGTTTATTTTGAGACATCCATGTATAGATGTCGGTGAGGCAGTTTTCCAACTTACCTACACCTTCGTCCACTACACGCTGATTGATAGGTTTGATAGAGATGTAGAGTTGTGTATCATCCGTATAAGCATGGAGTTCTAGACCATGCTTTCTTATCAGTATTCCTAAGGGTAGGAGGTAAATCAGGAAGAGCAGAGGGCCCAACACTGATCCTTGTGGTACAGACCATACATACATATATTTCTCTGTTGATGAGACAGAAGCGGATTTAGGGTGTCTATGATCTGAAGACAATAATTAAAACAGAAACGACGAGTGTTTGTGAATTTAGATGAATATTAAGACCTTTTTTCATGTTTGTTTATTTGTTTGTTTTCAGGCGAGGTTGAGTCATCTTGGTTACAGTGCTCCAAATCACCTTCCCGCCAGTTTCTCCTCAGACCCCACAACTGCCAACACCGCCATGACTGCAATGTTGGCAGAATACCAACAGTTTCATCATCTGCCCATCACAGGTAAGAGACAGCATTTTAATAAACTCATTATCCAGTCTGGTCATTTTACAAATCACCCCTGGTGGTGATGGGCCGAACTAAACATTACATATTTGAACCTGTTCATTGGTTGTACCAAAAACACCCTGTAGATGACACAATCACACTCGAAGGCTAGCATAAATAACCTCCGCTTTACAAAAATGGAATTGTTCTAGGAATCATCTTTGCAAAGTTTGGTAAATGAAATGTCAGAGATGAACCTTTAAGCAAATGCTCTCTCCGAGAGTCTACGTTGTTTTGAATTCGGAAGAGTAAATTTATGGACACTGTTTAAAACGAACGAATGCTAATACCCAGTGTCATCACTATTTTTGCCATAGTGCGGCCAAGTTAAGACTAATTGTTAAGACTAATTAAGGCCAATTGTACCTAGTGGAGGAGACCAGAGTACCTGATGAAAACTACCAGTAAACCCATGTCACTGGCATCTTTCTTGAATGCCCCGGCGGGATTCGAGCCCAGACAGTGGTGAGAGCCAGCTAACAGTCAGTGGCAATGCCTTAGAACATGGCCATCATGGCAAGCCCAGAATTATAGCTGAGTATGCTCCTCATAGTAGCTTATGGGGTTAATATTTAGTAATGGCTGTGATGCTGATGATACACTCAAAATAACACCTCTCCTAGTTCTGCACTCTTTTTCCCCATTGTAACAATGGTTATGTAATCCATGAGGTCGTTAGGTTTCAAATACAAACATTCTTTAAATCAACTTCACATGAATAAGACCACAGTTCCTAATTTGCAATGTTTTACCTCAAAGGACATTGTCTTTATCGATAAAGTAAAGATTTTATTTGTAAATACCATACATGTCTGCTAAATATACTAGACTAGGGCACCTTGATGTAAAGTTTGGAGTTCCTGCAAGATAGAACCTTACAGCACAATACTTTTGTGGAAGTCTTACCTAAGAAAGTAGGTCACCAATGGATATGCTGTTGACCAACTTTAAAAAGTAGAATTTCTACCAAAAAGTGTATGCTGTAAGGTATTATCTTGCAGGAACTCCAAATTCTCCATCAAGTTGCCCTATCCCAGTGTATTTAGCAGACATGTATGGTATTTAATATAATGTACCCTTTATTTATCAAGAACATGTCATTTGAGTTAAACACTGTAAAATTAAAACCGTGGATTGGGCAGGGATTGGATCACAATTGTAAGAAAGGGGACAAGGGTGCTAAACTAGTAGATGTGTTATTTTGATGTGTCACCAGCATCACAGCCTTAATACTACGGTTTACCTTCATCACTTTGTCTACCCCCAATGACCCAATATCAATATCTCTATTTCCCAAAATAATACCCCCATTACTATGTCTACCCTCTTACAATTATTCATATCAATACCTCTATTTTCCAGGTGAATACGACCAAGCCACACAGGAAGAGGTGGAAAAGCCTCGCTGTGGACTCCCAGACAAAGAATCGGGTGGTTCTTCAAGAAAACGTAGATTTGCTACCACAGGATTTAAGTGGCCATCTGACAAATCTACTCTTACCTATCGTTTTAACAACACCACCCCTGATCTACCAGAGAGTGAGGCCAGGAGCATTGTAGCACTAGCATTTAAGGTATGTCAAGTATACTTATTGATATGCTTAAGGAATATATAAGTGCAGTTTTATACTTTATCAATTTATAAGTATAGTTCTATTATTATCATTATATTATTATTATTGTCATTTTTATTAATACTTTCATTATTATTATTATTATTATTATTATTATTATTATTATTATTTCTATTATTCACGTCAATGATATAATAAAGATGATAACACTGTTGTTATTATCAATAATGAATGATAATAATAATAATGATAATTATAATGGTGATGATGATAATCAAAGTAAAAAATCACTTGACATTCAGACATACAATTCTCACCCTAGTGTAAATGATATATATGTGTTTGACTATACTACTACCATTTCATATCTCCATATTGCAAATAATCTTGATCTATTTCATCAGTACTCTACTTCATCCTTATCTTTTCTTGATGACAGAATACATTATGATTTTGTATCTGAATATTGAGAACCTTCATGATGATTTTTTCCTTCCAGGCGTGGTCAGATGTGACTAAACTATCTTTCGTTGAAGAGACAGACAGCACAGTCTTTGCAGATATTGAGATTGTATTTGGTAATATTAACTTTGCCAACAGTCTCCACCCTGTGGCGTTCACAAGCCAAGATCCCACCTTTGAACAGAACACACTTGCCCATGCCTTCATTCCAACTAATCCCTACTCCAGAACTGGAGCAGGTCGCCTAACTGGAGACGTTCATTTCAATGATGGCTTCAGGTGGATCAGGCCTGACTGTGAAGGTAAGAACAAACATTTATGACCTATGACCAACATACATATTAAGTACATTTTTATAGTTACCCATTATGACACCGCTGTGGTAAATTTAGTTTCAAAAATATTTTAATTAAAGAAAATCAATGAAAATACATGCAAAATTATTGTTTTATTGAATATTCCACTTTTTGTATTGAGGTGAACGCTTGATATAGATTACTATAGCTAACTGCTTTAGATGAACGTTGATGTTCAGTGGGTGAGTATATCGAAAGTATTCCTTCAAAAGGCATATATAAATATGAACTTAGCATAGCTTAATAAAAGATGTCAATTAACTATCAAAGTAAAACAAAATATAATGTATAGATGGAACATTCACTAAAGTGGAGGAGGTAGCTTTAGAAGAATGTAAACACCAATAACGATTGGAGATATTCTATACTACCATCTTCATTTATTTTTCAGGATTTGGAATTGATCTTCGTTGGGTAGCAATACATGAGATTGGTCATTCCCTTGGTCTGGACCACTCAGGTGTTCAGGACTCTATTATGTCCCCAAGCTACGGTTCTTGTGTACCAAATGTCAATCTTCGAAGTGATGACATTGATGCTATACAGTCACTCTATGGTGTAGCGACGTCTCCATCTACATCAACTACAGCCACAACCACTACAACTGTGCCAACAACCACTACAACTGCACCAACAACCACTACAACTGTACCAACGACCACTACAACTGTTCCAACAACCACTACAACTGTACCAACGACCACTACAACTGTTCCAACAACCACTACAACTGTACCTACCACCACTACAACTGTACCAACAACTACTTCAACTGTACCAACAACTACTACCAAGTCCCCCAGTGGTCTACCCAATGTCTGTGATGGAAACTATGATGCCACTATGAAACAAGGGAATCGTATTTACATCTTCAAAGGTGAGTCCTACTTATAACTCACTTCTTGTCATATATACTACTTTTCTTACTACTACAAATACAACTACTACTACTACATTTGCTGGTGATGCTCTTGCAACTTTCGTAACTAATAAAATTACTACTACTACGATTACTACTGCAGATTTAAGTACAAATAAGTACAATTTCAACTACTAATACACATTTACAATAATGCTTATTCCATTGGTGCTACTGTTCCTTCTACAGTAACTACTACTACAACTACTACTACTACTACTACAGTACTGAATCTTCTACAGTCTCAACAATTACTACAAAAAACAGCTTCAAGAAAAAATAAGAGTAACTATTAAAAATTACGTAGCAGCATTCATGATTCTATGCAAAACATAAAACTAAGGTTCTTCATTTTCAGGTGATTATGTCTGGGCTTTGACATACAAATACTCAAGAGATGAGTGGACTGTGTGTAGTGGTTATCCGAAGATGATAAATGAAGTGTGGCCAGGTGCCCCCACATCCATTGATGCTGTATCATCAGTCAAATTTAAGTACAGGAACACAACAAGCAACCAGTATGTTATCCACAGACTCACCTACTTCTTCAAGGTAAGGCATAAATTATGTGGTTTGGTATCAAGTAAATAGCTTAGAAAAAAGAGGCAAACTCATAAGGGGAAACCATTCATACCTTTATCTTAACTCTGACCACAGTATAAGTTCTAAATATGAGTGCTGATATCAGAAAAAGATATCTTTCTGGCCAAAATCAATTTGTGACTATCATTTTAATCAGGCTTTCATTTTAAGAGGTTTGTTTGTTATCACTTCCTTCTTGATTTTCCTTCTTACTGTGTAAACTCAAAGGTATGCCTTAAGGAGAATGTTACTAATGACTTTCTAATTCTGCATGTTTTAAATAGACCACTTTTTATTCTAGGTTTCGCAAGTGAGTGTTTTTGAATCAACTCGTCCTCGTTATGAGTATGTATGGACAACCCCAATGTTGAGAAATGGCTACCCCAAAACTATTAGTGAAGAATTCAGCTGCTCTGATGATGCGGAAGATGTCACTGTACCTGAAGCTTACCAGAGCAATATCAATGCTGCAGTTTCCTGGGAAAACAGAAGGAAGCGCCAGGCTAAAGATGCATGCAATTCTCAAGATCTCTTCTCCACTGACTGTAACTGCCAAAGAAGGAGGGCACCTTTTGATCTGGTAAAAGACAGGAAGATATGGCAGGCCTTTTCAAATGAGGAGACAGAAATCAATAGTGACAGTAACGAGAGAGAGGAGAAACTAAGAATTGATAGTGCCTACCGTTTGAGCTTCAAGACCATAGAGTTGTTCTCTGGTAACCAGGTGCATGCTTATAATAGTCGCAGAAACAACATTTACTGGAGTGAGGACATTTCTGACTGGTACTTCCCACAATGCAACACAGAGCGCAGAAGACGAAGCACGGGCAGCAACCCTGCTCAGAGAGGTGATCACAAAGAGCTAGAGGAGGAGCAAATTGTTGCACTTGAATCCATGTTTGTCCCAGGGGGCGCCAGTACCACACGGTGGTCCATTCTCTCAATCTTAAGCTGCGTATCTGTAGCCTTGTTACACTAGAAAATTGTCTTCATTACAATAAAAGTGAGCCTTACTTAGCTCAAGGAGAAGCCACTATCACACAGTGGTCTTTTCTTTCAACCTTAAGTTCCGTATGTGTAGCCATGACCCAGTAAAATAGTATTGCTTCACTAGAAAAAATTGAAGCGAATCGTAATATCTCTTTCATTGCAATCATCTAAAGTATAAGTGAAACAAATTACCAGCAAACCCATAAACATTTGATACCCAAAATACATGATTTTAGCAACTAATTTTTGCCACATCTTTTTCTGATTTTGTGTAAGTATATGTGAAGTTTGATAATCTTTTCAGTGTTAGACTATTTTGATTATGAGGACAAGTTTGAAGGCTTTAACATATGACAATCCAGCCTCATAAACCTACTTAAGATGTCATTTTTGACACATTTTGAATTTCTCTAATACATTATCACCACAAACTACACCCACAACTAAGTATGTTTGATTTACAGCATGTAGCCTGAAAAGAGCCTTAAGACATACTAACTAGAGGATAAATAGCCAATTGAATAACATTGGCTAGTCACTTTGTTACATTTGCACGAACGGAAATATATGGAAAAATACTATCAGAGCAATATAACTTATGTGACCCTTTCCTACTTGCCAAAATGTAGTTTGTATTGTATGTGGTCCTCAGTATTGGTATCAAAAAGAAACGTTGAATGTCATGTTTAAAGGAGGAATGCATGTATGAAATTGCACCTTTAATGTTTAATGGATGTATTTATATTTTTGTAAGATGAATATCTATATCACTACTAAAATGGGCTGGTCCCAGTGCAGTATTGAATAAACAAGTATACAGCAAATGTACATTTTTGATATTTATTTGTCGTGGAGGCCCCTGTTTTATTTCATTGTGTTCCTAAAGCAGTATTCACCCCTACAGATATAACAACTAAATGCCCATGAGTTTCCCTGTGATATCCCCCCTAAACATGTGGAATTACCTATATGACAAAGCCTTTTGGGAAAAATCTAATTGAAAATCTTCAGGGATTAATATTTCTTCTTCAATTATTTTTTCATTATCACTTATTGTCAAAAGTGACAGACCATGTGTTACCAGACCAAATGTGATGTACCAATTTCCCGATAAGCGATATAATGTATCAGTCTGAAGTTGAGAAGTAAGAGGGTTTTTACTGTTATCCAGAGAAAGTCCGATACAAGGTCATAGGAGTGGAGATGAAAGTAGTGGAAAGTTGTATGAAGCTAATGGCGCTGGGCGCAACACAGCACAACGGTTAGGAAAGTATGGAAGAGGAATGGATCCATGCGCCAAAATAGGGAGGTAGGCGTACGGATCCATGTCTCAGAGGGAATGGATAGAGATGTAACAGTTATGAAATATGAGGAATATGGGAAGTGAGTAAAAACAATTTAGTGATCGTGTAAATATATAAGTTCACCTGGGAAAAGAAAGAAAAGGTCTGATTTGGAAAATATTTGTTACTGAAATACCATGAAGCTGAGAATATGGGGAATTCAAAAACATTAGTCAGTATTTGCCCCCCAATATGGTACTGAGCAACCCTCTGGGTCATGGACTATTAAGCGTGATCCGCTACATAAAATTAAAGTTATTTCATAATCATATTTGTATGGTTATCAATTTTCCAACTCCTGTGAAATATAATAGCCCACTCCTAAGCTAATATTCTAACCTGACCCCTGGTGGCCAGGATTGGAACTGAACAAAACGTCGCAAAAGAAGCACAAATAGTGAAATCTCCTGATTTTGGATGGTTGAATGTTGACAGGTATGAATTGTATAACTTGGTCAGTCGACGATATTTGCCGAATTACCTAACCAACCGGCAACGTACATGCACAATATCAATTGAACATTCCATAACCCACATGGCCAGTTAAACAATATTCTCTGCATGAGGACTGGACCTATTAAGCGACTGCCCCCCCCCCCCCCTTCCTGACAATTGATAGGGCCTGGCCCCCCCCACCTTTTTTCAGATCATACAATTTGTTCACATCGTCAAACAAAGATTTGTAAAAAACCTAATAAAGCAGCGACTCGTGTCATATTGTCGCATGCTTTTTTGTTTTCAAGTGAGAGTGAAACATGCATTTGCTTGCTTAACCAGTCTCCATTGGAACACTGTTTATTGTGACCCGTTCAAAATATATTTCTATTGTGGCCGGAGGTGCTGTGATGGGGGCAAACAGCTTGTCGGGTAATGGTGAATATGATCAACATTTCCCTTAAATTTGGCTTCACTCTTATCAAGTTTGTTGGTTTATATTATTAGTCAGAAACCTGATACAGTATTCAAATTGAGAGACAAATGCTAGCTTATGGTTTTCTGAAAGTATGTGCATTTGATCCTCCAGTCCTTGTCCAATAAATCCATTATACCTAGAGGTTAGTTTGGTACTATGAATCATGACAGGACAACATGAATACACCATATTTGTTGCATTCTTACACTATAACACCATTACCTTAAAAATAAGTTATTACTATCAATATATTCAGGATGCATTGCAATTCCAACCCCTCACAACATCTCCCCCCACCACAATCTCCCTAATTATGCTCTTGGCCACCCAACACTTTGATGGTCACCCCGGACCCAACCTGCCCCCCCCCCCCCCCCATGATAAATTCCTGGATCCGCCCCTGCATCATGTTAATACACACTATCAATCTGACGCATGACTTTGATTTTTGGCCACTCTGTTTCATAGATTAACTCGCTGCCAAATAAACGGTTATTTGCAACATAAACATTAGGCAATTAGCAGTTATAGCAGTGTTTTGCGTGTAATGTATTGAAAGCCATGGTGGCTTCGGCCAGTTCTAATGTAAACCTTCGGTTAACTGGCCCCCCATGATAAATTCCTGGATCCGCCCCTGCATCATGTTAATACACACTATCAATCTCACGCATGACTTTGATTTTTGGCCACTCTGTTTCATAGATTAACTCGCTGCCAAATAAACGGTTATTTGCAACATAAACATTAGGCAATTAGCAGTTATAGCAGTGTTTTGCGTGTAATGTATTGAAAGCCATGGTGGCTTCGGCCAGTTCTAATGCTAACCTTCGGTTTACACAGGGCAGAGCCCTCGGAGCCGTGAGCGTCCAGGCCGTCGAAAAGGCATTTTGGCATGCTTGAATGGTCTTTTGTTGAAAGAAATTAGAATTATCTAATTATGAGGAAAACTTTATCTCCATGATCAATGCTTTTCATAACAAATCTTTCTTTAGGGTGGAACAAATCGGACACTTGTCTTCCAATATTCCACTATCATGTGGATGCAGGCAAAGAGATCCACTCTCGCTTTACATCCACGTTATATGTTCAAAAGTCCTAGCTGAGACGGTCAGGGGCAATAACTTCACAGCCCATTATTTCTATACCTTTTAATGTAAAGAAATTATAAGCCGTGAAGTTAAATTGGCACAACATGCTGATGATACCGCAGCCTTTTTAATGGGTATGTCTATAGTTTAAATGAATTAATGCTCAATCTCAAGTGGTTTGAAGCGGTCTTGGGCCTTTTATTATTTCCAGAGGGAGCCAGTGACACAAAGTAGTCCATTCTCTCACTCTTAAGCTGTGTATTTGCAGTCATACTTCATTGAAATATTTTTGATCCACAACATGCAAGCTGAAGGAAATCATTTTAAAATCAGAATCGGACTTGGTTGTAAACTTACAGGAGAATCTTTATCAAGTCACATTGTAATATTCAAATAAAAGGAATTCTTTGAAAAAGCAGTATTATTGCAGTACATTTGAATTACTGTATACCATGTTAACATGGCGCCAGTTTAATTGATGCATGCTTTGAGAATTAACCCCTCTGAGGCAGCTGCCTGCCAGGCGCAATAGTGTATATGCGCAAAATTATCACTGTATACAGTAACCAAAAAGAAGTATTAACCCTTCCCTATACTCTAAAAGTTATATGTTAACATTTACCCTATTTGGAGGCAGCTGAGCTGCACCTGATTTGGGTCAACTTTAGTCCTGACATATGTGTACCAGGTTAAAGGTTCCAACTTCAATGGCAGTACAGGTACAGCATTACTTTTGTGAAGTGGGAAAATGTTTTCCTGCCTAGGGTTAGATGTAACCTGATGATCGATATGGGGTTAACATTTATTTTGAGGGGCGAGGCAAGTCATAATCATTATGGTGGTGCATGACCTTTAACATCTACTAATATCAAGTATGATATAAGATACATAACACAAACATCTACAATAAAACTGCAACAGCAGTCAAGTTAGTAATAAGTTTATTCTTTGTTGTCTAAACAGGGCTTATACAGTTCTTTGCCTGCATGCTTTCTTCTTCTCTATCTTTCTCTTCTCCTTTAATACAAAATGGTGTTGGTGGTTGTACAACGGCTGCTGTTTTTATGTGTACACACTGAAACATGATACGGATCTGAATTGACTTTAATTGCGTCAGATTTTAAGATTATTTCTACAACATAAAAATCAACTGCCGAAACGTGATTAAATATACTAACTTATGGTACTGCATGTTCTATATGTAAGAAGAACACACCGAGTATAAATGTAAAAACTCCAATGTTACAAACAACACTTAGTCACATACTGTTCGGAAATGTGTATGAAACCAGATGCAATATTCCTACATAGTATCTCTAAAACCTCCCAGTACAGCCCTCTTAAAAATCCAACCTCAAACTGCCCAACTACGACTAAAGTAAATTAAAACTGTTATCTAGGTCACTGGTTACTGTGGTTGTTTGTTTGATGTTATCACCATGTCCAGTAGAAACGTGGCCTTTGATTGATATGTGAGACAGGAAGTATGGCACTTAAGGAATAGAAGTCTATAAAGCTAGTACATAGAAGATGCCCCATTTAGATGCACATTTAGTCACACTTTCTGATCTCATTTAAAAATTTTGAATTGGTGTACATGTATTCTATGCTTAAGTAAAGTAGGAAATTTCTTGTTTGGGTGTATGAAGTCTGGAAATATGTTTAGCTGAACCTCCTTCAAACATTAATCCAAAACTGGCAATGGTATTTTACGACATTCACTGAAATGGGGTAAACCTTTCCTTAAAAAGTTGAGGTTCACTCAAAAAGTGTAGGTTCTCTGCTGGAGGTGTACCTTGACGTTTCAAGCAGGTTATCATTTATATGGGAAGATGCTCACCTATCAATAACTGATTAATGCAATGTTCACCCATGTCATACAAAGGTTAATCATTTTCAGAGCAATGAACCTCCAAACTACTGTAGTTGAATCCTTACTGATCCTTCGTACAGTGTACTTACCATGATGTAATATGTATCATATTTGGTCATCATTACTTGTAACAAATACAAAAGTTCTTATTGTAGATTTAATCTTTAGTAGTTAATGGTGATATTTATAATTCTATAATAAAGTATTACCAAAATGGGCTGGTCCCAGTGCCGCATGAAATAAACAAGTGTACAATGAATCCATGTTTTAATCATTTAATTGTCCAATAGAATATAACTGGTTTCAAAGTGACAACACCATACCTTTTGAATTGCAGTTTTAGTGCCCCAAGGATCGCAAAAACTACAGAAAGCATTGCCGAAAAAAACAAGATACATTCAAAATAGAATAGTATTCAATTACAAATATAATAGAAGAACGAGTGAATAGATCCCAGATATTTTCACTTTCCGACCTTGAGAAAATGTAAATTAACTGTTCTAAAAGTGGAGGAAAGCAATCCTATGATCAGTCATAGAATTGATCAATCAGAGTCTAGGATAGCTAAAAAAAGTGTAACATGTGTGTGAGTAAATGAAAAATGCTACTGTAAATTGAAACTAGTACCTCCAGGAGGTAAACCATTAATTGCTTTATCATACTGGATGAACTAGCCATACAGGGTGATTCATATAAGTAAATGGATTAAGATAGATATAGACAAGACTACTGTCATATTTGCAGTTTCCACTCTAACACATTTTCAGACCAAATTTTCAAAAGGTAGCAATAAGCAAGTAGTACCTCCCATTTCACCTCCCAATCTCATCCACGCTTTAAGAGTTCCTGTAAAATTGTTGTTTTTTAGGGAATTTCGTTTTTCGTCACATTGTTTGCCATATTGTGGCTAATTCGTGACTAGCCAGTTGTAAGAAGTGGAGGACACCGGAGTATCCGACGAAAACCACCGCCTAACCCCAAGTCACATGCCTAGATCGGGATTCGAACCCATGCAGTGGTGAGAGATAGCGTGCAGATGCCTTAGACCACACGGCCATCAGAGCAGGTCTGAACCTAAGATCCTTTTTAAATTAAGAATGAATTTATAAAACATTTGAAGAAGATTATTTATATTGATGTGATCAACATTTCTCCTCTAAATATTTTCACAGATATGCATGCTTTTGACTGAAAGATTTTACCTAAACTATCAGTCTGGTTATAAATACTTTTATCAATTCGTACCTGATTTTGTACATGGTTTCCGCCCGCAGGACGGGTACTTTTCTAGTATATATATATATATATATATATATATATATATATATATATATATATATATATATATATATATATATATATATATATATATATATATATATATATATATTATATATATATATATATATATATATATATATATATATATATATATATATATATATATATATATATATATATATATACTAGTATATATATATATATATATATATATATATATATATATATATATACCATCTGCTGGAAGATTGCATTGAATAACAATACATGTATATATATATATATATATATATATATATATATATATCAATATATATCAATATATATATATATGTATATAAATATATATATATATATATATATATATATATATATATATATATATATATATATATATATATATATATATATATATATATATATATGTATGTATAAATATATATCAATATATATATCTATCTATATATATATATATATTTCTGAATTACCACAAAATTGTATTCCAGCTTAGAAATTTACAATGACCCAAAGGTTTGTGGTAAAACCAGGAAATGGAAAAACATATCAATATTTTTTACATTTTTATAATCATTTGAATTATTCAATTGGCCTTCTGAAGCTAAATCAATTATTTTAGCTTCAACTTCTTAAATTCACCCTATTTTGGATGAATATTTAAGTTGTGATCTACATGTTTTGCAATAGGCCCAGTCTTCCTTCCATTTTAAGAACGTCTGCTCCAACGAGTTGATCAGGCTGTCAGAATGGAGGCAACTCCTAAAGAATCACGCTTCTCGAGCTCAAAGGATGATGATGTAACAAATCTTTTGTTATCAAAGTACGCAACAAACATCATGAAGGCCAATGAAAGGGCACACAGGACATTCTGTACATATCTGAAGCAGAAGAATTATGGAGATGGCAACGATTGTTTGTCACCTGTCACCCTGTCATAGCAGAGAATGAGCATTAGGCATAACATCAAGCAAATTAGGCACTTTGGTGAGTACGATATCAATTTGTATTGCACTCTTGCACAAGGCGCTTGCGTGCAATATCATTTTCCAGGGTGCAATAAAAATTGATATGGCACTCACCAAAGTGCCATAGATTTAAATGATATTTAACAGCTATTGGGGAAAATGTGACAATCAAATCGCATGTGGAGTGCATATATGGTCTGACAACCTAGATCAAAACTCATCAAATATTGCAATATTGAAAAATAATTTCAGGTGAATTTTTAGGAGGTTCCTGTAACATATAACGTCTGATATCAGTTTGTTACCAAAATGTACAAACATATGACCATGTGCAAAATCAGGTACGAATTGATAAAAGTATTTATAACCAGACTGATAGTTTAGGTAAAATCTTTCAGTCAAAAGCATGCATATCTGTGAAAATATTTAGAGGAGAAATGTTGATCACATCAATATAAATAATCTTCTTCAAATGTTTTATAAATTCATTCTTAATTTAAAAAGGATCTTAGGTTCAGACCTGCTCTGATGGCCGTGTGGTCTAAGGCATCTGCACGCTATCTCTCACCACTGCATGGGTTCGAATCCCGATCTAGGCATGTGACTTGGGGTTAGGCGGTGGTTTTCGTCGGATACTCCGGTGTCCTCCACTTCTTACAACTGGCTAGTCACGAATTAGCCACAATATGGCAAACAATGTGACGAAAAACGAAATTCCCTAAAAAACAACAATTTTACAGGAACTCTTAAAGCGTGGATGAGATCGGGAGGTGAAATGGGAGGTACTACTTGCTTATTGCTACCTTTTGAAAATTTGGTCTGAAAATGTGTTAGAGTGGAAACTGCAAATATGACAGTAGTCTTGTCTATATCTATCTTAATCCATTTACTTATATGAATCACCCTGTATGGCTAGTTCATCCAGTATGATAAAGCAATTAATGGTTTACCTCCTGGAGGTACTAGTTTCAATTTACAGTAGCATTTTTCATTTACTCACACACATGTTACACTTTTTTTAGCTATCCTAGACTCTGATTGATCAATTCTATGACTGATCATAGGATTGCTTTCCTCCACTTTTAGAACAGTTAATTTATATTTTCTCAAGGTCGGAAAGTGAAAATATCTGGGATCTATTCACTAGTTCTTCTATCATATTTGTAATTGAATACTATTCTATTTTGAATGTATCTTGTTTTTTTCGGCAATGCTTTCTGTAGTTTTTGCGATCCTGGTGCACTAAAACTGCAATTCAAAAGGTATGGTGTAATCACTTTGAAACCAGTTATATTCTACAGGACAATTAAGTGATTAAAACATGGATTCATTGTACACTTGTTTATTTCATGCGGCACTGGGACTAGCCCATTTTGGTAATACTTTATTATAGAATTATAAATATCACCATTAACTACTAAAGATTAAATCTACAACAAGAAATTTCCTATTTTACTTAAGCATAGAATACATGTACACCAATTCAAATTTTTTAAATAAGATCAGAAAGTGTGACTAAATGTGCATCTAAATGGGGCATCTTCTATGTACTAGCTTTATAGACTTCTATTCCTTAAGTGCCATACTTCCTGTCTCACATATCAATCAAAGGCCACGTTTCTACTGGACATGGTGATAACATCAAACAAACAACCACAGTAACCAGTGACCTAGATAACAGTTTTAATTTACTTTAGTCGTAGTTGGGCAGTTTGAGGTTGTATTTTTAAGAGGGCTGTACTGGGAGGTTTTAGAGATACTATGTAGGAATATTGCATCTGGTTTCATACACATTTCCGAACAGTATGTGACTAAGTGTTGTTTGTAACATTGGAGTTTTTACATTTATACTCGGTGTGTTCTTCTTACATATAGAACATGCAGTACCATAAGTTAGTATATTTAATCACGTTTCGGCAGTTGATTTTTATGTTGTAGAAATAATCTTAAAATCTGACGCAATTAAAGTCAATTCAGATCCGTATCATGTTTCAGTTTGAACACATAAAAACAGGAGCCGTTGTACAACCACCAACACCATTTTGTATTAAAGGAGAAGAGAAAGATAGAGAAGAAGAAAGCATGCAGGCAAAGAACTGTATAAGCCCTGTTTAGACAACAAAGAATAAACTTATTACTAACTTGACTGCTGTTGCAGTTTTATTGTAGATGTTTGTGTTATGTATCTTATATCATACTTGATATTAGTAGATGTTAAAGGTCATGCACCACCATAATGATTATGACTTGCCTCGCCCCTCAAAATAAATGTTAACCCCATATCGATCATCAGGTTACATCTAACCCTAGGCAGGAAAACATTTTCCCACTTCACAAAAGTAATGCTGTACCTGTACTGCCATTGAAGTTGGAACCTTTAACCTGGTACACATATGTCAGGACTAAAGTTGACCCAAATCAGGTGCAGCTCAGCTGCCTCCAAATAGGGTAAATGTTAACATATAACTTTTACAGTATAGGGAAGGGTTAATACTTCTTTTTGGTTACTGTATACAGTGATAATTTTGCGCATATACACTATTGCGCCTGGCAGGCAGCTGCCTCAGAGGGGTTAATTCTCAAAGCATGCATCAATTAAACTGGCGCCATGTTAACATGGTATACAGTAATTCAAATGTACTGCAATAATACTGCTTTTTTAAAGAATTCCTTTTATTTGAATACAACAATGTGACTTGATAAAGATTCTCCTGTAAGTTTACAACCAAGTCTGATTCTGATTTTAAAAGGAGGGTTTTTTAGGGGGGCGCATACGTTCGTTATCAAAATTTAAAGATACCCCTAAAGCACTGATTTCTGGCCAAAAAAGCACCCTTATTTTAATAAAACGATGGTTTTTCCACGAAATAAACACCCCTTCTTTTATCAAAACACTGACATTGGATGAACGGGAACACGTATTTTAACTTAAGATTTTATAATCCTCTGCTTGTTTAGCGGCAGCAAGTGGCGGCAGAAAACTCGGAAGCCCAGTCACTTCAGGAGTCACTCGGCGTCAGAGCCGCGTATATTTCGTGGATTGTAAGGGAATTTTGACCCCCATACTTCGTACCTGGGTACAAAAAAGTACCCTTCTTTTACAAAATCGCGGACATGCGGAGATCTTAAAAAAAGACCCCTTCTTCCGCGAAATACGTAACGAAGGTGCGGCCCCCCTCTGTACCTGAGTGCCCCCCCCCCCTGGGGTCAGCCCGCTTCCATTTTTCACTTGAAAATTTGTTGTTTTAGAGTGTAATTGTACAAGACTACGAAGCACGTTTGTTCCACCATTTTATGGATTGGCTCGCACACAATTCTAACATTTCATTCAAACTTTCCAGTGAAGTTCTTTAGATTGCGCCCATTATAATGTTTTTTAAAGGGTCCCCTTGATATAAGGGCGCCACCTACAGTGTAATATTAATATATTCTAATCTTTACATTGAGTAAAGTGGCTCCATCTACAGGTTGTTTGGGTAAATCATTTTTTAATTGTCACAATGATTTTGCACTGCATAACTGATAAAAGGGAAATTGTCTTAGTTCTTTAAATATCCATTAGGGGCGCTTTCACTAAGATTCATATTCCTTAATTTGCTCTTACCTGAATGAATCACAAATATACCTCATGAAATGAGAAATATATATGATTTAGTCTAAATCATGGATATTCACAATTCGTCAACCCATTTTGGATATTACTAAATGAACTTTGAACATGTCTAAATCATTTGCGAATATCCTTGATCCAATTTTTAAATACTCAAAATGGTCGATTTGAATACCCATAAGTAAATGAAAGAATATTCCTATATCACAGTGGATTTTTAACATTTCAAAAATATTAACACCTTAATCATATAGCTACATACCAACTTCATAAAGCTCCCTCTCCCGCCGATTTGACTTGAGATGTACATGTCCTACAAAGAGCATTTGTTGTTTCTTATTTTTCAATATCGTAAGTTATACTATTTAAATTTAAATGTCTCAAGTCGTATGGCTTTAGCTTCAAATGTCCAATATATACCACTTGCCCTATCTCACTGTATCTTTGCCTGATTGCAGGCGTGTGCTTTTTGGTGTTATTTTTGGGCGCTTTGAAGTAGGCATTTCTTAGACAACGGTTTTCTAGGTGGGCATGGCCAACTTTGATTGTAGCCAGCACCTACAGCGCTTAGACGGCAGACTCTGTAATTGAAATGAGAGGGAAAGTCCCTAATGCAACATTTCCCCGATTTTCAGGTGGCAACTTTGAACAGGTTCATATATGTACCAGGGACTTCAATACCGGGATTCGTAACAATGCTGGCGCCCCATTTGCTCACTATAGTTTGACAGACGGTCATGCCAAGTCTCCCCAATTCCCGAGATTTCGCGCGATTTCTTCCGAGATTTGAACCGCCATGCTGAAGGTGCAGCTAGTAAGTTCACTCCAGGAGCAGTGTTTTAACGTCTACTGACTTCTTTGAAGAAAGGCACTCGCCGAGATGAATGTGAGTTCTGTTTGAATACCAAAGAAGGAAAGATAATTGCTATTAACGCATATTTTCTGTAAGTGGACTGAAGAATACCTGCTCTAGAATGTTGTAGAATGCAGCTAACTTCTGACTGTCCATAGTAGTAAATTTGCTCCTCATATATGTATTGCTCTAGTTCAGAAACCAACAACTCTTTGTTGGTATAAACCAGAAAATATGAAAACTAAGAAATCAATATAAGAAGCAGGCCTATTTTAAGGTATTGTATCAATTCATAGAATTATACTCTTGTCACGTTTTATGAGCCCATTTTGGTAACAATGGGATTGTAGGTTCTGCCATTTTGTTTTCTAAATTGTGCCATTGGTGGACTGAAATATTTTTTTATTATATTTCAAGTTCTCATTCCCCTAATAAATTTACCTCACCAGATAGACCAATGTTTTCCCTATTTATTAGTTGTTGTATTCTCGTCCAAATTTGCTAATCCTACAGATATTCATAGCTTTAAGTTGGGGAAGTAGTCTTCACATCTAACACTGAGGATGATGAGTGCTATCGAGGTCTAGTTAAAGGCTCCACCTCAAAATGTACCTTAGAGCAGTTTAATCATATATCAAGTTGTATCTTGAGACAGCTAGAGACTTGGGTGAGATTTGGGGGTGGCCATCTTGCCCATTGCTTTGATCAGCAGGTTAAATGGACCTCTTGTGATCTAAAACATGTGAAAAATGGACTTTACCTCTTTGAGAGGCTCAACAATAGGGACACTCTGATAAGATGAAGGTAAGGACTTTTGTTTACTTTGCTTAATTGATGTTAGCGTAATTACAATACAAGTATTTCGGAGGTTCAATTGGGGACTCTAATTCACTTGTGATATGACTAAATATCAGTCATCTCAGTAAATTTCCCCTTCTGTGCTGGTTTAATTCCATGAGAAACCAACAATTTCAAGTTGGTATATGAGGTTAAAAAGTGACTTGTGGTTAGGTATTCTTAAAAGGATTTGGAGGAACCAGACTATCGGCAAGTTTGAGTGGTCAAAGAGCCCCCTCACCTAACACACCCTAGCTAAAATGATACGTTTGTGCTTAGTCTGGAAATCAAATGCCAAGAGTGTAATTCTGTATCTGTCTGTTAAAAGCAGACAGGATGCTAATCAGACCATACCTTTATGACACCAATCAGCTTACCGGTATTTCCTCCTAAAGACCAGAGGAAGCAAAAGACAGATTTACAATTGCCCTAGAATACCTTGGTCAGTTATCTAATGATTTTCCTTATAGTACAGTCCTAAGAAATATTATTTCGTTAAGCCACATTCAACATAAGATAAGATATAATTCAGGCCTGTCTCTCTTTTACAACAACGCCCTCAACATCCAATACAAGAGAAAGTAAATAACCCTGTGGTATACACAGGAAGTGGTAATAAGTAGATCAGTCCACATGCTCAGCTGAGCCAGGTTGAGCCCCTGGAAATGAGTGGGGTACAGATAAGAGCTCATTTGCATAACAATAGTGTCTGACTGGTGTAGGAAGTATTATTATTAAATCTTTCTATAGAAATGAGTTAATTTTTCTCTTATCTCAGGAAGAAGGCATCCTACTTAAAATCCAAGACACTACATGTATGAACTTGGCGTTCTGACCCGCTGAAAAAATAATATTTTACATTTTCTCAATAAAACTCAGACATTTAAGAAAAGATAAATGAAAGTAGCATTGAGAGGTAGCTAGAAAATATGTAGTTTACTGGGTGTTACAATCCCCCAAATGGTGTTAATGAAGAAAATGCTAACTTATGTCCTTAGTGCCGGACCCACCTTTACAGGAAGCCAGTCGGTCATTTAGATTCTGATGAAATCGCGTCAGCAAAAGCATCGTTAGGGAAATATTTGGTGGAGAAATGTAAATTACAACATTACCAATAATACTCATTCAAATATTTCATTAAATCATTCTGAATTACTAGTACATAGTTCTTGTCAAAAGTACCATAGTTCCTGAAGACAATTTCTGGAAAGACTGTTAAGCATTATTAATTAGGTTAAGAGGATACCCGATATACAAAGTGAGCGACCTCTACTGACTAAGAATTGTGTCATTATTGCCGTTCTGCACATGCGCAGTGAAGGCACATTTTAAATACTGGCGTGTGCATTCCTTTGATGTAGCAGTTTTTCCCGGGAATTGTAAAGAGCCAAAATCCCAACTGCCATCACATGAAACAATTAATATACACTCAAAATGGTTCATAACTGGCCGGAGAGTGGTAGAACTGTTTGATTTGATGGCAAGAAGGTTATTGGAAATGGACGTCAGCCTATTGTAGGAACTGCAGGGTAAAATTTTCTGCAGGCGAGAGTTTGAAAAGAGACTAGAAGAGGAGGAAACTTACTCTGCTCATATGATTAGTTTGAATATGCGGAAGCAAGAGAGAAGGGTATTTATTTGAAAAGTAATAAGTGGTAGTAGTAGTAGTAATAACATATTGTTATTATTATTATTGTTTTTATTATTGACGCATGCGCAGGTAGCAACATATGATTAGTTTGAATATGCGGAAGCAAGACAGATGGGTATTTATTTGAAAAGTAATAAGTGGTAGTAGTGGTAGTAATAATATATTGTTATTATTATTATTGTTTTTATTATTGACGCAGGTAGCAACTTAGGGCAGATAGTGGCAAACCTAAATTAGTTTATAATTCCCTGGAGAACAAAAAATAATAACTAAGATGAATAAAAACAAGTGGATATGAAACTAGCCGGTAAACCTGAACAGGCTGGCTGTGGTGAATATTACAAAAGTCACGTTCTGACATGTTGGCGCTAGTTTCTCTGTAATGTAAACGATATGAGAGCTCTCATTTGTCTCTGTCTCCTAGTGACGTCTCACATGGGATATATTCGAAACCCCTGCCATAGCCAGGCCTTCACTCTAGCGCATTAAGTAGTTGGTGTGATGCTACATATCCATTCTTTTATTCATATAAGATAATGATGATGATTATAATAATGATAAATATATAATGATGATAATAACAGAAATAAAAATGATAATGATAATAATCAATATGTATATATATATATATATATATATATATATATATATATATATATGTATGTATGTATGTATGTATATATATATATATATATATATATATATATATATATATATATATATATATATATATATATATATATATATATATATATGTATATATATATATGATCCTGCCTCTAATCGACTTAACAAGGGTGGGGATGGGGGGGGGCGGGGGGGGGCAGAGTAGACAAGAAGGGTTTTGGTGGTATCAGGTTCCTGAAGCCTGTTCTCCATTTGTGGCCTTGTTCTCCATTCGCTGCCCTCATGTTTAAGAAAAATCTAGATTTAGAGATTTTTTCTATTACTTCACCAACTTCCTACAATATTGAAATGTTCTGTATGAAATGATGGTATCGTGGCGCCCCCTAGCTTGAAAACAAGATGGTTGACCCCCAGTTTTTAAATTGTATTCTGAATATATATGGTCCTACAAACAATTTCAACAAGTTTAAGAAAAATCTAGATGTGGATATTTTTTCTATAACTTCACCAACTTCCTGCAATATTAAAGTGTTTTGTATGAAATGCTGGAATTGTGGTGCCCCCTAGCTTGAAAACGACATGGTTGACCCCCAGTTTTAAAATTGTTTTCTGAATATATATGGTTCTAAGAACAAGTTCAACAAGTTTATGAAAAATCTAGATGTTGGGATTTTTTCTACAACAGCAGCAACTTCCCACAATTCGGTGGTACCACAGGTGAACTTGCCAGAGTAGCGCCCCCTAGAATGCCAACAAAGCAATGGAACCACATTTCTTTGAATTGGGAATCAAAATATATATACTGAAGAATATTTTTCAGCATTATCATTTTTTTCTCTCGTTTTACTTCTCTGTAATTTCATCACGAAAAGCTGTGATTTTTGAACACCTGTCTAAAATACCCTGAAGGGAGCGCCTGTTTTGGGGGGAATGAAACCCCCCATCCCTTAATCTTTTTATAGTTTTGAGGAGAGGATGGTCTAACGAATCTCTGTACTAAGTTTCGAAGAAATACGTTGTTTAAGCGAATTGTCGTGCATGCCCTTAAGATGTTATAGTGGAAGACAACCCTGGGAACATAACGGAACATTCAGTAAAAATGAAATGGGATACTGGCGTTGACAACAATGATGTCATCTTTGATATTTCAAGATTTTGTTTTTCTTATCAAAACGTATCCGCCTAAAATCATTTTTGGATATATTCTTTCTGCATTTCTAGAAACCTTTCTGCACCCAAATTAAACAGGACTAAGTGTTGAAAATATCTAAAGCCATATATGGTCATACATCTACCTTAAAATCATGAATTTCGAACGATTAAAATATCTATCTTATGGCTATCTGAAATGGCACGCGACGGACTTCCGCGTCAGACAAAAGGGTTTACGAGTTTACAAAACTCTTTTTTGAACCAAGTGACGTTATGAAATGCGAACTCTGACGTCACAAAATGAAAGACAAACTCAATAATGTTTAATACAGGCGCCATTTTGATAATTGAAATACATTTCATTAATGTCTTACCTAAGACAGAAATATTCACGTGTACTGATTTACAAACTTATATATGTAGAAAAGAGATTATTTGAGTAAGCTATTTCGTTTCACATTCGATGACGTCATTCAACTACATACTTGAATGATCCCCGTGGGTCCGGCGAACCGTGATTGCTGCATCCTAACTAAAATTGACTCAGTCTTACACAAAAAAAGTGTATTGTCAAGTAGGGTATAAATTGAGGACCGAAGCTATGGCTTTCAGTATAGACTTGGAGGGTATAAAAGCAGAAGCACACCTTTACACACAGCTGAGCAGATTTACAATGGTGCGGGCACCGACATTGGCCCTATTGGCAGTAGGCCTATTGGCAGCTAACTCTCTCACTCACCCGCTTCGGGGCAAAATTAACAGCGCACAAAAAGAGGAACTCATGGTAAGTGGTATCCCTATTGATATAACAAGTGAGTGCAGTGGTAGTCAGAGGCATTATAGAATATACAACATTCAAGGACAATGATTCTTATATTAGTATGGGACATTACTGTTGCGATCATGTTTTACTTGTTTAATTAGGGAATAAGGGTTAAGATTCAAAGAGCGAGTGCATAATTCTCCTTACAAACTTTTAAGTGAATGTATTTGTGAGAACTATCGTAAAATGAGCTTTCATACAGGAAACCTATATTGTAATACATATTTGCGCAGATGTTGAAAATAACACACCCATTGACAAACATAAACTGTGTCATTGTGATGGTCTTTATACGAAATATGATACGGTACGCTTGATTATGTACGTTTGGTACCTTGAAATTCAGTATCTTTTTTATAGAAAACTTTTTATAATAAACATCTGTCAGCAGCCATTTGCGTATGTTATACGGAGACACAAGGTACTGTCTATGGGTTTCAGCTGAGTACTTTACCTGTTTCAGTTTCTGTGACGGTCCCACTTGGCACGATGAGAGTACCAGTGGTTTGTTGTTCATATAATAGTACATTTTTAGGTTTAGAGGGAATCATAGATTGCTCAGCGTGAGCACGTTCTACCAATCATAGGAAGACTGCGATCATAATTTATTAGTGTCAAATATATAATTTCACTACAAAAGAAATTCCCCGAAACTCTGAAGATGTGTGTTGTAATGATGCGTGTTAAGATAAAGGTATAGACGAATGCAATAGTATGCAGGGATTAACCCATTCACGCCCAGACTTTTTATTGTATCTATGATAATTTTGAAAATAATCTAAGAATGAAGTCTGAATTCAAGAGCTGTTTGAAAATGTTTCCCGGAAAATGCTCACAAACATATTCTTTTCAAAATATTCAGGAACTTTTGGGGGCTTAAGACAAGAATCTTTTGCTATGTATTACATACATATATTCTCCTCTGAAGAGAGGGAAGCAGATTTAGGGTGTCTAAGATCTGTAGACAATCATAAAAACAAGCAAATGTTGTGAATTTATCATGGAACTCATGGATGACTATAAAGACTTTTTATTTCATGTTTGTTTATTTGTTTGTTTTCAGGCAAAGTTGAGTCATCTTGGTTACAGCGCTCCCAATCACCTTCCGGCCAGTTTCTCTTCAGATCCCACAACTGCCAACACCGCCATGACTGCAATGCTGACAGAATACCAACAGTTTCATCATCTGCCAATCACAGGTAAGAGAACGCATTGTTATAAACTCATAATCCATGCACTATTAGATAGGTCAAAGCATGGCAGTCTGGTAATTGTACAAATCCCCTCGGATGCCATCTGATGACAATTATGCATATCTAAATCCCCCCTAGTGGTGATGGGATGAACTAAACATTACATTTTTGAATCTATGCTATAGTTGTAACCAAATCACCCTGTAGATGGCACAATCATACTCAAAGGCTAGCATAGGGAACCCCCCCCCCCCCCTTTTCAAAAGGGAATTGTTCTAGGAATCGTTTTGAAAGTTGGTTAAATAAAATATCAGAGATCAACGATTTTCCTAAAAGTAAATGCCTTCTCCAAAGGTCTACGTTGTTCTAATTTAAGAAAAGCCATTTTATGTATATCATTTAATACGATATGAACGGATGCTAACTATACACAGTGTCGCCACCTATTTCCTCAGCAACCATGGGAAGGAAGTACTATAAGTGCATTTATTTTTAGATTTGAAATCCGCCTTCGGAAAGCAGAAATAAATGAATGATAAATTGAACTCAATGGCACTATTACTTGGATATAAAGCTCTTCATAGTAGTTTATGGGGTTAACATGTGGTCAATACGACCATTTATCCTCGTCACTAAATCTACCCTCCAATGACCCAATACCAATATCACTTCCCAGAATAATACAACCATTTACCCCAATTACTATATCTACCCTCATATCTATCAATACCAATATCAATATTTTCCAGGTGAATACGACCAAGCCACACAGGAAGAAGTGGAAAGGCCTCGCTGTGGACTCCCAGACAAAAAATCTGGTGATTCTTCAAGAAAGCATATATTTGCTACCCCAGAGTTTAAGTGGCCCTCTGACAAATCTACTCTTACCTATCGTTTTAACAACACAACCCCTGATCTACCAGAGAGCGAGGCCAGGAGCATTGTAGTATTAGCATTTAAGGTATGTCACATCAATACTTATTACAAGCATTGTTATTATTATTGTTATTATCATCATTATTATTTTTATTATTATTATTATTACTATTATGATTATTACTATTACTGTTATTTATCAATGATAATAATAATACTAATAATTATATAATGATGGTGATAACAATATCATTATCAATAATAATGATAATAATGATAATAATAACAAGTAAGTAATGAATCACTTGACATTCACACATACAATTATCATCCTAGTGTAAATGGTATATCATTATATGAGGATACTATTACCATTTCATATCTCCATCTTGCAAATAGTCTTGATCTATTTCATCAGTACCTTAATTCATCCTTATCTTGTCTTGATGACAGAATACATTATGATTTTGTATCTGAATATAGGGAACCTTCATGATGATTTTTTCTTCCAGGCGTGGTCAGATGTGACTAAACTATCTTTTGTTGAAGAGACAGACAGCACAGTGTTTGCAGATATTGAGATTGTATTTGGTAATATTAATTCTGCCAACAGTCTCCACCCTGTGGCGTTCACAAGTCAAGATTCCACCTTTGAACAGAGCACACTTGCCCATGCCTTCATTCCAACTAATCCCTACTCCAGAACTGGAGCAGGTCGCCTAACTGGTGATGTTCATTTCAATGATGCCAACAGGTGGATCAGGCCTGACTGTGAAGGTAAGAACAACGGGTTATGACCTACATACATACTAAATACATTCTCTTAGTTACTGAATGCCATGCTAAATTTAGTTTTGAAAATTTTATTTTTTGAAAAATAAAAAATCATAGAAAATTCATGCAAAAGTATTATTTCATTGAATATCCTACTTTTTGTATTAAGGAGCACATTTTAAATAGATTACTATGGATAACTGCTTTAGATTAATATTCATATTCTGTGGGTTAGTATATCATAAGTGTCTTTAAAAGGCAAATATAAGCTTAGCAATGTGCAATGTTAGATGTTAATTTACTGTCAAAATAAAACTAATCTAATGTGTAGGTGGTATATTTGAATCAAATTCAAACATAGTATCAGCTGGAGTGGAGGAAGTAGCTTTAGAAGAATGCAGGCAATAATGATAGTAGAATTATATATTACTTATTTTTGTTTATTTTTCAGGAAGTGGAATTGATCTTCGTTGGGTAGCAATACATGAGATTGGTCATTCCCTTGGTCTTGACCACTCATTTGTTCGGGACTCTATTATGTTCCCAAGCTACATTTCCTGTGTACCAAATGTCAATCTTCATAGTGAAGACATTGCCCTTATACAGTCACTCTACGGTGTGGCGACGCCTCCATCTACATCAAATACTGTTACAACCACTTCAACTGTACCAACAACCACTACAACTCTTTCAAAAACCACTATAACTGTACCAATGACCACTATAAGTGTACCAACCACTACTACACCTGTAGCAACAACCACTACAACTGTGCCAACAACCACTACAACTGCACATACAACCACTACAACTGTACCAAAGATAACTACAACTGTTCAAACAACCACTACAACTGTACCAACAACAACTACACATGTACCAACCACCCCTACAACTATAGCAACAACCACTACAACTGCACATACAACCACTACAACTGTTCCAACAACCACTACAACTGTACCAACGACCACCACAACTATACCGACAACCACTACAACTGTGCCATCAACTACTACAATTGCACCAAAGACAACTACAACTGTTCCAACAACCACTACAACTGTACCAACGATCACTACAACTGTACCAATGATAACTACAACTGTACCAACAACCACATCAACTGTACCAACGACCGCTACAAATGTATCAACAACCACTCCATCTGACTCAACAACAACCACTATCGCCCCATCATCTACCACAACCGTTCCAATGAGCACTACAACTGTACCAAAAGCTACTTCAAATGTACCAACAACCACTACCCAGTCACCGGGTGATCTACCTAATGTCTGTGAGGGAAACTATGATGCCACGATGAAACAGCAAGATTGTGTTTACATATTCAAAGGTGAGTCCTACTTCATAACACAGTTCTTGTCATAAACCTCTTTTCCTACTACTGCTACTACTACAACTACTACTTCTGCTGCTGCTGCTGCTGCAGCTTTTGTAGCTATCAAATCTGCTAATACTTCTACTACTACTACTGCTACTGCTACTACTGCTACTGCTACTACTACTACTACCACTGCTACTAATACTACTACTACTACTACTACTACTACTTAATCTACTGTCACACCAACAATAAACTACTAAAACTAAAATTTGCATAAAGAAAAGTAGTAGAATTTGCATAGTAGCATTCATAATTCTATCCAGAAACATAACACGAAGGTTCTTTTTCAGGTGAATATGTCTGGGCTTTAACATACACATATGGTGAGGTGAGTGAGTGGACTGTGCGTAGTGGTTATCCAAAGATGATAAATGAAGTGTGGCCAGGAGCCCCCACATCTATTGATGCTGTAACATCAGTTGACGTTTGGTACAGAAATACATCAAATAACACATATGTTAACCACAGACTCACCTACTTCTTCAAGGTAAGGCACAATTTATGTGATATTCAGGTCAACCATAAGCGAAGTTATTATGATTGATGTGTGCTGATATCAGAAAATGATGTTAGTCGGGCCAAAATCACTTTGACAATAACATTTTCATTCTGTTTGCATTTCAAGATCGGTTTATTTGCTATCCTTTCCTTCTTGATGTCTCTTCTTACTGCCTAAGCTCAAAAATATGCCTCAAGGCATGTGGAAAAGTTACCAATAACATAAAATAAGTCAGAAAACAAGAAAAAGTGTCAATAATCTGAATCCCAATCTCTAATGCCGCATATTCTAAATGGACCATCTTTTCTTTCAGGGATCGCAAGTGAGTGTTTTTGAATCAGATAGTCCTCATTATGAGAATGTATGGACAACCCCAGTGTTGAGAAATGGCTACCCCAAAACAATTAGCGAAGAATTCAGCTGCTCTAATAATGCAGAAGATGTTGTTGTTCCTGAAGCCTACCAGAGCAATATCAATGCTGCAGTTTCCAATTTACAGAAGGAAGCATCAGGCTAAAGATATATGCAATTCTCAAGATATCTTCTCCAATGACTGTAAATGCCGAAGAAGAAGGGCACCTTTTCATCTTGTAAAAGGCAGGAAGGTATGGCAGGCCTTTTCAAATGAGGAGACAGAAATCAGTAGTAAAAGTAGCAAGGAAGAGGAGCTAAGAATTGATAGTGCCTACCGTTCGAGCTCCCAGAACATAGCGTTGTTCTCTGGTAACCAGGTGCATTCTTACAATAGTCGGAAAAACAATATCTTCTTGAGTGAGAACATTTCTGACTGGTACTTCCCTCAATGCAACACTGAGCACAGGAGACGAAGCATGGACAGCCACTCTGCTCAGAGAGGTGATAACAAAGAGGTAGAGGAGGAGCAAGTTGTCGCACGTGAATCCATGTTTGTTCCAGTGGTCCATTCTTTCAATCTTTAGCTGTGTATTTGTAGCCATGTTCCACTGAAATATTATCATCAGTACAACAAAAGTCAGCTGCATGACGGTATAAGTGGTTTCATGCATTACTTCCAGGGGAGCCACTGCCACAAAGTGGTCCTTTCTGTTAAGTTCCATATTTGTAGCCATGCTCCAGTAAAACAGTATCATCAAAATAATAAAACAGTTTGATGCCCATGACATGATAAAATTTTTATGTATTATTCCAAGGTAATTTCAATCTCAAGATAGCTTATTAGCTCAATATCTTGACTCAGTTTATCGTCTGCACTTTTTATTTGACCATTCAGCCCATACAAAGTATATATTGACTGGAAGATCTGTTGAAAGATGCTTTAGCTTCAGTACATGCAAAGCTTCACCAAAGTACCCTTTTGTATTATGCGAGATTTGATTTTCTTGATGTATTGTACCTTTTATGCATTGTCATAGTCAGCAAATATACATACATAGAGGGTATCGTGCCCAAAGGCCACCAAGATCTAGCCTCCATTGCATCATTTGTATGAGTGCTAACCAATCTCTCTGACTAGACTGCCTAAGAGGTCTACCACTTGTCCCTAGGTGTTTAATGTACTAATACTAAAACCTTAGTGACTGTTCACCAGGGCAGAATGTGTATTCAATGTGCGCCTGAAGGCATCCTGGTCAGACCGAGGGACGAAGGCCTGAGGTCTGGTTTGGATGCCTGAAGGTGCACATTTAATACACATATTGCCCTGGTGAACAGTTATTAAGGTTTTTATTATTGCTTCCCTGCATATGACGTTTCTTATGGTCTAATTAATAGTATCTTGTGATATATAGTGTGCAGACCAACAATAAGCTCTGGAGGGCATTATGAGGTCACAGGGCATTATGTGTCACAGGGCATTATGGGGATTTAATGACCTATCACATGGTACAAATACTGATAGCTGATTGGACAATCAAAAGCAATCAATAATAATAAAGCCCTAATGACTGTTCACCAGGGCAGTATGTGTATTAAATGTGTGCCTGAAGGCATACACATAATGCCCTGGTGAACAGTTATTAAGGTTTTTATTATTGCTTCCCTGCATACAACGTTTCTTGTGGTCTAATTAATAGTATCTTGCGATATATAGTGTGCAGACCAACAATATACTCTGGAGGGCATTATGAGGTTACATGTAATGCCCTGCGTCACAGGGCATTATGGGTATTTAATGACCAGTCACATGGTACAAATCCTGATTGCCGATTGGACAATCCAAAGCAAGAAATAATAATTTGCTTTAATGTCTCTCTTTTAAGAGTGGTCAGTATATTGAACATGCATGTTTTACCTGTCTGTAATATGTTTATCCATACTGAGTGAGACTTTCAATAAAGATTATATTATTATTATTATTATTATTATTATTATTATCATTATTATTATTATGTTATTATTATTATTATTATTATTATTATTATCATTATTATAATTATTATAGTTATTATCATTATTATTAGTATTATTATTACTATTATTATTATCATTTGTCACCTACTCCAGGACAGAATGCCCTTTTCCAAAGTGAGACTTTTAATAAGTATTATATTATTATTTTTATTATTATTATTGTTATCATTATTATTATTATTGTTATTTGGTGTCACCAACTCCAGGACAGAATGCCCTTCCCCAAAGTGAGACTTTCAATAAATATATCACTATTATTATTATTATTATTATTATTATTATTATTATTATTATTATTGTTATTATAAGTATTCAGTAATTCCCTTTCGCAATGTTATAAGTTGAGAAATTTGGGTGTTCATAATTTCCTGGACTTTCCTAGTAAAGTAAAACGACTTATTATAGTAATATCAAACGATGAGTATCGCATGGCGTAAACTTCTCTAGTCGTTGCAAGTCCTGTGGGAGTAATACAAACAGATGTGCACCTTGTCCTAAAATTTTCAATGTTACGGCCTGTAAAAATCTTCAGCAGTAAAAAATCAAAAAAATACTTTTTATTGGGCATGGTAAATGATATCCCTAAAGTAACTCTGAACCTAGAGTAACCATCACCTGCGTAATTAATGAGACTATGTCATTTGAAAGAAAAGTTGTAAATTTTGAAATAAAACAATATGGATTGAATAATGACAGGTGGCGATGATATTCTCTACCTGATAACACTCAGGAACCTGGAGATACACCTAGTTATAGGAGTATGCTGCTTTGAGGTGTGTTTTGGGACAGGGCTTTTAACTGGCTTGCAATGGTACTCATCACCTTAACTCGGTTGTATTAATCAGTCATCTACCCGAGTTACTAAAGAAGGAGTTGAAGGATTACTTTGCACTTGTTATTGATCATCACTTCTTCTCTTCCCTCACTATCTCTCTATACATACTATCAATAGCTTTTCCAGCCACAATACAAAAATTGACCATTTCATCATATTCCAGACCCTCGATATTTCCCCCTAGTAGCCAATAAGGTACTCTATCTGGGTGTTTTGATATTAGTTCGCCAAACTTCGGAGAAACATTGGATAACTCTTTTACATCTCAACTCTTTGTAATTCTAGCCCTGCACGTTGCATGATCATGTCAAAAACATGCTCGAAAGCACAATTGTCGCACCTGGGCCACATTCTATGTGTCGGCGTTAACGTTGACACCTAGAGAATGTCTCGTCTCACGCAGGTGACCCTTTTGTTTACATTTATTATACCTTTGTTTCTTTGCTCTAAGTTGATTTAGTCTTTTGAGTTCTATTTGATTTATATTTCACCGTTCTCCCTTGTTTACATATTATTTTTATTTTGTGATTTATATATGTCCATGTTGTGCGACTTTTGTTATCTGACGATTATACCAAATAAACTTACTTCACTAGTTTGGAATCTCTCCCGCAAAATTAACACCACGCTAATTAATAAAGTCCAGACTTCTCTGCATATTCTGTTTTTAACGTATGTCAAGTTTCTTAAGGTGGAAAATTTGTATCTATATGCTAGTGAATAAGATATGTGTTGGGGGTGGGGATCACGGTAAAATTGTTATTTCTTTGTTATAATTTTTGAGTTTTGAAGTATACCACATTTTAATTTCACCCATGTTTACCAAGTCATAATTAAAGGCGCCGCATGTGGAACCTCTCTCGTGCTGTGATATATTGTGTCAGGAAATTGAATTTCATGGTTACCATGGTTATCGTACGATTGGTGATTTTCTAGTTGATGATATAATTGCTTCTGTGATTACGCCACCTTGTGGCATTTCTGGAACCTGATATTACAATGCACGATGGCAGCACCTACAATCCTTTTGTCCGGGCCGCAATGTCTTTGCTCCAGGAGTATATATCTGAATAACCGTGTTTGACATACATTTGAGTCTGGTCTGCCGAAGTCGATACTAAACAGGAAGCCAGTCTGTCATTAAGAAATGTCTCCAGCAAATGTGGATTCTAAACGATGAACTAGACACGAAATAAATCATGTTTTGACATAACGGAACATTTAGTAAATGATAATAATAATAATAATAATAATAATAATAATAATAATAATAATAGTAATAATAATGATAATAACAATGATAATGATGATAATAATTATGATAATAAATGATATTTGATATAGCGCCCCTTCCACCTATAATATTCAAAAGCGCTTTATAAAGAGTAGTCAGTGAACAAATGTTTACGGTCGATATCGTCAAAAATAACTAAAAAAGAATGTTTTCAGTTTTTAAAGTTTTGCACACTATCAGTAGCCTTGATGTTGTCGGGAGGCTCATTCCAAAGGCGTGGTGCAAACTAGACACAGTAGGCCCTGTCGCCAAACCTTTTCAGATTAGTTTGTGGTATATGTAATACGTTCTTAGTGTTTGATCTTAGAGTCCTTATATTGACTGACAATTGCCTCAAGTATAGAAAAGCACATCCGTTTCCTGTTTGGTAGCCAGTGGAAATCTTTTAGAATTGGTGTGTGATCATGCTTTCTGGATCCACTTACCACTCAATTGTTTTGGACTTCCTGGAGCCGGCATAATAGTTCAAAAATCACATGGGATAGTGGCGTTCACAACAGTGATCTCATCTTAGATATATAAAACAAGTGGATATGAAACCAGCCGGTCAACCTGAACGGGCTAGCCTCAACGAATAGCCCAACTTTCGAGCTCTGCGCATGCTGGCGCACAGGTTTCTCAGTTATGTAAATGATACGAGGGCCCTGGTTGGTCCTTGTTCCATCGTGACCTCACGCTGATGCCACATCAGACACGCCTGGCATGTCCAGTCCTTCACTAAAGCGCATATGGTAATTGGTTTCTCGCTACATATTCATTCATTTATTCATCTAAGATCTTATTTTAGATTTTCCAAGATTTTATTTATCTTATCAAAGCGCATACACTTACCATCATTTTAGATAAAGAACAACAACTGCATCTCTAGAAACACTTCGATCAATTTCCGCACCCAAATTACCCACGGTAGTTTCAGGTGAGATATATATATATATCGAGTGTTCTATTTTGGGTGGCATTACTCTTGATGGCTTTGTCGGTTTTGAATTGACCGTGGCCAGAGGCTAAACTAAGCGTCGAAAATACCTAAAGCCATATATGGTCATACATCTATCTTAGAGTCATCTATTTCAAACAACTAAAATATCTATTTCTGGATATCTGAAATGGCACGACACAAACTTCCAAGTCAGACAAAAGGGTTTTTGAACTGAGTGACGTCATGAAATGGGAACTCTGACGTCATAACACGAAATGGAAACGCAATAATGTTCGATACATGCACCATTTAGATGATTGAAATACATTTCATTAATTTCTTACTTAAAACGGTAATAATCATGTGAAGTGAATTTCAAGCCAATATTCATGAAACTGATTAGTTGAGTTAGCTACTTCGTTTCACGTTCGATGACGTCATTCGGGTATAAATGGTGCCCGTGGGTCCGGCGAATCGTGACTGCTGCACACCAACTAAAATTGGCTCAGTCTAAAACCAAAATAGCCCATTGTTAAGTAGGGTATAAATCAGGGTCCGAAGCTATGGTTTTCAGTATAGACTTAGAGGGGCATCCGAGCAGTAGCATACCTTTATACACAGCAGATTTACAATGGTGCGGGCACCGACCTTGGTCCTACTGGCAGTAGGCCTACTGGCAGCTAACTCTCTCGCTCATCCGCTAGGTGGCAACATGAACAGCGCACAAAAAGATGAACTAATGGTAGGTGAATTCTTTTTTATGAGACATCAGTGTAGTTGTAGTCATTTCATATTCATGTTTAAGGGAAGGGATAGAACATACAGCATTCAAAGACAATGATGTTCCTTATTATGAGAAAATTACTGTTACTATCACGTAGTCATGTTGAGGGAATAAAGGTTAAGATTCACAGGGTAAGTGCAGAATTCTCCAACGAGAAAAAAATATGAGCATGTACATCCGACTCTTAGCGTGCAAACTTTGAAGTACATTTGTTTAGAACTATCATTTATTAGCTTTCATACAAGAAAACCGATATTATTGAATTTGTATGCGCAGATGCTGGAAATACACATCCATTAAAAAACAGACTAACGGTTTTTACGAACCTGTGTCAGATCATTCTGTGGTCTTAAAGCGAAATATGATACGGTACACTTGGTATGCTAGGCTTGGTACCTTGAAATTCCGTATCTTTTTGATAGAACACTTTTTTATAATGAATATCTGTCACCAGCCATATGTGTTTGTTTATACCGAGACCAGACACTAGGTACTATCCACGGGAACCCTGCTGCCCACTTACCTGTCTCAGTCTCTGTGACGGCCCTCTTTGGCACCATCAGGGTATCAGTGATTTGTTGTTCATACAATATTATATACTTAGGTTTAGAAGGTTACGTTCCTTCAATAAAACAAAAACTGTGACCATAATATATGTGTTTAATATATAACTACAAAAGGGGCTCCCCTCACTGAATGTGTGTGTGTGTGTGTTATAATGCATGGATGCAATTTTATATAAAGATATAGACGAATGCAATACTATTGATTGATTATTCAATTCATGCCTAGAGGCCTGCTTACAGTTTCTATTGCATCTATGATGATTCTAAAAATAACTTAGTAAGAAATGAAATATAAATTCAGAAACTATTTGATTTTTTTCCCGAAAAATGCTCACAAACATAATTTCAAAATAGCAAGGAACTTTAGGGGGCTACAGACAAGAATTGTCACTATGTATTACATACATATACATCTGCTGATGAGACAGAAGCATATTTCGGGTGTCGATGCCCTGAAGACAATAATTAAAACAAAAATGGCGAGTGTTTGTGAATTTATATTGAAACTCATAGATGAATATCAAGACTTTATTTCATGTTTGTGTATTTGTTTGTTTTCAGGCGAAGTTGAGTCATCTTGGTTACAGAGCTCCAAATCACCTTCCCGCCAGTTTCTCCTCAGACCCCACAACTGCCAACACTGCCATGACTGCAATGCTGACAGAATATCAACAGTTTCACCATTTGCCCATTACAGGTAAGAGAAAGCATTTTTATAAACTCACCCTGGTGGTGATGGGATGAACTAAACATCACATATTTGAACCTGTTCATTGGTTGTACCCAAAACACCCTGTAGATAACGCAATCATACTCAAAGGCTAGCATAGGGAACCTCCCCTTTTCAAAAATGGAATTGTTCTAGGAATCGTCTTTGCAAAGTTTGGTTAATGAAATTTAAGCAAATTTAACCTTTTAGCAAATGCTCTCTCAGTGAGTCTACGTTATTTTGAATTCGGAAGAGTAAATTTATGGACATTGTTTAAAACAAACAAATGCTAATACACAGTGTCGTCACTTTTTCTGCCAGAGTGTGGCCAAGTTATGACTAGGCAATTGTACCTGGTGGAGGATACCAGAGTACCTGGTGAAAACCACCAGTAAGCCCATGTCACTGGCATCTTTCTCACATGCCCCGGTGGGATTTGAGCCCAGACAGTGGTGAGAGCCAGCTAACAGTCAGTGGCAATGCCTTAGAACATGGCCATCATGGCAAGCCCAGAATAATAGTTGAGTATGCTCCTAATAGTAGCTAATGGGGTTGATATTTGGTCATGGCTGTGAGGTTGGTGACACACTCAATTAACACATCTCCTAGTTATGCACTCTTTTCCCCTTTCTAACAATGGTTATGTAATCCCTGAGGGCTTTGGATTTCAAATATAAGTTTTCTTTAAATTAACTGAACCTGAATAAGACCACAGTTTCTAATTTGCAATGTTTTACCTCAAATGACGTTGTCTTTATCGATAAAGGGTACATTTTATTTGTAAATACCATACATGACCCAATATCAATATCACTATTTCCCAAAATAATACCCCCATTACTAGATCTACCAACAACTATTTATATCAATACCTCTATTTTCCAGGTGAATATGACCAAGCCACGCAGGAAGAGGTGGAAAAGCCTCGCTGTGGACTCCCAGACAAAGAATCGGGTGGTTCTTCAAGAAAACGTAGATTTGCTACTACAGGGTTTAAGTGGCCATCTGACAAATCTACTCTTACCTATCGTTTTAACAACACTACCCCTGATCTACCAGAGAGCGAGGCCAGGAGCATTGTAGTACTAGCATTTAAGGTATGCCAATTATACTTATTGATACACTTAAGGATTATATAAGTGCAGTTTTAAACTTCATGAATTCATAAGTATAGTTTTATTATTATCATTATATTATTATTATTGTTATTATCATTATTATTATTATTCACGTCAATGATATAATAAAGATGATAACAATATTATTATAATTATCAATAATAAATGATAATTATGATAATAATAATAATAATAACGATAATTATTATGATGATGATAATCAATGTAAAAAGTCACTTGATATTCACACATTTAATTATCACCCTAGTGTAAATGATATATATTTGTTTGACTATACCACTACCATTTCATATCTCCATCTTGCAAATAGTTTTGATCTATTTCATCAGTACTCTACTTCATCCTTATCTTATCTTGATGACAGAATACATTATGATTTTGTATCTGAATATAGGGAACCTTCATGATGATTTTTTCTCCCAGGCGTGGTCAGATGTGACTAAACTATCTTTCGTCGAAGAGACAGACAGCACAGTGTTTGCAGATATTGAGATTGTATTTGGTGATGACTCTGCCAACAGTCTCCACCCTGTGGCGTTTACAAGCCAAGATCCCACCTTTGAACAGAGCACACTTGCCCATGCCTTCATTCCAACTAATCCCTACTCCAGAACTGGAGCAGGTCGCCTAACTGGAGATGTTCATTTCAATGATGGCTACAGGTGGATCAGGCCTGACTGTGAAGGTAAGAACAAACAGTTATGTTCTATGACCTACATACATATTAAGCACATTTCTATAGTTACCCATTATGATACCATCGTGGTTAATTTAGTTTCAAAAATATGTTAATTGATGGAAATCAATGAGAATACATGCAAAATTATTGTTTTATTGAATATTCCACTGTTTGTATTGAGGAGAACGCTTGATATAGATTACTAAAGCTAACTGCTTTAGATAAACATTGATGTTCAGTGGGTTAGTATATCGAAAGTATTCCTTCAAAAGGCATATATAGATATGAACTTAGCATAGCTTAATAAAAGATGTCAATTAACTATCAAAGTAAAACAATATCTAATTCATAGGTGGAACATTATCTAAAGTGGAGGAGGTAGCTTTAGAAGAATGTAAACACCAATAACAATCTGAGATATTAAACAATCTTCATTTATTTTTCAGGAAATGGAATTGATCTTCGTTGGGTAGCAATACATGAGATTGGTCATTCCCTTGGTCTGGACCACTCAGATGTACAGGACTCTATCATGTTCCCAAGCTACAGTTCCTGTGTACCAAATGTCAATCTTCGTAGTGATGACATTGATGCTATACAGTCACTCTATGGTGTGGCGACGTCTCCATCTACATCAACTACTGCCACAACCACTACAACTGTGCCAACAACAACTACAACTGCACCAACAACCACTACAACTGTACCAACAACCACTACAACTTTGCCAACAACTACTACAACCGTACCAAAGACAACTACAACTGTACCAACAACCACAACAACTGTACCAACGACCACTACAACTGTGCCAACAACAACTGCAACTGCACCAACAACCACTACAACTGTACCAACAACCACTACAACTGTACCAAAGACAACTACAACTGTACCAAAGACAACTACAACTGTACCAACAACCACAACAACTGTAACAACGACCACTCCATCTGGCTCAACGACAACCACTACAGTCCCATCATCCACCACAACCGTTCCAACGAGCACTACAACTGTACCAACAACTACTACCCAGTCACCGAGTGGTCTGCCCAATGTCTGTGAGGGAAACTATGATGCCACTATGAAACAAGGGAATCGTGTTTACATCTTCAAAGGTGAGTCCTACTTCATAATTCACCTCTTGTCGTATATACTACTTTTCTTACTACTACTACTACTACTACTACTACTTTTGCTGCTGCTACTCCTGCAACTTTTGTAACTATTAAACTTAGTATTACTCCTACTACTACTACTACTGCAGATTTAAGTACAAATTAATACAATTTCCACCACTCATGCAAATTTACAACAAGAGTTCTTATTCTACTAGCGCTACTGTTTCTTCTGCAGTACCTACTACTACTATCATGACGACGACTACTACTACTACAGTACTGAATCTTCTACTAACACCAACAACTACTACTAAAACAAAATTTTGCTTCAAGAAAAATTAAGAGTAACCAGTAGAAATTACATACCAGCATTATTGATTCTATGCAAAACATAAAACTAAGGTTCTTCTTTTTCAGGTGATTATGTCTGGGCTTTGTCATACAAATTCTGGAGAGACGAGTGGACTGTGTGTAATGGTTATCCGAAGATGATAAATGAAGTGTGGCCAGGTGCCCCCACATCCATTGATGCTGTATCGTCAGTTAAATTTTGGTACAGGAACACAACAAGCAACCAGTATGTTATCCACAGACTCACCTACTTTTTCAAGGTAAGGCATAATTTATCTGGTTTGGTATCAAGTAAATAGCTTGAGAAAAAGAGGCAAATTTATAAGGGGAAACTATCTATACCTTTATCTTAACGTTGACCACAATATAAGTTTGACAGGTAAACCTGGATATGACATACTCAATGGGACCAGGAAAATTGGTCCATCATATGCAAAATCCGTCATGTACATACGACACATACTTGATACGCATGGGACTGGGACCAAGCATATTGTCCATCATAGACAAAAGTCCTTCATACAGTGGTCCGTCATATCCAAGTTTGCCTGTATCAGAAAATGATATGTCTGGCCAAAATCAATTTGTGAGTATCATTTTGATCAGGTTTTCATTTCGAGATAGGTTTGTTTGTTATCACTTCTTGATTTTTTTTTATCTTACTGGGTAAACTCAAAAGTATGCCTTAAGGCATGTGAGGATGTTACTTATGACAACATTAGTCCTGTGTTTTTGATGAGGAACTCAGGTGCACTCTAACATTAACAACTGGTTAGTCACTATTTCTTCTTCCTACAGCAGAATATGTGACAATAATCAGAATCCCAATTTCTAATTCCACATACCTTAAATAGACCACTTTTTATTCCAGGGTTCGCAAGTGAGTGTTTTTGAATCTACTCGTCCTCGTTATGAGTATGTATGGACAACCCCAGTGTTGAGAAATGGCTACCCCAAAACAATTAGTGAAGAATTCAGCTGCTCTGATGATAAACAAGATGTCACTGTACCTGAAGCCTACCAGAGCAATATCAATGCTGCAGTTTCCTGGGAATACAGAAGGAAGCGCCAGGCTAAAGATGCATGCAATTCTCAAGATCTCTTCTCCAACGACTGTAACTGCCGAAGAAGGAGGGCACCTTTTGATCTGGTAAAAGACAGGAAGATATGGCAGGCCTTTTCAAATGAGGAGACAGAAATCAATAGTGACAGTAGCGAGGAAGTGGAGGAGCTGAGAATTGATAGCGCCTACCGTTTGAGCTTTAAGACCATAGAGTTGTTCTCTGGTAACCAGGTGCATGCTTATAATAGTCGCAGAAACAACATTTACTGGAGTGAGGACATTTCTGACTGGTACTTCCCACAATGTAACACTGAGCGCAGGAGAAGAAGCACAGGCAGCAATTCTGCTCAGAGAGGTGATCACAAAGAGCTGGAGGAGGAGCAAGTTGTCACACTTGAATCCATGTTTGTCCCAGGGGGCGCCAGTGCCACACAGTGGTCCATTCTCTCAATCTTAAGCTGTGTATGTGTAGCCATGTTACACTAAAATATTGTCATCAATACAACAAAAGTGGGCCATACTTTGATTATTTCCTGAGGGAGCCACTACCACAAAGTGATCCTTTCTTTCAACCTTAAGTTCCACATCTGTAGCCATGCTCCAGTAAAAATGTATAATCAAAGTAAAAAAAACAGTTTGATGTCCATGATGTCATAAAGAATTTTATGTATTACTCTCAGGTTTTCTCAATCTAAAGGTAGCTTATTGGCTTTATATCTAGACTTTTTATTTGACCATTCAGACCATACAAAGTATATATTGCCTAAGAGGCAATACAAATACAAACTTTTTTTCTAATTCTTGCCCCTCAAATGTTTTTTGAATTACGTCTTAACATTTGGTGAAAATGAGATATAAAATGCATTTTCGAACTTCTAGATTGTATAAAGTTAAAAAGTATTGAAGTAAATTCTAATATCTCTTCCTTCCCAATCCTCTGAAGTGTAAGTGGAACAAATTTCAAGCAAACCCATAAATATTTGTTACCCAAACTACATTCAATGTGGAGAAAAGGGCCAAATCCTGTTTGGAATTTGTGTAATTATATGTGAAATTTGATGATCTTTTCAGTGCTAGCGTTTTTTTATTATGAGGAAAAGTGTGAAGGCTTCAACTAAGAAAATTCAGCCTCATAAGCCGACTTAAACTGCCTTTTTGACACATTTTGAGTTTCATTAATACATCATCACCACAAACTACACCCAGAACTTAGTATGATTTTCAGCATCTAGTCTGAACGGAGCCTTGAAACATACTAACTTGAGGATAAATAGCCATTTGAATATCATTGCCTTGTCATTTTGTTATACTGAATGAAAGGAAATATATGGGAAAATACTATCAGAGCAATATATCTAATGTGACCAGAAGAAACCTCGTTGTTTATGATAGTGAGATAACCAGAATGACCTGTGTTCAGCCAGTGGAAGTTACCCTTCTTTACTTGTCATAATATAGTGCATATTGTATGCGGTCATCAGTATTGGTACTAAAAATGAAAATTTGAATGTCATGTTTAAAGGAGGAATGCATGTATAAAAATGCAGCTTTAATGGTTTATGGATTTACATATGTATTTATATTTTTATTAGATGAATATCTATGTCATTACTAAATGGGCTGGTCCCAGTGCAGTATTAAATAAACAAGTATACAACAAATATACGTTTTTGATATTCATTTGTCCTGGAGGCCCCTAGTAGTTTTCACCCTTACAGATATAATGACTTAACTCCCATGTGATACCCTCCACTAAACATATGGAATTACCTTAATAACAAAGCTTTTGGGCAATATCTCACTGAAAATCATCAAGGATTAATATTTCATCTTCAATCATTTTTCCATTATCACTTCTAGCCAAAAATGTGTTATTCCAATTTGCTGATAATAAACATAATAAATTGTATTGCCTGGCTTGTTGGTGGGTAGTGCAGATTATCACCCGAGAATGAATTATTTCCCTCGTCGGGGTGATAATCTGCCCTATCCACCAACAAGACAGGCAATAACTGCGTTGTTATACCAAACATTTCAAAGGCCTAACAAGCGGCAAAATTGTAGGACAGGACAAGAGCTGATTTCAATGTTCAGCAGCAGCATTCATTTAATAAACCGGCTGATGAATCGGTGCACCGGTGCACCATTCAGTGTACTTAAAACTATAATTGTAATCGCCAAATCTGTTGAAGAACTCTTGTAACCACCTGATAAATGTTTTGGCAAGCTAATATCATAGTTATTGCAGTTGTATTAATAGTTAGTCGTCAACTGGCCCACTACATTTCACACTGTCTTGCACTGGCAATTATTCACCTGCTTGTGCTATTATTACACTATTCTGGCTGATAGCGTGAATTATTAAATGACTCTTAATATAGGGCGAGGTATAACAATACATCTTATCATCAGCCTTCACTCTGATACTAGCAGCTGATTGGTCAATTTCTTTGTTGCACTGGACTGTATTGCAGTACTATTAAATATTGCTTTTCATTGATTGTCAATGTTAGGATCCAAATAAATATTTCATCCCCCTTTGCCATGGTTACTATGGGTTTGACCTCAAGTTTACAGGTCAACGCCTCGTTTGGGCCCTTAGCGACAGAAAAAAATGAGGGACATCACTCTCTCTTTCATCGCCACTAGAAATTGTTTTTTGGCGTTTAAAACACTACGTGCGCATCATAGTCTGCCAAAATGGTGTATACATGGAACTAAAGATGGCAGAAAGTAATTAAGATGGATTTACAGTTGGCAATTGCTTTTTTCATTTTCTTTGTGACAAATCGTTCGAGTTTGCCATTCACCCTTGGCAAACCTCTTTGGAGCACTAAGTTGTGTATAGATGAACATACTTTTTGTCTCAACTCTGCAAAATCTTGATTTTGCCCATTAGGTCCCATTGTGAAATTTGCCCTTTTGCCAACAATACAAGTATGTCGGGAGGGGGGAGGGGGGGGGGAGTTGATGATACATTCGTTACCCTCTTTGTAAAAAAGGGATATGGCCTAGTGTCTGCGTTCAGCTAGCCATATGGCTTGCTTCTCGCAGACATCAGGGCATATCACTTTTTCACAAAGAAGATAACGAATAATATCCTGGACTTTGCAAAAGCATTTGACACCCTTTAATGTTCATTTGTTGAAGATTTCAAGAATTAGATTGTCAAAATATGCTGATGATACCACATCCTTTTAAAATGGGCATGTCAGTAGTTTAAGTAAATCAGGCATCAACAATTAAAAGTTTCTTATATCAGAGCTCTGAAAGGCAGGAGCATTCCTGTGGAGGGTAAATACGGCTTTTGGTGGACCAAAAACCTTTGATATCCTAGGTAGCTATTACAATGTCTACGAAATGGGAAAGATTACAATTTAAAGGGCAAATGCGCCCTCATGCCCGTGGGGGGGGGGGGGGGGGCACCTGCGTCACGTATTTCGCGGAAGAAGGGGTCTTATTTTAAGACCTCCGCATGTCCGCGATTTTGTAAAAGAAGGGTACTTTTTCGTACCCAGGTACGAAGTATGGGGGTGAAATTCCCCTTACAATCCACGAAATATACGCAGCTGTGACGCCGAGTGACTCCCGAAGTTACTGGGCTTCCGAGTTTTCTTCCGCCACATGCTGCCGCTAAAGTTAAAATACGTGTTCCCGTTCATCCAATGTCAGTGTTTTGATAAAAGAATAGGTGTTTATTTAGTGGAAAAAGTCAGCGTTTTTATCAAAATAAGGGTGCTTTTTTGGCAAGAAATCAGTGCTTTAGGGGTATTTTTTTAATTTTGATAACGAGCGTATGCGCCCCCCTAAATACCCAAGTGCCCCCCCCCCCCCCCGGACCATCATGATGATTTAGGTTCAAAATGAGCTTATACATGTCACCTTTTAAATAAGACCTCCCACAAGTCTGTTCTCCTCTGCACTCGTCAGGTAATTGGCTTATAAAATTGAATATAAACCAGGCCTGAGGCTGGGCATGGAGGCATCCATTATCAGGACAGCGCTACACTTTTTAAGCACCAACCTCTAATCGGTCAAGAGAAAGCAGTGGCAGGAAGTCACTTCTGTAGTTCCTTATCTCAAACAGGCTTACAGCCAGCCCTATTCATTTAAACCAGTCTATGGCTCTAGGTTTTACATTTGTAAGTAATGAGATTGTTATTTGAGTGAAAAGTTGTAAATATTGAAATGAAATAGAATATGGGTTGACTAAGGACAATTGGCTATGATATTCACTACCTGATAACATTCAGGAACCTGCTTATTATGCTGCTTTGAGGCGTGTTTTGGGACGGGCCTTTTAACTAGCTTACAATGGTATTCATCACCTTAATTGCTATGGCTCCTCAGTATAGGGACTTGATGAACTGTCAAGAACTTCAAATTTGCTTCATATAGAAGAGTATGTGATGAACACTTTGAGGAGGCATCCTGCTTTTTTGATGATGTACACGCAACACTTATGGGACATCAAAAGAAATCCTAAAAAGTGATGTAGTGCCAATCATTATTGCATTCAAGCAGGATTTAGTGGATGACAGCCGTGTCAAAAGAGCAGGACTCAAATTGACTCGCACACCTGATAGTGGGATTTGACTATCATAAAGGGTGTAGACAAACCTAGGGTATATGGCAGTCAAATCAAACCAGTTTAAAAAGGGTTTGGCATAATAAGCTCTCCTTAACAAGGGAATTATAATAACAACAAATTGGTAAATTTCAGTCACAAGTGCAGGCCACCCTTCTCTGATGCATTGAAAGACTCAAATCTCAAATCTCAAAGGAAACTGCAAACTTCAAATGAAAATATTCTGATAGATATTTGGAATGAATGGTCAGAGACAGCTTGTATAGACTTGGATCTTCACAATGTCTCTAGATCTTTTGTATGGCATAATAGATTCATCGATGATAAGTACTCAAATATTAACAATTCTGGACCCTACATAGGAACTTTTACACCAACACAAATCTTCAAAAGATGGGCATAAAAGACTCTCCCTTATGTACATTTTGTCAAAACAGCAAAGAGAGCATTGAACGTATGCTGTTCAAATGTCCTACTTATAAGGAATTTTGGACCTTAATCAGAGGATGGTTGGCTGAAATTGGATATAGTTATTTTCATTTATCCTAAGAACATAATATTTTGGAAGACTATTCTCCATGGTACACCAAAAAAGTAGGGGGAGGAAAGCCTGGCTAATATATGATGCTAAAATATAATTTGTCTGTAGGGAATACAGTTTCACAACACCGCTTGATCTTCTTTAATACACATTCTCCCTTGTATATATTACTTGGGAACATACATGAAGTATGATATTGGATAAACCTGACAAGCTTCGCAGTTGCTAGGAACCTTGATAAGTTGAACAGCTGCAAAAACTGGACATTTCGCTCACAAGTGTTCTATAACAATTGAGGTGGAACAACAGATACATTAGCGATGGATTCACAAATTTTACCAAACTCCTCAGCCATAGAGAGTATCAGATGAAATATGTGTCACGCGCATCTATTCGACAGTGTTGGATATATAAATATATATATATATATATATATATATATATATATATATATATATATATATATATATATATATATATATATATATATATATATATATATATATATATATGTATATACATATATATATGTATACAGTAAGTACATATATATATATATATATATATATATATATATATATATATATATATATATATATATATATATATATATATATATGTATATATATATATATATATATATATATATATATATATATATATATATATATATATATATATATATATATATATATATATATATATCAATGTGTGTGTGTGTGCACGCACAAAACACACACACGCAGCAAACCAATCAATAGTCCTGTCGGCAAGAAAGAATGACACAAAGCATCAACTATCTTATAACTTGAAACTAATAATGATTGATATCTTGTCCAACGGTCTGGTTAACCTGTCCATGCTAAACAGCCTCTCCTTAAATTGTCATTTGGACATTTATCACCTCTGGGAATAACTAAGTAATGGAGCACTAACTTGCGAGCGTTTTCCACAATATATTTCTTAGGGAGATATCACTAAAAAATAAAAACACCCTTCAGGTGTACAGGCATGGATGGGTAATTCTGTTATTTGCGTTAAACTTATTCTGGAACGTACACATGGTCTGGTACATATGGAAATATCTTGATAAAATACATATAATTGTAAAGTATTCGACTTAAATTTGTTGGTCCTATCAGGTCTAACGATCCCTCTTCAAATATTCTTAGAATATCAGAGTAAAAGATGAGTTATTTTCAAAGATCTCAGACAATGGTTTCTCTCCCGATACAATTTGGGTTAACGCGCGCAGATTTGTTACCGTTAGCTCCGGTTCTCATCTGTGTTTGTCAAGCAGGTGTGACCGTTCATTCACTTGTGAATTTATCTGAGTGGACACCCTTCTTTACTTTATGCGCCGGCCACTACCAGGCATCACTGTTAATCAGTCAAGTGAAACAGTGTTTGGCAAATGGTTGTGTGGTCATAGATACGGTCGCCATGGTATCTATAATATTCGTAGGTTTTGGTTGTAAACGATTTGGCAAGGGGCAATTTTTACTGCATTTATATCGTGACCTCGCCATATAATTAAAAAGACATGTATAATGAGATTGAAACCTTGTCAACTGACATGAAAAATGAATTTGAAAATCTTAAAGGAGAGGAGCACTTCCTAGGACCGATGGGCCAGCACATACGTAGTGCTAAACCTAGAGAAATAGAAATGCTTGAATCTATGGCAGTCCTATATATATATATATATATATATATATATATATATATATATATATATATATATATATATATATATATATATATATATAGATATATATATATATATATATATATAATATGGGTGTGTGTGTGTGTGTCTACATACATGTATGTGTGTATATGTATGTGTATGTTGAAAGATTAACGGATTGCCCGATGATTAGATGAGTAGGTATAAAGATATAGACGAGGAGTATAACTACAGTTTCGAGTGCGTGGAAACATTTAGGTATATTTTCAGGGTACCCCGGTTTCCCCCTGGATTAACATTGCTGGCCAAGATTTAGCCAAGAATGACGAAAAAGTTGACGAGTAACAACAATCCCATTCCATTGACACCCCTATATCAGACATATTTAACCGGACCCTGTTAGAGGGTTCACTCATAGGCCGTTTATTCATTGGCTACACAAGCCAATATACGCTCGGCTAATCCGCTTAAAGTGCTACCCGCGGGCCAATGGATCTTTAAACCCATTCATGCATGGGACCCCTTCCTGGTGTTGCCGTCCGGATGAATCATACTTTTGATAATAACTAATGAATTTCGCACGACTTCACACACTATTCAATTGGGAAATTTTAGTTTACATATGATGAACATTTCTCCATCAAATATTTTCTGAAATAAGTTTTTGTTATGGAAATACAACAAGAATCGTGATCCGTCTGGCTTCCCTAGGCGTCGATGGCCACAAATAGGTTAAGCAATGTTAATAGGTCAACAGTGGGATGGATACAGGTGTTTACTACTGTGGTCACACGCGGGGCCAGCATTGATGCACGTCATGAGAAACATGATTAAAATGGATATTTAAAGCACCCGTTGTCCAGCTACCCCAGTCACGATATGAAAGGTGCCATTGTACCTATGGGGTGTGTTATTCTAAACATGCCTTGGTAACCTCCATCTACTGGATTCTGACACTATAAAAGCGAGTGTAGTACATCACGATTGGAAGCATTGGCCAAGGCGACCACAAGGAGTGAAAAGGGTAAAATTTCAGGTATGTTTATATAGTGTTTACGTTAAAGAACGTTTGACTCGAAGAGGGAAATTCGAGATTGGGTCGATACCTGTCGAATTGTCATTGTCTATCGTCAAGCACCATAATTGATATTCAGAACTCAAACTTTTCCTAAAAAGGTTTGACCAATCGATGAACGAATGTGTGTATGTACCTATATACGTTTTTGTATGTCTGACTGTATGTATGTATGTATGTATGTATGTATGTATGTATGTATGCGTGTTTGTTTGTATGTATGCATGTATGTATGTATGCGTTTTTGAATGTTCGTCTGTGGTTGGATATACGTATGTGTCTGTGAACTGAACGTGCGTGTGTCTGTCTGTCTGTCTATCTTTCTGTCTGTCTGTATGTATGTTTGTATGTATATGTATGTGTTTAAGTACGTCCCTAGGCAAATGTATAAGTAATCGTTCGAGAATATCCCATTGGGGTTGATAGTGTATTTGAAATACATACAGAGAGAGAGAGAGAGAGAGAGAGAGAGAGAGAGAGAGAGAGAGAGAGAGAGAGAGAGAGAGAGATGTGAATAGGAAAACTATGCTCACAATACCACATACATAAGATGGATGCAGTGAAAGAACATTTAAAAATAATGTGTAAAAATCAAACTTTTGACACTAAATCTGGAACCAAGAATAAATCCACAACTGGATGAGAGTTGTTTGTATTATTCTGATTAACATTTCTCCTTTAAAAGTGTTCAAAAACATGCCTTTGCCTGAAGGATTCCATCAAGACTGTGAGGTTGATGTTTGGCCACTGCATGCTTTAAATGGTAAATGGTCACTAGGGTGATTTACTGCTTGCTGGACAGGTATCCAGTCAAGTTACTATTGACTGACTCAAACCAAGCGAAAACAAGTTTTACTGAGGTTCACCGTTAAGCAGATGTATTTAAAGCACAATTGTACTCAGGGGGCGACTTCATCCTCTTTACGGTTGATGGGCATGTTACCTAACTCTGGCGAATACCCTTTTGGTAGATTTAAGGGCGTTGGGTTTTAGTCAATTTGATTATGTGTGTTAGTGACCCTTTGACCGAATTGGAATAGAAAATGCACTGGATTGAGGAATGATATATATATATATATATATATATATATATATATATATATATATATATATATATATATATATATATATATATATATATATATATATATATATATATATATATATATATATATATATATATATATATATATATATATATATATATATATATATATATATATATATATATATATATATATTTATGTGTGTGTGTGTGTGTGTGTGTGTGATAAAAGTGTTACGTTTTACATGTATTTAGTATCAACATTGACAACATAAAATGTTTTCGTGAAATCTGAAAATGAATCTACTCAAGCTATGTAAGATTTTAGGAGGATACTACCTAGTTATTTTCTGACTTGCGTAAAGTCCTACATATGCCCTTACTGCGCATGTCTGACCGTGTATACCGGTTAGTTGTCACGGGGTCGATGACCGAACTTATTGCGTAGACCTGTCCCGGGCATAATATCGAGACCGTAACCAAACAGGTCTCCTCAAAATGTCACATTGTCGCACACATTTGCTACATATCTAATGTAAACTTCAGTGGAACCTGTCTACATTGAACACTCATGGGAAATGAAAAAGTGTTCAATGTACGCAGATGTTCAATGTATCCATGTTCAAAGTATTTGGACGTCGGGTGAAATAGAAACAAAGGCAAGGATAAATAAATAAACATGATCATTCTATTGCAAAATCTACTCTGTCTTTACCTCACTTTCATCATATAGTTAAAAACTTCACATATTCAGCATTTGAAAAATATCACTTAAAGGGGAACTTGGGGAAGAACAAATCATAGGTTTATGTGTAAGTTCATGGACCTAGCTCAACCTCTGTCATATACAGGGAAGCCCTAGAGCTCCACACAAGGAGAAATCTAAAATTGCAATTAGTGAATAGCACCTCCTCTGAGTCATGGCCGCCGCCATTTTGAAATCCTGTGCTTATATTCGTAAAGCAACTGAATGAGTTATATCATGTTGAGACTAGTAAAGTTATACCAATAAAGTAAATAAATCCCGAAATTGAGATTTATAAAAATTGGTTACCAGATATTATATACAACTGCATGCTTCAGGACAGGTGGGTTTAAAAGTTTCATGGATGCTAACCACTGTTTTGGTCTGACTTTACTACTTTGAAATCTATGAAAGCTTTCTCCACTACTGTGTCTTTTTTTTACAGACAATTGCTGCACTTGATTTTACCATTTTCTTGTTTGATACATTTTTTTATGCAACTTTTGCAGAGAGCTCTTGTGAGGAGCACTGCTGTTTTATGATACACTGCCCAGAGGTAGCTAGGGGACAGGATGTGATCTCTGCCACCCAATGAGTGACAGCTGATAGCACTTGAAAACATGGCCGCAGCCAGTGGCTGCCAGGGTCTGTAAAAATCTGCAACAACCTCCACTCATGGGATCACTGAGAGAAAAAGAAGGGCAGCATCCTGTTCCTGAAGTGTATTTCTTTCATATAAGCTGATATGTATGTGAGCCTTTAGGGCCCCTTTAAAAAAATTTTTTTTTATATATCTCATTTGACCACATTTACAGTGAAAAGCTTCAAATCAGTGCAGAATGTTCAATGTAGACAGGTTAAATGTGGCCTACGGGAACAGACTTGGTGTTCAATGTTCAAGGTAGACAGGTGTTCAATGTATCCAGGTAGCCTCCCATTGATTTTCAATGGGAGTGTGCCGAGACATGGACAATTGTTCAATATACACAGGTGTTCAATGTACACAGGTGTTCAATTTGGCAGGTTCCACTGTATTGTGACGAAAAAAAATATAAGTGCGACAGTCTACGACAAGACAATTTCCAAGTCCTTGTGAGAGTCCAAATGATAAAGGCACCTGAAGAATAAAGGCGGCCAACTCCTGCAAGATTCATTCACTGGCCTCAACATACCTTATAGCTAGTTTTCTAAGGGTTGCCACTGACTGCTCGCTGTCAGAAAACGCCGCCCAGGCTCGAAACCCAGTCGGGCTTGTGAGACATTTTCCTGTGACTTAAGGTTGGGCGGTGGTTTTCCCCTGCTACTCCAAAGGTAGCTCAGCTGTATGTGGCAGAAAAAAATAAGCATACACAAAGTGCAATCACACAGCCCTGAGACCAGCATATCAATACATATACTAGTCTAAGTTCAGTCGGACAATACCATTCCCCTGAAACAAAACTGTTCGATTAAAATGTTGGATTAAATGGTTTTCCCCACAAAAGTCGAATGTTTTAGTTTAATTTAAATGCACGCTGTTGGTCTTCTTCTTCTCCTTCTTTTTCTTCCTCTTCTACTACTACTACTACTACTACTACTACTACTACTACTACTACTACTACTACTACTGCTGCTGCTGCTGCTACTACTACGACGACGACGACGACAACTACTACCACTAGCAATAATACGAATACTACTACTAATAATAATACTGATAATAATAATGATAATAGTATTAATCAAAATACTACTACTACTACTACTACTACTACTACTACTACTACTACTACTACTACTACTACTACTACTACTAATAATAATAATAATAGTAATAATAATTACAATAATAAAAATAATAATAATAATAATTTCCTAATAATGATTATGATAATGGCGATCATGATCTTTTGATTGTGATTGGAAATTGTTATTTCATGTTTATTTTGAAATGTTTCAGATGAGATGGTTCCTCTGACAATCATAGTGACAGGCCCAAATGGGCGTGTTCTACCCGTGAATGCAGACTTTTCCCCACGTAAAAAAGAGAAAGGAAAAAGCCACTTGGTTGGAAAAAATACGCCCCCTTGTGGTGCTAACACCAAGACAGAGCAACATAAAACCCCAATCAAGGAAAACAGGAAGTTCGCACAGACAGTATCATCAGACAGGAAGGACGCACAGACGGAAGTGTTGTCCACGACGAAATTAATCAATCACGAAACAAGAAAATCTACTCCAGGGAAAGAAACGTGTTCATCGATGCAGTCTTCTAGTAAAGGACAAGCTAGCAATTGCACTAAAGATGGCATACATATCAGTAAAGGATCTCATCCTAAATCACGCTCATATGAAAATATCAATCAGATCGGAAACGATAATAAACAGGAAAAACATATCGATAGGAGTTCTTCCGATAGCAAATTAGCCTCTTACAGGAGTGAAAGAATTTCCAAGCGGATAATCAGGTATAAAATCCCAGGCCCATCACCGGAAGTCCTCACAGACAGACAAGATGGCGGAAGGGTGAGGATTGACCAAAATGCAACTGAGCAGAGAAGGCTCTTGCAAAGAAGAGCACGCTCTGTAAGTCCTAATCCCAGAACACGGAGCGTGAGTGAGGGGAACTATGAAAGTGAAACATGTGTACAATTTACATCTACAAATAAAGACAGGTCAAACTTTCGCTCAGAGAAACACGGACCTTCGACGAAAATGTCCAATCTGCCACTCATTCAACAGAGTGTCACCCAACGAAGGCGATCATTTTCGGGTACGATCACGCGTTCCCTAGAGGAAACTATTGACCACAAGATAAAACTTCTGCAGAATGAAAAAGAAAAGGAAACAGTACAGTTGGGGATAACTCAGAATGGAGCATTGGCAAACTCTATGCCGGATCTTTTTGCGTTTAAAAATGCACTGCATAATCACGAAAAAAGAATTATAGGTAGGGGAGAGTTGGATGAACCAGATTACTTCAAACGGAGTCATAGGGTCTGCAGTTCATGTATGGGCTCAAAGTGCGAATCGGGTTCTTGTGCTTCGAACAAATCTAGGAGATCCAGTCATGGGTCTTATCAGGGTACCCCACCAGCAGAGAGGAAAAAACACATTCCTTCGGGGTCAATGAGTGCCTCGCCATTGTCTTCTCCGCGCATGCGCAGGAAGAGTCAAGTTGAAGAAATCCATGACATTATACGAAAAAGTTATTTTGAAAGTTTATGAATGTGACTTGCGGACGTAGGAAGGATGTATACATTACAGTTTTAACGTAGTTGACATACTTCTATCATATATTCAGAAAATATAGCCAAAAGATTACTGTGGATAATCTTTTTTCGATAGAGTATGGGTTATTTAACCGTTACATATTGTTGTGTTTCCGTCATATATATATAAATATTTATATATATATATATATATATATATATATATATATATATATATATATATATATATATATATATATATATATATATATATATTTACATATGTATATATATATATATATATATATATATATATATATATATATATATATATATATATATATATATATATATATATATATATATATATATATATATATATATTCACACATTAATCTCACACGAAATCTCATTTTGATTAAGGATAGAAATATATAATTTTGATAGAAATTACATGATGAAAAATCATCATCCGTTTCGTTTTTATTTGACCTCTACACACTCTACAACGAGTTAGCAAAATACCTCTACGCACACCCAGAGAAAATGCAACAATTCGATAGTAAATGCATACACTAGTCAACCAAGTGGAGTATTTACCTATATTGATAATTCCATCCCTATGTTTACCCTTTCAACAAGTGTAAAACAACATGTGTTAATGACATTTGCAACAACTCATATTGCAAAGTTGGCATTCTCGTGTAACAAACACAAATTTCACATCATTGTGAAGTTTAAAACAGTGTTTTATAATACATTTCCATCAACGTTTTTACAACTATGTTTCTGTGAGTAGATGAACAATTCACATTACCAGCACTATTGGTATTTTCTACCTTCTCTACACGACAATCATTTATCTATCTGAAAATATTTTCAAAATATCGTATAATCTTGAAAGTATGCTTATTGAGGGAAATATGATAGTGTTAACTCTGTTGGGAATATTTTTAAGCGAAAAAATAGTTAAGATTACCATCATTAAGCCCGAAAACATAATAAATAGATCATACGATTGAAATTGGCTTTTAATGTACACAAATTTACATACATATATACATACATAGATACACAGATACATACACACATACATGTGTATATATATATATATATATATATATATATATATATATATATATATATATATATATATATATATATATATATATATATATATATATATATATTCATATATATATCTATGTCTATCTATCTATCTATCTATATACATACATATATACATATATATATATATATATATATATATATATATATATATATATATATATATATATATATATATATATATATATATATATATATATATATATCAACACATTTTACCCACAGTCGAAGTTTAATTATACATGTAGTTAAGCACATTGTTTATGATTTATAATAATTCATAAATTTACAAAACTCTAAACAAAACAGTAGATAGATAAGAACGGGGATATTCATACATGCATTTAGATATATACATTCTATCAAACAAGTCTACTATAAACTACAATATGGTATAGTGAGTTTTATAATATGATAACGGTAAACCCTTTCCCTTAAAACTCTCATTTATTTCAATGACATCACTTCACATTGGTAATTCAGCAACTTAGTGTGCTGAGCTCTCTCTCTCTCTTTTCACATTTGAGGGATCCTGTCCGCAGATTGACACCACATGTTTTGCAATCGAAAACACTGTGGCCTGAGCATGCAATAAACATGCAAAATGCGGGAACACTTGAACACATACGTGTAAACATGAAAAGAGACAGGTTCAAATTATCTCTTTGCCCGTACGATCAATTTTTCTACCTATATTATGACGATTGCACAATTTGTCTAAACAAATTCGTTCCTAAGTGCCGAGAAGTCTAATAATTTTGGTGGCACATTTCACAGTATGGCATAATTTAAAAAATCACTCCCATGTCGATTGCTTTTTACATTTTAAACTAGCTTGGTGAAGAAGTTCAATTATGTAACCTATCTAATAAGTACATTTGCACAAGGAATATATTCTTTTTCATTGCATAAATTAGAATTATTTAATCGAATTCCTGTGGTCCCAATACTCATGCTTTTCACGTCATTAACACTTCCATTCCTAAGAGTTCCACTAGTTATGGTAATCGATCTATTTGGCAATTTTTTGTTTATCAAGAATTATTCTACAAATTATTCGAAGAAAAGGGTATACATATATATATATATATATATATATATATATATATATATATATATATATATATATATATATATATATATATATATATATATATATATATATATATAAATACTTTCTTTTGGATATCTTTGAAATAGTCACCCTGCCTTTAACTTCTGTGAGCATAAGTGTGTTAAGACACATCGTAAGCCGAGTCTTTTGCTATTGATGGATATCTAAATCTGGCCCCATGTTCATCTACAAGCAGAGGACTTTTCGGTTTGGTGACGTCATGATCGATTTCGTCATGCGCATTGTCCTCAAAGGCCATGTTGACGTAATACGGTTCGGGTTTGGTATGTCCGTTTGTCATCAAATTCACTCCCTTATGAGTTGGGGAGACTGTCATTGGCATATCTGGATTGGACCCTCCATGGTCCTTCTGGGACTCACGCTGGTCATCGAGTGACTCTAGTTTGTCAATGATGCTCTTGAGACTTACGCTGTCAAGGGAGTCCTTTCTGCTGTCGTCCGGGTCCTCCAAGGACTCCAGTGCGTTAATGACACTGTCGATAGTGGCACCCATTATGCTTTCAGAGTGGTAACTCCCCGAACCCTTTAATGCTTTAAGTTGACCGATGGCTTCAGCTACTTCATCGGCTCTTGATTTGACGTCGACGCGTTCCGTCCCCACTTCCGGTTTATCCTCATTTCCGGTTGGGCGAAGCTCAGTGACCCTGGTGGAGATTGAAGGACGTTGCCTGTATTTGCCGCTGGGGAAGGCTCGGCTGGGTGCCTTGTGCAGTGAGTTCGTCCGTATGCTGTAGCTTACCTCCGTGTTGTACTTGCTATCGTGGCGGAGGTTTTCGTCACGAAGAATTATCTCCACTTCCGGCGGATCACCGATTCCATGCTCTACGAAATCACTGCCGAGACGTTCCTCTTCCTCAGACATGCGCATTCCCATTGTCTTGTCTAGGAACTAAACGAAAATAAAATCATCCAGAAATCAATACTTATTCACTGAAGTAGCTTTAAAACACTAATTAAGACGTTTCTACGATGTAATTCAAATGAGGGTATTGTCTTGCAATTATCAATTTGGAAATGCTTTATTTTATTATAAATAGGAAATTGTTTATATGGGACGCTACTCTTGGATGTACAATGTACTTTTAAACACTTGGTATTGACATAAGTTTAATATATTAGCCACTTACTAGTAGTATTAAGAAGGTCATAACTGCCGACCATGCAATAATACAGACGACTCCAATGAGCTGAACCCCCAGTAGGCGAAACCCCCCGCCATAGAATAAACCAACCATGCCCTTGTTGAAGCCTTCGGCGCTGTCCTCCTCTACAAACAACCCTACAGCAAACATACCCTGAAAAATGATACCAATCTACGTGTAATAACAAGCAACAAGGAACACGCCTATGGAAGCTCTCAAAAAAAATTAGTAAAAGATAGTTTAACGAGGAGTTAAAAGAAAATAAATGTTTGATAAAGGTTTTCGATCTGAGCATTATTTTAGATGAGCTAGTTTGAGGGAAATGAAAGATAACAGGGAAAGTAGTGAGACGTTTCTTTATTGGGTAGAAGGATGACGATTAGCAGATAAATGGATAAGATGCAACAGAACAGGTAACAGTTGAAACTTGAAAGAAAATTGGATACATTAAAACGAGTCACTAGGTCAAATGGCAGTGCTTGTTTAAACATTTTTAAAAATGTGTATATTCTCTAAAATGAAGTATGAGAGAACGATTGAAACTATGGGGTAAGTCGTTTTTTTCTTTACAAAAATATGGATAATAAAAATCATGGTGTAAAGGGTAAAGTGTTGTAAGCCTCAAACTAACACAGCGCTCCCCTACATTTTGTACATTGTTTAATAGTATCGCCATTTAAGAATTGATATGACTTGGTTTAGGAGGATATTTAACTTTATATAGGTAATTATACGGATTAGGATCAATTATAAGAATAGCACAATGTTGACATTTTTTTATGAAATGACACCTAAAAAAGTTGTAAAAGACTAACAGAGATGTCAGCACCATTCCTTAAGTTTACGACACAAACTTTCAGAGATATACATACATACATACATACCTATAGTCTCACACATCTATCTATACCTACCTACCTACACACACACACACACACACACACACACACACACACACACACACACACACACATATATATATATATATATATATATATATATATATATATATATATATATATATATATATATATATATATACATATATATATATATACATATATATATATATATACATATATATATATATATATACATATATATATATATATATATATATATATATATATATATATATATATATATATATATATATATATATATATATATATATATATATATATATATATATATATGTATATATATATATATATATATATATATATATATATATATATATATATATATATATATATATATATATATATATATATATATATATATATATATATATATATATATATAATACAGATGAGCAGATATACATAATCCTCACCCATATCCCGCTTATGCCGTGTACGGCCACAGCTCCAACGGGATCGTCAATGCGCATCCAGTCCATGACGGGCACCCACAGTATGGATAATAACCCTCCAATAGCCCCAATGACAATCGAATGCCAGGGTCTGACCAATGCACAGCTGGCTAGAGAAGAAAACAAGCAGTATATTAATGATTACTCCAGGGTTTAGAGCGTTCATATGGGAAATTTGTGGCTGTAAATGTAAAGATTAACAGGTTTTGTTACTCTTTGGTTTTGTGCCAGTGGTATACCTTGGAACAGGAGGGATTCGTATATATTGCATTCAAAACAGATATGATCTATAAATTGAGTTTACTTGATCAAGTCTTTTTCGCTTTGTAAGAAATTGAAATCTCATTTTCAATGATATATGTGTGCACCAGTATCAAATATGTCTGTCTGTCTATCTACATGCATGTATGTATGCATACTTTCCTTCACTTCTCGATACCCAAAAGCGATCTATTCTACTACTTTGTAACCCTGTCATCCTTTGGCTTCTTGGGAAAGTCAGGGAAAAGCCGTAACCTTTGGCCTGAGTTACACTCTTTAAATAAAGATTATTATTAATATCATTATTATTATTATTATTATTATTAGTATTAGTATTAGTATTATTATTATTATTATCATTATTATTATTATTATTATTATTATTATTATTATTATTATTATTATATCGATATTATTATCATTATTACCATTATTATTAATATTATTTTGATCTTGTATATCAAGCAATATCCCATCGTAAAGATTCAAAAGGCAGCCTTGAAGTTAGAAGCCTGCACAAAATCGCATTATGATAAAACATATGTATTACTCCTGTTTGATTGGATGTGTTACGTGTTATGTTTACCATCTATAGTGACGTCATCTTAATGGCTAACACACACATGTAATTCGCTCCCGCGCCAACGAGCAAATGCATACTTAATCTATCGAATACTCATCTCAAAGTATACGAATATACAACATAACGAAGGGACAATTACACAACGTGAAAGAAAAGAGTGGATGCTGAACGAAAGTGCGAGATTTTGTGGGATATAAAATCTGCTATGTCCAGCTCCGTCAAAACAAGGAAAATGACCGCCACCAAAAAAGGTCACTCACACGGCCGATCGCCAAAACTGACCAAGTATCTACAAAACTATAGAGCCCCCACTCCGACAACCCCTGCAATCTCTACAATCCCGGCCACTGAAACTAAGCAGGAAACAATGCCTACACCTACACGGGGTTGCAAATTGCCACTAATGGATGATGCACAGGTATGTGATGAAACACGCCATGATGGGTCGGAATGTGGCTCTGATATCAATAGCATAACATCAGACAATGTCATGAATAACATCTTCTCTCTCCCGTATGATAATCTCGGCGATCTAGAGAAAGAACAAGATATTGAACTTGATCCTAGAACAATACACTTATCGCTAGAGAGCATGCCAATTATCATGCTCACCATACTCAAACAATTAGAAACAACAGAAGGGAAGGGTAGTGACATGATCAAACGTACAGATGATACAAACAAAGCAGTAGAAAGGTTGGAAAGGAAAAGTGCCTTCCAGGAAAATGAGATAAATAAGCTTATGGTAGAAACATCTAAGCTCAAAGAAACACAAGTAGACATTGAGAAGGAAAACACTGTACTTATACAATCACTTGAATTCGCTCACATACAAATTGCAGAGTTAGATAAGAAAGTGAAAGAACAGGCAGAAAATGAAAAGGCTACAAAACAGATCTTAGAATCAATGCAGGGTGACAACACCAAGCTCAAAACTGACACATCTAAAAATAGAGAAAGAAACATTAAGGCGGAGGCTTACAGTCGCCGATCAAACCTACGTTTTGAAGGCATACCATACTCTCAGGAAGAATCGAATGTTGAGTGCAGAAACAAAGTGTATGAGGTTATCAAAACACAACTAGGAATATTGGATGCAGACAAACGCCTTGTAATTGAACGTTGCCATAGAGATCCCAAATTCCCCAACCAGAGCCCCCCTTCGGTGATAGCAAGATTTCTATCATTCAGAGACAGACAAGAAGTCTGGGAGAGGCGAAACAAAACCAACCAAAATAGAAATAACAGGTACTATATCAATGAGGATTTCCCCCTGGAAGTTGAGAAAAAAAGGTCTTTCTTACGCCCGTATGTTAAGGCAGCCTATGCAAATGACATGAAGGCTACACTGATTGGCGACACACTATTGGTCGAAGGCAACAAATACACGGTAGACGAACTACACAAACTGCCAGAGGCGATCAGACCCGAAAAAACTGCTGTGAAAACTGACGGGGATGTGACTGTGTTCTTTAGAAGGGATGCTTTCCTGTCTAATTTTCACCCATCACCAATGACAATTTCTAATGAGAAATACAACTGCGTTGAGCAGCACTACATGGCCGCCAAAGCTAAGACCTTTGGAGACTATCAAACAAGGCAAAGAATAATGGCAAGCACAAATCCCAATGAAATCAACTTTTTTGGCAAGTCAGTGAAAAATTTTGACCAAAACAAATGGAATGAATGCTCATATGACATAATGAAAACAGGGGTCTCAGCTAAATTCAAGCAAAATCCAAAACTTGCGGTCTTCTTACAAAACACTGGGGACAGTCACATTGGTGAGGGGTCAGAGAAAGATCTCATATGGGGAACAGGAATTTCAGCATTCCACAAAGACGCCCTTGACAGACAAAAATGGAAAGGGAAAAAACAGTTAGGCAAGATTCTAATGGACATTCGTTCGGAATTGCGAATGTAGATGAAAAAAAAATCCCTTATTAAATACCCAACCCGAAATAGCATATTACAAACAAAATTTCATTCTAATATTTATGCTATCCTTCAGACTTAAGTTATACCCACATGGAAAGTATTTGAAGGTTAATTCATCTAGATCATTACGATCAATATATCGATCCACCTTAAACATTCAAATAAGCTACCTAGCCTAAAATAGACCAGCTCATTTCGTCGCGCCCACCTCCCACAGGGAGTTGTTACCTGCCATTGATGATGGCTACCTCCGGGCAAACACAGATAGTTCGAAAAGAAAGCTTCCGAATAAGCTACAACAACCTAAGAAGGATATCTGCCATTGCTTTACATACATGCGATGAATATACCAAATTTCGAGGAGTGCATGGTGACACCAGGGACATAGAAAACCATACCAGGTATGGCATAGCAATAATGAATAAGTGGTACCAACTTAGAAGAGACATGATTATGACTCTCGGGACTAAGGGCCTAGCAATTGAACCAGTACCAGAACCTGAACACGTTAATACAGATATTATAGAACCAATGTGGCGCCCTTGGAGACATTCAAAAGAATGCATTAAAGCGGTCAAGGAAGGACTCAGAGTAAATAATCTATAGACAATAGTATAATGATGCCGCTGAAGTCCTAGTAGTGAATTTTGACAATACTGCGATAATCTACATGCACATGAGTAATTACACTAGCTCACTTTATTGACATTACACGCAACTATGGTACACCATCAATTATATACACACAAACCCAAAAAAAGATAAGATTTATGACCTGAGCTTGTACCCTTCAACGCAGATCAGAAATATTAATTATCACGCTAGTCAATAGATGTCGCTGTGGTTGCTCGCAGGATATTTGAAAAAAAAAAAAAACTGTGAAAACCCCATATCTCCAAATCCGGGCAATTCAAACCTGCACGAGACACGACTGGCTGTACATCAACATGGCAGAGGCTAACATTTACCTGGTTTTTAACCATCCCAACATTCCCAGAGCGACATACGATGCATTCAGACAAGAGTGTGATGCCTTACTGGGACATACAAACATGAGAATGCAGGATGCGTGGACTAACTTCATTGAAAGCGGCGATGAACTTCCACTTCAAGTCCGTATACACGAGATTGAGGCGGTGTTTACAAACACGCTGCTCGCATGGCAAGACATCACATCAAGAGCACAGGAGGATATAGGGATTGGCTACGCGATTGCTTATGAGGACATCTATGAACATTTCGGCATCCTGGATGTGAACGACGTGACGATGGAACAAATGCGGAACATTGAACGAGAGATTTATGAACTTGTTGATTTGATGCGAGAAATTCTGTTCCATGCATCTACTCGAATCATCGATGAACCAGAAGCGCAGCCGGACGTTGCTCCAGCCTAGTGCAACCAGGCTTGGAAGTTTTCATGATAAAACATTTAATATGGATTATTGACAACCAACAACGATAACGGGGTACACATCGCAATACTAAGTCAGAGACCAAAAGATGCACACCCGCGGAAAAAAACTTTCGAGAGTAAACAAACTCTAAAGTAACCCTATTATCGCTCACTCAACCGGTTTTCGAAACGCGACACAGGGTGAAACACTCTAAGTATGTACGGGAACATAATCATCATGTTGCCAAGTGACAATCGAAAATACACTCGGATAAAAAGTTTCAGCACGATACGCATATGGATAATGGTGTTACGGGACTACGAATTACATCGGCAAATTACAAATCAACATTAATCGTATCCATCGGTTAATGTCATCTCGGCAACATTGCGGGAAACTCTACTCTCGAGGTCAACGGCACTACAACAGATGCAACTAGAGGATGTCTTCATGCTGCAAATGAGGGATTATCTATTCGTGATGTCAACTTCACTGGATTTACTTTACCTAAGATGTCGCCCGGACACCACTGAGGGAATACACAGGAGGTCAACTCTAATGTATACTTTACGACCCTACATCGGATCGGATTATGGTTTCTGCAAAACTACCCACCCCCAGAACAATTGACTCCACAACATCTTGCTGACACACGCATCTCGGGGCCTGCAGATTCTAATGATGGTGATCCATGCAACTACAAGATCAACAGGGTGACAGTCAAACAGTGAGTAGCACTATGTTAACACAATTCGTGATATTCCTTAATGTGTATGTAATCTATACTCTGAAATTAGTTCTCAAAAAAAAAAATACAGAAAATATATATTTATATATATAGATATCCATAAACAATCCTCCATATCTGTATCTAGACATAGTGACTGATCTGAGGAATATTCAATCCAATTAAGTTTAAATGTTAAACACAACATGGTGGATTTTTTTTGGCAACCTTTCAAAAAAAAACACTTTCTTTTTTCTATGCTGGAATGGAATGAATTGTGTTCACTATGTGTTCACACTGTTTGGGAGGAATTATGTTTGAAGGATGGCATCCACTAGCCCATTTATGGAAACACAATCTGCTAGGACTTCTTTCAACCAACATGTACAAAAATCTTTCTTTCCCCTTAGTTGATTAGGAATAGGAAATGATAACCTGCTCTCAATACAATTTAAACTCACAATATCACAAAATTCGGATTCCAAAGTAAAAACATAACGTTCAGGACAGAGAGAAACATATAAAATTCTTCACTGTTTCAATATTCAATACATTAGGGAAGAGTCTTGGCAGATGGCTGGTTTTCTTTTTTCCCACAATCAATTATAGCCTGTTGTGGTCTGTATGGCCTTGTATGTATTGTATGTATTGGCAGGTGATATGCAGGTTTTGTGTACAGAAACATGATCAGACATATAGAGTATTGGTTTCTAGTTAAGGTGAGCAATAACTAAACAATGAGAATGCCCACAGTTGGTCTTGTTGATTGTCATTAATCCTGAACCATTTATATTAAAAGCCTTCACAACTCCAAAATTCCAAATATCATATATTTCTTTCTCACCAATTATGATATCCACACAATACTTTTAGATTTGTATTGTATTGAAAACCATTTCAACAGTCAAAATTTCTTTGAAGTGTAAATTCATTAACTTCTTTATCTATTACCTTCTTATGTCTGGAAGGATAGCAACTAAAGTCCAAATTGAATCTTAAAAATTTTACCCCTCTTCCAAAAAATATCAAGTTAAATAAATCACTTTTGAGATGAAACTTTTTTCAATTCTTTCATCATACAAGTATATATAGGTGGAAAGCCTATAACATATATGCAATTGCTCATGGGCAATACTTAACTACTTGAACTCTCCAGTTACTGATAATAGTTCACCAAGAGTTTTGGGAACTATTAAGGAGAATATACATGCTGACAGTGCATCAGCAGTTAAGTGACAACACTTAACATATAAGGAATAATTGTATTCATAACTTTAATTTATTCCTTCTGTTCTGTTTCTTTTCTTTGTTCAATACACTAACATTCTTCTAAACCTGTAGGGTGGACCTATAGATACTAGGTCATCCGAGTCTAGAATTTGACATCAGGTTAGCTTTACTGGCTGATTCACTGTTGAGTTTACCAATCTTAGGGACAGATAATCCCTATTTAGAACTGTTTTATTATTTAACTTGTTTATTTATAGTTACTTAATTGTACATTATTGAGATTAAGTTGTCTCTTCTGTATCCTGGTGCATAACCATAATTGTAATTGTGAGAAGTTCACTGAATACTACTCACAGGGGAAAAACCAGGTCTACCCCAGTAGACTCAAGACACTGTATTGATAACACATACAGGGGAAAACCTGTTCAGTGAATACTACACACAGGGGAAAAGCCAGGTCTACCCCAGTAGACTCTGGACATTGTATTTGATAACACACCCAGGGGAAAACCCATTGAAAAACTAGACTCCCCTTATACTCAAGTTGAAATTTGTCTGTGCATAGTCTTATTCATTACTTAATTGAATAAAACCAGACTAGAAAGACAACCCTTGATTATACTTGTGTAATTGTTTGATTATTTTTGGTGTACAACCATATGTATTAGAGAAATAGCTATTTCTCTGAGAGAGTTAATATATTCCTGAAATCTGTCCTAGTTGAAAAACTACACTTGTAAGAACACTGGTGAATAGTACACATAGGGGAAAAACCTAGGGCAATTGTAGGTAGAATTCAATACACTGAGTATACACAAATAGGAGCTGGCTAGTGTATAAATAAGAATTGTGAACTCAGGTTATAGAGAGTCTATTGTTTCTGTGATAGTTATTATATTTTTTAATTTTTGATACAACCATACTTATAGGAATACCAGTGAATATTTCACATAGGGGAAAGCCAAGTCAACTGCTGTTAATTCTATACATTGGGTACATCCAAGTATATTTAGATTGCTGATAACTTCAATTGTGAACTCAATTATTTTTATACTATAAGGACAGAGACTCCATGAGAGATTGTCAGTGAATAACCCATACAGGGGAAAAACCAAAACACGATCACTATCGATCACAATTAGTACATCCAAGTCTGTATCACTTCATAATAACTTAATAATATATTAATATATTGGAGGGACTTATTTTCATTTAATACTTTAGTGATACTATCTAAGCTGCTTAAACTCTAACTCAAACTAAAGGAAACATTAACATTAAATCAATAACTGTATACATTTTTGAAATTTATTGGATAATTTTTTAATCTTCCCGGGTTATTCACTTATACATTTCTGGTAACTGGGGTGGGCTGGTGGGAATCAATTAACTCGCAGGTTTGAGGTATTTATTGTGCGAATATTTTCTAATATTGTTTGGTTTACTCAGGTTTGAGTCGGACAGTACATAACTTCTTTTCTTCTTTTGTGTATTGGTTAATTCTGTTTCCTTTTAAGTTTTAATACATAATTATATACCTGTTGAGTAAAGGAGTACATACAGGGGAAAAACCCAGGTCGACAACACTGTGCTTACTAGATTATACCACACAATTGGTTTGACATTTAAAAATTATCTGAATAAATACATGCTTTGTTGATTTAATAAGATACATTGTGACACTTGGTATTGGAGAAATATAGTTGTACGAGTATCAGAATATAGTATACCTAGGGTAACCCTAAGGCAAAACTATAACATTACCAACACACTGTACTTCATACTGCCAATTGGAGGTGTACTTGTTTACTCAAGGATTAAAACTTCATTATTTAATATAAAGTGTTGTTATTAATTCACATAATAACAGGCGATACTTGAGTTAAATTGAAATACAGCCTAGTCATTCTCAATTATTTCTTCTTCTTCTTTTTTCTTTCTTGATTCTTAAAGAACAAATACCTTGAATAAGGAAATAACACACTCAGTCAACTGTTTTTTTCTGTTCATGTTTATTATCATTTTGCTTGTGTAACATTCTTGATTTAGTTGTGTGTCCAGTATATATTTTACATGTCAACTTATGATTTATTTTATGTGACTTTTTGTTTCAATGTGATGTCCACTTGGTTTATGTTTGTACATGTATTTTTATTGTTTATTGTTTTGAAAATTCTCCAGCTAATAGATACAATGCCTATATATGGCCAGGAATTGATTGACACACATAGTGTTCTGCGAATTGTGATATTCACTACACCCTATCATGCCGAAAAACCTTGTTCTAAGACAGTAAGGAGTAATCAATCTGTGGAAAATAACCGTTCATGGGCTTGCTAAAAATCGAATCTTTGAATTGCAGAGGTCTAAGGGACTTAAAAAAAAGAAGTGATATTCTTGATGATTTTAAAAAGAGAAATGTGAATATCATCCATCTTCAAGAAACCCATCTAATTGCTTCTGATCTGCCTTCTTTGAAAGAAACATGGAACGTTAAATTTCTAATAGCAGGCGAAAAAAAACAATCAATGGGCGTGGTTACCATCATCAACAGCAATATTGAATACAAGCTTCATATGGTAGATAAGGACAAGGGAGGGAGGTATATTATCATAGACATAGAACTGCCAGGAATAGCCAGATTCCTAATGCTAAACATATACGGCCAAAATCAAGATAAACCAGATCTTCTTCGAGAAATAGTCGATAAACTTGAACAAAATGTGATAAGGAATTGGATATTGTGTGGAGATTGGAATTTAGTACTCGATCAAAACTTAGATACCTATAACTATTTACACCACAACAACCCAATATCCTCTCAAATTTTAAAAGACTTCATTAAGAGGAATCAATTACTAGACATTTGGCGATCAAATAACCCTGACACGAAGAAATTTTCTTGGTTTTGACCTAGTCCACCAAAAGCAGCAAGACTCAACTACTTCATAATATCGCCATCAATTTTAGACATTTATGCAAACTCATACATTTCTTTCAAATATCGCTCGGATCATTGCAAAATTGGATTGAATATACATTTGGACAGATCAATTAAAGGGAAAGGCATTTGGAAATTGAATTCAGATTTATTAAATGACCAAGAATTGTTAAAACAGATCGAAAATGGTATACAACTCATGGTGGAGATTCATGCTTGCACACCATATAACCCCAATTTTGTCAAAAATTTTAACAAACATGAGGTCTCATTAATGGTCCCCATAGATATTTTCTGGGAAGTGCTTTTAACCCACTTAAGAGGTATAATTATCTCGCACGCAGCTAGGAAAAAAAGGGAGAGGGCCAATAGGGAAATTAAACTGACAAAAGAGCTTGAAAATCTCAATGACCTTTTTAACTTAGATATTTCAGATAATAATTTGGGAAAAAGCATTCAGGAAAAAATATTTGAGCTCGAAACACTGAGAGAGATTAGATTGAAGGGCTCTTTTATAAGATCTCGTATGAAAGATTGTAACTTAGGCGAGAAACCAAACAAATATTTCTTGAATTTAGAAAACTACAACTTTGTTTCAAAGAACATTAAAGAACTGCTGTTAGATGATGGTACAAATATCACTAAACCCGAGGATATATTGGAAGAAATGAGAAGATTTTACCAATCCTTATATGATTTTAAATCTGTTAAAAACATAGAGGATTCGGACTTAGCAGAATTTCCACAGAATTTTAATAAACTAAATGAAAATGAAAAGAATGCTCTAGACATGGGAATTTCAGAAGAAGAGCTTAAGAATCAAATTTTTAACAGTGCTTCCAACAAAAGCCCAGGCCCGGATGGGTACACCAACGAGTTCTACAAAGCCCTATGGAATACTATCAAGGTCCTGCTATTGAGTTTGATGAATCATTTTTTCAAGGAAAAGAGTATTAGTTCGAATCATCTGATGGGAATCATCACTTGTATTCCCAAAGGAGATAAGATTAGGAACAAATTAAAAAATTGGCGCCCAATAACTCTTTTAAATTCAATATACAAATTTTATTCAGGAATATGGGCAAATAGAATTAAACAACATTTACCAAAGCTAATTGGGGAAAATCAAACAGGTTTCGTCCAAAACAGATTTATTGGGGAAAACACCAGATTAACTTTAGACATATTAACCGAATCAAAATTCGATAACACAAGTGGACTTTTAATTTTAATAGACTTTGAAAAGGCTTTTGATTCAATTTCATGGGAATTTATATCAAAAGTTTTAGGAATTTTCAACTTTAGTTCTCAAACCATCCAGGTTATAAAAAGCTTACAAAAAAATTCACTTTCCAAGATAATTCAAAATGGACACTCATCAGAGATCATCAGACTCAATAGAGGATGTAGACAAGGGGATCCCATATCCCCTTACATTTTTGTACTGGCAGTAGAACTCTTAGGTGAATCCTTCCGGGCTCACCAAGAAATCCAAGGTTATAAAATCAATGATAGGGAACACAGAATATCACAATTCGCTGACGACACTACCCTATTTATGTTATACAGTGAGCGGAACCTGAGGTTGTGTATGACTATTTTAGAGGAATTCCACCAAATTTCAGGCCTAAAAATTAATGTAGATAAAACAAAAGTGATAAAATTCGGAGCATATAGGGACAGCAGGAATATTCTATGTCCAGATCTTAAATTAATCTGGACAAATAAATTCACATCCTTGGGTATAGAATACAATATTGATCAACTGGAAAACATTACGGAACTTAATATAGAACCTAAAATTACAGAAATTGAGAAACTAATAAGAATTTGGCAGGGCAGGAATCTAACAGTAGTGGGAAAAATAACTTTAATAAAGAGTTTATTTATTTCTAAATTTATCCATATCCTGCTGTCCCTACCCAGTCCTCGAGAATGCTTATTCATTAAAATCGATTCACTATTTGTTAAATTTTTATGGAATGGAAAACCTCCAAAGTTTAGTAAAAAGATTCTCGAAAAACAAATAATAGATGGTGGACTACAATACCCCAATATCAGATATGTGGACGCGTCGATGAAAATTTCATGGTACAAAAGATTGTATAAAACATGTGAAGGTTGGGCATCATATCCCTATGCACACGGGATGGACCAGATTTATATATATGGAGATCTTTACCTACAAAATCTGATGAACAAGGTAAACAACCAATTTTGGAAAGACACCATTAAATCTTTATTATTGTTATACAACAAAAATAACTTTCACGGTACAGAAGCGATGCTGGCGACACCATTATGGTACAATTCCAAAATAATAACAGGTAGAATTAGTTCATGGTCAGAAAAAGGAATATTGACTATTGGTGACATCTTAGGGATGGATGGTGAATTGCGAAGCGCAGAAAATATTAAAATGACTTGGAAAGTGAAATGTGATTTTCTTCTACACATGCGTATAAAAAACAAGATTAAACTTATTCTCCAGCGCAAAAACATGAGCAACGAAAACATTCACCCTCAGATGTCACACCTTTTGTATGGCATAGATATATGTAACAGAGGTAATAAGAACACTTACATCAGTATTATGGGAAAAGATCACTTTAGTGTAGATGCAATAAAGGAAAAATGGTGTGAACGCCTAAACGATGAAATCAGTATTAACACTATTCAAAAGGCCTTCAAAAATACAAAGAATTATGCGTCGTCGGCATACTAATATTATAATCAGTTCAAACTAATACATGGCCGTACGATACACAATCAACTTCTTAAGAAAATGAACATCATAGATTCGGAAAAATGCCTCTTCTGCAAAGATGAAGTAGAAACTATCGAACATGCATATCTATACTGTGCTAATTCTTCTAAACTTTGGTTAGATACAATAACATGGGTAAGAAACATATATAACCACCATTTCATAATATCGGAACAAGAAAATTTTTTTGGTAGTCACCAAAACGATAAGGTCACAGATATGATAATAGTGAGCGTAAAAGACGTCATTTACCAAAAAAGGAAAGAAGGTAAAGAGATGGTGATTACAGATGTAAAACAATGTCTGCAAAAAAATCTTAGAGTTCAGAAAACAAAGGAAATTCTAACTGATACACTAGAAACCTTTGAAGAAAAATGGAACTCCTTTATCACTGACCTTAGGTCAGATATTTATACAAAGAATAGTTGGTATACGATTTAATATAACAACTAATACATGGAACCTCTATCTCACTGTATGCATTCTTTCAATAACTATTTTTGTTTGTTTTTGTGTGGTCTTCTACACTGCTGAAATATATGTTATGGAGAATAAAAACCCTGTTGCACATGTGTGCAATTTGAAATTAAAAAAAAAACGTGTTATGTTTACCTGTTATGGCGACCAAGGACCCCAGTATGGAATTCACAATGTCTCCAATCTCAAACTTTCTTTTCCGGAACACATAACTGAAAAAACAAAGGTGATATTGGACAGATTCCTATGGTGGTGGTAAGCTGTTATATATGATATATTGGGATTTACAATGTACCTACATTGTAATATGAAACATACAGCGCATACTGCTCTGACAGCATCATCATTATCATCATCATCATCATCATCATCACTATGGATAACATAATTATTTTGATTATTACCATCGTATTTTACTATCATCATCATCATCATCATGAAACATACAGCACATACTGCTCTGACTGCAACATCATCTTCATCATTATCATCATCATCATCATTATCGAAATGAATACAAGGAAATTGCGTGCGTGCGTGTGTATGCCTCTAACCAGATTCACACCCAGCACTTTGAAACCTCTCGGCCAAGTGGGCAGCCTTCAAAAGTTTTATTGCATATTCGGGTTGTTTGAACTCACCTGTATGTTATACCGGACAGTCCTCCGCCCATCGAGGCACATATAGTTGTTACAGCAGACCTGGAGGGATTAAAGGGGAAATGTTAAGGATAAAGAATATTCACACCTCTGATCATACAATTATCTTTTTCATATTTTCCATTAGCTTCTTTTGTATCTTAACCCTTCTATTTTGAACTAAAAATGGGTTAATGTGCAGAATGAGTAATGTGGCGCCATCTACCGGGTGTTTATGTGACGTATGACAGAGAAAAGTTAACCTAGTATTTCAACCTGACAAAAATGTCTGTATTTATTATTGTATGTCTTCTATGTAACTATTGTATTAATTGGACAAAAATATAGAATTATTCTAAGAGTTGAGAAGAAAAATTCTATCAATTATTTAAAACTGTTATAGGAATATCCTGGCGTCTTCCCTTAAGGTGGATAAGTTACAAGGTGCAGCAAAAACGGTTTGAGAAAATATGAAAGATGGATTTTGCTTTTTTCAGTCCCACCTGAATCCTAAAATAATCTATTAGATCACTTTTGAGATCTAAAACTTCGACCTTCTATGACTAAAATTTGCGAATGTTTTAGCAAATCAGGAGCTTGGCGTATTGATTACTGTGGCCCTAAAATGCTTTTACTCCCTTGAGTGCTTTATTTTAGGATGGCACCGACGTTTCAGGTTCCAAGCTACATTCTGAAATGTAAGCGTGTTGAAATACATTGATAACATTTATGTAATTGTGTTACTCATGCACTATTATTTTTTACTGTTGATTTCTTTGTTTTTATTATATCACCAGGGGATGATTTGTAGTTCATTCTTTATGATAACAGTTAAACACAGTACTCTTGCCCAAAGGTGTCGCTATGGTATAATTCAAAACATTTTATAAATCTTTCATGTTCTTTCAGATATTTTTTCATTTCTTGTCTATCCACTAAAGTGGTAAATGAATATTATAGTTAGATTTCCAAGTAGGTTTTTATTTCATCTTGTGCGATGAATGATTTTGGTGAAAATATTTTGATCAACACGTGAAGATAGTCTTTTTGCCATTTGCAAATTTGAATTATTGTGGGAAATTCATATTTCCAATTATTTACTGAATTAAATCAATTTAAGTCCTCAAAGTGTCTCCTTTGGGATATCCGACCATTTCAAAAACTGGTTTTTGATATAGTTTAGTTGTCTTATTATTTCTTAATAAGACAATACAATTCTAAATCCCATTGGTGTCTTGAACGTCAATTGTGACGCTTTAAGCCACTATAATGGCACACACAAGGACTGCTTAGAAAATACTGCAATGTGATGCGTACTTAGCTGCGAGTTTCCATTTACTACCGGAGATTCCAAAGGTGCTGCCACAGTTAAACCCAAGCCAGCCCCACCTGGAACAAACAACACATACTAAGTGGATATAGAAAGATCGGAAATTTCAAAGAAATATAAAGAAATAAAGGTATGGCATAACTTGACTATGGCGATGACTATGACTCTTCAGGGTAGTCGCCCTTTTTCATTCAATTTATTCAATGGTATGTCAGACTTCCTCGGAATCAAGAATTTATCAACGCACACGCCTGAATACATATATATATATATATATATATATATATATATATATATATATATATATATATATATATATATATATATATATATATATATATATATATATATATATATATATATATATATATATATATATATATATATATATATATATATATATATATATATATATATATATATATATATATATATATATATATATATATATATATATATATATATATATATATATATATATATATATATATATATATATATATATATATATATATACATATATACATATATATATATAAATATATATATATATATATATATATATATATATATATATATATATATATATATATATATATATTTACGTATATAAATATATATATATATATATATATATATATATATATATATATATATACATATATATATATATATATATATGTATATATATAAATATATATATATATATATATATATATATATATATATATATATACATATATATATATATATATATATATATATATATATATATATATATATACATATATACATATATATATATATATATATATATATATATATATATATATATATATATATATAAACACACACACACATATATATATATATATATATATATATATATATATATATATATATATATATATATATATATATATATATATATATATACATATATATATATATATATATATATATATATATATACATATATATATATATATACATATATATATATATATATATACATATATATATATATATATATATATATATATATATATATATATATATATATATATATATATATATATATATATATATATATATGTGTGTGTGTGTGTGTGTGTGTGTGTGTGCGTGTGTTTGTGTGTGTACCATATCAGCGAGACACTGACACACCATGAGGCCACTATTGAACATCTCACATGTGTCAAGTCATATGGGACGTTCTGGTGATCCACCAGATGTTGATGACACGCACATTACCCAAAGAAGTCCTTGGATTCTTCTTCTATAAAATGGCATAACTGCACGTGTTCATCGCATGTTTCTATGCTGTTCACCTCGTGTCCCCCGTACGAACACCACGTTCTATCGACGCATTTATCATGAACACTCTATAGGTTTAAGCACTGCTGGGCAAGATTATGGTATAATGGTATTGTATCATATAACGGTATAATCAATGTATAACGTACCACAGCATGAACATCCCCACTAAGGCATTTGTTGCATTTCCCATAGGAAGCGCAGCACTACCTTTGTCGTAACGCCCCATCCTCGGTTTCAGCATCCAAGCCGCGATGAAGGCTGACACCGCCCCTAATAGGTGCACCCCACCCGAACCCGCAATGTCGATGACACCCATATGGTTCAGGAACCCGTTTGGGCCCCAGAGCCAGTGAGCAGGGACGCAGTAGATGATGGTATTCATGAAGGAAAAGATGATGTATGTCGTTAACTTTGTCCGTTCCGCCATGGCGCCTGATACAATTGTAGTCGCAGTGGTGGCGAAGGATAGTTGGAATATGAAGGTAGCATAGCTTTCCCCCATGTTTCCATCTGCGGAAGCGTCCATGAAGAAATATCCAATCCCAACGAATGGATTGGTGCCTTCATCCATGCCAAAGCTGAGACCATAGCCGTAGACCCAGTAGGTGATACCGCCAAACACGACGTCTACTACATTCTTGACCATTATATTCACCTCATTCTTCCCAGACACACAGCCCGACTCCAGCAGTCCGAAACCTGAAAATGAGGGAAATTACACAACAGAAGTGTTTCTATTTAACGTAGAAACACATGGACAGAAGTGTTCTAAATCTGGAAATTACTTAACGGAAATGTTCCAAAAGTAGATTTAGTGGGCGAAAATGTTCTAAGGTAAAATTAATTCAACAGAGCTGTTCTTAAAGTGGTAAACAGTATATGTATGTACATGTATGTAAGTATGTACATGTATGCATATATGTACATTTATGTTTGTATGTATGTATGTATGTTTGCATGTATTATGTATGTTTGTATGTGTCCTTTATGGGCTCATTCCTACTATTCCCATTTAAAACCATTCACATCTAAATCAAACAGGCAGTCTAAAATGAACGTTAAGTTCTTGATAAAACACAAATGTTTTCAGTAAGGTTATACTTAACACTGACTGCATTGTGAAGATGACCAAAGGTATACACCCAACAGTGTATGATAGGACTTACCTGACTGCGTGGTGAAGATGATAAAATAACTAGTAACGATCCAGGTATAAACCCTAAATAGTTGGATGAGATTTACCTGACTGCATAATGAAGATTTTTAAAAGAATTAAAAAGGATATAAACCCTAGATTGTATGATAGGACTTACATGACTGCATGGTGAAGATGATAAAAGAACTGGTAAGGATCCATGTATAAACCCTAGATTTTAATGATTGGACTTACCTGACTGCATGGTGAAGATTATAAAGGACTACTCCGGATCTAGGTATCAATCCTAGATTGTATGATAGGACGTACCTGACTGCATGGTGAAGATGATGAAAGAACTAGTACATAAATAAACCGAAGATTGTATGATAGGATTTACCTGACTGTTATTGTGAAGGTGATAAAAGAACTACTAAAGATCCCGGTATGAACCCTAGATTGTATGAAGGAAGGGACAGGTCATATCGCGCCGAGATAGAAATCCGGAATCGCGAAGAAATTCCCTTCTCTATACGAATAGTTCCGAGGGATCTGTTAGTTGCAGAAGAACAAAAAACAGCCCTCCACAACGCCGCACATTTATATAGCGACCAGACCAACCCGCTTCGAGGTCCAGCGGAAACACACGTGTGGAAGCCAGGCGTCGTAACCACTAGGCTACGGTGGATTCCCTAGAGATTGTATGGGAGGACTTACCTGAGTGCATAGTGAAGATGATGAAAGAACTAGTAAGGATCCAGGTATAAACCCCAGACTGTATGATAGGACTTACCTGACTGCATAGTGAAGATGATGAAAGAACTAGTAAGGATCCAGGTAGCATCGTCCCAGGTGAGAAGAGCCGCCTCAGGTACAGTTGTAGTATTAACGTCTTCCCCCACTGTTGTGGTGTATACTGTGGTATTGAGATACATGGTGAAGCAGGTTTTATCCTGGAGCAATGTGTATAGGATGCCTTGGTCAACCTTATTAATGGCAATTATTGTCCTAAAAAACAGGTCGCCCTTGTTATCCAAATCAACTTAATCGCCACTTTTGCCAAAAGCAACTGTTTCGACCAAGTGGCCCTTGTAGTCCATAAGATCTAATCGCCAAAGCTTTGTACCAACGATTGGTCTTGTCAACCAAGCTAGTATCCCTGTTTTTCTCAGTCGCCAAAATCGTCCAAATCACCGTTATAGCCAAAATCGTTTCTGTCCAAAGTCACCCTTATCAAGTAGATATAGTCGATGCCTTGAGCGCCTTGTCACCCTAATCGCCTGATAGCAGTTTTTAACTTATCCACCCCAGTGGATTGCCTTGTCAACACAACTATCTCTTATACCTTACACCTAATTGCACGGATCCTGGTTGGTGCCTCTTGAATGAACAAAGGTACACTAAGCTCACAGGAAGGCTTGGCAGATTATGTATGCTATGCGGTACTTGGCAAGATCAATGCATACACGAGAATGGCAGAATGGTAATGTAACACAATACCCTATGTTTTAATCATCTGCTTTCTGTAGGGATGACGGAAATATTGATAGCTTAACCCATTACCAGCTGCAGCATATACACGGTCTAATAATATGAGAATAACTTCTTTTTGGAATTTCAATTATCAGCACATTTTGGAATTTGGAATTTTGTTTTTCGTCACTTTTTCTGCCATATTGCGGCTAAGTCGTGACTAAGTCGTGGGTATTACCAGAATGACTCAAAGTAATTACAAGAATGATGTCACTTAATTATTTGGGGCACGTTGCATGATTTTTCTTTATATCTCATCAGTTCAGTTTCCTTAAAATGATTAGAAATTCATCCTTGTTTTAACATTAAAATGATTATATTTCGTGTCATCTTTTTATTCAATTATATAATCATTATACGTACTTATAAAGGTGATAGTACATGTAGTACTACAAGTTACGTCTGCACTAAAAGGGTTAGGCAAAGTTATATGTAAAACATCAGATGTCATTGTATTGACAACTTTTCCCAAATATAAACCATCTGCAGTAGCTCCAGCATGATATGAAAAGCTTTTTATTGATCTAATAACCAGACTATGCAATTACTCTGCATCAAGTTATCTATGTATATTTCATACCATTAATTCCTGCTAAATTTACCTTGGTGGTTTTTAGGTAATTTTACATTCTAGGTCAAAGAGTAATGTAGTATCGTAAATAAAACCTTAATCCATTACTGCTGCACCTGTATACGTGACTCATAATAGAATACTTTAGAACCATCTCAAGCATTCAGCATTCTACTGTTTCCGAATATTTTCAGGATATCATTAGACCTTCTAACGTTCTGGTCATTACTACTCATCTAAAAGTAATCAATATAATAACAGAACACCTCCAACTCAGGAGCAACAGTCATACCATCTATTGTGCAATACAATTAAGTCAAACATTTTACGTAATGCTTTAATGTGACGATAGGTGTCTCTTGATAGAGTCATTGCAGTCATTGATGGTAAAGCTGTTTTTGTTCTTGATGACATTTCTCTCTCTCTCTCTCTCTCTCTCTCTCTCTCTCTCTCTCTCTCTCTCTATATATATATATATATATATATATATATATATATATATATATATATATATATATATATATATATATATATATATATATATATATATATATATACACACAGATACATTTATGTAACTACCTGTCTGTCTGTCTTTCTATGCATGTGAACGTGTGTGTCGTGACTTCAATTTGCTGGTTAGAGTTTTCCTGTAAAACTTTTGTGTGGATCTATGATATTTCTAAAAATGACTGACGAACATTTCGATTTCAAATGCATCTTTAAAGAATATTCCGTTTTAACCCAAAGATTCAGATCTAAGTAAAGAATTAATTTGTGTTTCATTCATTTCTCAAAATGTATCTATAATGTTTTAATGGTGTTTTCTTTAGATACATCATATTTGAAAAGAGATAGAAATCTATTTCGCTTCCGGCCGTGTTCTACATCTGGCTATGGTTTTCCCAACTCTTTCCTATTTCTCCTCAAAATCAAACATATTTTCTGAGAAAACTTCGATTCTGTCCTTATATTCCTATATAATTTTCAATTTTGTACATGCATTTTGATAATGATTACTTTTGGCATTTTCATTTGTAGAATTTTATCTTTCTCTCGGGCGGTTTAAATGAGTCAATAACTGAAAATTGATAAATTTAAAAATTGATAAGGCAATGGATCTATTTCATAACAATATTTATAATTTGTATTAATTCAGAGTAGGTACTATAAGGGACTGAAATATAAATCTATACTTTTATACTGTAATGTAGCAAGTTGTCATCGAAATATATACACAATAGATAGAATTAAGGACAAAGGCAGTCCGATTCAGAACAAGTCCATGCAATGCAGTAATTCAGTGGTAATATGGGTATACCCATTTGCATTTTCTCATCACAATCGATTTTTAAAGTTTGATCATTTTTAATTATTTTTTCTCAACTTAACTGCGAAGGAATGGCAATCTGTTGACCCCACATGATTTACATGATAATTGGTTGTTTTGTACATGCCAAGAGCAATTCGTCCTAATACTTTTTACAATATTCCAATATTCCAGTAGTACCGCATCCTAGATGTACAACTCTAATTGGAGCATATGGCACATCACAAACGATTTTAAGGTTGTATATGGAAAGTGTTCTATTTCCAGAATTGTTCTTCACAACGTGTAAATCATTAATAAGTACCATCTGGAAATATTATGTGAAACCACATATGCGTTTGAATATAATATAGTATTACAAATACATTAAAAATGCACTCACAAATCATGTCATAATAGACTTTATAAAAAATAGAATACATACGATGCAACAAAAAGATACTCAAAGTCGTGAAGAGATGTGTTAGAATTTCCCAACATTCTTATCAGAATTTATCTTACAGAATTCATATTGCTACAAATATGTGCGACACAACAACCACGGGAGATTTAGGAGCGATAACGTTTGATTGTCGCCAACGCCATTTTTTCGATAAAATAGTTTATCTAAAACTGAACTACAAAAAATCGATATTTGCTAGGAGGTGACCTATGGATGCATTCATCAGATATTCTGAATCACGTAAGGCAACAGCTGTGTGTCTCCACTGCCTCGTCCCTCAAACATAAACATCACGCCATCTTTTCTGTCAGGGGGCGGGGAGGGGATGGGGGGGGGGGGGGGGGGGGTCAAACCTCTTCGAAAATTGAGGGATTTTTGGAGTTTGTAATTGGGCCTTTTGTTACTCTAGGCAGAAATGGATTTTGTTTTTCCTCACTGCAATGCAACAAAAAAACGTTTTTGCCATTCTACATTACCTTGTATGTAGTTGATGTTTAATGGTATGGAAACCTGGGGTTCTGAGAGGGATAACACCGAATATCACATACATGCAATCACTGGTAACCTTCTCACATATCTCTGATCGGATTCAATGCCAGGTGCTTTTGCAGTAGTGATAGTCAGCAAGCAGACATTGGCAAGCATTGGAGCAATATCATACCTTTTTATTTTTGCTTTTAACCACGCTTGATCATAGAAATTAACAAATAGTAAACTAAAGTTACCATCACTAATATATTATCAACACATATGTTTTTGGATTAAATATAATGAAAATTGATATAACCAAAAAATGAAATCAGATATATTATCACGTTCTAGGTTGAAAAAAATATAGAGATTTTTGGATGAAGACATTAAATGATGACACCTGGCAGCAAGTCACTGCATTGATACATCTGTGTCTGAAGTGCAGCCTAGTTCGTATGGCAAGAATATCCCTCGATATATGTGATAGGAAGTAACTCCCCCAGTATATGTTGTATTTGTACGTTTTACTATTGAACAAATCCGCCGTGCAGATCTATATATAATTGCCAGGAATCTGTGATCTGGTTCTAGCTGGAGGTACCTTTCATTGATATGGGATTTCAATTACAACCTTCTCCCTTATTCGATTTACAATCCTACTAGGTAAGCTCTGTGTTCTATTTTACTTTTAGTATCTAATTATGGATGTTGGCAGTGTTCATTGTAAAACTATAAATGGAAAGAAAATATTCAAATAGTTTCGCAGCTATTTATTAAACAATGAAATTTATATTTCATTTTAACCCTAGCAAGCAGGGAATAGTAAGTGTTTTCATATTTATAGTTTTTCGAGACCCTTGAAAAATATCGGTAAAGTCTAAGACCTTCATACTTAAATGTATGTCTCGTTGTACAGATAAATCGGAGAGAGGTAACACTCGTTCCATCAGATGAGTATATTTTGACAATATTTGATGCTTTTCTTGGTTTCATGTCTCCATTATCATTATCAACTTTAACATTTTTCCAGAAAGTAGTCCTTTGTCATTGTTATAGAACAATGACAAAGCATTAAAGGGGAACTAAAGGCTCACATACATATTAGCTTATATGAAAGTAATACACTTCAAGAATAGGATGCTGTCCTCCTTTTTCTCTTAGTGATCCCATGAGGGGAGAATTTTGTGTATTGCCAGCAGCCTCAGCCAGCCCTAGCAGCCCCTGGTAGCAGCCATGTTTTTCAACTGCTATCAGCTGTGACTCAAATGGGTGGCAGCCCACTTCATGTCCCCTAGCTCTGAGCAGTGTATCATAGACTGTAGTGCTCTACACACCAACTCTCCTCGAAAGTTGCATAACAGCTTGTATGAAGAACAAACAGGTAAATGGTGAAATCATGAGCAGCAATTGGCCGTACAAAAAGACAGGGTGGTAGAGTTATTTTTCATATATTTCCTATTGGTAAATTCTGACAAAAAACAGTGGCTAGCAGTCACTGAAACTTGTAAATCCACCTGTCTTGAAGTATGCAGTTCTATGTTCAGACCACTTCCCTTATGCGTACTATGTAAGGAATCACAAACTACAGTCAGGATTACTTATAAAAGGGGACTTGGGGGACAGCAAATCATAAGGTTATTTGAAAATTCATGAACATAGCTCAACATCTGTCATATGCAAATACATTGGATACCTGTGTGACTATGAAGGAAGGGTTGAATAAAACAATACTAGTATGTACATCACCAATCATCCAGATTTTCAGTATTTGATTTTACTTGAAGCTAGCTGTTCTACAAAAACGGTTTTCTTTCATGTAACCTACACAAATACTAAAGGAAATGATTGATGTTCCAAGTACTGATAGCTATTTCCTGCGTTGACTAACGTCTGTGTCCTGGGATCTAGATGTGTAATGCCACAAGGTTATAATTAACCCTTTGTTTATCCTTTTCCTTTAAGGAGTTGTTACTTCCTTTTGTTGTTGCCAAAGGGACCTAGATATTAAACAAAACCCAAGTTATAAGACAACCAACACAATCCTAAAGTCTATTTTCAATTGTACAGATTAATGATGACCATGTTTGGGTACCTAGAATTGTATGCTAATAAACTTAATTGTTAGCTGTCTCTCTGTGCTTGCTTTGTAGCAGTTGATACAGAAGGGTTGAAAACAAAAACACTGTATGGCACAGCACCATCCTGTTGAGTAATCATGACTGCATTTATGATTCCTGATATAAAACGCATCAGCGAAGTGGTCTAAAAATAAAATTACATGCTTCAGGACAGGAATTCAGTGATGCTAGCCACTGTTTTTGTCTGAATTTAACAACAGGAAATATATGAAATATAATTCTACTACCCTGTCTTTTTGTACAGCCAATTGCTGCTCATGATTTTACCATTTACCTGTTTGATACTCATACAAGTTGTTATGCAACTTTCGAAGAGAGTTGGTGTGTAGAGCACAACAGTCTATGATACACTGCTCAGAGCTAGGGGACATGAAGTGGGCTGCCACCCATTTGAGTCACAGCTGATAGCAGTTGAAAAACATGGCTGCTACCACGGCTGCTAGGGGCTGGCTGAGGCTGCTGGCAATACACAAAATTCTCCCCTCATGGGATCACTAAGAGAAAAAGGAGGACAGCATCCTATTCTTGAAGTGTATTGCTTTCATATAAGCTAATATGTATGTGAGCCTTTAGTTCCCCTTTAAATACTACTCTAGGGGAAAAGTATGAAATAAAAGTTTATACGTTTACAAATAAGACCTTGATAGAAGAGTAGCATACACTTGAAAATGAAGTTACCATTTAAACAAAACTTGGGCTAGTGATATTCAGTTTTTTGAGTCAAAGGAAGAAAAACTGAATAAGTAACTCAATCTATCCCTATTTTAGAGCCTGCACTATATAATCATACCTTAGAGTAACCAAATCCTTCCCGTTTTGACTAACAATTTGAACGGAAAAGCACTCAAAGCATCAGCAAAAACCCTCTTATTCCTAACACGAGTTGTGACATGTGTTACTGTGATATGAGGGAATATGTGAATGTTAGTGGTTAAGTATCGAAATAGTTGGAAATTTATTCGAAGTAAGTAGTATGGCTGCTGTTTACCCAGTAACACTATATGTGGGCGGTAGATAGACACATCTATTGGTTTTGAGAACTAGGGTATCGCCAACAGCAATCACGTTCAATATTGCTCTCAGCTACACTCACGATGACACACTTAGAACATCTATTCTTGTGGTATACCATATAGCAATAGGCAAGAGATGCATGGTAAGCATATTGTACCCTGTTAGTTTGTATGCTTGTTAATTCATTGACCTGGAGTTCATGGCAATTGTCAGACATGCATCCACATGCATTCTGTCATCGTTTTACCATATGTGTGACTACACTGTATAGCAATAGGTAGGAGATGCATGGTAAGCACATGTTACCAGGTTGGTTTGCATGTTTGTTAATTCATTGACCTAGATTTAATGACAAGCGTCAGACATGCATTTACATGCATGTTGTCATCGTTTGACTATATGTGTGACTACATATTGTTTTGTGCAGAAACTCATTCAGATATGTCCAATACTTACTGAAAACAGTCATACTGTAGGTACATGTAATATGTTTGAGATTATATTCGACAAAAAGTCAAGTTGGCAAAAGGTCTGATTGTCAAGTCAGAAGAATATTCACACGCACACTTACACACACACACACACATATATATATATATATATATATATATATATATATATATATATATATATATATATATATATATATATATATATATATATATATATATATATATATGTTTATATATGTGTGTGTGTGGCACTCTGTCTCAATGTTTACCTATATTGTTGGAATTATTATTTCTAAGGTACAATACTTTCAGTGTGACAAACGCAATTAGGGAAGATGACCTGTTGTAGGAGGAGCTGATATCATAATAGAGCTCAAGAAATAATTCAACCAGTTGTGTACAAAACAGACTGGGGTTTAGTATGTTTATTCTGTTATCTTGTGATGGAAAAATTTGCAATTATTAAGCTGTGGATTGCCACAGCTTCACTCAGGAATTGACTGCAATAAACAAATTGCATCTTCTCTAGCTTTTCAAGCCTTGCCCAGATGGTTAACTGCAATAGATATCCTCTGGGCACAGTTTTCTTTATTTGTAGTTATTCTTAATTACGGTTTAGAAACCACAAGTTTATAGATAAAAATATTGTGTGTGCCTTATAACTACAAGGGTCTTACAAAGACACAGAAAGCTCATTCAATTCACAGAGAAAATGGGTTCCATTTAGTTGATTTTCTTTGGGGATCTGTTTGTGAAATTTGATTCTGGTCTGTACATGGTTGGCATAATTTTTCTAGCTGGAGTAAAGCAGTTAATTATGAAACCGGATAGCCAATAAACCGTTAACCAAATGTATTGGGATGGTGGTATTTTATATTTTGATTCATAATAGCTATTAACGTGTATTTTATTCAATTCAGCAGAGACAAAGGTGGGGAATGTATATCTATGTGCCTCAGTCATTCTTAGTGGAAGTTTAGGCAGTTATGGAATGAATGAATGAATGAATGAATAAGTGTTTAAAGGCGCACCGACACACAAACGTCATTTAGTGCCATAAAATATCAGTAAAAAACTGGTCCATTGTCATTGTTAAACAATGACAAAGCATAATTATTCTAGGTGAAAGAAGAAAAAGAGAGTGTAAGAGCAGAGCCTTCTTTCAAAAAGGACCAAGGAATCTCTAAGATGCAGGGTATCCATAGACAGATCCACACATCCCCCTTCTTTTATAAGGGTGCCACACTAGCTTAGGGTTCATCGGGCGGTGCCAACTCCTATTGCACAGCATATAAGGTGTGCCCCGTGGGGGCTAAGCAGTTATTGAAAACCTCCTTGGTATTCAACCATATATATTTGAACCAGTATATTCTAAAGATGAACATGTGTCAGAATCTGAGGTCAATGACCTGGAGGGAAATTCTGATTCTGGACAAGGAGAAGATACAGATGGGTGTGAATGTGAAGCAGGTGTGTCTCTATCTGAGGGAGAATATATCTGTTGCCACGGGTGGGATACTCCAGAGTAAAAACTTGAGGTTGAAGATGTTGACTGTGTAACACAGAAAATGGACTTTCACGTTACTTGCCTGAATCCTTTAGTACTGGCAACCTCTTTTGTTGCATTCATACAATTCAAATATGTTGGGGGTAGATCCCCAGCTATTCTCAACAGCAAGAAGGTTTTTGTTAGAGTATACGCCATTCTGGGAAGGATGTAGTAAAGAGGAACTAAAACTGCTGTTCTCATGTCAAAGATTTAATGGTGACTGACTCACATGATGTTCTGTCACGTGACTAGAACAAAAGAATACAGTACAAAGGGGTTTCACCATGGAACCTCTCACACAGGAGATTTACAGTGCTCACAGTAGTGACCACTACAAATAATAAATCACCCCACAGACTATTTTGAATGTCTGGGAGAGTTGTTTGAAAACAATAATCTGGGGGCAAGGGTGAGTTTGATTGGAAATATATAATACAACCAAATCTTTTTCATTTAGGATTATTGATATTATTTGTCTGTACATTTTCAGTTGTTTATTGGTTGCTGAGCAACAGGTGACTATCATGCAAGAGAAGTGAAAATTTGGGAGTGCAAAATAATTCTGAAAGCGTAGAAAATAAGTCTAAATTAGGGGGAAGGGGTTGATCAAAGTTCAGAACTTGGAACCCCTTTCCATTAGCAAAGTCATCACTTCTTTCTGTGCCTGAATGTTTGACTGGAACAGCCCTTAACATTATATCCTGTAAACTTAGCCCTAGCACTAGCTGGCAAGTGGCATAGGGAACAGTTGATCGCATGTGAGGTCGCTCGCATCTAATTATCATGAAGCTATCAATAGGCAAAGATGGCCCTGCCATGAAGTCAACTTCTAACAGTACCATTTCAATCCACTTGTGGAGTACAATTGTAATCAAGGTGTCCTGAGATATGTGATACAGAGCTCTAACACATTTTCCTTCTTATTTTGAAGGCAGAGCTACGCTTTAAGGTCTATTTATATCTGAAAACAGTGGGGCCAGACTGCCAGATGCATAAAGCCCAGACCACTATTCTACACAGATTCTGTGGCACTAAATGGCCTTTGTGCCGATGTGCCTTTGAGCAATCATACATTCAATCATTCATTGCGTAAAGCCCAGACCACTCGGCAATTATAGTCTAGTCTTGATAACCTTTATAACAACATATTTATATCGCTTTGCCTTCAGGTCATGGCATCAAATCACAACTGAATATACCACTAGACGAGCACGTTTACCAACTGAACACACACTGCTTGCTAATGAAAAGCTGCGTGTAAAGCTGTTACCGTACATTCATGTGGAAGGATATTAAATCAATAATAACCACAGCGGCTCTCAAGTTATTTATGAGTAATCCTTCTATTGAAATAACAACGTAGTGCTACTGAAGAGACATACATGACCCTTTTTCCTTGATCCAGAAACTGAAGACAATGGGTCTTTGAATTTTTAAGAAATATCATCTGAGGGGTTAAAATGAGAACATTGTAGGAAATCCCCGAGGACTCGGTGGTGGGGGAGGGGAGGGGGCGGTGCTGTTTTTGTAGCCGAGGTAGCTCGGTTCGAATCTGTCACGGGGTATGTGAGAACTAGTGACTTGTCCAGCTTCGTAAAGTTTACCCACTATTGGAAACTTACTAGTGAGGATTTATGCCTTGGTAGGCATAAAACAGTGACGATAAAAATAATTACAAGTCATGAATATCCGGCAATACCACCGGCTAACAACAAGTCACAGCAAACCCTGCATATTTCCAAAATTCTGGAATAAAATCTATGGCACTGTGCTATGAGGAGATCAATAAAGACATCTCTAACTATTTGTTACAATGAGTTTACATAATTTAAATTTTCAGATGTACCTAACCCTCTGCAGAAATACATAATTCAAGCAATTTGAGATTATTCTATTCATATTCATTTGCTAAACACTGTCACAGAGTACTAGTAATATACGCCTTATAGTAATATGCGTTTTTTGTGCATTCATATGTAGTGTGTTTGTCCTGAAAGTGACTGCAAACATCTTAAAATGCAAACAATTAAAACATCGTTTTCCCATCATTCATTCCACTGGGGAAATATTTTATTCGAGTTTGCTCAATGCTTGGTTTGGGTCACGTGATTTCATGGGATGTGATTTCCATACGCTATTGATTGTTCACAGATTACCATTGTACCACTATCCACATAATTATAACGCATATGCTGCCAACGGAAATGCACATAAAGAAATATCTAAATGGGTGTATTTATGAACTGTTACCAGTTGGCAGTATCCATGAGTGTATGTATGTTGTTTGACTTACAAAATCATACAGGATACATACATTCTAAAGTAAGTAAACATAGGAAACAAAATAAACATCGACGTAAGTAAGGCATAAACAGATGATTAAGTAAATAACAAAGAGGGTATTACAGAAAGTATAAAGAACCTGATAAGAGTTCTATAAAGCGAAACGGCTCAAAGCAGATATCTAGTTAAACAAAGTAATCAAGTTAGGTACTGTTAACATTGATATACTGATCAGTGAATCAGACATTATTTCTCTCTAGAATATAATCGCATTCGGCTATGTTTCTATGCATTGCAATTTTAAATATTTAATCTGTGCAGTACAGGTTTTTATAAAAGAATATTTATCAAACAGTTTTTTTAAAAATTCTATCCCGACATGGCCATTTTAAAACATTATTCAGATATTTCATTTCCACAAAAAGCCTCTTAAATGTTATGTTCCAAATCCAGGAGTTTCACATTTAACACATAACAGGAATTCCTTTATTTACTATCAATAAAAGATTCATAAATATCAAAATACGATTGACTGAAATCGATACACGAGATGCATTGATTGATATCAATGTTATCAATAAATACTTTTCTTATATGCAAAAATAATTTATCTTATATACGAATCATATACACATATCAATAATAAACTATTGATATCAATAACTGCTTAAGATTTTCTTCTTTTGTTTGCCTCACGTTTAGTCTTAAATTGGATGCCAGTATGTTCAATAGTAATATGTAAAATATAATGATAAAATATAAAATCATTAAAATTATTTTATGCAGATCACTAAAGAAGCACGGCAATGGACGAGAGTAGAAACAAAGAGGGCTACTTGGAGGTGGGCGATAATAAAGAAGGGTACGAAAACATGGACGAGGAGGGGGACAGTGACGAGTATGACGAAGCGGGTGATGATAACAATGATGATGCTGAGTTAAAGAAGGAGAAGGTGTCCAAGAGGAAGCGTCTCAGAAACTTGACGAAGGAACAGAGGCAGATACTGTGGTCGCTGGCTATCATGCATTTTGTCTTATATTCAACGCTGCCCTTATGTGCCCCAATATTTCCAGTCATGGTAATACTTTATACTTAAACTTATCTCTGGATAGAACTTCAATTAAAGCACCGTGTTGATAAATGATAAGTTTTGAAAAATGTTTAGTTATGTGTGAGGTGCCAGTAATTTTCTGACTATTTCCCAAAAATATAGTCGAGATTTTTATATGATGGATGCGGGCATTAATGGATTAACCCATTCATTCTCGCGGCGCTCCAAAATGGTCTGAACATATTGAGGATGTCTTTCAATTAGATGCACCAATTAGAAATATTGGAAGGAGAAATACTAATCACTAAAATCAACAACCTATTTACGTGTTCCATAGTCGTGTATGTCCAAATCATCCTGCGCTGTGAACATTTTATCAAATAAACTAGCTTCTATCAGCCCCCTTCTACAGCCATGAATATTGTATATATTTTAGTGTGAACCAACGTATTCATCCGGTACTGTAGCATCATCGATTCGTAAATGGGAAAACAATACATACAGTGACATATGTTTTCACAATAGACCTACCGTATAACCACCATGGAATTTCGGATACGCAATATAGTTTAGATCACATCCATTACTTAAGCTAACTTGACCAATACTCCAATTCTGTTCATATGAATCTAATTTAACAATACAGGCGTGGAATATACAAAGATTTAGCATTTCTTAATCAATAAAACGATTGTTATAATGCATTTTCTGATACTAGGTATGGCCTTCAAGGCGTAAACTTTTAAAGACTGTTAACAGGGCGATGTAAAACCTTATGTTTCCGGACACAAAGAGATGTAAGAACTGATATCACTTTCTTTTACAGGCTAGAAGTAAAGGTCTCAGACCATGGCAGACTGGCTGGATCATGGGGCTCTCATGGCTAGTTATGTTTTGTGTATCTCCGTTCTTTGGTTCTTACGTAAGTAATTACTCACATACATTGTACATGTACATGTACATGTATAACGGTATGCAATTATACACACTCACATACATACATACATACATACATACATACATACATACATACATACATACATACATACATACATACATACATACATACATACAAAATAGAAAACGAAAATCAAAATGGCGATAATGTTTATTTGAGTTTGATGGATTGTTCTATAAAAAGTATCTTACTATTAAGAACTATTTTAGAGGCCAATTGTTAATTTTATTAAATGAAATTGGGTTTAACCAAAGTCGCCACTACCCTGGAAAATATCGATGTAAAACTTGATGTAAAACACTTTTGAGCATATAACATTCCTCCAATATTTTCCAAAGAAATGGTAAGCCGCTTTTTTTGTTCCAGATCTTCATGATCGGCCCAAAGCTTATGCTTTTGGGTGGGATGTTTATCACTGGTCTTTCCACCGTGGGATTCGGGTAAGTAGGTGTGAAAAGAACATTTACAAAATAGGAAAAAATAAGAAATCTGTCCTACTTGATATTAATACTGTTTAAATGATATTGGTTAATTGATTAGAGAGTTATGCCCAGCAAACACGAAACATTTTCAGAATATTTCTAAAAGGACTGAAAGATAAATGTTAGAAACATTCACACAATAAATAAAACATTAGAAAAATGTTCAATAACAATAAGGAAAACATAAGTGAAATAATGAATATAAATGTTATGCAGAAGAAATATAACATTAGTCAAACATTAACGAGAATAAAGGAATATTTTCTCATAGTATCAACCAATTTTCTTTTCAGAATAATGTTTGATAACATTACATTATCTTTTATCAACATTTATAATTAACGTTTTACATCTGCGTATTACAAATGTTTTATTGACATACTTTAACATATTTTAGTCTGTTAGTACTGATCAGTGATGAGGCGGTGTTTCTCGGCGTTGCCATTGGTATTCGCATTGTGGAGGGACTTGGTGTCGCTGCCTTTACAGTGGCTGCTAATGCTATAGCAGCAGCAGAGATGCAGGATCTTATACAAATCATAATGGTAAGCTCAATATAGAATACCATGGCCAGATAATTAAATATAATGGATATGCAGTTTTATTTCGTTGTATTAATGATCACCTAAACGTACACATTCAGCCTTGGCAGTCTATTAATTTGTTGTGCCATTTCAACTTCCTGAACTGGATGAACCTGTCAGCCATTTAGACGGAATTTGAGGGAAAGTTATTTTAATCTGCATCGTACCATTGTCACAATGGTGCACTGAAGCAGTATTAAGTAAACTGTCTGGACAGAGTTGAAACCCATTGCATTGCACCAGCACTACCATTTCTCCGTAGGTGTAATGTTTTATAAAGCCTTTTATAACCACGCCCATTTTAGTTCGCGGGGCATCCTCCTTTAGATTGACAATGGCTATATGAGATTAAGAGCATCAGACATCCTCTTTTAGTATTATGTTACTGATTGGTATAAAATAATATGCATTCACTCACTCTGCTGTGCAAATAGAGAGGGGATATAATTGGCAAGCATATGTTAAGGGCTTTACCGTATTATTTGCTTCATCGTAATAAGTATTGTATTTATTATTGACCAACTATCAAGAAGTTGAATGCAGAGTTAACGTGTGTAACCTAATGAATGAAAAAGTCCTGCATAATCTCGGAATAAAACATGCAGTTTTCATCTGTCGATCAAGTGATTCACATAAACTGATATAACGAGAAGGTGTTGACTTTTCTTTTTTCTCTACAGGGGATCCTGATGACTGTGCAAGGCATAGCAGTGATAATCGCGCCACCTATTGGTGGGTTACTGTACAAGGTAAGACAAGGGGGATCGATATATGGCGGTGTTTCTGTTCTAAGCAGGTTCTTATCACTAATGTACACACGCAATATCGACCTTCACAGGTCTGGGGAGTTATAAACCGACATCTGTCGGCCTAGATATGGACTACAATCTAAAATGTAAAGAAACTCATCTTGAATCTGAGATGACATATATTTCATTTAGTACATACATCAATTCAACATCTTATCAATGGCAATAGCATACCCCACATGACGTTTCTTGAATTAAGAATATGACTCAAGCTCTAAATTCGCCCGCTAGAATCAAACTGTCGCTTTTCAATATCCAACGCGTCGATTCCCTAATTGCAAAGACAATATGGTTCTGATAAGATTCTAGTTTTGAATTTTCACGTACAACCTTTATAGTATAATGTCATTATGTACCAGTTTAATTTTTCTCTAAATTTGAGATAATCTGTGTCTATAAAAGGAGACTTTAAACAAATAGGATTGGTCGGAGGTCATAATAATTCTAGTTTCCTTAACAACATCATGCGGTTAAGTTTATCATTTTTTTAAAAATATAATTGAATAAACAGTTAAAATTCATTATTTTTATTATTGATCCACAGGCTGCAGGATACATACTGCCCTTTGCTTTGACGGGAGGGATAATCATTGTCGCAACTCCCCTGAATGCCCTTGTTCTGAAAAGCCTTAAAGGTAAGTGATTGTCTGTAGGCCGGTGTGATAGTGCTAAGTGACCCCCTCTCTGGAGGCCATGTTTGAATAAACATGTATTAAGGTAGAGAAATATAGGGGGGGTCACTATCAACTAGGGAGGACACCCACAAATAGTGCTCAGTGAACCCCGGGTCACTGAGCACCGGCGGACACTGAACACTGTTACACCGGGTCTGTAGGGTCTGAATGTATATAATTGCATAAAAATGCTTGGTCTGACGTATTTAACAGACCTAAAATAAAGTAGTAGTTGAAGAACATTTTGAAGATGGTTTGTTAAAACCGACAGAAATAGTAACTTGCTATCAATTTGTCCTCAAATATTTCTTTGTAATGTAAATATGTTCGTGTTTCAGACGAACATATTTTTTTATGTTTTTTCATTTTTTCAGATCACGTACATGCTACTGAGCAGAAGACGAATATATAAAATAACTTATGTATACTATTATATATACAAGGAGCCTTTTTGAACTAGGCTCTAATACACATGTTGCAATTTATTTTTTGTTCTGATTATATTTTATGATTTTGTACAAGTATATATTTACAGTCAATAAAGCATACAATACAATACTGATATATAATGGCTATATAATGCTTATGCCCATCTATGCTGATCTCAAACACACTTTTTCTAAAATTGAAATGTCTGGACAGATCATGCGATTGTATTGTAAAATGATGTCTGCGACTACATATAGGGGCCAGCACTGGTACCAAAAACACTAAAACGGGCAGGATTGGTTGTTTTACAAATATTCAGATCTGAGAGACTCTAAGTATGCTGAATTTTTTGTCGAAAGACTCATTGAGAGCTCCCACCACCCCCACCCTCAATAAAATGTTGGTATACCTCTCATTCACAGTAGTGTCTACCCAGTCGCCATGTGATCTGCACATTGAATAGTATTTCATTGATTGTAAGACATACCGACATGTACGTATGGCTAATTGCTTCCATTACGTAGATATTATAAATTAAGTGAGAACACTATACATGTATTTGTTATAGAAAATTGAAGTTGCACGAGAGTGTGATTTTTTCATATATTATGGTTGTATTTTATCCTTTAGCAACACCCCCTGAGGACAGGCAGGCCTTATCTATCTGGGCTCTGCTAAAAGATGGCGCTGCTTTCGTTATCGGTAAGTGGCGTAAATGAAGTGGTATGGATTTCTGAATATTTCTTCTTTTTTCTGTCACCTCTTGTTGTTGTTACCATCTAAATCTTGATAGCATACCCTAATAGCCGGATGGTCTAAGGCGTTGCCTATGAGTGCTCACTGTTTCTCTGCCCGGATTCGAATCCCAATCGAGGAATGTGGGAGAGTTGCCAGTGACTTGGGGTTAGGTGGTGGTTTCACCCAGAAAATCCGGTTTTCTCCACCATGTACGACTGGCTAGTCACGACTTCGCCGCGTATATGGCAGAAAAAGTGACGAAAAACAAGATTCCAAATCCAAACATGTAAGCAGGTAATCGAGTATAAAACAGGAGTCATTCTCACGAAAACTACCTACCTTTCAAGTCACTGGCAATTTGACCCTTGTCTCAAACCGGAGTCGAACCTCGTACCCTGTGTGGCTCCAATACACATCATAGAGTCGTCCAGTAATGTGGTACAGCTTAAGACTATGTGGATAAGCTAGCTAATTTGTATATAACACATTGCATATTTTCAAAACCAATTGTGGCTCCATTGTGTAATAATTTGATCAATCTAATCTGTTCTTACGTACATCGTGGGTCTATTACTTTAATGTGGCTTCTATAATTAATTTGTTAATATTGGTCCATTATGAGAGGTTTACATATTTTAGATCTACACACCTTTCTGCCTTGGCCATCACAGAGCAGAATCAGATAGCATATAATTCAGAACCACACAAGACTTTCACGCCAGCATGGACGATTTTTGGCTCTTTTTCTAGATTGAATTTCATTAAAGTTTGATGGCTTCAGCCAGGAGTTTTGAGCAACAAATTTAATCGGATAGCTGCGAAATTTTGCAAACGTATAGCAAAGGGTATTTCATTTGGAATGTTATCTTTTATTTCAATTTTGACCTCGCCTCGAAGTTATATCTGTTTTTTCCATATCAATCACAAAACAAATTGAAAGAATGATTATAAAACCGAGCAAGAGCGAAGCAAGAATTATAATATGTGGATAAACTTCCATCCATACGGTTTTTTGTCCATGTTTGTGTTGACCCCAGGTTCATAATTGTGGATAGGACCTCCATTTAAAAACAAACAGTACATACCTTTTTATTGAATGTTTTACCTCCCATCTTAAACCCTTCTTGGTGGGCACCTTTTATCTCCCATCTTAAACCCTGAAGGGAGGGGACGTTTTTTTTCATGCTAAATGTATCTACCATTAGAAGACCCCCAGGCAATACAATAAAGGTTCGCATAGGTTGAATCGTCAAATGAGAGCAGCTGGAAAAAAGGAAAAACTGAGTAAAAGACAATAATCCCATAAGTTACCTTATTGGAATACCGACGCGAGACACTTTGAGACTACCAAATGTATTGTTTTTTCGAACTTTGGCCTACACGACGAACGTACCTATTGACAAGTGGCTATCATAAATTGTCCATCATATTTCTTGTCAAGCGCCGCGAATGGCTATCAGATAAGTGTAAGGTCAAACCTTAATTCACACCTGCAGTGGACAGTCAGCCCAAAGTCCACTAAACATGCGAATACACTTATAGCCCAGAGAAAACGTAAACAATGTAAAAATACTCAACGTGACTAGTGATCATTGATTGAAATGCAAGCGTTTTAACCCTTATGCTGCTGCTGGCTAATTTGGCCAATACAAAATAATGCAAAAAAAATTAAATCAACGACTGAAACCCTGGCACGTGGGTACTCACTTATTCTGAGAGTATTGAGTGAGAGCTTTCCAATATATTCCAAAATGATAGGGTTTAATCGTTTTTCAAAAAACTTTGTCTTCCTGTGCTTTGGACGAAAGTAGCCTCCGCATTTGAAGGGTTAAACGTATGAATTGCAACAATTGCTACAAAAGTAACATGCCCTATCTTATAAATTCGTAAAGCCTACTGATCTTTGCTCTCTATTATGCAACACGAGGTATGTAATTAACCAATGATACACACACCTGTATTTACAATGTATCATTTTAAAAGATGATGCAAGTGCGTGTATATCCTTATCTAAACTTTTTTGTATGTGTTTTCAGTACTGAATGTCGCCGTCTTCACCACAGCGTTCAAATTTATAGAATTCTACACTGCACTATATGTTAATTTTCAGGTAATTAAACTGATCCTTTTAAGCATGTTAACTTTTGGGAATTATTGCGATTGGTATTTATTTTGATTGAATGTGTCTTTTTTATTTTTCTTTATTACTCTTTTTGTTATTACATATTTTGGGAATAAAAAAATCTATCTACAGGGACTTTATTGGTGTGGTGGTGAGGAGACAAAGGCTGTTTGTCAACACATATGGGGTTAATGACAAAAGTCAATTTTTCAGTAAAGTATATATGCGTCGAACGTTTCAACTAAGATCCATTTTCCAATACTGATGAAATACGATGAGCAAAATGTAACTTTGGAAATGAAAGTGTAAACATATTAACAGAAAATCGAAAGCAATCATAAGTTTTTTTTTTCCAAAAACGTACCAAATGCAGGCGATAGCACATTCAGTCTAGTGATTGTTCATACATCTTTCTATAATGCACTATATATACATAGAGATTCATTATTATTGGGTTATGAATGTGCTTATGTTAAGAAAAAAGTAGCAAACAAGCCCCATTATTACGCTAGGCGTATTCGGGATAACGTTACCTATTCTCGTCTCTTTTTATCTATTGGTGAATGCTTTTATCTCTGCACAATTCGGGATCTTTGTAGCTAGTCAAACATATCTTAAGGCATTCCTTGGTACCAAATAGTCAATAAATAGACCAATCAAAATATCAATAAATCATTCAATGATGACATTAATTGATATCACTTAATTAATAAATCGATAGCGAGAAACCATTGCTTGATATTATTCATTGATGTTCTATCGAGGATTGCAAGGTGTGCTTGCTAAAGGTGTACTAGGTTTACTGGCTACAAGGTGTACTTAAGCAAGGTGTACTCGCTAAAGAATCTTTTCTGACCCTTTCATTGAAAAATGCACAAAGGAATAACACCGTTGAATGGTTATCTTTGTAAATGTAGGTTAAACTCTGTTATTGGCATTTTATTGCAAAATGGTACGAATCAAAGTGAAAAACCTCATTTGAAAGAAACTGCAAATAATGGGCAAGAGTCTAAATCCGTTGAGGGGCAGTCGTCCTTAATATATTAGGCTTAAACTCTATGTATTTCAGACATATGTCAAATCGTGTCTTTGTCAAACTACATTCTTGGCATATATACCACTTGTTTATTGATAAGAAAAATATTTCTAAAATCAGATCTGATTTATCAGATTTATCGAGGCCACTTAAACGTTTTGTTATCCAAGATAAGACTACATATTTTCTTCTTGTAGCTCACACGCGGTCTAACATATTTGAAAATATCATGAAAACAAACGAATATTTGAAGAAATATTTGACTAAAAGGTACTGCCCACGTTAGGTTTAACAATCTCCCTTCACTTATTTTCAATCATTACACTATTATATAAGTTACTTTTGAACTGATTGACAATGTGTGCTTTGCAGATGCAAGTGTGTTAAACGCAATTCTCATTTGACATTATCTTGGATATGAACAAGGATATTTATAGATACAATTCTAAAACAATCTCCGATCAAATTTTGGTAAATCCTGTAAGGTAATGCCAGGGGTTTTATTTCCCTTTACAAAACGGTGAGTTGTACGATGATGCAGGCGTGAACGGCAAAAAAATCTAATTTTAGTTCCGCTGATTTTCTGGAAAACGACAGAAAAATATTTTAAATTCTTTTCCACTGTTTTTCCAAAACAGAAGAAAAGAATTCTGCTGTTTTGGGGAAAACAGTGGAACAAAATAAATCTTATTTCTGTCGTTTTCCAGAAAACAGCGGAAAAATTCATTTTTTTCTGCCGTTCACACCTGCACCATCGTAGAGTTGAGAAAGATAAGGCTAAAATTGATTGACGTTCATCTTTTTGTGAGCGCACCGACGTTATATCTTACCAATCAGACTTATTGACATCCATGTCGCAAAGTTTAAAAGAGTCCGTGCTCGTCTACCAAATCCATAATTGTAATCTCGTGGCAGGCTATATAGCACTCCCGAGTTTTTCAATAAGGTTGATGAACTTAAGGACTATTGTTTGTTGACATTATGATTCTGACAAGCCTCTCTTATCAGTATTTTAACAAAACTATCCTTTGGCATCAGACGTTCCTAGCATTCTAAAGCGTACACTCTTGTCCTTATACTGTATGCATGTGAGTTTTCTATGTATGTATATCTATTGACTGTAATTTACATTACAAAATTAACATACAAAGAAATATGAGTCCAAAAATACAGCCATTCTCCTTGGGTCGCAACTGCTAAAAAGCAGAACGGGTATTACATGTAGTAATTATTCTCTCGTTAGAGACAGCAAGCTATCTGCAACGTTTTTATTTTGAAAGAAAAACAAAGACATTGACAAACAGACAATGATTACGCCAGGTAGCTATATCAACGTAAGATGTGCTAAAGAAGAATTGAAATATATTTAAGATTGAACATTTCAAAAAATTTGTATCTGTTTTTCCAGTTCAACTATGGTCCATTGATGGCTGGCGTGATTCTTTCTGTGGCTTGTGTTTCCTTCGCTGTGTCTGCCATCTTCTGGGCCAAGGCCGCCAAAAAAGTGGTAAATATATATGATAAAAGGTTAAGTGCGTGTGTGGCGGTGCTTATTATTGTTATTATTATCATTACTATTATTATTATTGTTATTATTATTATTATTATTATTATTATTATCATTATCATTATTATTATTATTATTTTTAAAATTATTTTCTCACTTTTATCATTATTATTACTAATATCATTATTATCATATTACTATTATTATTACCATTATAATTATCATCATCATTATCATTAATAGTAGTAGTAGTAGTAGTAGTAGTAGTAGTAGTAGTAGTAGTAGTAGTAGTAGTAGTAGTAGTAGTAGTAGTAGTAGTAGCAGTAGTAGTAGCAGCAGCAGCAGCAGCAGTAGTAGTAGTAGTATTTCCAGCATCGTAGTGGAAGAAATAGTAGTAGTAGTAGTAGTAGTAGTAGTAGTAGTAGTAGTAGTAGTAGTAGTAGTAGTAGTAGTAGTAGTAGTAGTAATAGAAGAGGTAGTACTAGTACTGTCTCTAGGATTTTCCACACCATCATTTTCAGCATCATCGTTATCATCATCATTATTGCCATCATTACCATCATCACCAATACTTCTGTTCTGTCGAGCACTGTCCGAAGTAATCTCACTATACCACCTATCATACTATCCCGTAATGTACGACATTCCAGACACAGTGTGCACTTGTTTTCTGATAACAATAGGTGGCAGACTCTGATAACAATATTCACTGGACAGTAGTAAACAGTTGGTAAATATACTTGTTGATACCATATGTGACAAGTGTATGATAATGGGTCCTGCCTCCCAGGTACTTAACTTGATATCACTGTGAAGAGTACTGATACAGACAGTCTAATACAGGGACTGTTAATCGATAAATGCTGCACGAAGGGACCTGTTGCTTTGGTCAACGCTACCCCCCCCCCCCCTTCATTACAGACTGTAGGGATTCTAAACCCACTTTTGTTATACAGATACTTTGTCTTCCTTTTTCGTATGTTATAATTGTTTAAATCATTCAATGGAATTTCCTGATTTCTAATAAGTTGTGACATACCTCAGCTAATTCAAACCAAATTGTATCTATGGGACTGAATTATCTGTTATTTCAATGAAACGGATTCCAGACGAACCTTTTAAAACACTTATACTTTATAAGTATTACTTTATTCTTTTCTTTATCATGCGTGCGCCTCAATACAATGCCAACTGTGTTTTATTTTAATTTCGTTTAATATCACAAAAGGAATTAACTTCTATACTGATTATAATTTTTCATTTTTCATTTTTATTGAGTATATAATAGTATAGTGTAAAATATAGAGATTCCTATGTTCCTAACCTAATTATACTGTTGATGCAAAAAGATGTAAAGCATACACGTATGTTCAATTAAATGGAATCAGTTTAGAAAAGGTACTTAACCCTTTTCATAAACGTGACCATTCTGCGCTTGGAATCGTATTTATGAATCGATACTTATTTGTTCAAAATATGTCTTACTGTTTGTTTTCAGGGTGGTAAGGTTGTGATGTTTGCTGCCTCCTGTCTGGGCTGCACCGCCTGCTTCTTCATTGGACCCTTTACACCATTACTCAATCTGTGGCCGTGAGTATCCAACTACCTGCACATACGCACAAAAGGGCACATCCACATGTATACAATGTACCTTACTACACACACACACACACACATACATACATACATACATATATACATACACATACATACATACAAACATACATACATACTTACATACACACACACACACATATATATATATATATATATATATATATATATATATATATATATATATATATATATATATATATATATATATATATATATATATGTATATATATATATATATATATATATATATATATATATATATATATATATATATATATATATATATATATATATATATATATATATATATATATATATATATATATATATATATATACATGTATATATATATATATATATATATATATATATAATTTATATAAATATATGTAACGAAATAAAAATATTTATAAAGAACGTGCAGGATGTTAAGCCAAAAGTACCGCCTAATTCAATTAGCACTTCATATTGTATTTACGCTAAATAAGCAAATAGTTAACCACTGCCGTATTAAAGATGCAAGTACAGTAGCGAAACGATTTTTTCTCTCATTTTTTCAGTCACAGTTGGCTGTATTTCCTGATGGTCTTTATCCTGGGCGCTGCTCTGAGTGGAGGACTTGTACCAGCTGTGCCTGAACTGCTCAAGGCCTCACAGTATGTAGAACTTATGACCCAGTAGTTCTCACAGGTGCCAATTTAAGCAGTCTGACGCTTTTGAAAAAAATCTTAGAGGTAACAGTAAAATTGAAAAAGTATTTGAAGGAGAAATGGTATTCAGGTCATTGCAAACAACCCCTCTTCAAATAGTATATAAAATCTTTATTATGGGAGTGCTGGAAACATGCTCACATATACGCTAACATGCAATGGAGGCGTCACATGCTTTGAATACTTCTTAGAGGTAGTAAATGAAAACGATGGGTCAATTAGTGTTTACAGAATGCATTCAAATCCGTTAACATCTGAAGCGTATAGTCGTGGCATGCCACGCAGGATAAGTATATTGATAGAAAGATGCAGTGTAACCCCTCCACTCTAAAATGATCACATTTTGCCAGACCCAAACTGACTTCTTCCTACTAGTTTCTAGTGAAGGTAACCTCTCTAAGTGGCCGGTCCCACAGGTTGTCACTGTAATGAGAAACAAGTTGTTGATCTTGCTGTGTTCAAAGCTCCCACTTCAAATATCTTTCAAAATTCATTTAAGTTGATGGGCTATGCTCAAGGTTTTCAGACCAGGTATAAACTACAGATAAATATGGCACAAAGAGGTTATTCATTGTCTTTCGTTACAGGTACCGCGATCTTCCAGACAATTACAAGACCTATGGCATTGTTTCAGCGAGTTATGGGAGTGCTTACGACATTGGGTTAGTTCAACTTTAAGAAACTGCATTTCATATTTACAACCTATTAATGCTCACTAAGGCAAAACTCAGCCTGATAATCTTGGAGAAAGAGTTGGTGGAAGGATATATAAAGGAGAAATAAAGAACCGACTACTACTAATAACCCTTGACATATTTTGCAAAATGATTCTTTATTCTTCCGTTGTCGAAAGCATAAAATATCGAGACGAGAACATATAAAGAAACTCTTAAGCATTCGTGGGAAGTCACCATCTTAAAAGTAGCAATGCACCTAGAATGGTGAGATTACACCCAGTTCTTCAAAGTTGTCCTATCGTGCGAAATAGGGAGCGAATACTCTTGAGAATATCTCAAGTAATGATAGATATGGGGTAGCATTCTGGATTATGCATATGTTGCCCCCCCCATAACAGAAGGTCAATGGGGGACATCACATCACCCTCGTTTGACTATTGGAAGAGCATTATTTTACTTAAGGGCAAATGCACCATCCGAATGATTTATATTCAAAATGAGCTAATACATGTCACCTTTCAAATAAGACCTTCCCCGAACCTGTTCTCTTCAGCACTACTCAGTTATAGCTTACAGAAGTGACCAAGTAACAGGCCTGAGGCAGCCATATGGGAGTGTCCATGTATCCCATGATGCACTCTGTTTTTAGCATCTTTTAAGCACCAGCTCTGTAACCAGTAGTGCTTAAGAGATAGCAGTAATAGGGAGCCATCTATTGTTCATTGTCACCCATTCGAAAGATGTCCAAAGAAAAAGTATTTTTCTGATGGTATCACGGTAGATACATTCAAAGTATAAATAGCAAACTGAACAAAGCAATAACAAATAGTAGGACTCAATATATACTTTTGTTCATTCACGTTTGTCCATTTTCAGATGTTTTCTCGGGCCTATCCTGGGAGGTCCTATGTACAGCTTCATTGGCTTTCCATGGGCCACCGCCATCTTCTCTGGTCTGATCTTCCTAACGGTAAGATAGGAATAAACTCCTAATAAAGAAATTGGTGCAATATCACTACGGCTAAATGCCGGTTTTATGTACTGGTAGGTTTGAGTTTCATCATTAAATATCTAGCCGAGCGAGCAAGCAGAAATTGAACATTGGAAGTAGGACTTTTTATGGTAGTTATTTTTCTTCCTTCACAGGTTTAATATGTTAATAATTGAATAAGGGTTAATATGTTAATTAAGGGTTGATATGTTTATTAAGTGTTGGTAGGTTAATGGGGGGGGGGGGGTAATACATTATCCTTATGTGTTTTACTAGCATTTAGTGAATCATCATTTAGGTGTAACATACCTTTATTATTTTTAGCGTTTTGTCTTTATTTCAGTGTTGAAAGGTTCTAGTAGCATAGTCGTCATGATACATTATACCAATTGTTTAAAATGCAGAAAATAAATTGGCCTGAGCGACTTAACGTGTTCTGACGACAAGAGCTGCTGCTACTACTACTACTACTACTACTACTACTACTACTACTATTACTACTATTACTACTTCTACTACTACTACTACTACTACTACTACTACTACTACTACTACTACTACTACTACTACTACTACTACTTCTACTACTACTACTACTACTACTACTACTACTACTACTACTACTACTACTACTACTACCACTACCACTACCCCTACTACTACTACTACTACTACTACTACTACTACTACTACTACTACTACTACTACTACTACTACTACTACTACTACTACTTCTACTTCTACTACTACTACTACTTCAGGAATAGGAATACCTATAATCAGCCACAGCTAATTATGACTATCATGAATAAGTAATTATCAAGCAATGCAAGGCAATATGATAAGTTTCGCTTTTAATGAAAACAACTATTGCTATAAATATGATTCAATTGATTACAGTTCTCTACCATTGATTTATTGTTTCCTATTCAGGGTATCGCGCTGATGTCACGGCACCTGTACGAGGTGCGACGTGCAAAACAAGAAGGTGAGGACACCCATTTAATGGGTGCCATCAAGGGTCCTGGGAAACCCAAAGAGGAGAAGAGTGGGGTGGATGTCGATAAGGATGTTGATGATAGCAAGTCTGTACCACAATAATAACAATTAACAGCCTTGGGTATCGTCCAGGGAAATATCTCGCTTTGTCTAGTGACCTACGTATGACCTTAACCCCTAATAATAAAAACAAACTTGAGTATTGTCCAGGGAAGTAACTCGTCATGTTTAGTGACCTACTTTTGACTTTAACCATTCCCTTCCGAAATCTCCGCAAATGAGACTGATTTTAAGTGATAATTGGAGACAGAATCTTTGATTTTTTGTTAACTAAATGTTTTGCTTTGACTTTTGTTTTTGTCTTAACATTTTCAAATGAAAGATTCGCTAGGCAAGTGGACATATTTATAAAATGACAATCGGTAGCTCTTTTCCGTGAAGAAATACAAATTCGGGCATTATTCCAAAATTATTTTAAAAGTATTTTCAAACTATATGTCGGAAAATAACTCAAGAATTGGCTCAGCAATGTACAGTACAGGCATTTAATTCCTGCACCAGTCGACCGGACATCTGCCAGTGCCTACTTGTACAAACACCCATAAATTTAATGTCAATGTAGTAAACCGACATCAATTACACATATACAGTGTCAATATTTATTTCCCGCACTAAATGCATGGGCAAGCCGGCATGTTATATGATTGCAGGCCCGATTGACACCCAGTTTCCTGTGCATGAATGACCTCACAACTGAACGTAGCTTTGATTTGCAAGCTACGTGTGTCATTGATGTGATTGGCTTATTTTTTTGACATGTTATTCATGACTGTATGTACAACCAGACACTGCCGGACGTTCGGTCGACTTGTGCAGAAACTAAATGCTTGTGCAGGTGTTTGCGAGTCAAAGCTCCGGAAACTTGGTGCAATAAGGCGTGCGATCGTGTATTATGCATGAGATGCCAACGCATTTAGTGCAGGTAACAGATGTTGACACTGTATGTCAAAGTATATTCTCTTGGAGAAAGAAATACTTTGTATGTGGTCGGTGATTCACTGCTGTTGAAATAAATGTATTCTCATGTTTATATATTAGTCAAGTAGGTGGACAGATAGGTATGGTTTAGGAAAATAGCTTATGATAATTTTTCACCTAAAAGACTCACTTCATACCTTTTAAGACACTTAACCTCCTATAACTGGCGAGTTATACATTCTTTCAATTGTTGCATTTAACATTTGAAATTAATGATGTACCGACTAATGATAATTTCTTCGCTTGATACTTTAATGCCTCCCTGTTCATCGAATTTAAGTTTTGCAGAATAAATGGCTTTGGTCATATATTGTATGACTGAGTGTACTGAGTTATTTATTGTAAGTTTAGCATCCGCGCGGTATATCAGTCATACCTTACATGAATAAACTCCCCAAGTTAATTGTACTAGATCAATAGCTGTTCCAATAAACTTAGAGATACTATCATAAAATATTGAGAATTTGGTCGACTAGTTCTTGGCCACCCACCTTTGGGGTATATATTTATCACAATGTTATGTTGTATTATTCATTCGTGGTTTGCCTATGAAAGGGAATTCAATGTACCCCTTTGGACGAAAGTCACTTTGGTTCCATGTGAATGAAACTATTTTTCCCTTTAAGGAAAATCCTATTCCTTTGAAAAGGATTCACATTTCTGTTTAAGAGGAAATGAATTCCATTTAAAGAAAAATGGAATTTCTTCTAAAGGAATTCGAATGCCCGTAGAAGGAAAACGTGATAAAATACAACAACAAAATACCATAGTCAACAGTCGTGAACAACAAACAGTGTGACGACATGACAATGGTGCAACCTACATACTACAGTGTACATGCAGTTATCATTATTTACTGTAAAGCTTTGCCTAAAACTATATGCAATAGCCAAATACCATATCACCTATGCGGTGCAACTAGTACTACATGTATTACCTAGCAATTTTTCCTCTGGTCTTGCTTTTTATATTAAATTCTTTAACCTTTTTATATTCAAGCTATGGATGTATGCTTTTATACCTAATAATCTTAAATCCTGTTAATGTGATTGTTCAATTACATAATGCTATTCAAATAAAAAAAGAGTATAAGTAAGCATCGTCATAGTTTAGGGGAAATGGTATTAGTCAAGGTACATACAGCACATGATGATATCTAGTGAGTGAACAGAAATGCCGTCCTTCAATGGTGCCAGATTATGATTATGATTAACTAAACAATGCATCTCTCCCAATAGATATTTTTTGAAAAATGTTTTGGTCATAAAAATATCAACACAACAATACGTATGGATTAACAATTGAATTTATATAGAAAGAATTGCATCAGAGGTCGTCTGTCTGGTAGATTGGTCGTTCGCTTGGTTTTAACATTGTGAATTTAGAAAAATCATCGCGTGTGAGTTGTGTAAATTCTTCGTCTATTGACTTGTGGCATCGAACCCCTTGCACTCATTACACTTTTCCTATCATGTTGACTGTTTGTAGTTAAGGATAATCTTTAACCTTTCACTTCAATACTCTATCGTTATTATGAGTATGATATATATATATATATATATATATATATATATATATATATATATATATATATATATATATATATATATATATATATATATATATATATATGTATATATATATGTATATATATATATATATATATATATATATATATATATATATATATATATATATATATATATGGCTTTTACTATAAAGTCACCTCAAGCCTGTTTTGATTTACCAAATAATTTAATCAAAATGTCTTAAAACAGCAAAACAAATTCGTCACACCTTAAAGGAATAGCGAGTTTAAGTGACATGCACTATTATGTTACATTCTTATATATAGAGTGTTTTTATTAGAAAAAGGAAAGAGTTGTTATCTGAAAAAATACCAGATGTTACAAAAGGGTGAAGTGGTGCTGCATATTACTTTAGGGAGAATTTTGGCTAATAATTATAGGCACTTAGAAACACTTGGCATGTGGTCATATGAGCATAATTGTCTGTTGTTTGCATGTTAGAGTTAATAAAGTATATATTTACGAAATGTAAATCTTCATTTCTGCCATTCAACCCCATCCCCTTTTTATGATTCAAAGTAATTGGACTATTATGTGGCCCATCTATCTTGCCATTACACTGCATGGTGAATCACACAATGATTACTTCTCTTTGCTGACAGCATACGTATAGATATTAATGCATGATATAGCGTATGTCCCTAAATTGTATAATTATGAACGATTATTAATCGTCTTTTATATGGTTGGTTTATTTGGAATGCACACTGATCATTGCAAGACGAAGTGTAGAAACTATCGTTTTCATTAGATGAGCTACAGTACGGACATTTAATTTCTGCACCATTCTTCCGTAGACCTGCCTGTGCCTGGTTCTACAAATACATAACACGTCATTTAAAAGCCAAGCCCATCATTGACCCAAATAACTTGCGAATCGAGTCATATGGGTACTCATCTTAGAGTACTCAGTGAGAGCTATCCAATGAATACCAACATGACAGGGTTTAGATGATTTTCAAAAATCGTTTTCTCATTGTGCTTTGGGTGAAAGGAGCCTTAGAATGATTAATATGGAACTTGCTTGCGGAGACATAACCTGAAATTGGACACTGAGAAACCTCAAACATTTAGAGATTCAAATTTAACGAAAATGCTGAAAGTTGTGTGCTAAGATTAAAACAGAAATTAACATCAAATTTGGAGGTTACGATAGTAAATTAAATAGCACAAGTTCCTCTCACTGTCCTAGTTAAGATATTGCACATCTTAAAAGAGTGTTTATATAGAAACCATACGAACAAACGAAAAATTACTATACCCAGCATACAAATCAACAGTTTTGCTCACATAAAAATACAGGTGATTCTTCTATTACATATTTTCATAGGGCACTTTTAAACAAGCGAGGTGGTTGCTTAGGTGCAAAACTATACCAAAAGTTCAGAATGGCTTGGGTCGATTTATGGCTCTATAAAGTGAAATCATGGAAAGCTTGGGACTTTCACTCAGTGGGGACTTTCCATAGAAACTTGACCCAGTAAAACTGAAGTACCACTACACGTGCAGGTTAGTATGTTTGCCAGGTACTCCCTATTTAACGGTATACGAGTAGAGGTCGACTTTTAGGATATGCTGCTTTTTAACGCCTCCTGGTATAGCCCAGCAAACACAAAACATTTGTGCTATGTGTACAGAATGTTTTACCCAATATTTGTGAAATGTTACTGAAAATATTAATCAATACTAAAACGTTTGGCCTGGAGAATATTACCATAACATTTCTTATAATATTTGAATTATTATTTTCACAACATTTTGAAATACATCAACACAATATTTCTTGAGAAACCTATTCACATTATTATTAAAGAATGCTTGCTAATATTAAAACATTTGGTCTGATAATTATTACCATAAAATTTCTTATAACATTTATATTATTATTTTCATAATATCTAGAATATATAATAATACAAGGTTTCTTAAATTATTCATAAACTATTGCTATTAACATTTTGACATTGTTGTTGAAGATGTTTATCCACATTTAAGTGATGGGCCAGAGGAATACTGTCCCAACATTTTTTGAAACATTTTACTCAACATTTTTTCAATATCTTTCCCAGATAGGTGTGCTTTGAATATTTTAGAGGAAAAAATGTACTAACCCATCTCCCTTGGGATCATGTGCTTTTATCCAATATGACTTATGCTTATTGATGCGTTGTATAGATGAGGACGTAGTTATGAGAAGATTTGATTTTTGTAGAAACGTTTGACTGGGTAATGTGCCTGTAATGTAGTGTACATGACCAAAATCTAAAGTATTCATAACTTTTTCGAACATTTGAATTGTATAGAAATAAACGTTTTGGGAGCCATAGCATATAAAACGGTGTGCATTTTAACATTAAGCTACAAGTCAGGGCAAACGTATTAAGCAGGGCTCCCACAGACACGATTTTCGAACACGACTGCAACACGACTGCCTTGTCGTAATGAAACAAGTAGCAGTCGTGTTACAGTCGTGTTCAGTCATTTCAGATTTTTTTAGTCGTTTTTCCAACACGACAGCCTTGAAAAGTTCAAAACTGTCGTAACTTTTGAAGTCTGGTCGTTATTGTCGTGTTCCAATCTTGTCACTGTATTTGTGGTCGTGCTCCAATCTTGTTACTGTATTTATTGTCGTGTCACAGTTATTTCAGTCATGATGCAGTCTAAAGTCTGTTTTTTTAAACTTATATATATACCCTTGGGAATATTTGCTACGACTCTAACACGATGACAACATGATGTCAATACGAATGCATATTGACAAAAAAGATTACAATATGACTTTAATGCGTCTAAAAGATTACTACTTGTTTTAAGTTTCCCACTCTTTTTTGATCACGAGATCCAAGCTCCTCAAGTATCGCTCACAACATGAGTGCAAGGTTAACATGAAGGGGACAAGGAAAACTAAACACAAAAATGTTGAGAAAGCCCAGCAAACACAATATATTTTCTAAATATCTTTAAAAGACTGAAAAAAAGATTGTGAAAAACATTCACAATAACCATGAGTAAGACATTAGGAAAATGTTCAATTACCCGAGTGAAAACATTGGTGAAATGATAAATATACATAATGTTATACAATAGAAATATGATATGAGCAAACATTGACATGAATATATGAATATTTTCTCACAATATTATATCTTTTCACGATAATGTTTGATAACACTAAACCATATTTTATCAACATTTATGGTTGATGTTTTACATCCGCTTATAACAAATGATGTTTTAAATATTCATTGAACTATTATTGACATACTTTGAAATGTTTCTAAAAAGTCTGAAAAAGTCAAAATATGAAAATATCCATTAAGTGCTGAACAATATCTTTACATAATAATGCTTGATAATACTAAACTAGAATTCTGCTTAACATTTAAATAATTCTATTCTGCCTATTACAAATGTTTCTTTAAATGTTGTATTCAAAAAGTTTACGATGTTGGTAAAATGTCTGAACAAAATAGAAATCAAATATCAAAATTCATATTGATAAGATAATAATCAATGATTTTGTACAATAAATGTCACATTACATTATTTTATCTTGTACTAGCATGTTTTACATCTGCTTATTACAAATGTTTTTTCGAATATGGGTTTGATACCAAGAACACATCTTGTAACATATTAATGAAACATTTGCACAAAGCTGTAATGAAATATTAAAAATGACAAAAATATTTTGAAATGTTTTGCTGATGTTTTTCTTCATCATCACTTTAGAACAGTCCTTTAATTAAACAAAAGCACCGTAAATATACCAATTGCAACACAAAAACTTTAAAGAATATTTTAAAAATCTTAAGTAATACTGACCAAGAAACTCTTAACATTCGGATTTGAAAAGTGAGGTTGCCATGGGAGATGGGTAATTACATGTTTTTTTGCTAAAAAGGCACACCTATCTGGAAAAGATAATTGTTTCAAAAATATTGAAATAATGTGGAGTTAAATGTTACAAAAATGTTGGCACAATATTTTTCAGGCCAATCATCTAAATGTGGATAAATATCTTGCAGCAACATTGTAAAAATGTTTCATAGAAATAGTTAATAAAAAATCTAAGCAACATTGTATAAATATATATCTTATATATTGTGAAAATGATAATTTAGATGTTATAAGTATTGTTATGGTAATAATCATCAGGCCAAACTTTTTAATTTTAATGAATATCTTTTAATCATAATGTAAAAATACTTCCCAGAAATATTTGATGAATAATTTTTGTAATATTGTATTTCAAAATGTTGTAAAATTAAAAGCTCAAATACTATAAGAAATGTTATGGCAATGATTTTTAGCATTTCACAGATATAGGGTAAAACATTTTCTAGACATAGCACATGTGCTTTGTGTTTGCTTGGAGTGGCCAAAAAAAGAAACAACACAAAAAGAATGCATCATCTGGGTGTGAATAAAGTGATTTATTTCATAAATACTCCACAAACGCTTGAATCCATAATATAGCTTCATCAAAAATCTCACATTTCTCATTTGGAAAGGCGCACGTACGTAACACAACATTTCAATCGTAATGCACATGCCCTACAGTCTCATAGCAATTGTTTCACTACAAGTAGCAGTTTTTTTAACACGTGTTAGAAACAAATTAAAATATATCGCAGTCGTGTTGTAGTATGTATATACTCATTAGCGTCGTGTTAGAGTTATTTCTCGTTAAAATGAATCATATTGCAATCTTGTTGAGGACAATTTCATTAAATTTTGCATTCTTGTTGCAGTCTAAATAATCAAGTTGGTATCGTGTTGCATTCTCAGTGCAATCGCGTATAAGGGTTCAGTGATTTCTGACCGCAAGACAGCTACTTGTTCTTCACACTTCACTGCATGTGTTTTAGTCTTGTTGGAGGTCATGTAAGTGGGAGCCCTGCTTTAGCCTCTATCAGAGCCATCAACAGGAACTAATGTTTAAATTTGTGTTTTGTGGTCAGTGGATGAGGTATTGGAACGATGACCAAAGGGTCGCTGGTTCAATTACCAGGCATGGCACTTTGATCTCTTTGTCTTGAGCGAGACAATTGATTGACTGTGATTAAAGTCAATGGTTACTTGACACATTAGTGAAGGTATATATACACATATATATGTGTGTGTGTGTGTGTGTGTGTGTGCATATTACATACTTTATTATACTATATATGTATATATCCCTCTGACACAACGTTAGAGAAGTCCCCCCTGTCCACACATGGCAAAGTCAATCAGCTATCTCTGTGTGCATGCCTCTTCCATGTCCTAAATTACCCGCCATGATGTAAGAGTACAGAATTGATAAGGAGTATCAGATTTGCACAAGTACTTAGCGGTCAGGATAGCTTATTTTTATCATTTCAGAGAAGCCCTTATGCGTAAGGCCATTATAACTGTGGTATTTTTACTGGAAATTCACAGATTAGTATATAATGAAAGAGATCATATTAGAAAATGATTGGAGACTTAGTGAGTTCAGCCTAGCTTCACACCAGATATCATTGTATGATGTATTTGACATATACTCATACAACTTAATGTGAAACAAGACTTGTTGAGCTGGTTGGGGAATACTCCAAAGCTTTTGACATGAAATGGGATTTTTTATTAAAATGTCTTTAACTTTTTAACTTTTGGGATAAAGTTGCCAATATGGTAAAACTTACACAAACTTCTACATTTTCCGAAATAGAACACAATGGTTTATTTTTAGATTCAATTGTTATTGAACATGGTTGTAAATAAGGTGATCCTTTTCACCTTATCTCTCTATGCTGAGTGCAGATATTTTGTCGACAGTTATTAGGGTAGGTGGCGATGTCAGGTAATTGAGAGTATTGGAAAAGGAGGCTAGAATATTAAGGACAGATGACACCACCCTGTTTCTCCAAAAAGAGGAGAATACTATAAAGAAAGCCTTAGACATAATTCACTCGTACAGGGCGGTGTGTTGACCATCAATCAATGTAGACAAGACCAAACTGGTTAAGATTGGGTTATGGGTAGCCGAGAGATTGACTTGGGAGGCAATTTGGATTAAAGTAGACAGACCTTTTTCGAAGCATTGGGTATAGCTTACAAAGTATCAGACTAACCGAACTTAACAAATATAATTTCCAAAATAAAATCACCTCCATGAAAAAGATAATCCAAACTTGGAAGAGGGAGACTTGAAACTGCACAATTTTGAAATTTCTCTGAAACTTGAAAAATAATATGGTTAGAAGGGAGCTATCAAATATATGTATATGGAAATATATGCATTTGGAATATCCTCTCTGAATATAAGTTGCCAAAGTAATTCATATTAGCTTGAATTTAGACCATGATCCACCCTCAATCTCAGAGGGATGCAAATCTGCAACTTAAGCCATTGAACTACATGACATAAGGATATTTGATGAATAAAGAGATATTTCTGTTGGGGAAGTTCATGTCTGAGAACAGAAATCTTAGATATGGGATCTACACCAATTCACTAGAATACAGAGTGATAACATCCATATTGAACTGCTACTTGAGGATTTGGTCCTGAGAACTTTTATCATCAATTTGGATGTAAAAGTGGTACACAAACTTTATAAGATTCTTGACAGCGGCAAGGAAAACATTTTAACAGATTCTGTTACAAAATGTAAAATAAAACGGTAGAATTAATATAAAGTAACTGTGTTAAGCTTCTATGCTCAATAATATTGTTCACTGGTATTTTCAAATGTATTGATGGGTACAAGACGCTTTATAAGAAATAGGTAAAATAAAAACAATAGTTAATGGGCAAAGTTCTTGTATATCAACACTCTAGAATATTACATGAAGACACGTGGAAATGTTAGTAGTGAACTATATTTTCATGATGGTATGCTTACTCGTTTTGTGTGCTAAATTGACTCTGACCATTCAATGGATGGTAAAACATTGATGTATCCGCCCCATTATTCACAACCTGTACACTGGCTACTGTGCCATTATGACACTATGTGCATTTTGTGGTCAAGGAACAAAAGAACGCTATCTTTTTCCAGCCATTTAATTTTCTCAAAAGATTTAAACAATTGAAACAAACAGTTTTTATCTCCTAAAGGATTGTTTCTTTCGAAGGTTTCCCAATTGCACCTTTCAATGCCTTCATTGTAAATGCATTTCTAAAACAACAAAATGGCTTTCTTACGTTCTTATATAATTGAGGTGTACACACTTATAAAAGTGCTGCTCTACTTAACTCTTAATGATACTTTCTAAATGATAGCTGTACTGAATAGACATTCCCCCTAACCCTTTTTTTGGGAGGGGGGGGGGGGTGAAGGTATAGGTAAATTTGATTTAGATTACCCGTTTCACACATATAAATGTACCTGATGAATAGAGGACATTGCCTGATAAGGCGATCTTGTTTATAAAGGCATAAATCACTAACGTTCTCTTGGCACAGCAGCTATTTTTTGTTTATCTTAGGCGCAGTATATGACAAGTGTTTTGAAACAATAGGGGTTTATCAATTGCGCTATACAGTACCATTTTGAAGTAGGGTAAAGTGCATTCCCATTTATGTGAACTTTCCTTTTGTTAAATAGGGTACCATTTAAAAAGTCATATATCATGTTTATGGTTTGACATCCTTAAACAAAAGTGACTTGATACCGTAAAATTTGAAAAGTATTTTAGAGAGGGATTTTTGACCCAACAAGAATGATTTTCAGTAAAATATTGCTCAAAATAATGTGTTTTACTTTATATATTCCATGTGTGTCGTATGATGTTTACGTTCCAAATATCAAATGATATATTGTTATCGGAAGAAACATAGCCATTAAAAACGCATTGACTTCATATTTATAGCAAATTAATTAGCTATTCTGCCATTGTTGGACTCGAGGAGATTTGACATGTTATTCTATAGGTTTTTTGATAAATAAGATACATTCCAGCAAAGCGTAGGTGGTTCTAGGGTGAGCTCTGATCAAGGATTATATGTTTTCTATATGGAATGTTGCAAAATAGGAGTTTACTCATAGGAATGTTTCTGAATCTGGCCTAGGACACAGGCTAGCAGTATTATTGAGGAGACTATGATGATAGTCGTTTCATCAGCCTTTGTCTGATGCAATCAGGCCAGGCATAGGACATTTGGCTGAGTTAAGTAAACTCACCTCATGACCACCACTATGACTAGGAAAAGTGGAGAGGTTATAGTCTTGATCATACGATGTTATGTTGTATGGTATGCACTGTGAGGATATGCTTATTGAACAAATCTTGTTGAGACTTGTGTTGTCACTGATAGCGGCATATATGGTTTTAACACCTACGAATAGTTGGGAGGAGAGCTGTCAGTCCATGATTACATTATAGATTAAGCACGTCCGTATCTCTCAAAGGTAAACAACGACGTGATAAAGCCTAGTTGGGTTACAACGTATTGGTTGGTATACATGTTACATTTACTGATACCTTCAGTACACATCATTTATAACGTTAACAATTCTCGTTTATGATTCCCCGTCTGAAGTATCGACGGGACCAATGGCACTATGGTACCTATGGTTCGCACTTCACAAGATCATGTAAAGGAAAATAATGTATCGCTTCTGTCTGAAATAATCCGTTAGCACTTTCTAACACAGGTAATTTCGTAGTCAGAAAGAGAACACCGATAAGAAATTACTATGACAAGACGATAATCAATTACCTAGAAGTCTTCACTGATTGGCCTGTCTCAACCCAAAGGTGAAAAGTAGCATCCACTCACGATAATAAATGGTATAAGGTGAAAATCTTCATCGGCCTCGTTTTCGGTTTTTCCTGCGCGTGCTACGCTCGTGCTGACCCCCGGACAACCACGTCACAGTAAGTTCAGCTGTTCTCTCTGTGCTAGCCCTTTAATCACCACAGCTAGCGAGGGGAGAACATCTCAGGAGACAGCACAGCCATGGATGTAGATGCTAAGATAGGGCAGCTCGGGAAATTTGGACGGTGGCAGTTGGCGGTCTTCTTTTTCTCGGCATGCATTGCACAGTGTTTTGCATGCTGGCATATGCTGATAATAGTCTTCATTGGTAAGTTTGAGAAGTTTTTTTACAATGATTTAAGCCATACGGTGTAACTTTCTGCTAAGAACGACCGCTGCCATGGTATGGAAAAGTGGTCCTTGCGCACAAAAACGGTCCATTTTTCTAAGCTTGCATTGCACTATGTTTTGCATGTTTGCATGTACCGATTATAGTGAAATTCTCATTGTGAACACCTAAGAGATGTTTCCCGGTCCAATGTGTCTTTTCACATTGAGGAAAGACCTCTGAGATGTGAACACCCACTAGTGTGAACGCATTTTCTCGTGATTCTAAGATGTCCTGGGGTTTCCATATATGTTGTCTTTTTCGGTAACCATGAAAATAAAAAAAGTAAAAGAGGCGTCATTGTTCGCGTCAAAATAATGGGCCTGACCTGATGTCCGTGTGGTCTTAAGCGTTATCAATGTCTGCCAGCTGTCTCACACCACTGCCTGGGTTCAAATTCCGGCCAAGACCTGTTCGAGAGCTGCCAATGACTTGGAGTTAGTCGGTAGTTTTTGCCGGGTACACTTGTTTCCTTCACCACTTTCAACTAGCTAGTCACAAATAAGCCGCAATATGGCAAAAAGTTACCAAAATTGAAAATACAGTTTCCAAATTCTCGTCAAAATACATCCTAATATATATATATATACATATATATATATATATATATATATATATATATATATATATATATATATATATATATATATATATATATATGTATATATATGTATATATTCTACTTATGCAAACGATTAATGGTGAGTAATCGGACACTGACGTGGTATCTGCCTGTTCAAGTGCTCCTTAAAACGGGCGACCTAGGAAAAAGGCCTGTCCTTCGCCTACAATACTGAGCTGTCTTTAAAACGAAAAGTTTTCCTCGGATACTTTGTTAGGATATACGTCAAGAATAGCCTGGTAAAGTGGTTTACTTGTTTGATATGCGAATTATCTTACTAAAAACCCAAATCACAGCTGAAAACTGGAGAAAACTATAGAACAGTCCCGAAAACATCAGGGTCCACTACCGAATCAGTCGAATAGGTTAACGATTTACGCGAATCAGTGACCGACAAGTCAGCCAAATCATATGAATCGTCCCCGTGAAATGTCCGAATCACAGCCGAAATAAGCCAAGTGATTGCCTTTACATTGAGTAGATGCAATTTGTAGAAACTCGGTCCTTGAACAGATCAAGAACAACTGTTTGACTCCTAAGTTGCCTAAATTATCTCCCTTAACTACAGAAATTGGCTAGGTCAACAAAGTCCAGTTGATTTTGGCTGAATTGAGCCTGTTCGATGGGTAGTTGGTTTCCCTAGGTACTCTGGTTTCGTGCACTTTCAATTGTGTCTCAGTCCACAGACATCTTTCATGTAAACACATGCATGGTGTGTTCAAAATATAGACTGGGAAGCATTTAATTTAGTCCACAAATGAGGAAAAAATATTAAAACAGGGTAATGTTTATCTCATATTTTTGAATTTTTGCTCTTTTCAATTTTACAAAAAAAATCTTTTGGATTTTCTGTTAAAAATTAGTTTTTTAAGCTCTAAGAAATTTATTTTTTGATTAATAATCTTTGGATCAAAGTCAAAATTAGAAATTTTGAAATACCCTATTTATATAATATTCTGCAAAAAAAAAGAAACCCTTTCGTATATGATACTATGAAATACTGTTAATATTGAAACCCAAAATGAGTGTTCAAAACAACCAGGTTTTGGTAAATTCAGTATATAATGAAAGTAGCCAAAAACCTCTCATGCGTGTTGTGAGCATATGTGGCATGTCTTTTTTCTGCTCAATTATGGACTAGAAAGTCACAATTGGTATGACTCTGGGGCAAAAATGTATGCTTCCACGAAGGTCGCGGGTTCAAATCCGGCCAGCGTCACTCCTTTCTGTCCTTAAGCAAGACAGTTTACTTCTCGTTGCCCAGTGCTTCGGAGGGCACTTTAAGCCGTCGGTCCTCAGTCGGCCAAGAGCCTTAGTAGCTCGTCTTTTTTGTAATTGATATACCGACTTAAAATAAAGATTACATTTACATTTACATTTTTACATACGTGAACATCTCAGAATGGCTCAACTTTAGAAAAGTAACCACAAAAGAAAACTCTACATTTCACATTCAATGGTTGATATACAGGTTTCAATGCGTTCCTGAACTTGAATCTCAATTTATCCCATTGTCGATACCTTGATGAGTAAGTGGATGTGCAAACATGCTTAATTGGTTAGACAGACAAATGTGAACATCAAAAATATATCAAGAGAAAGTCAAACAATTAAGATATACAGTTCAAAATGATTACAAGAATATGGCTGTATAATTTGTAATGCACATTGGACTTGTTGCTATTTGATACTGTAAACACAACGGTCTACTGAATGACAAATATATGAAAATTTAACCATGTCATTATTGTCTGTATTGCAACCCTAAAAAAGTTAGACACATTTTCATATCGATAATAATTATCTTGTTCATGAACGTTTTATAAGTTTTGTTAAAAAGGTAAGGAAAATACAATTTCAATAAGGTAACATTAATTGGTCCACAAAACAACTTTCTTTAATATAATCTGCATTTCAGATAAAGGCAGTACAAATGTTTACAAACAGTTGTTGAACGATTATAACAGTCTTTTTAACGAGATTCAATCAAAATGGACATACACATTAAATGATGAGTTTGACTACAGGTAAAGTGCAATTTCGTAAGAATGAGACTTTGTTTACATATCGGACATTGCGGTACAACACTATAGAACCAATAATGATTTTCATATGAAATGAATAATTTATCAAAAGCAAACCCGGATGTAGGAGGTATGATCTAAATGTTCTTTTATCGATGTGATATAAATCATCTATTAATACAGATTCAAAATGAAAATTTGTGTAAAACAATATACCAAGGAATGACAAACAACATTTATATTGCATGCGTATATATAAACGGACATCTTTTTTTTCATTTATTGTTAATCAAATTCACATTATGTGCATATTGTTTCCACTTAAGTTCACCAGGATGGTTTTAACGAACGCTTTCGAGTGTTAAAGATCAAGAGGTTGTTACATTAGATAACATAAAACAATATAAATGACGCAATGTGTTTTTTATATAGGCATGTTTATCATGTTAGCCTAGGTAACTTTGATATGTGAGTGCTTTATTGACAATTTCACTGGGAAATACCTCTATGATCGCACGTCCATCGTCGAAGCTTAAAGTGACCCATACCTCCAATATGTCACGTAATCTAAAATGATGTAGCAGATTGTTCTAGTTTTGACCAGTGCCAACAACTTTCAGAAAAAAACACTAACCTAAACCTACTTTAATATGAAGACCTGTAGTAAAACTTTTTGAACAGGGGCACCTAGGGAACGGGTAAAGGTATTTACAATAGGAGTGTGCTCATTTTTTACAGAGGAAAAGATAGCTTTACATGGAAACTGTTCACAATAGGTGTCTGTTTACCTCTGAAGGTATCACCTTAATATATAATTCTTCACACACACACACAGATATATATATATATATATATATATATATATATATATATATATATATATATATATATATATATATATATATATATATATATATATATATATATAAATATATATATATATATATGTATATATATAGAGAGAGAGAGTGAGAGAGAGAGAGAGAGAGAGAGAGACAAGCCAGTTGCATCTGGTGGAGTACCTAGTGAAAACCACCACAGAACCCCAAGTCACTGGCAACTTTCTCACATGCCCCAGCTGGGATTCGAACCCTGGCAGTGGTGAGATCAACTAGCAGTCAGTGGCATCGCCTTAGACCACACCAGGGGGAGAGAGAGAGAGAGAGAGAGAGAGAGAGAGAGAGAGAGAGAGAGAGAACGCGTAAAAATGAAAAACATCCGGTTATGTTGACGTTTCGAACAAGCAAAGGAGGCAGTTAACATATGAGCACAAGGGCACCTTCGCCAACCTGTTATCATGATCAAAGCTTGACCGTTACTCACCTTGTCTATTTAGTACCAGGTATTCCCCTCGCTATCATAACATTATTAGGGGGGGGGGGATTCGATACACATCACATATTTGAGGCGTTAAATGCAATATTTCAAAAGGTTACATTGTTTAACAGTTTTGTTGACAGTTATATTTTCTATAGCCTAATTAATAAAGATCGACCCCCTGTGTGAGATTAATTCTGTGGCAACATATTGATTTGTGTATCACAATCACACTGTCAGGTGTAAACTGGCCCATTTTTGAATACGTTTTTATCCTGCAATGACTCACTTATTCCAATAACTCCTATTCTCCTTTGGTACTTCGTTTTCCTCCACTAATACTCACTGGCTAGTCAAGATATAGCCATCATATATGACCATTAAAATGACGGTTAATGAACGTCCATTTTTTTTATTTCTGCAAAATGCATGTTTTTTTTTTATTTCTGAACAACACACACATAACAAAAACATACTGATACATATAACACACAACAAATTATCTTTCTGTACAAAAGTGGATGATAATGAATTATAAGACAAAAATCTGAAATGTGATACCATACACTTCGTCAACAGATACGATGTTCAATATTACCTTAGAATGGTAATAATATCTGACCAGTTTTGTTACAATATTGGAAGTTTTCCCTCAATTTCGGCATAGTACTGTTCATATTGTAACTGCGCTGCTAATTCATATTTGATGTATGGGATATTAGTCGTCTTACCTTTCTGTAAGTTTTTAGTATATTTTTAATCAATAAAATCGCAGTATCAATAATGGAATTCTTAAAGGTAGTACGAAATATTTTATCTGAATCTGAAATTCTAATCTTATCTCTTAGTACCATACCTAACCAGATCTCAACCTGTCGCAACAATGCATGTATTTTCTGACATTAAAGAAATGCCTGCTCAAGTGTCTCAGGTGTGGTATTGCAAAGAGGCCATTCTGGACTATCCACAATTTTCATACAGTATAAAAGTTCATTTTTAAAAAATATTCTATGCAATAATTTAAATTGTAAATATCTGACATGTGTGCAATCAAAATCTTTATCTATTTTCATAAAATATTAACTCGGATTAACTTCTGATATATATTCTAACAGACTTTTAGACAATTTTTCTGGACATTTATTTAGTATATCCCAATTTCTTGACATTAATCATTTATGAATACATGAACAGCCTTTGTCATTACCTACTAAGGATAGTAAAAGTGGGGTACCTAGACCCTCCTTTTTAGTAAGTTAAAGATTTTCTCAAATGTGTACTGTTTTATTTTTAAAGCATTATATACAATTGAATTACATTAGAAATCCTTATCTTTCTAAATCGTGCATACTCAATGAATAGTAGTATACATCTACAATGCAATATAAAGAATGGTTACCACTTAAAACAATTCCTAACTATTATGAACAGATATCTCTTTATTTACCCATAGAGGATTGGCCAACCTCTCTGTTTGATTGGTTGTATAAAACAAATTACCAAAGCAACTTTATTGCTTGCATAACATCAATCCAAGAAGTATTTTGAATATTTTTGAGTAAAGTTTCTTAGTAGCCAGAGAGCTGTAATTTTGTCGATCTCAATAAGTTTTGTTTCCATGTTTATTTCCGTAATGTCTTTTAAAGTAACTTTGAAAGTAATTCCTAGTCATTCCAACTCTGATGTCCATAGAAGTTCTTTGTTATTGTATGATTTCATTTTGTTATCTCATAACCTCCCAATCTGAATACTTTGATTTTTTCCACGTTTATCAATAATCCAGAAATGTGTGCAAATTTCTCCAAGGTGTCTAAACATTCAGCCAAATATCCATGCTTTTGCTTGATATATAGGCTAGTGTCATCCGCATACTGACACTCGTTTTTCTTTCCCAAGAATCTTTAAACCTTCAATTTATGAATTTTGCCTTCAGGTCCCCCTGTCTACATCATCTCCCAAAAGATATGGTTCCTTACAGATGACCATCCTGTAATATATACGAAGTTGCATTGTATGGGAGAGATTTTACCCATTTCGTTGTGATCAGGTGATCAGCTTTTGTCTCTAGAGTTAAGTGAGATAGGCCTCTTTGTCTCCACCTGACGTGCAGTCGCGGGAGCCCTGTTTCCGAACAACTTCGCGTGTCCTACCAACATATTACACGCTCAATCTAAAATTTCATCTCTTGAATTAAGTCTTTCTGGATCAACACTCCAAAATAGCTATATCGGTTAGCACCGTGCTTGGCAATTATTCCATGTAAAACCAGTACGTGCAGAAGTTGAACGTAATACGGATGGTTACTTTAAGATGTACTTTATGATAAATCGGGCAAAAAGGTGACTTCGCATAAATGTTTGTTTGTATCGCTGTATTTCCCTTTCAATTTCAATGGTCTCGTACCTTAGAATTCTTCTGGCAGTGACATAGAAAACAGACGAAGCATCTTGACACCTATCTCACTAATGTCAGACATTGCCAGACGGTACCAGCATTGGTTACAAATTACCTATATTAATCAGACGAAAAGTCAACGTATCTAAAGGCTGATAGGGTTCAACTAGACGCTCTCCCCGGTCATGATTGATAGCAACGAGTTAAAAGTTCAACTAGTTCAAATGTATCGGAATCGTAAGGTCACCGATAAACGGCACTGGTTAACCAAAGTATAAGTATTTGTTAAAGGCGTTCATTGTATATATATATATATATATATATATATATATATATATATATATATATATATATATATATATATATATATATATATATATATATATATATATACTATTTTTTACTGTTATTTTTGTTACTATTATTTTTATTAATATCTTTATCATTATCATTATAATCATTGTTATAAGTATAATCATCGTCATCACCATCATTGACATAATCATGATTATCATTATCATTATTATTTTTATCATTATCATTATTATCATTATTATTACTATCATTATAGATACGCGTGCATCCGTCTTATAATGCAATATTTTCATTGCAGGAGCTGATCCACAGCACCACTGCAAACTTGGCCAAAATGCCACGCTGAATGAGAGTATCCCTTTAGAAGTCCGCAAAGGCGAGCTGCAGCTCTCGCAATGCCTCATGTACGACAACGCCAGCTTTTCCAACCACACGACAAAATGCACCGACGGCTGGGACTATAGTTTCAAGTATGTCAAGGACAGTATCATATCAGAGGTAGGGAAAGGCCTAATCAGAAACTACTCAGACACTTTCTTGAACAATAGGGAATATATATTACTGATAGCACATCACTGACCCAGTTTAGTCTTGCCTTATGACTCATGGATAGAAAATATCATTAAAGATGAAAGCACTTCAAGGCATCGATAACCCTTAACCCTGCCAATGCTGAGGCTACTTTCGTCCAAAGCACAAAGAAGCCATCAAAACCCTATCATGTTGGTATTCATTGGATAGCTCTCGCTGAATACTTTCAGATGAGGACCCACATGCCAAGGTTTCAGTCATTTTTTCAGTTTCTTTGCATAATTCTAAGATGGCCAAATTAGCCACCAGCAGCATAAGGGTTAAGCGACCCACTGACAAGTATTGAAAGTAGTAAGACACTCCAACGTAACGATTCACTCGTATGACCCAAGTTTGTTACCTTGTTTCCACTTTTGTCAGCGTGATCGTTTTGCCTAGGCGGTCGGGGACACTAGGGTATCCCTGGCAACCAATTGACCAGTAGCTAGCCGAATCTGGTACAGGAATTAAATGCAAATAATGAATAAAAATCAGCAAATACGTATGGAGAGCCTCCCTAATGGCTGAATGGTCTATTGCTTCATGATGCTTACTTTCAGCATCAGTTTTTGGATTTGTCACGACCACCCAAAGGGTTTTCTATCCAATCAATGCCTATTTCATTGTTTGTCACTTAGCCTTTTTAATTTTCTGCAACGCAGATGTTTTACTGAACTCAAATCATCATACAATTCAAGTGATCCTACTTCTGGAAGAATCATGTAAATTGTTTAAGCAAAAAGTGTTGTTTGAACATTAGGTCAGTTATAAGGCTCGTTTATCTAGACGAAGGTGTGTGCTACGAATAGTATACATATTTCAATATCAGAATTTTACAAATCATCAGCGTTGCATTCATATTTCTTTGTAAATGTTTGCATTTCATTTTTGAGAAGGACCAAATATTATTCTAATTTGATTTACCTAAGGAGTCTCTTCTTCGCATGTATTAAGTTATGAGTACATGTAAAACGCCTCCTTAGTTACCATATTGACCAAATATTTTGACAATTTTTGATATAATTGTGATATTTTTCAGTGGGACTTAGTATGCGACGACAACTACTTAGCGGAGATCTCGCAGGCTGTGTTCATGGTCGGAGTTGTGATCGGAGCCGGAGCTTTCGCACCCCTCGCTGATACCTTTGGCCGGAAGTTCGCGTTCATTTTAGCGGAATGGTGTTTGGTCGTGTCCGGGGTGGTGGTCGCTTTTGCACCGAATTATTACGTATTTGTGGTAGCGCGTTTTTTCGGTGGAATATTTCAACAGGTTTGTTATTGATTTACTTAGGAATAATACCTTGAAAATGTTATTCTTTCTACTTTTCGATTCATCACAAACTATTAAGATATAATCGGATATTTAACCCATCCGTGGATGTAGCACCCTAAAAATAGCTCACAATCTTGGAGATATGTTTTGACTAGAGCATATTTATTTAGAAAAAATATTTCAAGGAGAAATTTTGATAAGAACGTTTGCACACTTCTTCTCAAAATACTTTGTGCTTGGCTTATTTTTTGATATGTTATCCATGGGTGAGTGTACAAATAGACACTTGCAGACGTCCGGTCGACTTGTGCAGGAATTAAATCTCTGTACTGTAGATGTAGTAATTTTATACAGCGTAATTTATCATCATAATCGATGAAATTAAATGATTATCCTTTATAGTCGTGGTCCTAATAAAGTTTGATTACCTATATGTATCCATGTAGTATTAATAGTAGTAGTAGTGGTAGTAGTAGTATTAGAAGTAGAAGTAGTAGTAGTAGTAGTAGTAGTAGTAGTAGTAGTAGTAATAGTAGTACTAGAAGTTGTAGTACAAGTAGTAGTAGTATCTTTATTATTATTATTATTATTATTATTATTATTATTATTATTATTATTATTATTATTATTATTACTATTGTAGCATCTCGTTTATCCCACAAGTCTCCCTTTCACAACTTACCTGTATTTTCCAGGGCCTGAGTATTCCAGCCTTCATTATTGCGTGTGAACTATTCCCCGCCTCCGCCAGAACCTACGCTGGCGTAGGTTTTAACCTGTTCTGGGCGTTCGCCATGATAGTCCTGGCTGGGGTGGCCTACTTCATCAGAAGCTGGAGCTGGCTACAATTGGCGATCTCCATCCCCGGTGTCCTCACTCTCTTCCACTACTGGTGAGCACTACGGCCCTTTCTGGGCGAGTGGATTTATATATGGGCGAGTTGAATACCATTTCTAGCGACTCGCCCATACTGCATATTAAAATACATACATTTCTTTAGTTGTGTGTGTAGGCGAGAAAATTGATATTGTGGAATATCTAAGTTTGAGGTATAACTGATACACTGACACACAGCTACAAAAATATCCCAAAAATCATGGTTACTCGGAATTGTTGCATCTCATTATAACCAAAGTAAATGTGACACATCTGTAGGACAACTGCGGAGTTTATTCCTTTTGCCTTTACAATACTTACATTTTTTGAGAAAGATAAACGTATTGGTTGCCCCACCCCTATCAAAAATTCAAACCCCCATTGTTACTCTGTATACTAATGCTTCTCATTGTAACCAAAGTATATGTGACGCCATTTTAAGACAACTGCGCAGTTTATTCCGTTTGCCTTTACTATACTTAAAAATTGATGAGAAAGATAATCGTATTAGTTGTGCCGCTCCCCCCCCTCATCAGAAAATCAAAAAAACCATTGTTACTCTGTATTGTTGCATCTCATTGTAACCAAAGTATATGTGACACTATTGCAGGACAACTGCGTAGTCTAGTCCTTTTTCTTTGCGTAACTTTTAATATGTCTGTTGGAAAAGACGTATTATATGTCACACCCCTATCAAAAAAAATAATGGTTTATGGTTATGTTATCTATATGTACTTTTGTATTTGCTATGATTATGTACGGATCTAAGTACACTCAATAAACATACAATACAATTATAACTAAACTATATCTTATTCCATTTTAGGAAAACCCCAGAATCTATCCCCTGGCTTATTGCGCAAAACAGATACAAGCATGCGAACGATGTCATACAAAGAGCTGCCAAGTTCAACAAGGTCTCTGTTCCCGAAAATATGTTCAAGGAGGAGATGCTTGAAGACGAGATGGACGGCGGCGAGGAGAAACAATGCCAGATGATCATTCGCAGTTGTAACGCGGACAAGCAGGGCAAGAGAAAAAAGACCGTATCAGCCATGGACGTCTTTAAGTCACCACGGATGGCGGGAAACGCGGCCATTATGTGCCTTATATGGTAAGTGGCCATTTTGTGCCTTATATGATAGGCGGCCATGTTGTGCCTCATATGATAGGCGGCCATTTTGTGCCTTATATGATAGGTGGCTTTTTTGTGCCTTATATGGTAGGTGGCTATCATGTACCTTATTATATTGGTAAGCGGCTACTTCATGTCTTATATGGTAAGCGGCTATTTTGTGCCTTATGTGGTAAGTGGCTATCATGTACCTTATATGGCAAAAAGGTGTTCTGTGCCCTATAATTTTGAGTGGATGGGAGGATTTTCGAATTATTTCTGATTAAAAACATGTGACCTACCACTAATCAACAGCTGTTCCTTCTAGAAAAGCTACAGTGAGGATATGTAATTCCTGCACCAGTCAATCAGTTGACTGCCAGGGACTGGTAGAGCTGTCGCCCGGTATGATAGGTGGCTGATGATTGGGCATGCATATTCATGACATACATAGCTACCTAAGCTGTTACGTCACGAGCATGGGGCCTACTCTATATCCGAGCACCCGGATGGCGACCGGGCATGTGGTTGTGTGCTAATGCCCAGTCTGCTGGCACTTTAAGAACAGAAATAGAATGTCTTTACTAGGTAGTTCACTATATTGATGTCAAATTTCATAAGTAGCTTAACACTTCAGATATTGCGCTTTCCGTTCTTATCTGAATATTTTAGTTAGATTTTTGTTTCGTTTTAGGTTTGTGAACTCCATTGTGTACTATGGTTTGACACTAAGTACGGGTAATCTCTCAGACGGTTCTGTTTACATCAACTTCGTACTTAGTGGACTCGTGGAGATCCCTGCTAATCTAGTAGCTATGTTTGCATTGCAAAGGTAAGCGTCTCTCTCTCTCTCTCTCTCTCTCTCTCTCTCTCTCTCTCTCTCTCTCTCTCTCTCTCTCTCTCTCTCTCCCTGGTAACCTTTTATAAATTCTTTTTCACTATAATGAGACATAGATAGGTTGGTAAGAAGCAGTACCTAGCGCACTACTTCAAAATTCCTTCATTGCGACCGAAAAAAGGAACATAATTTAATCAAGAAAAAGTTCTAAAACAAGGAGATACAGAATAACAAAACAAATGGGATTTTTCTGTGGTACACACTCTTTCACACTAAAGCTTTATATCAAACACGTCTCTGGTTATTATTTTTTGATGGAAGGGAAAACTTCAAGAAGCCCTATGCAAGCATGTACGGAACGTTATTGTGCTTGATTATTTGACTTAGGTGTTTTATGTTTCTTGATTAAGATGGGGAAGAAGGTGGCCAGTGGCTATCTTTCATTTCACAGCAGGCGTGGGATTACTTTTGACACTTGCAGTACCAGAAAAGACAGGTATGTATAAATTAGGACATAAAGCTTGTGTCCATAGCGACGCGTGACATAACGAAAAAAATACATAAATACGAGTTACTTACGTTTATAGTTTTTGCTAAGACAAATGATGATAGCGAAGATGATGGTGGTATAATGGTAATGATGATAATATCATTATTATTATTATCATCATAAAATGATAATATTGGTAATAATAATAATAATAATAATAATGAATGATGATGATAATAATATACTACTAATAATGATGATGATGATGATAATTATAATAATAATAATAATAATAATAATAATAATAATAACAATTATAATAATAATAATGATAATAATAGCAAAACTAATTGACAATATTTGGTGAAAAAAGGTGTACTTGTTTTTAACCAAGTATGAAAAATCACCAAGTATGATTTACCAAAAACAGTAGCTTCATTTTAATTTGCGTGTTTTATTACAGGCTCCGGATTAAACCTGGCACCTCTGCGGCTAACGCTCTCATTGATTGGCAAAATGGGTATATCCGGATCTTTTGCTGCCGTCTGGATGTGGGCACCTGAACTTTATCCAACAAATATCAGGTACATGTGGTTTCCCTTTAATTAGAGTCGCCTGAATCCTATCCAACCAGTGTAATCATATGTTACGTATGCTTTTCATACTGATGTAGACTTCTAAAATCTACCCGCCTAATATCATGTACAAACATGTATGTTGGCTCTTGAACCCTATCCAACCAGTATATGCTACGTATGTTTTTCATATGGATGTGGACTACTAAAATCTACCCACCTATTACCATGTACAACTATATATGTGGGCTCTTGAACCCTATCTAACCAATATATGCTACGTATGGTTTTCGTACGGATGTGGACTTCTAAAATCTATCCAACTTATACCATGTACACATACGTATGAACCCTATACAACCTAGCTCTGGTGCATATGGTTTTCATACGAATGCGATCTCCCGAAATATGTCCGCGCAATCCAAATCCTAGTTTATATAGGTATGTGTACTTCCCTGAACTCATTCTAACCAATATCTGATACGTATGGTTTCCACATGGAAGTTAGTGAATAAGGACCTTAAGCTGCGATGTATGTACAATTCCAGGAGGTCACTCGGCTTCACCTCGTAATACATCGGGTATTCACATACTCCATAGCTGCACTAGGTTCATGATCATGGATTATATTACTGTATGTTTTCACAATGTCTCTTTATTTGTAGGAACTTTGGTGTTGGCATGTCATCTGTGTGTGGAAGGATAGGAAGTATCTTGGCACCATTCTCAGTCTACGTGGTAAGCTATAGTCAAAGAATTATTAACTCATAATTAAGGAACATTTTGTGCAATAGTGTTCAAATAAAGCGTAATTCAAAATGAAATATTTTGGGCGGATTTGGGACCGGAATTAGGTTTGTTCACAAATGGCAATACACACTTCCAAGAGGTCGATATGTGCGATTACTTAGTCAATAAAGTAACATGGCATATTGATACCCTTTTTCCAAAAATTGTTAAAGTAAAATATGATCAGTAAACACATGGAACTTATGCACTTGAAGCAGCATACAAAGGTTTTCAACATAGTAAGATATTCAATGTGTACAGTGGTTTAATTTGACAGGTTTTTATTGTATCTTGTTTGCAATTCAGGTCAAATACATTCCATGGCTTCCAACCTCTATATTCGGAGGATTGGCCCTCCTTGTGGCAGTGCTCGGTCTATTTCTACCGGAGACGCTCAATCGAGCGCTGCCGCAGACCGTGCAGGATGTGGAGAACTGGACCCGGGTAATAAGTCCAGAGGAAAAGGAAAGGAACAAGCACCTCTCACTCGTCATCCCACAAAGGATCAGGCTGGATACCTACAGCTTAGCTACGTCTTTGCAGTCGATTCGAGATTAGTCACGAAATGTAGGTCACTCATGAAAGTAGGTCAATGTGGACCGCATGAAAGTAGGTCATTGTGGAACATTCGATTTGATGCTCGCCGACTATGCAAAAAAACGAAGTTGAACATTTGAGAGCGCACGCGCTAAACTATATGGTATTACATGTACTAGTCGAAGGCCAGTTTTTGACCATCCTAAGTATAGCTAAGACATGCCATGCGTGCTAAGTGGCTATTTCCATGTTCGCATAACTCATTACTAAGCAATGAATTACTATGCGAATACTATGCAATTTCAATTCCATAAAATGAATTAAGTAAAGGGTTTGGTTGACAAGTTAGTGCACATCGGCGGAGAAAAGCTCCCAGGAAAACCCAGCAACTAATCTCAATTCACTGCCAACTTCCTCACATGGCGGAACTTTGGAAATGGGACAGCGAGAGCACTCAGTGATGGGGCCGCCCACCGACTGTGAGGAAAGTACACCTTATTGTAAACTTGTATTATATTTCTTAGTGTGGAATAATATTGGTAAATAGTGAAAAGTGGAATGACATGCATGTACATCAGCTGGCACACGCAGTCATCATTTGGCAAAACATAAAGTACTGGAACAAGTCATTTTTGTCCTGCAGTGTCTCCATGGAGATCTTATCAGTATAGTCTTAACGGCAACGCTTTTTTGAATCCCTCGAGTGTGGAAATGAAAAATGGTTAAATTCTGCCCGTTTTTGCTCTCCGTGTATAAATCTCTCTGATTGGATATGTTTATATATTTAGTGCCTGGTTACTACCAAACAAAATTGATAATGTACATGTAAGTCTTGTCTTATTCTGTTATTCATTAAACATAGGTCGAGCTCCTCATTAGCTTTACACCAATAGAGGACCAGCAAAATATAGATTTGCAATGACATCTATAATTTTAAGATGAATAAGGCCCATATAGATCAACGGTTTCAATTAAACAACTCTGAAATCAATCAGATTAATCCCGTAATCTTTTTCTTCTTTTTCTTTTGTTTGATTGTGTTAAGTTTTGTTTGAGCTACAATGTAAATAACTTCGCTGCCAGGGAATTAAAGCGAACACCAAACGTGTACCGGTGACAATCTAAAGTCTAAATGAAGACGATAGCTTTTAATTTATGTCCACACTCCAGACCTTATAGCACGTTTTACTTTATACAATGCGTTCAATTAATAGATCTAAATGGTTTTTACATTGATACAATTATGAACAAACTTTATACGATTATTATCCTTGTCTTTTCGTGTGTTATTAACTACACAGTATGGAGTTCTGGTTATCGCTAATAACACATACACAAACATACATACATAAATACATATTCTTACATAATGAATGTATCCATTGATACATACGCATACATATATACATACATTTATACATGCATAACCCTGTATTATTTAGCCATGGCAGCGAAAATTTTAACTTAACTTCTTCAATCACCTTTAGGCCCAAAATAGATCATTTTGTACATATGCTCGCTAAAAGTTGACGTCATACCAATGCACATATGTCCAGATGAGCCTGACTGTCGTCATGGTGTAAACTTCATGATCTTTTTTTGCTTTGTCTGGAATGGCACTTCTAAAAGTATTATTTCGAGTTCGTATCGCAAAGAGCATTGCATTATGTTGTACTGAAGCGTGGAAATAAAAGGTGATGGCACATATGTTTCTGTTAACAGAGTTTCATTGTTACGTTCATTATGAATGTCATGTTTGTTAACCTTTTCCCATAGCCCCGAACGTGTTCTCTGCTCTGAGAACGTAAGCCTCGGAGTTGGAGTCTTCAACAACTAGGCCCCAAAACGACTAACATTTCCATGTTCAGGAATTCAGAGAAAAAAGTGTTTTCGCACTCTTCAACCGAAAAGTGGTTTTACATACTGTATATAAATATATACACACACACACACATATATATATATATATATATATATATATATATATATATATATATATATATATATATATATATATATATATATATATATATATATATATACTAGTATATATATATATATATATATATATATATATATATATATATATATATATATATATATATATATATATATATATATATATATATATATTTATATATATATGTAATTATATATATATACATATATATACATATATATATATATGTGTGTGTGTGTGTGTGTAGGTATATGTTTATACATAGATTAATCACTGTTGTTTACACTACGAAGTATATCTGTAAATAATGCCAATTGACACAGATGATTGACCATAACGATCCATTACTCATACTTAGTTACTTTATAAGACAACATAATCCCAACTTGCCCAATTTTGGAATGTCAGCATTGATGAGTTTAAAGTACATATAAGATAAATACCCATTTAAGTTATACACTCCAATGTCTAAAATGTGACCCAAATAATATACCAGTAACTAACACGACAAATTATTCAAAATGACCAATAAGCAAATTAGTTTATTTCGTTTAAATCAGAGTTACATTAAATTTTTTGGTATATTTTTTTTGGTAAACAATATAAACAAATTTTCCCTTTAATACCACTTTAGTCATATTTGTTTAACCAGCAAATTTGGAGGACTATCCCCGATGGCGTATCTGACCAATAAAAGCAAGATAACACATTTTTATGTGCAACTGACGTATTTCCGGATATGAAAAACTCTTTTAAACGTATAATCAATTAAAACAACAACAACACAATCAGGAAATTCACGCATATTGTACAAAAATCACCATTATTTTATCTTTCTACGTTCTGTATGCAGTTAAGCTTAAGAGATACAATCAGTATATAAGTATTCAGACTAACCAACTGGCTAGTCAGAAATTTCCTTAGAATGGGTACAGATGTCTATATATCAAATCCACTCCATACATACTTTCTTGCATGGAAAGTTTCTTTAATATAATAGTACTAAACCCAGTGAAACTTTGAGAGATCGATACCAGTCTGGCCATTCTAGTCATATCTCCCTAGTACAAGCTCCTTTTGGACGATGTTTGAACGAGAAATGTAGATAAGAACCTACCTAAAAACTTTCCTTTTAATATTTTGTGATGTTTTGCTTGATTTCATAGTTATTTCCAGGACTTATAGCATAGACTTATACCATGGAGATATTAAGGCTTAAATGGATTAAAGAGTAATTAAAAATGAAAGCCAGTTGTAATTGATTTTTAATTAGACGGTCAAATTGATCATCATTATTCATATACATCACAAGTATCTCTGATTACTTTTTTAGATCATTTTCTATTATAAGATCCACGTGGGGTCATGATCAGTTCCATGTTAAAGGTCAATGGATGGTTCATATGGCGCCCTCTTTTAAAGGAAAATTCAACCAATTATATATTGTTTTAAACAAAAAATGAAAACGTGCAAGGACTTCTTTGTAGAGATTTGACCTAGTTATAAAACTTTCGAAAATAATCAATTAATATGTGTTTGCATTATCATGATGTTCATTAGATAGAGTAAGAACCCATGATGGAATAATGTGATGATATTGCTTCACTTTCAGGAGCATTTGTTTGTAATGGCGTCTCCCAGCCATGTTTTACCCATCCCCTAATTATAGTATGAAAGTCCAACAACTGGTTAGATTTAATGGTGCATTTTATACATGCAAATACATTGTAAATGATTTTTTTTAGATATTTCTAAGAATAATGAATTAACTTGCATCCGTTTATTTTCCAAAGGAAATTACAAACAAAATATAAATAGACGAATTATTTTATAATAAATCGTACTCTATCTCTTTCCCTGCCACCTCCATAAAGACTGAATATAATGACGCAAATTTGTGTCAACACACATGCATGATAACACACGCTGTGTAATAACAAATGATGTGCAAACATTTGACACCAGCAATACACCTGTAATCATTCAAACAGCTATCGTTCAGAAACTGCCCCATTAGGCTTTGATTGAAATCTGAATAATTCAGCTGGAAGATCATAATCCCACGATCCTTTGATAATCATGTTGGCAGCGATCCTTCCCAGTTCATCACAGTTTTTGGCAGCATGGCCGCAGCCGGCAATGGCGACACCTAGCGACGGGGAGAGCATGTCTATATATGGTCGGTGAGGAGGGGTGCTTGTTGTGACACAGGTATCTCCCTCTATAGAAAGCGCCTTGATACCTGGAAAAGGATTTATTTCATTCATACTCGATTTTGAATCTTATTGTATCATTTATTACAAAACAAAGTACAGTAATGGCATAAACCTGCCCATGTATGTAAAACATATGGGAATATGATAATATGATATGATATTGATAACAAAACAATATCAAAACAATTATTTAAAAGTCATTTGTTATTCCCTTCAAAATGGGGTTATCAATCCCTTTCGAAATAAAAATGGGTTCAGATAATCATAACATGCATATTACCTGTCCCAATTGCCGAGTAGTCTAGGGCGTAGCAATTGACAGTTCACTATCTCTTACCACTACCCTGGTTTAAATCCCGGCCGGGACATACGAGAAAGTTGCCAGTGACTTTGAATTAGGCGCTGGTTTTCACCAGATACTCCGGTTTCCTTCTGCATTCACAACTGGTTAGCCACGATTTAGCCTACACTGGCTCAAAAAGTGACGATAGTCAAAATTCGAGATTCTTACCTTGGAGAATGTCAAGCAGGAACCGACTCAGACAAGCCACTGCCTCCTGGTTGCCATCACTACAGAACCAAGACTTTACATCATGACTGGTGGTCAATCTTTTCTTGAAGTCAATCCCACTACCAATCTTAATGTAGTATTTTCCTAAAATGAATAATAGAAACGTCGAATTCCATGGCCTATCCTTAATGCGAACGTGACGAGTAAATCGAATTAATGGGCTCAAAATGATTTATATAAACGTTTAGAGTATTCTGTTGAGGCACTTTTATGTGCATGTTTTGTCCTCAAAAACATGTTACTATCTAGGAAGTCAAAAAATTTCCACTTTTAAGTGTACAGGTGAACTTGGATATGACGGACCACTGTATGACGGAATTTTGCATATGACGGACAACATGCTAGGTCGCAGTTTGATGCATATCAAGTATTTGTCATATGTATATGACGGATTTTGCATATGACGGACCAATTTTCCTGGTCCCATTGAGTCCGTCATATCCAAGTTCACCTGTATTAACGAGTTTATGTAATGATAAAAATGATAAGTGTACTCGTTTTCACAGCCCAGTGGCATTGATAAAAAACAGGACAGTTGAACATTTACACTTCCGTGGCTTATTATATACTTTACTGTGTTGTTGATTCCAAATATCACAAAGGACCATTAAATTATTAAGATGGCATTGCGCTAGAAGGCCTATGTGACTTTTATTCACGTAACCCTTCATTCATACTTATGGCCCGGAGGTAATCCGTTCTCATGCCAGTGGCCTGGGTTAAGGCCAATGGTACTCCGGGTTTTTTAATATTTACAACTGGATACGCACGAATTAGCCTAAATGAGACAGAAAAGTGATGATGAATTAAATCCCCAATTTGAATACTATTAAAAGGCTAGATGAAGCCTCACCATTAGAGAAGGGTTAAAATTACGGCCACAGATAGCTGGCCAAAATTTCTTCCATATGTAAGGCTTATTCGGGAAAGTTTTTTTTATAATCATATAAATGCCAAAATTAGAATTTGAATCAGCTAACAAGTCGAGATCGGTTCATGGAATTTCGATTTTTTCGTCATTTTTTCTGTCATATCGCAGCTTATTCGTGAAACCGAAGTTCGGGTGAAAAACACCGTCTAACCCCATGCCCTGGCCGGGTTTCGAATCCAGGCAGTGGGGAGAGACAGCTAGCAGTCAGTGGCAATGCCTTACACCACACGGCCATCAAGGCAGGCCCCACCTAACATATCAAACAAATGTTTTAAAGGGCCAGTTGAATTACCTACCATCAGGGTACTGGATAGGAGGCGTGAAGTAGCAGTTGATTAGGTTAGTATGACCATCAAAAGGTGGCGCTCTGATCGTAACGGCTGGCATAGATCTACAAAAATGAGTATGAACATTACAGTTACTCAATCATTTGTACAATTTTAGTTTATAAGTTAATTAATCATAGAGTCAGTAACAGTGGCGATTAGTTCAATAATATTCCTTTATATGCTGCTAATAAGGTAAGTTTAAGAAAGTAATATTGCCAAATAAAAGCTACCAAATGTATTTTACCCACTGAGATTATCAGGAATATATCAGTATTACGTGGCGTTACAGGTATTACACATTGCAAGTAAGATATGCTTAATGGTCCCAGGTAGAGGACCAGCACTAAAGTGCTACAGCTAGGTAGAGTTCTGTACGAGTCTCAGTGGCCCAGTAGAGGGTCAACCCCCACGGCCAAGTTCAAATTGTTGTGTTTATTTTCTGCTTCATGTTTAACCTTATTTATTCATTTGTATGTTTTGTTCCAAAACATAAAAAACTATCAGGTCCCTCTTAATATTTACTACCATTGTTTGTGCTTTTGTATATGTATACTTTTGTATCAGATGATATAGTCAATAAATATACTACTACTACTACTACTACTACTACTACTACTACTACTACTACTACTACTACTACTACTACTACTATTGCGAGTCTTGCCATTTAGTTTAAATTGTAATCTATATTTTGTAAGCAAGGTACGTCGCCTTATTGTGGGTTATGTGCGTTCTCAGGGTAAACGGCTCGTTAATTAAGCTAGATGATATTATTCCTATGGCAGCAGAGGATGCTGCAGTGGAACTTTTGAGGTCCCTAGGTTTGTTTGTAAACTGGGAAAATTCTTCCATTGAGCCTAGTACAGAGAAAGAGTTTATAGGTTATATTCTGTCTACAGACAATCCAGATTTATGTGTATGGATTAAAATACCTACATCACGTAACACTAAAGTGTGTAGAGATATAAAACGTGCATTGGGGAATGGGACATGTTAGTGCCAGAGCTTTGGCCTGCATACTTAATCAATGTGTATCTATATCCAAAGCAGTCTTACCTGCAAAGCTGTTGCTGAGAAACATTCACAGACTACTGAGTACACACACTTCGTGAGAGGATATCTTGTAATTTGATTAAACCACTATCAAAGACTTGTAACAGCGGTAGGGTGGCTTCATTGTGATCATAGAATGGCAAAGCTGTGACAGATACACAGGTAGACTGTCATATCACTACATCATTGAGATGGGGCACAAGGATGTCAGAATTCCAGGCTCAGGGGCTATGGAATGTGCGTCTTGCATACACACAGTCAAATTACAGTGAGATAATGGCCATATTGTTGGAGGAGATCTGCCGTGGCGAAGTGGTTACGATGAGTGGCTCCCAAGCGTGAGTATGTATGTTCGAGTCTTCACTCGGTCCCCGCAAAAGTGGGTTGGTTTGATTGCTATATAAACGTGTGGCGTTGTGGAGGACTGTCTATGGTACTTCTGCAACTGAAAGATCCCTTGGACTATTCGTGGAGAGAAGGGAGTTTCTTCCCTATCTCATTGTGATATGACCTAAGCTGTTGAAAGCGACATAAAACCCAATCCTTCCTTTCTTTTGCCATACTGTTGGCACCACACAGTTTTCTCCCAATTCTAGTTTACCGGGTGGTACAGGTATTGATGAACGGCTGCGGCTTATCTGAACTTTCAGGGATGTCCAAGCAAATTAAGAGCTCACACAGGTCGCCACGATGATATGGGATTTAGCCCAAGAAAACTACATACCGATCTCTGTGAGATATTTAGCAGGACATCTAAATGTTGAATTTGATTATCTCTCATGCTTATGGGGTCCACAGACGACCGCTTTGCAACCATAGCCACTACTCAGCTGACCAGAAACAAAAGTGTGTACCTGGACCCATGCAAGGGGGCAGTCTATGCACCGGCTCAGACAGATTGGTGACAGGAGAACAACTTTGTGAACCCCCTATTCGCCTTCTGAACCAAACATTAGACTTGCTTCAGAACCAGGGAGCTACAGCAACATTCATCACTTCCAGATAGCATGCCCAAACTTGGTACAGAAGGCTACAGGAAATGTCAATATGCTTACTGGTACGGATACCAAACCATTGGGCAGCTATTCTCCAAATAGGCCTCATGACATCAGAACCATTGAAAAACAAACAATGGCAACTTTACGCTTGAGGGATCTGGGGAATCAGAAGTTGACTATTAGGGGTTGGTCCTTCAGGGCCTCTGCCCGATATCCACGATTTTGGCAGCCTCCACCCTGCAGGGCTATAACAGACAATTATCCAAGTTGTTTTAGTCTTGTTCATCAAAGCACATTCAGTTTCCACCTGTGGGGAGAGGTTGTTCGGCGATAGTAGCTGACTTTTTATGTTCTATAGCAGATGGTTCCAAGTGCTTATGCAGAGAACTAAGGGGATGCCATGTGAGGTATTTGAGAAATTATTCTTGTACTGGCCTGAGAACAGATATTTGGCACTGGGAAAACTGGAAACTGTCACATTATTGGCGGGGCCATCAGGCCCGCCTTATCTGGGAAGGTGTTTTGAGATGTACATGGGCAGACGTCACGTGATCTAAATCCTGAGGCCGGACTGAATATAATTCTCTATTCTGATTGGTTATAATATAAATGTTGCCTTTGCCGCGGAAAATCGTGCCTTCCTTATTTTAATTTAGCATGAAGTTTTCAAATATATAAACTATTTTAAGCGGACATAAAGTATATTTTTCAGTATAGGAAGGAAAATTACTAAGAAAAAAGTACTCTGTGTATAGACTAGCCCCAGTCTCAAAATCACGTCACGGATTAGGGACTGGTATCGCCCACCATCTATTGTTGGCGTGAAGCGGCTTATAGGACTGCCACTCGTCTACTATGTGTATAGAATGAAATCAGGAGACTTCGTAACCAAACTGGTTCGTAACCAAACTGATGCGTACCCTAGTAGCTTCGCACCCAAGAGATTTCGAAGTCTCCAGCTTGCGTCTAGAATTCCGATATTTGTTTTATTTCTACAAAAATGATACAAATCTAGTCATTATTAATTATTTTCCTCTATAATGTTAATGTTCTTTATACATCCGGTTCCCTCACAAGTTCATAAATAACTTGGCCCCGCCTTTTGACTATTGATGCTTTGCATCTACAACCGTACTTGTTAACATTGGTGTGTACGGCCAGATCTTCAGACTTAGCCGCCGTGGCTCAAGTCTTTGTACCAGAGGCAACTGATACCAGGAGTATGTGCTTTCCCCTGACCAAATAGTGTATAACAAGGATAAGAGTCTGACTGTTCCATTCTTTGATATTAAAGAATGACTCCACTTGACTGGCTTCAAGGTTCATGTCCACCCTGGGCACTGTGAAAAGACTAACCCGATGAGGGTGCAGAAGAACTATTTTGATAGGACTGATTGTAATAGGAATGCTGATGGGCCAGTTTTCATGAGCCTTAGGCTGCCATATGGTGCTCTGAGCAACCGCTCAATAGGTTGAATTCTCAAACAGGGGATTAATGGTGCTGGGTTGCATGGTATTGGTTTTACGCCACGTGCGTTCTGCGCTACAAAAGCGACTGCTGCTGTGCAGGTCTCAGTTGATTCTGGCACCACCGAGGGATGGAAGAGTGAATAGGTATTATATGGAAAATATATTTACCAGGTCGCTCCAGTGGATTATTCATCAGAAGTGCTTGGGTACACAGGTCTTGAAAACTTATTGTAATGGTTATATTGGTGATGTTGTGTTTTTAATCTGACTTGGACTGTGGTTGTCTAAGAACTGTTGACATTCATACAAGTTTGATGCCTTCTGCTATACCTGTGTTATTTTGTTTCCTCCCTGTTTGACAGGCATTATCTTCAATGAAAAAGATTTTGAGAAAGATTTTGTTATTGAAGTGTGACGTAGGTTTAGTCACATGTAAATATAGTACTAGGTTGCACTACATTTCTGTGTGCATTGGTACATACCAATGCATACTCGTCACATTTCCATGTGCACTGTTAAATATGTAATGAGTAATTGAGAGGATTGGATCCTTAGAAAGGTGTTAACAATGTGATGTTATTGTAGTTCTTGGTGATATGATGTGCGATGGTACACTGTTTGATATTGCTGGTGAAAGTGTATTATGGATAGATAAGGGATTATGTTCAATAAAACTATTTTCTTGGAGAAAGAGCGATTTGTTATTGAAGTGTGACTCTGTAATGTGAACTCCACATAATTTGAATACTTTTGGCCTGGTCTGACTTCTCCATGACGCAAAATTAGACCCACAGCAATAAATACTAGTACCGTATTCGCCCGATTAAGCGCACGGTGCGGGTAGAGGTTGGGAAAATTTTCTGCAGAAGAGTTGTTGGCAATCTTCTGTTTTACCGCACCCCTCAATGATTCGAAGCGTATTGGCCGTTAACGCTCCTTTGTGCTCTCGCTGTTCAATTCGCTTCAGACGTTTGCTGCACGTGAAAAGATCGTTAATTGGTCGATAGTACGGTCATGCGGCGAATATGAACAGTGAGAGCACGAATGAACTGGAAAGGTATGTGATCTTGCTTTTCTTACTTCTTCTGGGGGAAGTTTTACGAGTTTTTCATGACAATTGGGCTGGCCATTCCCCCTCTTAACCTTGAAAAATAGGGGGGATGCACTTATTTGGGACCGTGCGCTTAATCGGGCAAATACGGTAATACAGTATTTGTAAAACTTACTGAAGTTTTTCAGCATCAGCATCTGATATACATATGTTGGCAATCGTCGCTCCTATCAGTGTTACATCAGGCTCTAATCCAGCAGGGAGAAGATCTCTAAAAGACGTAAATGCTCCCGTTGCTACCAAGACCTTTCTACTGCGGATTACATCACCATTTTCTAACTGCACAGACTTGAGTGTGGTACCGTCTGAATGGAATGAGTCGAATACTTTTTGTACACAACTTTCAATGACGTCACAGCCATGCTGGCGGGCTGCAATCTGTTCGGCTTGGAAAAGCTTGCGGGGATTGATGTATCCACTTCTCTCACACTCGAAGACTCCTTTATAACCAACCGGAAGTGAGAAGAAGGGGAAACTACGAGCTATGTCACGTGTGTTGAACTTTTCATGTGGAATGTTATTCTGCTCTGCCTGTTGCGAAAGTTTTGTAAGGAACTCGCTCTTCGGTGAATTGAAATCCAAGTATAGGCTTCCAACCTCTTTGAAGAAATGTATTCCTGAAAATAATAATTCATTTTGTTGAAGTCAAACTATGCACCATAGAAATATAACAATGAAATTACATTCATGATAGAAATGAAATAAAGGATGCATGTCAGTGACACAAATTAGTTTTTAGTTACCAATAAAATGTATAATGTCGTCACCTGATGCTCAGATTTCTTTGAATTTGTAATTTAATCTAGTGTCGGTTTATGATCCATTTGGATAATCAGAGTTTTCATTGGACTTAAAGCAACAATGACTTAAGCTGCCATGATAGCCAAGTGGTCTAAAGTGTTGCATTTGACTGTCCACAATTTCTCACCACTGTCTGGGTTCGAATCGTGGCTGGGGGCACGTGGAAAGGTTGCAAGTGAGTTAGGGTTAGGTGTTGGTTTTTACAGGTTACTCCAGGTTTCCTCTAAAAGAAAGATCAGTAAAAGACATCAGTAAGATAAAAAAAAAAGTTGGCCTTGATAATCAATATGAACCAGGTAAAGGTTTCCTCCAGTAATCACGATGTAGTCTAGATATGGCAGAGAAAGTGATGATGATCAACATTTCAAATTCCTTACCTGTCTGTTGAGAAAGAGCATGGTATGAATCTAAGGCTCTGGAGTTGATGGTAAACCAGATAGGGTCCAAGTCCAAAACGCGTGTGATTCGTCCTGCGTCATAGTGTGAAGCGAAGATATCCCTGTCTTGGTCCATGGACCGTTTCTAAAATGAACCAACAATGCATATACAGAAAACCTCGCTTCCCTCGGACAAGTAGGAACCAAGCAAAACTGTCTGAGGTAATGGAAATCTGCGTTATCTTATGAACACCTAAGTAGATAGGAATGATTTTTGGCCAGTGCTTTTGTCAGCGATACGTGGGAATAAATCCGAAATTGACGAGTCCAAAGTAGGTGGTTCACTGTATCCATATTTCAAAGATTTGAAATGAAACAAACAATGCATTCATGTGTTAATATACAACCAAATTAACATTTATTTAATGGTCTAGTGGTTGGGACGTATGGCTCATAAGCGGTTGGAGGCAACTTCGAGTGTCTACTATATCGACATCAGCTGGTGGTTTGGTCGCTATACAAGTATGTGCGCACTGTGTAATATTATCAATGGCCCCTCCCTTCGCAAGTGGAAGACCATTGCAACTATTCGTAAGGAGAAAGGAATTTCATTATAGTGTAGGGTGTCTATCTCCTTAACACATAATATATTTTTCAGCAGTTTTTATCATATCTTTTTCCTTCTGTTACACCTATTAACAACTAGTTTCTTGGCATCTGGCAGATGTATTAAAACCTCACGGAATAATTTCCTTATTACCGCATACAAATTTGACCCTATGTGTATTCATATTTATTATTGTTACGTATATACATATATCTTATATATATAAATATATCTATCTATCTTTCTATCTATATCAATTTCTCTCTCTCTCTCTCTCTCTCTCTCTCTCTCTCTCTCTCTCTACATATATATATATATATATATATATATATATATATATATATATATATATATATATATATATATATATATATATATATATATATATATATATGTATATATATATATATATATATATGCGAAAAATTGCATCCCATCGCTTCATCTATGATGTGTCCCTCCCATCTTTTTCTTCTTAAACTATCAATCCCTGCAGCGGCCAAAAGCATCCTGGCAATTTTGACGAAATCTTTCAGGCTAAAGCATCATTATAAAGGATGTGAATGTTTTGACTTAGAAATCTTAATTAGAACATTATCAATAACTCAACTTCAAATAGTTTGTGATATGATGCTATTTAAGTTATTGTTAGAGGTATTGAAGATCGAGACGACAATATCAAGAAAAACTCGTAGTCATTAATGGGTAAACACTTTTGAAATAATGTACACCTGATGGGTCATCAACACCAATGGTATTGATCAGTTGTGATGTTGTTCTTGCAGCAAAAAAGCAATTTAAATTGTGAAGACGATTGTGCGTTGATTTAAACCTTTGTGCAAACTTTTCTCTGGCTACATCATGATATAATAAATACAAATGGGGTTCGACCATTGGAGCCAGTCTAGGTTTGCTTGAGGTAAAAAGGCCAAAGTGCAAAGTATCAAATAACTGTCCAGTCTTACAACACACTATATTTGTCCTAGATTAGAACTGTTTATACATAACAATGAAACGATCTCCATACATTTCGCCGAAGCCTACCTCAGGTTCTTTCGGTCCAATGAGACAAACTTTCAGTCCTGGAGATTTTGAGACATGTCTGGCCGCGGCAGATCCTATCATGCCTGCCCCGACGACGCAAACATCGTACACCACAGCAATGTCCCTGTCCATTTTTATTTTGCAGAGTTGTGTACCTTGACACGAATGAGTGGTCAGTTTGCGGCGAGCCTCACCGCCATCTCATTTATCAAATGAAACACGATGTAGGTTATTTTGAGGCGGTTGCCTAAAGATAGCGTGCAGGCGCCTGAAGACCGATTGGTCAACAAAATGTTTTCAAACATTATCAAAGATAAGTGAAATAATATATATATATATATGTATATATGTATATATATATATATATATATATATATATATATATATATATATATATATATATATATATATATATATATATATATATATATATATATATATATATATATATATATATATATATATATATATATATATATATATATGTACATACATATACGTATATACATCATATGTCCTCCGTTATTAATAGTATAACTAACTCAACATATATTACTTATTTGGTTATGTTTATTTTTGTATGGTAATTTGTTCTCTGCATTCATTTTTTACGTTGATATAGGATATTTTACAGCAAATAAACAGTATATACTACTAGTAGGGTAGGCCAGCCTCTTTGATAAGTTGCGTGTAATAGAGTAAGTGTTGTCCCAATACCGCTGTTATAGGCATGTAACTTTTATTTGCAACCTCAGTGAAGTAAGCTCCATAGATTCCTTATGCAGCTCCGCATTCAGACTTAGCTATTTCACCCTGCTTTTGACAGGTTCCTGTCAATTAATAATTTGGAGACAAACCAAACACGAGTCAAAAAAGTAGGTCGTGCATATCTATTCCAGACCAACAACAATAACTATGTAAAGGTCCTATTGGGTGAGTTTTGGTGTAAACATTAAGTTAAACCCATGCCCACCACCACTAGCACACTTGGGGTGGTGGGGGTTGAGGTATACCCTTGGGGTACCACATGTGTCTTGGGGTGTTAGAATATCAAATGAAACATTTCAAACTGAAATCCAAGCCCTCCCACCGCTGGATACATCGGGAACTTAAATTTTGCTCTTATCGAATACCAACTTTCTTTACAATCTAAGTAACACTAGTTACAATCTTAAACTCTCATGTTAACCTACAGGATGACATGTTCTGTTTTGGGAGTATCTCCTTTATTAAGTAGCAGAGGGAGTATCATAACAAACAGTCTTCAGTATAGAGAAAATGAGAACAATATATATATATATATATATATATATATGCAAATTTATAAAAGCATAATTTAAACCACGTTAGTTATAATTAAGAATCCTCGTTAAATACTGCCTTTGTGCCATATTCAGTTTTCTTGCGCAACTCTGATCTTAAATGCTGGAGGGGCTAGCCCTATTGAGAAGGGTTCAGTATAAAAAAGGGCACAAAAGTAACCGTTATAGACATTTATTAAACTTTAATCCAAATAACATTACTTCCTTGAGTTTCATAGGTTTAGATGACTTATACCATGGCGATCTTTAGGCTTGAATGGATTAAAGAGTACTTACAAGTTTAAGCCAGTTGTAATTTATTTTCAACTAATGGGTCATATTGATCATCATTTCATATCCATCACAAGTATCTCTGATTAACTTGTATAGATCATTAGGAATTATACGTGGAGCTTTCACCTAATTATACCACTTTCGAAAAAGAAAATCAATCAAAATGTTTCCGTATTATTTTGATGTATATTAGTTTCAGAAAATGCATGGGGATCCGTCGTGGCCTAGTTGTTATGACGCCTGGCTCCCAAGTATGCGTTTGCAGGTTTGAGTCTCCGCAGAGTCCTCATAAAAGCGAGTTGGCCTGGTCGCTATATAAATGAGCGGCGTTTTAAAAGAGTGCCTCCCAGCCGTTTCATCCATTCCCGTAATTAAAGGTAAAAGGTAAAGTAATTATAGTACAAACGTATGATAACTGATTAGTGGTGTGATTTATACAAGCAAATAAATTGTAAATGATCTTTTATACATTTCGAAGTGCAATGGATAAACTGCCATTTGTTTTTTTTCCAGAAAAATTAAAAACAAAATGAAAGTTGACAAACTATTTTATAGTAAATCATGTTAACGCACGCAGTGTAAATGGTGTGCAAACATCAAAACAGCTATAGTTTAGAAACTGCACCATTAGGTTTTGATTGAAATCTGAATAATTCAGCTGGAAGATCATAATCCCACGATCCTTTGATAATCATGTTGGCAGCGATACGTCCCAGTTCATCACAGTTTTTGGCAGCATGGCCGCAGCCGGCAATGGCGACACCTAGCGACGGGGAGACCATGTCTATATAAGGCCGATGAGGTGGGGTACTCGTTGTGATACAGGAATCTCCCTCTATAGAAAGCGCCGTGATACCTGAAAAATGATATGCTTTATTCATACTCTTTTTCGATAATGAAAAAAAAGAAATTTAGAAGAAATATTAGATCCAAAATAAATGACTCTCTGAAATGCTTGCATTAATACTTTATTTGAACTTATTTTCGAAAATATCAAAGATAACTAACAATTCTTTTCATGGAAGTTCTGAGCACGAATGAATTGATAAATCTGTTCAATAGTTGAGTGAGAAATGTTTTAAAACTATCTAAGGGTGGAAGCTTTTCCAGGTTTGTGTCCAGAGAATACAATCAGTGAGTCAAATGATTGTGATTGTATTTTTGTTTTGGCGTTACCTATGCCATTTTGGATCAATGCTTTAAACTCATTTTAGGTCTTAAACCTTATTTTGACACAACACCCGTCTTATTCACTACTACAGCTTTCTGATAATCATTTAAAAGAAATCTGTGATTCTCTTTGGGTTTTACAGCCCCTTTTAAAAACAAATGGGTTCAGATAATCATCAAATGCATATTATCTGCCCAAACAGCCGTGTTGTTTAGGGTGTTGCCATTGACTGTTCACTATCTCTTACCACTACCCTCATTCAAATCATAGCTGGGACATGTGAGAAAGTTGCCAATGACTATGGGTTAGGCGGTGTTGTTCACTAGGTACTCCGGTTTCCTCCACCATTCATAAGTGGTTAGTAACGATTTATATATCCTAAATGGGCACAAAAAGTGAAGATAGTAGAAATTCCAATTTCCATATTCTCACCTGGGAGAATGTCAAGCAGGAATCGACTCAGACAAGCCACTGCCTCCTGGTTGCCATCACTACAGAACCAAGACTTTACATCATGGCTGGTGGTCAATCTTCTGTTAAAGTCACTTCCGTGACCAATCTTAAGATAGTATTTTCCTGAAATGAATCATAGAAATCTTGAATGCCATGGATTACCCTGGTTAAATCTATCCAAAAAGTGAAAAAAGGCGAGTAAACTGTTTTATGTAAACGAGTATTTTGTTGAGGCACTATTATTGTGTTTTTTTGGTTTTCAATGTAAAAAAACATTACTGTCTAGTTTATGTAGTATACGTCCACTATGGTAAATGATACTAGGTGTACTCATTTTCAGACCCCAGTGGCAATGAAAAAAGACAGCACAGCTGAACATCTCAACTTCCATAACTTATTACACACTTCAATGTCACAGGTTGAAATATCTCAAAAAGATTAAGATTGTGAGAAACCCAAATCATATCAAAACTAGCCCTAGTGGATTACTATTAAATCGAATGCCATATCAATGGTCAGGAGCGAATCCTTTCTCAGGCCAGTGGCTTAATTGGGTTAAGGCCCTTAGTACTCTGGGACTTTCCAATATTAACAACTAGATACACGATGGATTAGCCAAGAAAAGTGATGATAAATGAAATTCACAACTTGAAATATTTAATGGCTGAATAAGCCTCATCATCAGAGAAGGGTTGAAATTTCGGCCACAGATGGGTGGCTAAAATTTCTTCTGTTGCATCCATAAGCAAGGCTTATAGGAGGAAATTGTCAAACGATTTCTTTACAATCATATAAATGTCAAAATAAGAATTTAGATCTGCTAACATCTCAAACAAAAGTTTTAAATGGCCAGTTGGGTTACCTACCGTCACGGTACTTGATAGGAGGCGTGAAGTAGCAGTCTATTAGGTTAGTATGACCATCAAAAGGTGGCGCTCTGACCATACCAGATGGCATAGATCTACAAAACAAAGGGTATGAACATTACACAGTTACTCAATCATTCGCATATTTCTAGTATATAGAGTTATTAATCAGAGTCAATCGCAGTGGTGATTATGTCAATGATATTCCCTTATCTGCTGCTAATGATGTCCGTTGTCGATTTACAAGCTGCAGGATTAAAGGGCAAATGCACCATCAGAATGATTTAGGTTCAAAATGAGCTTATACATGTCACCTTTCAAATAAGACCTCCCCCGAACCTGTCCTCTTTAGCACTACTCAGTTATAGCTTACAGAAGTTCAGCAAGCAACAGTCCCGAGGCAGCTATACAGGGCCTCCATGCATCCCAAGATGCACTCTGTTTTTGACACCTTCTAAGCACCAGCCTGTGTCACTAGTGCTTAAGAGATAGCAGTAGCAGGGAGGCATGGCTTTCCCTTTCTTGCTAATTTTTATTCCTGGCTCATCCCTGATCACAATTTTTGGAAGCAAATAAAACTTCAAGAAGTAAAACTTACATAGTATGGCAGAATTGAGCGATTCAGGAATTTGGAGGAATGGAAATATCTGACACACCCAGGGAACTTCTTCCTTAGACCAACATGATCCTTTACTCAATGGTGCTAGGTTCTTTACTCAAAGATAGCATCTTTATAACAGGAAGTGAAGGAATACACACATACTAATAAGTCCTACACTATTCCCATGAGTAACTGCTAACTGACACAAGTGTTGCAATTTCCTGTAAGTGATTAGCACAAACTGATTTCATAGCAATTAGGAAGTAATGGTTTCTACCCAACAATAAGCTACAAATCAAAGACTAGCCACATAGTATAACTTCCAAGGATTGTTGGAATATACAATAGAAAATTGAAGAAGTTCAATCTTTGGGAATTGTGACAACTTATTGAAAGCCAGTAATGAAAATCTAAGCAGGAAAGGGGAGCCCAGCCCCCTATTACTGCTATCTCTTAAGCACTAGTGACACAGGCTGGTGCTTAGAAGGTGTCAAAAACAGAGTGCATCTTGGGATGCATGGAGGCCCTGTATAGCTGCCTCGGGACTGTTGCTTGCTGAACTTCTGTAAGCTATAACTGAGTAGTGCTGAAGAGGACAGGTTCGGGGGAGGTCTTATTTGAAAGGTGACATGTATAAGCTCATTTTGAACCTAAATCATTCTGATGGTGCATTTGCCCTTTAAATGAGTAAAGTGAAACCTCTCATTGTGAACACCCCTATTGTGAATGCCTTTGGCCTGAACCCAAGGCTTACATCTCTGAGGTTTTAATGTAATAGCTCATTCTTCCCATCAAAATGGAGCAGACAAGCTATATGGTTGGCTGGCCAATCCCAGTTGCATTTTTTTCACGCAGGTTTGGTTTATCCCACTTCCTTAAAACGCGAAGTTAAAACCGATAGAAATGCTAATATTAGAATTATAGTATTAGGAAAACTGAGAAAACCTACCGAAGTTTCTCGGCATCAGCATCCGATATACATATCTTGGCAATTGTTTCTCCATTCAGTGTTACGTCAGGCTCTAACCCAGCAGGGAGAAGATCTCTTAAAGTTGTAAATGCTCCCGTTGCTATCAAGACCTTTCTACTTCGGATGACGTCACCATTTTCTAACTGCACAAACTTGAGTGTGGTCCCGTCTGGATGAAATGAGTCGAATACTTGTTGTACACAACTTTCAATGACGTCACAGCCATGCTGGCGGGCTGCAGCCTGTTCGGCTTGGACAAGCTTGCGGGGATTGACGTATCCACTCCTCTTAGACTCGAAGAGTCCTTTATAACCAACCGGAAGTGAGAAGAAAGGGAAACTACCAGCTATGTCACGTGTGTTGAACTTTTCATGTGGAATGTTATTCTGCTCTGCCTGTTGCAAAACTTTCGCAATGAACTCGCCTTTCGGTGAATTGAAATCCAAGTAAAGGTTTCCCACCTCTTCGAAGAAATGTATTCCTATGAACAATAATTCATTATGTTGAAGTCAAAATATGCACCATATGAATACAATAATGAAATGAAATGAAATGAGATGAAATAAAGGAAGCATGTCCGTGACACATATTAGTCTTTAGTGTTATGAAAGTGGGATGGTTTGGTATTGGATACTATAAGCCCACTCTGAGTAAACTCCCTTTGTTTCTGTGTTGCTATATGGAAACCTTGCCAATTTGGGTGTAAATGCATGCAAATCGCATATTTCTGTCCATTTTTATTGCCTAAATGGTTAACTATGTGACCCATGATCGTGAGTTATGTGCAAGTTGGCGTGTGTTTGTCATTTGGCATTTGAACTTCTAGAGATGCAGTCTAGTGTTGTGTCCAGTTTCTGTAGTTATTAAATATTTAGGTCAGGAATCTGCATTGTGTTATATCTACCCATGGCAACGTTTTAGAACATTAAGATACCAAAGAAGATGACTAATGTCATTACCTGACGCCCAGATTCCTTCGAATTTGTAATAATTGAATGTAGTGCCCATTGGTGATTCATGTGGATGATTAAATATTTCAGTTTTCCTTCTTTTTAAAAACAGAAATGACTTAAGCTGTTGAAAAGGGCCTAAAAGCCAATTCCCTCCCTTCCTTTTAAGAAAAGGCTAGTCACGATTTAGCATATATATTGCAGAAAAGTTGCAATAACCAAAATACTAACTTCACTGTGGTCCCCATATGAATTATTTGCTTGGTCTTTCAACTATTTGAAGGGGGTTAGTAACTGTATTCCCCCATCCAATCCCAATCTCATCCCCCTATCCCCAACGGATTGAACTCTTGGCCAGGGACATGTGGAAAGGTTGCCAGTGAGTTGCGGTTAGGTGATGGTTTTCACCGGATACTCCAAGTTTCCTCTAGACCTGGGGCGGGTTTTCTTTGGTTTGGTTTAGCCTCGGGTTCGACGTGGGCCTTGTTCGAAACCATTAACGTTGATATCCCGTTCAGATCGTCATCGCAAGTAAACGTTGATACCGTTCAGATTCCGTTTTCCCACCACGTTAATCAACGTTGATGGTCCCGAACAACGCCCAGTCGAACACGAGGCTAAACCAAACCAAAGAAAACCCGCCCCTGGTTTGTGTCGTCTATCAGAAAGACCAGTAACAAACATCATTAAATTGAAAAGTTTGCCTGGATAATCGACACAAACCGGGTCTAGGTTTCCTCCACCATTTACACCTGCCTAGTCACGATCTAATCTAAATATGGCAGAAAGTGATGATAATCAACATTCCAAATCTCTTACCTGTCTGTTGAGAAAGAGCATGGTATGAATCTAAGGCTCTGGAGTTGATGGTACACCAGAAAGGATCTTTATCCAACACACGCGTTATTCGTCCTGCGTCATAATGTGAAGCGAAGATATCCCTGTCCTGGTCCATGGACCGTTTCTAAAACCAACCAACAATGCATATACAGAAAACCTGACTTACCTCAGGCAAGTAGAAAACAAGCAAAAATGTCCGAGGTGAAAGAAATCCAAGTTATTAACAATTAAGTAGATAGGAATGATTTGTGGCCAGTGCTTTTGTCTGGGATACGTGGAATTAAGTTCGAGGTAAGTGAGGTTTACTGTATTCATATTTCAAAGAGTTGAAGTGAAACAAATAATACATTCATGTGTTAATACACAACCAAATAAACATTCATGTAATGGCCTAGTAGTTGAGACATATGACTCCTAAACGGGTGGAGGCGATTTTGAATATCTGCTGGACATTTTTGCCCCAATTCTTGGTTTATTTTGCGTGCTTGCTCGCATTTCTGTACTAAGGTATGGCGCCTCCTTAACAGAGACTTGAACTTCAAGGGACACAGCGAGGCCACGTGGATGCACCAATATCCTTTCGATCCGTCTGTTTCACACTTAAAAACGTTTCATTACGATCATCTGCCAGTAAAGTCTTGCATCCCTGGCCTCATGTGAGTGTGAACGCGTGCACTATTTACGCTGTTTAATTACCATGTGAAGCAATGGTCTACTTACTATTACAGTGGACTGATACAGTGCATTACTAGGTCACAGCGCCCTTATCTCCCAATGTGGGGCGGATGGATCCGCTCTGACGTCACTGTCCAAAAAGCAAAATTACAAGGAAGGGTTGGTATAGTTAATGCTACCACTTGTCCACAGACACATCATCAAGTAGGTAATACATTTCAGCAGGTATGACTCCTTTGTGCAATTTTTAAAATCGAGGACCCAGGGGTGTGTGTGTTTGGGGGGGGGGGGGGGGGGGTAGTGTTCTAACAATATTACACCCTCAATCCAAAGTTTCACCTCTTGAATTAAATATTTCTGGATCCTCAACAGCTGGTGATTCGGTCGCTATACATATGAGCAGCATTTTGGAGTGTTGTCAATGGCTGCTTTGCAAGTGGAAAGACCCCTTGGAACTCTTCGTAAGGAGTCAGGGTATTCCTTTCTAGTGCAGGGTTTTTATCTCGTTGTCATATGATATATTTTTCTGCATTTTTCGTCATTAATGTTCTCTTTTGTTACATATATTAACAAACCCAAGTATCCTAGTACCTGGCAAATTTATCAAAATCTCTCAAAATAGTGTAATTATTACTTCATGCAGTTTAGACCACATTTTTATTCATGTTTATTAAAAGAAAAACATTCCATACATTAGTTATACCAATGGGATACTGAATGTATATACAATTTAGGGGCGCTTGATCATTTTGAGGTAGAACTTAATTTGTTACAAATATTGAGCCGAATCTATCCGTGGGTTTGTTATCCATATTTTGAAAGTAACCCTAGAGCATTAACAACCCAAATTAGCAATGTTTTCATTCGTTCTGTGATACTTCAATATGTCGAAAAAGTTATGAACATACAATATATATATATATATATATATATATATATATATATATATATATATATATATATATATGTATTTATATATATATTATATATATATATATATATATATATATATATATATATATATATATATATATATATATATATATATATATATATATATATATATATATATATATATATATATATATATATATATATATATATATATATACAGGTGAACTTGGATATGACGGACTCAGTGGGACCAGGAAAATTGGTCCGTTATATGCAAAATCCATCGTATACATATGACGAATACTTGATATACATCGGACTGGGACCAAGCATATTGTCCGTCGTATGCAAACATCCGTCGTACAGTGGTCCGTCATATCCAAGTTCACCTGTATATATATATATATGTGTGTGTGTGTGTAGCCAATCGCCATCATTTGAGCTTTTGTAATACGCTTTTGTTTCCACCAATTATAAAAATCCCATTGTCCACTGTCCACATTATGGCAGAGTTAGACACATGGATTTTTCAGGCGAAAGTATCAATGAAAAGGATTTGAATGTTTTGACTCAGCAATCTTAAATATAACATTAGTAACTACTCAACTTTAGATATTTTGTCAAATGATGTTTTATTTTCAAGGTATTGTCTGAAGTATCGAAGATCGAGACGACGAAGTCAACAGAAACTCTTCGGCATGGATTGGTTAAAAAGCTTTCAAGTTATGTATTGATTAGTTTTCGCTGTTGTTGCAGCGAAATGGCAACAAAGGGTGTGAAGACGACTTTTAGTTGATTTAAAGTTTGTACAAATGTTGTTTGGTAGCTTCAGTTGAGCAAATGCGATTCGGACCTTTCCAATAAATTGTCAAATGGGACACAAGCGAACGCGTATGCGAATGTTCCATGTGCTCATGATACCGAATACGACTCGGATGTGCTGTGCATTTCGATTGCTTAGACTGGTGGCGGTCCCTATATCATTATATGATAACTATACATACGGTTCGACCTTCAGAGCTAGTCTAGTGTAACATGGTCAAACTACAAAGTATCAAATGACTGTTCAGGCTCACAACAAACTATATTTGTCCTAGATAAGAACGTTATATGCATGAAACTGAAACAATCTCCATACATTTCGCCGAAGCCTACCTCAGGTTCTTTCGGTCCAATGAGACAAACTTTCAGTCCTGGAGATTTTGAGACATGTCTGGCGGCGGCAGACCCTATCATGCCTGCCCCGACGACGCAAACATCATACAACACAGAAATATCCCTGTCCATTTTTATTTTGCAGTGACGTGTATCTTGACACGAATAAGTGATCGGTTTGAAGCGAGCCACCCTGCTATTTTCGCATCTACCAAATGAAACACGTTATACATTTCTTTGACCAATCTGTCGGAATATATATATATATATATATATATATATATATATATATATATATATATATATATATATATATATATATATATATATATATATATATATATATATATATATGTGTGTGTGTGTGTGTGTGTGTGTGTGGTGTTATGGGGAAACAGCAGCATCAAATGTAAACAACCACCTAGCCCCAAGTTATCGATAACTTTCTCACATCTAAATCGGAATTCTAAACTGATAGTCATTCGACACAGCGAGTAATCAGTGATAATGCATGAGAACACTCAGCTAATTGGATATTGAGTAATTCATCCTGTTTTATGCAGCCTATTAGTGTAAGTTACTGATAACGCATGATCTAGAATGAGCCTGTACTATCATTGATAGGACCCCAATGTTCACAGTTATTTACAATGTAATTAACCATAATTTATATTACTTTTTAAATTATGCTTACTTTTCCCTATTTGTCGTATGAATAATTTGTTCACTGCATTCATGTATTATGTTAATATAGGATATTTCTAATAGGTTTTACAGCAAATAAACATTATATACTACTAGAGGTAGGGTATTATTTAAGGCCTGGCTCTTTGATAACTTGCATGTGATAGAGTAAGTGTTGGCCCAATACCACTGTTATAGGCAAGGAACGTGTATTTGCAACATCAGAGAAATAAGCTCCTTTTCCTCATTCAGCTCCCTATCACGATACCAAATTACTTTACAACTCAAATAACACTAGTTACACTTCCAAACACTAATATAAACCTACATGATGACATATTTAGTTTTAGAAGTATCGCTTTAACCAAGTAGGGAAGAGGGGTATCCTGTCAAACAGGCTTCAGTATAGAGTAAATTAGGCAAATTTATCAAATCTGATTCTTAACAACATTAGTTAGAATTAAGAACCCTCATATATATGGCTTTGTGACGTCTTCAGTTTTCATGCGTATTCCTGAACTTAAATGCTGAAGGGGTTGGCCTTAGTAAAAAATACTTCAGTATAGAAAAAAGGACACAAAAGTTATCTTTATACAGACTTTATTCCAAACAACATTAGATAGACATAACAACCTTAATGTCTACTGACTTTGTGACATAATCAGTTTTCTGGTGCATCTCTTTAAGGTGGTCAGTGCCAATGCAACTGAGTTTAAAGCCTCATTCCAAAACATACCTCACAGCAGCATTAGCACATAACAAGGTGTATCTCCAGATTCTTGAGTGTTATCAGGTAGAGAATATCATGGCCAACTGTCCTATGTCAACGCATATTCTATTCAATATTTACAACTTTTCACTCAAATGACATAATCTCATTACTATCACAGGTAATGGTCACGCAGTTTCAGAATAACCTTGGCTAGGCCCAGTAAGAAGCAAATTTCAGATTTCTTACTGCTAAATATTTTTTGTTTATTGTTGTATAGGAAGTCAAGGAATTTAAGAAAGAAGTTTTTAACTCCCAAATTTATGTCAAAATTCATGACATCCATCTGGATTTGGAAGATTAGAAAATGATTGATAACGATTAAAAGGTTGTTTTTAGTAATATACATTTGATAATTAATATTGATATTTCTAATATTAGAAAACAATTTTTTATACGAATAAATAGGCATTAATTTTTAATAGTAGAAAACGTTTTTTATAATCAATAAATGAGTTTTTTACAATAAAATATCATGGCATGAATAAAGCTTGGTATCTTTGATAGTTGTACGTTTCTTTCGTTTATCCGCATAACCACAACTACTGATAAAATATTTTCTCACAAGTTTTACCAAGTACGTGAGGACACCTAAATAATGTTGGAATATACACAACTACGTCCTTAAATAGTAACCTCAGTAAATATAAAATGAAAAGCTATTGACATCATTTACAAGAAAGAAAAAAAACATTATACACATGAAGTACACACAATATCCCATACGTAGGTATGTATTGAATACAGCTCTTATGAAGGTTTTCCGCTTTTCTAATTAGTTTCCTTTAGTACACTGCCATTTTTTCACAAGTTGGTAGATTTAAACGATCTTTTATAGCTTGGATCAAGTTCGCCCTTACACACTGCTATCTTTTGTCAAAAGCGTTAACTTAAAATTGAAATATACACAACTAGGTCCTCAAATAGTAACCTTAGTGAATAAAAGATAAATATAAAAATCAATTACAAGAAAGTGAAAAAAACCGTATGCACATAACATACACACAATAACATGGGCATAGTTATGTACTAAATACAGCTAATATGACGATTAACGTTTTTCTAATTAGTTGCCTTTAGCCCACAGCCATTTTGTCACAAGTTGATAGATTTAAACGATCTTTTATAGACACTGCAATCTTTTGTCAAATATATTAACTTAACATAGGAAAATGCACTACTACGTCCTTAAATACTAACCTAAGTGAATATAACACAAATGCATATTAACGTCAATTACAAGAGAGTAAAAGAAAAAACATTATGCAAATAAATAACACAATATGTCCAGGGCATAGTTTTTTTTCCTAAATCCGCCTATTATGGCACTTAACGTTCTTCTAGATAGTTGGCTTTCTGCATACTGTCAATCCATCATAAGTTGATAAATTAAAAGAATCCTTTTTAAACCAATGGATCATGTTTTCTCTTACACACTTCTATCTTTTGTCAAATAACATAGTAATATGCATAACTAGGTCCTTAAATAGTATTATTATATGCCTACTGCTCATTCTCTGCTGTGATTGGTCAGATCATGGTCACATGACCACCTTACAAAAGTGATATTGGGGTGCAATATCACTTTCCAACACTCAGACTCAGAGCTGTCAGGTTCATGTGCTCAATTCTCAACTTCAGCTCGTAAAAAGGAACCCAATAGAAGTGAATTGAGACAAGGAACTTTGTTTGGGCTTCTTGTAAAATCATGATTAGGAAAGTAATTAGGAAAACACATTTTTAAATCAAATAAATAAATCATTACGTTTCTGAAACTAATACATGTGACTTTTTCAGGTACTTATAGTATTTTGATTACGATATTACTAAATTAACACAAGAATATATTACAGCTTAGAAATTTAAGATAGCCCCATTGTTTGTGGTAAAACTTGGAAATGGAAAAACATATCAATAATATTTACATTTTCATAATTCTTTAAATTAGTAAATTATTTAATTTGAATGAGCAGTAAGCATATAATAAGACAAATATGGCACTTTGGTTCCGTGCAATATAATTTTTCAGAGTGCAACAAAATTGATATTGCACTCACCCAAGTGCCATTTTTGTATAATATTTATAGTAAATATAGAATAAATAGATATTAACATCAATTACAAGAAAGTAAAAAAACATTATGCACATAAATTACACAAAATATCCAGGGCATAATTTTGTGCTAAATGCAACTATTATGGTAATTTACGTTATCCTAGATAGCTTGCTTTCTGCATTCCTTTCGTCACAAGTTAAAACGATTCTTTATAGACTCTTGGATCATGTTTTTTTCTTATACACCTTTCTGTCAAATAAATCAACTTAACGAAAGAATATGCACAACTACATCCTTAGATAGTAGCCGTAGTGAGTATTAAATAGATACTAGTATCTATTAACATCAATTACACGAAAGAAAACATTACACATATGAAAGTCACACAATATCCTGATGACTAAAACAATTCCTTATCGACTCTCTGGTTAAATCAGCTCTTACACACTGCTTTCTTTCGTCAAATATATTATCATAGGAATACTAGTTTGCACAACTATGTACTTAAATAGTAACAGTTAGTGAATGTAAAATAGATAGATATCAACATCAATTGCATAAAAGAAAGTAAAATGCATTATGAACATAAAATAAACAAAATATCCTGAGCACAGTGATGTAATAAATACAACCATTATGAAGATTTACGTTTTTCTAGTTACTCGGTTTTCGCACACTGTCATTTCGTCAAAAGTCGATGAATCAAAACGATCTTTTACTGATTCTTATTGTTTGCCTTTACAAAATACTAAATTTTGTCAAATATGTCAACTTAAACATATGCACCTGAACAATGTTCCTTATGCGACATTTGTTTAAAAAGTTCATATTTCTACATGAGCAGTATTCAATTCTTTTGTCCAGAAGTCTATTTCCATGGATAACATTTTAAGTGACTAAACTTCCTATCACCTCACACCTGTCGCCAAATATTCTATGCATGCAAGGAACCTTTAAAGAACAGCTCAACCATGAATAAAACATAGGCCCATGCCTTACTGCTAATGCCATATGTGCACAAGCTGCTGAGACAAGTTATTAATAGACCAATATGGCCGCTCCCAGTGCCTCCACTTTGTGTCAGTTAGGATGTGCTTAAACAGAAATATACTTCTGGTAGGAAGGTTGGCAGTGGTGTTAACTTGGGTTAAGTAGAGAATACCCTAAGAAACTATTTGGGCCTATGCTTTATTCATGGTGGAATGGTCTTTTAAGGGGGCTTTAAATTCAGAACTGAAGGTGCCTTATATGGGGTTAATTTCTGAGTCTATGGCCAGTTTTACATTTCTTAACGAGTGTTACATATGTTAAAGTCTACAACCTTTAATTTTCCTCTTTAAAATCAGACAAACTGTGACGGTATAGGCAATTATTGAGCAGAGTAAAACACCAGCTATCACCGAACCAAACATACATGTAGGCTTACGCACAAGCAGGAGAGATTTTGGCTCTTTTCTACTCATTGACTTTCATAAAAACATGGCCCCTTGA
>OZ012692.1:28677240-28718768 GCA_963942565.1 Maea johnstoni
TATATATATATATATATATATATATATATATATATTGGTCTAGCAATATTCAGAAGCTTCTCCTATGCTCAAGGTCTCTTCTTAACTTTTCCTTTAGGTTTTGGCATTGTTACTTTCAGACTTTATTTTAAAAAAAACACTACTTTTTAACAAACTAGGTGCAATGCTAATATTTAATTCCTGCACTAAATGCTTGGGCAGCCCGGGCAAAATAAGCAACCTCACGCCTGATTGCCATCCAGGCTATGGATGCATAGATGACATCACAACTTAATGTAGATTTGTTTCGAAAGCTACTTTGGCCATTGATGTGCTTGGCTTACTTCTGACATGCCATTCATGGGTGTTTAAATAATCCGGTACTGGTAGACGTCCAGTCGACTGGTGCAGGAATTAAATGTGTGTACTTTTATGTATGACTGCTTGGTATCCAATGTTGTATCATAGTCTACTTAAAAAAGCTAGTGGTCAGACATGGTGACATTCTCACCATTTTAAAACAGGTAATTGGACGTGTTCGCCACATTAATCACATTCTCCTTAGCCATTTATTCCACATACACGTACATATAAATTCTCATTCATCGCTATGAATATTACAAAAAAAGAAATCACAATCTTATATTGAACAATTAAGGTTAACATCTTTTACACAATACAGATGAGTTTATACATAATTTAAACCACAGCAGTTCCCTTCCTGGTATCAAGGCATGTATGCAGTGACGACGTTTAATTCCTGCACTAAATGCGAGGGGAAGCCCTGGCATAATACACGACTACACGTCTCATTGCGACCCAGCTTCCCAAGAGAGCATGGATGCATGGATGACCTGACAACTGAACGTGATATTGATTCGAAAGATACGTGGGTCATTGATGTGCTTTGTTTTATGCGTTGGCATGTTATCCATGGATTTTAGTACAACCATTCACTGGTCGACGTCCGGTCGACTGGTGCAGGAATTAAATGTCTGTACCGTACCTCAGGACACTAAGTTGGTATCGAGATGTTAACTTTACTAAACTAAGCTTTAATTGCGTTCCTTTTTTAACTGTGTGGTAAGGAGCTTCAAGGCAAACCACCCATATGGAGAGTATACTTTTTCCATAGTCAAGGTTCGCAGTCCATCATTGCAAAATATTAATTTTGCTGTTTGTACTGTTCTCTTAGATGCGTACAAAACTATGAAAAATCTCATACATATATATATATATATATATATATATATATATATATATATATATATATATATATATATATATTTATATATATACATATATATATATAAGTAAATATATATATATATATATATATATATATATATATATATATATATATATATATATGTATATATATATGTTTATTTATATATATATATATATATATATATATATATATATTATATATATATATATATATATATATATATATACATATATATACATATATATATATATATATGTGTGTGTGTGTACGGTATATACAGTTAATACATTCATGTTACTATCTTTTCTGTATGTAGGTGTATGTGTATGTTTGCGACTCTCACCAGTTTGAAGGTCTCCCATTCCAGTCCATAAATACCCTCCACCATGCTGTGCAGCGAGGTTCTTTATGAAAGTGTTCTCTTCTTCATCTTCGATGTCAATCAGGTGAGCTCGGCCATTATCAAGGCTGCTGCATGAACTGCTAGCTGTGGCTCTTGACACTTGAGTCAAAAATATCTTGTAGCAATGTTCATTGTGCCCAACCCAGTCAGTTGGGCAGACTGAAATTTAAAAAAATATGTGAAACTAAACCATATATCTTACATTTATTTCCTAATTGCATATTTAAGGAAATACTAGTTAACCTGTGCCATTATCTTTATTGATTTTATGTCACAGTAATATGTTGTGAAAAAGTTGATATAGCTTATAGTTGGTGTGCATTGGGCCATAATAATACATAGGGCTTGAATTTTGTTCGCCATTACTATTCCATGGAAATGTTTCGCTTGGTATCTATGCAATTTAAATGAATGCTTTCATAAAAAAGTTTCTTTGTCTGAAAATAAATTTTCTCCTATTGTTATTTTTCTTTCAGATATCAACAAAGTCAAACAAAAACTGTGAAACTATCCATTGTGCTTTGGCAACTAGGATCTAGAGGATATGAACGCAGGTTTATGTTGGATACCTAATTCATTTGGGTCAAATTGTGACTAGCCACTTTTAAGTGGAGAAAACGGGAGTCCCCGTTGAAGCCAGCTTGTAAGAACACGTCACCAGATCACTATTTCCGCTTTCCCCTTCTTCCCCCCTCGCTACTCTTATGTCAATTAAGCTTATCATTATCTGCTTCTCCCTTTCCCTTAAGCTTTAACTGTTTTCCAGCTTGGTGCTGCCTCTTTCCTTTTTGTACCAAGATAATGGTTGCCGAGGGCTTCAGGGTTATCAAAAATATCACTATTTACAGCTCTTTTACTGGAGAGGACAGGCATACACGTGTTTTTGGTTGATGCTTGTATTTGATACGGTAACTGAATTTTACAGAAAATTATTTCTATTTAATGGCATTTTCCTCTATTTTTTTAAGAATGGGGCTACTAGGATGCCTATATATTCAAAATGGGTAGTGATACAGCATCGCCTGAGGCATGCAGCTTATTCTTAAGTTTTTTAAATGTTCAATTTTAATTTTATTTCTAGCTGTCAGAAGAAAGATATGGAACATTTTCGAAAAATCATCATTATAAAATACAGATATCTACATCATAGGCAGATCCACACATCCCCATTATTGTATAAGGCGGGCAGGGTGCCACGCCAGCGTAGGATTCCCCGGGAGATGCCAGCTCCTATTGCACTATATTGATCAAGAGTAGAGGGTGTGTCCCTTGCGGGGGTCACACACGTATTGACAATGCAATTTGTTTATACATACCTTTATGACACGCTGTCCCAGCGAACTGCTGTGGGCACTGGCATTTCCCGTTGTGGAGCGCACCATTTTTGCAGGTGTCAAACTGAAATACACATATTCATTTAAAAATTACTTTTAGGCAATAAACATCCTTGGGTTGTATTGTGTCACAATATATATCTATATAATCTATATATAAACAATTACACAAATACCCATTTAGGAAGAAATGTGTCATCATTCCAAGATATGATATGATTTGGAAGTGGCGAGTGTTATTCCAACCAATAGTGTATTGGTTTCAATAGCTTATTTTGATGTACCCTGAGATTGGAGGGTTTTGCGGAGTTTTGAGATTATGTGTTTTTATATCAACGCATTGGAGCTTAAATTAACCCTTAAGCTGCTGCTGGCTAATTTGGCCAATGCAAAATGATGCAAAAAAAACTGAAAAATTATTGGAATCCTGGCACATGGGTACTCATCTGATAGTACTCAGCGAGAGCTATCCAATGAATACCAACATGACATGGGGTTAAATATGTTTTTAAATATGGATTATTCAGAGGTTCTATGCAATATTCAAGAATCAAGGGAGCTGTGTAACAGATAACCCCACGCTGTGCCTTAAATCATTGAGCATGCCACTCTGGTTGAAGATGATTACCACTCGCAGGGGTAATTGGGTGACATTATCTACCTAGTCATTAGTTGCTGAATTATTCATAATTCTTCCACTATGCACATTGAGTAATATTGACGCATTTGCAGGGGCACAACCCAGAAAGCAGCAATGTAACAAAGGAATGAATCGATCCATGTAGAAGGTACATCGTCAACCTTTAAAATAACAACACTTGACACCACTAAAATATACAGCAATTCCTATACTCCAAATACTGTATAACTGTTATTTTACAAGCATTTATTTTTCGCTATTTTCGCGCCAAAATAACATCCTTCAAATAAATATCTATATATTAATAAATATATAGTTTGAGTGCCTGATGGCGCGAATTTAAAGTAACACACGTGCCCTCCATCAGGACTATAGAGCGAAATTTTCAGCACTCCAAATTAAAGCCGTATACAATAGTAAAGCAATTTTATTTATCGATTCTAGAGTAACAGTTCTCAGTGACCCGTCCTTTTTAGTTGCTAGTGACCCAACCCTATATTTATTTACCTAGATATGTGCTTCATCGAATATGGTCATTTTCAGTGGTTGATATGTAATAAACCTATTACCTGTCATCTTTGAACAGGGCCCCTCAAAACTATTGCAAAAGCAACAATGGCAGGTCACACGCTGGTGTAAGTTGGCTTAATCTTCATAAAAATTCTAAAAGAGCTGGTGGTTGGCAACGCAAACCTGGTGGCCAAAACTTGTAGAGCGCTCACACTCAGCATTGGTATAACTAAATCATTTCTGTCTTTGTTTCATGTTGGCAGGTTGACCACCAAGCGTGAGATCAAAGGTTTGAGTCTCAGCTGGATCCCCACTATAGCGGGTTGGCCTGGTCACTATATAAATGCGCGGCTTTGTGGAGGACGTACTGTGTAGGGTTCCTCTGCAACTGAAAGATCCGTTGGAACTACCCGTAAAAATAAGGGAATTTCTTCCCAGTTCCGGTTTTCCATCTCGTCGCGATATGACCCAAGCTGTTGAAAGCGACGTAAAACCCCAAACCTTCCTTCCTTTGCAGGTTCGAATCTCATTGATATCATGTGATTTTTTCCACTCTGTTGCTTGTTACTGATCTAGTTCTTATAACACTATTCATGGCTTGAATTATCATGACCGATATGTGGATGCAAATCCTCCGGCTGCCACTAACTCGTGGGTCACCAGAGAGAGGGGGTCACTGGGCACTTTCACACAGACACTTTGCCCTTTGACAGCCCAGTGGATGAGTCACTCGCAACTACCCTACTGCTAGGACTCCGATATCCAGCTGCCAGTCTCCTGATTAGGACTCCAATCACCAGTTATGGTTGACTCGGGTCCCTCACAGCTAGTTGTCACTCACCTCCCGCTTGTCACAAAAAGGGAGCTCACTGAGCACTATCACACCGGTTTACTCACCTCCCACTGCCAGTGACCCGCTTGTCACAAAAGGGGGGTCACTGAGCACTATCACACCGGTTTACTCACCCCCACTGCCAGTGACCCGCTTGTCACAAAAGGGGGGTCACTGAGCACTATCACACCAGTTTACTCACCTCCCGCTGTCAGTGACCCGCGTGTCACAAAAGGGGGGTCACTGATCACTATCACACCGGTTTACTCACCTCCCGCTGTCAGTGACCCGCTTGTCGCAAAAGGTGGGTCACTGAGCACTATCACACCGGTTTACTCACCCCCACTGCCAGTGACCCGCTTGTCACAAAAGGGGGGTCACTGAGCACTATCACACCGGTTTACTCACCTCCCGCTGTCAGTGACCCGCTTGTCACAAAAGGGGGGTCACTGAGCACTATCACACCGGTTTACTCACCTCCCACTGTCAGTGACCCGCTTGTCACAAAAGGGGGGTCACTGAGCACTATCACACCGGTTTACTCACCCCCACTGCCAGTGACCCGCTTGTCACAAAAGGGGGGTCACTGAGCACTATCACACCGGTTTACTCACCTCCCGCTGTCAGTGACCCGCTTGTCACAAAAGGGGGGTCACTGAGCACTATCACACCGGTTTACTCACCCCCACTGCCAGTGACCCGCTTGTCACAAAAGGGGGGTCACTGAGCACTATCACACCGGTTTACTCACCTCCCGCTGTCAGTGACCCGCTTGTCGCGAAAGGTGGTTTACTGAGCACTATCACACCGGTTTACTCACCTCCCGCTGTCAGTGACCCGCTTGCCGCAAAAGGGGGGTCACTGCGCACTACGGTTTTCAGTGTCTTTGCTCATCATTAGACAGTTTGGAGAAGATTGCCACACATATGTTTCCAAATTCGCTATAATCACCCTACATGTTTGTTGATAATACAATTAAAGGGCATATTTCTGGTGTGGGGTTAAAGCCATAGTAGGGTATTCGACAAGGTGACAGTAACATCTAAAACTTAAAGTCCATTTTAAAAATACCCCACAGTTAGAAATCCATTTAACTTTGCATAAGCTATGATTGTCAGATCCCCTTTGAAAATCCAGGGTGGTCACCAGTCATGCCGTCCATATAGGTGGCGCCAACTTGCAACTAACCTGACAAAATAATTCTCAAGATTAAGCATGGGAAAAAGCGATATTTTATACATTCTCACCCAGGTAAGGGTGTACTCAACCAATTCAGCCTTGGCTAATATTCCGACAAAATAAGTTTCTCAAAACTCACAAATTAATTTGTGTCTATTTTTCCTGCGAACGTTCTGTGTGCTGAGATACTCACCAGTTCGTAAACACGCCTTCCCCCACCCTGCAAGTCGCCAGCGGCATACGACGTTTGGTTGACGTATCTGTTTGAGAGACGGCAATGACGTTCTTCCAAAACTACTTCAGAGTATTCAAACGAAACACAGTCCTCATGGCGGTCACATAGAGACGCACAACTGAACCAAGTGCTAGCCAGAGTGTCTGAAAAGACTCCAAAACCCTGCCCAAAACTCCAACCTTCCTTAGCCACGAACTCGGAGCCCACAGCTGACTTGAGAAATGAAAGCAAAAACAAAAATACCGTTGCTGCGCATACATGGACAATGTGTGCCGTTGTTGGAATTTTCGACATGCTGGTGTTCTGTATGTTTGTTGTACTGACTTGAAAATGAAGGGAGACAACCCAAACCATCTGTTATGTATCATCTGTCCTAGACGATCATCATCAGCAAATCAATATTTTTCTGCGTAGATTCTGATAACAAGGCTTACATGTAGGTAAATATTTACCGGATGTCGCATTCTATTCTGGTTTAATATTAGCAATGCTGGTTTAATAGAGGCAATCGTGATCAATGATTTCGTTCTCTCACGCACCTATACACCACAGACACATACGTATACCCCAATAACATGTTTTGTTTCTTTGAAGGACTCGGTGCTCTTACATATAGTCAGCTGATGTATAGTTACAGTAGAAAGATAAAGAATATTTATCATCAACAAATATAAATTGATATTCAGAGTTACCATTTTGGTAATACTTGCAATTTGTAGCATGGTTTCACACGTACACAAACATACACAGACACACATGCATGCGTGCGTGCGTTCGTACATACATACATCACTCTGCACGTTTTTGAAATTTCGTTCTGTTACATGGTACGATTTCAAAATTATACCAGATGTAAAGCTCCCGTGCATTATTCGCCATTCAGTTATTTGTAGTTGCGCTAACTACGATATTCATGACATTTCGGTTGTAATGCCTAAGTACCTTTTGCAATAGCTTATGAGAAAATGCGGTGAAAAGTCCTGAATTGACCAATAAGCCAGTCGGCCGTGAATTGCTCTTGCACTGAGGACAGAGGTCTCCGTGAGTGCTACGTCATTGTTGATTGTAAAAATATGACCACTTGCGTCGCGTGCATCACACGTTTTGACCTATGGGCTACATTTAATGTCGTCACTTATCAAAAGATTCCGCGAAATAGTACCGGTGTGGTGGCAGAGATATAATGAGTAGCGTATCTCTGTGTGGAGAGTGCATTCAGCTCCCTTTCCAGACATAGCTGTTTCTCCCTACTTTTGACAGCAGGTCTCTGTGGATTAACAATTTTGAGACAAACCAAACATCAGTCAAAATTACGTCATGCATATCTATTCCAGACCGACTTTAAGGTCCCATTGTGTGGGATTTGGTGTAAACAATATTAGTGAAACCCATCCCCACCTCCATTAGCACTTTGGGGTATTACATGTGTTTAGGGTGCTAGGATATCAAATAAAACAGAGCAGGTACCGGTATATGGGTTAGTGGGAGAAAGGAAAGGATGGGGTTTTTCAAACTAAAACCCAATCACACCCACCAGGGGATGTATGTGAACCTAAAGTTTGCACTTATCAAATACCAAATTACTTTACTACTCAGATAATACTAGTTACAATACCAAACACTCATATAAGCCTACATGGTGACATATTCAGTTTTAGGAGTATCTCTTTAACCAAGTAGGGAAGAGGGGTATCCTGTCCAACAGGCATCAGTATAGAGTAAATGCAAATTTGGCAAATTATTAAATCTTATTCTTAACGACATTAGTTCGAATTAAGAACCCTCATATATACTGGCTTTGTGACGTGTTCAACTTTCTTTCGTATTCCTGAACTTAAATGCTGAAGGGGTTGGCCTTAGTAAAAAATACTTCAGTATAGAAAAAAGGACACAAAAGTTATCTTTATACAGACTTTATTCCAAACAACATTAGATAGACATACCAACCTTAATGTCTACTGACTTTGTGACATGATCAGTTTTCTGGTGCATCTCTTTAAGGTGGTCAGTGCCATTGAAACTGAGTTTAAAGCCTCATTCCAAAACATACCTCACAGCAGCATTAGCACATAACAAGGTGTATCTCCAGATTCTTGAGTGTTATCAGGTAGAGAATGTCATGGCCAACCGTCCTATGTCAACGCATATTCTATTCTATTTCAATATTTACAACTTTTCACTCAAATGACATAATATCATTATTATCACAGGTAATGGTCACAGAGATATCATTGACTATAAGGCCCAGTAAGAAGTAATTTCAGATTCCTTACTGCTAAAGTTTGATTTATTGTTGTATAGGAAGTCGAGGAATTTAAGAAAGAAGTTTTTAACCCAAAAAATTTATGTCAAAATTCATGACATATCATTTTCTTTATGGTCTTGCCACCCATCTGGATTAGGAAGATTAGAAAATAATTGATAATGATTTTAAGGTTTCTAATATTAGAAAACGATTTTCTTATACGGATAAACAGGCATTAATTTCTAATAGTAGAAAACGGTTTTTATAGTCAATAAATGAGTTTCTTTACAATAAAATATCATGGCATGAATAGAGCTTGGTATCTTTGATAGTTGCACGTTTCTTTCGTTTATCCGCATAACCACAACTACTAATAAACTATTTTCTCACAGGTTTTACCAAGTACGTGAGGACACCTAAATAATGTTGGAATATACACAACTACGTCCTTAAATAGTAACCTCAGTAAATATGAAATGAAAAGATATTGACATCAATTACAAGAAAGAAAAAAACATTATACACATGAAATACATACAATATCCCAGACGTAGGTATGTACTAAACGCAGCTCTTATGAAGATCTTCGCTTTTCTAATTAGTTTCCTTTAGTTCACTGCCATTTGTTTTCACAAGTTGATAGATTTAAACAATCTTTTATAGCTTGGATCAAGTTCGCCCTTACACACAGCTATCTTTTGTCAAAAGTATCAACTTAAAATTGGAATATACACAACTAGGTCCTTAAATAGTAATCTTAGTGAATATAAGATAAATATATATAAAAATCAATTACAAGAAAGTGAAAAAAACACAATATGCACATAACATACACACAATAACCTGGTCATAGTCATGTACTAAATGCAGCTAATATGGCGATTAACGTTTTTCAAATTAGTTGCCTTTAGCTCACAGCCATTTTGTCACAAGTTGCTAGATTTAAACGATCTTTTATAGACTCTTGAATCGAGTTTGCCCTTAAACACTGCAATCCTTCGTCAAATATATTAACCTAGCATAGGAATATGCGCAACTACGTCGTTAAATTCTAATCTAAGTGAATATAAAACAAATGAATATTAACATCAATTACAAGAAAGCAAAAAAACATTATGCACATAAATTACGCAACATATCCAGGGCATAGTTTTGTCATAAATGCACCTATTATGACATTTTACGTTCTTCTAGATAGTTGGCTTTCTGCATACTGTCAATCCATCATAAGTTGATAAATTAAAACAATCCTTTTTAGACTCTTGGATCATGTTTTCTCTTACACACTTCTATCTTTTGTCAACTTTATTAACTTAACATAGAAATATGCATAAGTAGGTCCTTAAATAGTAATATGTATAATGAATATAGAATAAATAGTTATTAAGATCAATTACAAGAAAGTAAAAAAAACATTATGCACATAAATTACACAAAATATACAGGGCATAGTGTTGTACTAAATGCAATTATTTTGGCAAATCACGTTTTCCTAGATAGCTTGCTTTCTGCATACTGTCCTTTCGACACAAGTTAAAACAATTCGTTATAGACTCTTGGATCATGTTTTTTCTTACACACTTTTCTGTCAAATATATAAACTTAACAAAAGAATATGCACAACTACGTCCTTAGATAGTAGCCGTAGTGAGTATGAAATAGATATCTATTAACATCAATTACACGTAAGAAAACATTAAACAGATGAAAGTCACACAATATCCTGACGACTAAAACGATTAATAGACTCTCTGGTCAAATCAGCTCTTACACACTGTTATCTTTTGAAAATATATTATCATAGGAATACTAGTATGCACAACAGTACTATGTACTTAAATAGTAAAAGTTAATGAATGTAAAATAGATAGATATCAACATCAATTACAAGAAAGTAAAATACATTATGAACATAAAATAAACAATATATCCCGAGCACTATGATGTAATAAATACAACCATTATGAAGATTTACGTTTTTCTAGTTACTTTGCTTTCGCACATTGTCATTTCGATGAATTAAAACGATCCTTTACTGATTCTTATTGTTTGCCTTTACAAAATACTAAATTTTGTCAAATATATTAACTTAAACATATGCACCTGAACACTGTTCCTTATGCAATATTTGTTTAAAAAGTTCATAGTTATACATGTGCAGTATTCAATTCTTTTGTCAAGAAGTCTCTTTTCATAGATAACATTCTAAGTGACTACACTTCCTATCACCTCACACCGGTCGCCAAATATTCTTTTCATGTAAGGAACCTTTAAAGAACAACTCCACCATGAATAAAATATAGGCCCATACCTTACTGATAATGCCATATGTGCACACGCTGCTGAGATAAGTTATTAATAGACTAATATGGCCGCTCCCAGTGCCTCCACTTTGTGTCAGTTAGGATGTGCTTAAACAGAAATATACTTCTGGTAGGAAGGTTGGCAATGGTGTTAACTTGGGTTTAAGTAAAGAATACCATAACAAACTATTTTGGCCTATGTTTTATTCATGGTGAAATTGTCCTTTAAGGGGGCTTTCAATTCAGCACTGAATGTGCCTTATGGGGTTAATTTCTGAGTCTATGGCCAGTTTTACATTTCTTAAAGATTGTTACAAATGTTAAAGCCTGCAACCTTTAATTTTCCTCTTTAAAATCAGACAAACTGTGACGGTCTAGGCAATTATTGAGCAGAATAAAACACCAGCTATCACAGATCCAAACATGTAGGTTTACGTACACGCAGGAGAGATCTTGGCTTTTCTACATATTGACTTTCATTAAAACATGGCCACTTGAGACATGCGTTTTGGGTATTAACTAAAATAGGAATTGTTTGGAATTTAGTAAAATGATAGCAAAAAGTAATACAGAGAAAGTTATTTCACAAGTTTTCCAACTTTGACTTTGTTCCCAAGTTACGCAACAAAAAGTTGAAATTGCACCTTTTTCTCATTTCTAAAAAAGAATTTCTTTTAAATGTTTTGAAATGATGGTCACTTGTCTATGATTGAGGATAGGAGCTCCGTAAACAGAGCAATGGGCAATTTTTTTTTGTTTTTTTTGTTTATTTTATAGTTTCCAGTTATGGCATATATTTGTGTCTCTACATGTGTATTAGCTGTAAGAGGCATCTAGACGGGTAAGGTGGTTAGTCTAAGGGTGTTGGCGTAGGTTGAGGAAATAGAATTCTAAGTTCCAATCATTTTCCTCACTTTTTATGTTAGTGGTTGATATTATGCAATTATGTTCACAGATTTACATTTACCTCTTTCGTTTCGTGCTCAAAATCTTTGAAATTGCATAAATTTTTGGTTTTTCAATTCTTGATTTCATGACGTTAATTAGGTTTCATTAAGGTCCTTCTTTCAAAAGAAGGGCAGGAGTGTATATCCAGACATATATATATATATATATATATATATATATATATATATATATATATATATATATATATATATATATATATATATATATATATATATATATATATATATATATATATATATATTTATATATATATATATATATATATATATATATATATATATATATATATATATATATATATATATATATATATATATATATATATATATATATATACATATATCACTCACTATCTACATAGATGTTCACCAGTGTGTAGGAAATGTCTCACAGACATATTTAAGTGGCTCGCCACACCAGCGATCCATCCAGTCACCGTCCTTTACTCGGATACAGTCTGCCGCTCCCGCACCTCCACTATTATCTGGTTGTCCCGTTTGCCAATTGGCGTAATTCAAGGACCGTCCATAGGAAGTAGTATACTGCCCTTCTGCAATGATACGGAAAATACAATCATCATTTATGGTGGCATGAGGACACATCAATCTTTCGATGTCGGTAAACTTGATAAAGCCATTTCAAACTTACCTATCTAGTAAAACAAAGAATAGTACCACACTAGCAGGACTTGACTTCAACTTCAAAATGTGGCAGGTTTAAGACTATTTTCTTAAAACATTTATATATATTTAAATATATACATATATATATATATATATATATATATATATATATATATATATATATATATATATATATATATATATATATATATATATATATATATATATATATATATATATATATATACATGTGTATATATATATATATATATATGTATGTATGTATGTATGTATGTATGTATATATATATATATATATATATATATATATATATATATATATATATATATATATATATATATATATATATATATATATATATATATATATATATACATACATATATATATATATATATATATATATATATATATATATATATATATATATATATATATATATATATATATATATATATATATATATATATATATATATATATATTGGTCTAGCAATATTCAGAAGCTTTTTTGATGCTCAAGGTCTCTTCTTATCTTTTCCTTCAGGTTTTGGCATTGTTACTGTCAGAATTTATCAATAAACACTCCATTCAACAAACAAGGTACAATGCTGACATTTGATTCCTGCACTAAATGCTTGGGCAGCCCGGGCAGAATAAGCAACCTCACGCCTGATTGCCATCCAGGCTATGGATGCATGGATGACCTCACAACTGAACGTGTTATTGATTCGAAAGATACGTGGGTCATTGCTGTGCTTGGTTTATTCTTTGGCATGTTATCCATGGATTTTAGTACAACCATTCACTGGTCGACGTCCGGTCGACTGGTGCAGGAATTAAATGTCTGTACCGTAGCTTAGGATACATTATATTAGACGTTGGTATCGAGAGGTTAACTTTACTAAACTAAGCTTTAATTGCGTTCATTTTTCAACTGCATGGTATAGAGCTTCAAGGCAAACCACCCATATAGAGAGTATACTTTTTCCATAGTCAGGGTTTGCAGTCCATCATTGCAAAATATCAATTTTGCTGTCTGCACTGTTCTTTTAGATGCCTACAAAACTATGAAAAATCTCATATATATATATATATATATATATATATATATATATATATATATATATATATATATATATATATATATATATATATATATATATATATATATACATATATATATATATATATATATATATATATATATATATATATATATATATATATATATATATATATATATATATATATATATATATATATATTACATTCATGTTACTATCTTTTCTGTATGTAGATGTATGTGTAAGTATGCGACTCTCACCTGTTTGAGAATCTCCCATTCCAGTCCATAAATACCCTCCACCATGCTGTGCAGCGAGGTTCTTTATGAAAGTGTTCTCTTCTTCATCTTCGATGTCAATCAGGTGAGCTCGGCCATTATCAAGGCTGCTGCATGAACTGCTAGCTGCGGCTTTTGACATTGGAGTCAAAAATATCTTGTAGCAATGTTCATTGTGCCCAACCCAGTCAGTTGGGCAGACTGAAATGAAACATATGTGAAACTAAATCATAGATCTTACATTTATTTCCTAATTGCATATTTAAGGAAATACTAGTTAACCTGTGCCATTATCTATATTGATTTTATGTCACAGTAATATGTTGTGAAAAAGATGATATAGCTTATAGTTGGTGTGCATTGAGCCATATCAATGCATAGGGCTTAAATTTTGTTCGCCATTACTATTCAATAGAAATGTTTCGCTTGGAATCTATGCAATTTAATAAACTGAATGCTTTCATTCAAGTTTCTTTCTCTGAAAATGAATTTTCTTCTATTGTTTTTTTTTCATTGAGATATCAACAAAGTCAAACAAAAAATAAGTTGCTTTACTGAGTTTTAGTTGTGAAACTATCCATTGTGCTTTGGCAACTAGGATCTAGAGGATATGAACGCAGGTTTATGTTCGATACCTAATCCATTTGGGTCTAATTGTGACTAGCCACTTTTAAGTGGAGAAAACGGGAGTCCCCGTTGAAAGCCAGCTCGTAAGAACACGTCACCAGATCACTATTTCCGCTTTCCCCTTCTTTCCCCTCGCTTACTCTTATATTAATTACCGGTAAGCTTATCCTTATCTCCTTCTCGCCTTCCCTGTAACTGTTTTCCAGCTGGGTGCTGCCTCTTTCCTTTTTGTACTAAGAGATTGGTTGCCGGGGGCTTCAGGGTTACCAAAACTATCACTATTTACAGCTCTTTTAATGTGAGAGGACAGGCATATACTAGTATGTGTTTATGGCTGATGCTTTTATTTGATAGAGTAACTGAATTTTACAGAAAAGCATTTCTATTTAATGGCATTTTTCTCTATTTTTCAAGAATGGGGCTACTAGGATGCCTATATATTCAAAATGGTTAGTGATACAGCATCGCCTGAGGCATGCAGCTTATTCTTAAGTAATTTTAAATGTTCAATCTTTATTTCATTTCTAGCTGCCAGAAGAAAGATATGAAACTTTTTCTAAAAATCATCATGATAAAATACAGATATCCACATCCCCATCATAGACAGATCCACACATCCCCATTATTGTATAAGGCGAGCAGGGTGCCATGCCAGCGTAGGGTTCCCCGGGAGGTGCCAGCTCCTATTGCACTATATTGATCCAGAAGGACTCAATTCTAGAAAGGAAATTTTATATTGAGCATGTAATATTTTGATGGAAAACACGAAATTGTGCGGAGACAAGGCACCCGCGACCGCATGTCAATGGCTGTTATAGTTCTATATCACTATACTTTATTGAGAACTGGTACAATTCAGCTGTTGTTGTAGTTAGATATGATCCCATGTTTTGTACCCATGTTATGTTGTGTGCAGCATCAGCAAAGACGTAGTTTTGCAAAAAATGTAAATATGATCAACTGTGTGATGAGAATTGACCAATCACTCGCGCTTCGAGGATGATGTCATTTTTGATTATATATAGGATCATGTACATGGCGTGGGTGTGACTTTTTTAACCAATGGAATACGGCAAACAGGCTCAGTGTAAATGCGCGATGACGCCTAAGAACTCAGGAGTCTTCCACTACGCGATGAAAAGTAGTTTGAATTGAAACACTGTCACTACCAACATAAATAGCGCAACAACACCGACAAAGCCAAGGATACAGTATTTGAACGTCAGACGATCATAAAAGAGTGATTTTAAGTGTGAGAAAATCGCATTGTAAGGTTATTTGTGCTGTCACGTGATCAGTAAGTCTCCCCAGTTTACACTTACTGTCAAAATACAGGAAGAAAAGAAGCGCAGAGGAAATTGTTGGGTTAGCGGCCTCGGCCGCAAATCAATCAAAGAATTGGCGCACGCACGTCGCACGTCAAGAGTAGAGGGTGTGTCCCTTGCGGGGTCACACACGTATGGGTAATGCACTTTGTTTATACATACCTTTATGACACGCGGTACCAGTGAACTGCTGTGGGCACTGGCATTTCCCGTTGTGGAGCGCACCATTTTTGCAGGTGTCAAACTGAAATACACATATTCATTTAAAAATTACTTTTAGGCAATAAACATCCTTGGGTTGTATTGTATCACAATCTATATAAACAATTACACAAATACCCATTTAGGAAGAAATGTGTCATCATTCCAAGTTATGATATGATTTGGAAATGGCGAGTGTTATTCCAACCAATAGTGTACTACTGGTGTCAATAGCTTATTTTGATGTACCATGAGATTGGAGCGTTTTACGGAGTTTTTAGATATATGAGTTTTTTTATATCACCACATTGGAGCTAATATTAATGAGTACGCCACTATGGTTGAAATGGACTATTACTGGTAGGTGTATGGTTGACAATCCCTACCTAGTCAATTGTTCCTTGGTCATTTCTAAATTGGGTAATTTTAAGTTCCTTATGGTATTTTGGAGATTTATCACTAATCGCGTAGTAGATATCCCCATGCTGGGGCTTAAATTACTGAGTGAGTCACTTTAATTAAAATGGATCATTATTGGTATTAGTATGGAAGATTATGTCCTTCAGCAAATACGTGCTGAACCATTTCTAAATGTGGATAATTTCGAGGTTTCTGTGCTATTTTGAAGAGCCAAGGGATTTGCATAGTATATATTCACACCCTGGGGCTTAGGTTAATGAGTGCACCATTCTGGTTTATATAGATTAGTATTGGTTTTAGTATGAATGATTATGTCTTTCTGCAAATATTTGGTGCATTATTATGTGATTAATTTTAAGGTCTTTATGTTGTTTTGGAGATTTAAGGGTTTCCTGAATGAAATATCCCCACAGTGGGGTTTAAAGTATTGAGTGCGTCACTGTGGTTGAAATTGATTATTTCTGGTAACTAGCTGTATGGGTGATAATGCCTACTTTATAACAGACAATAATTCCTAAATTGTTTTTTGATATGGATTATCCAGAGGTTCTATGCAATTTTCAAGAATCAAGGGAGCTGTGTAACAGATAACCCCACCCTGTGCCTTAATTCCTTGAGCATGCCACTCTGGTTGAAGATGATTACCACTGGCAGGGGTATGGGTGACATTATCTACCTAGTCAATAGTTGCTGAATTATTCATAATTCTTCCACTATGCACATTAAGTAATATTGACGCATTTGCAGGGACACAACCCAGAAAGCAGCAATGTAACAAAGGAATGAATCGATCCATGTAGAAGGTACATCCACAACCTTTAAAATAACAAATGGCTTTTGTGACACCACTATAATATACCACAATTCCTATACTCCAAATACTGTATAACTGTTATTTTACAGGCATTTATTTTTCGCTATTTTCGCGCCAAAACAACAGGCTTCAAATAAATATCTATATAGTAATAAATATATAGTTGGAGTGCTTGAAGGCGCGAATTTAAAGTAGCACAAATGTCCTCCATCAGGACTGTAGAGCGAAATTTTCAGTACTCCAAATTAGAGCCGTATACAATAGTAAAGCAATTTTTTTATCGATTCTGGTGTAACAGTTCTCAGTGACCCGTCCTTTTTAGTTGCTATTGACCCCTATATTTATTTACCTAGATATGTGGTCCATCGAATATGGTCATTTCCAGTGGTTGACATATTATAAACCTATTACCTGTCATCTTTCAACAGGGCCCCTCACAACTATTGCAAAAGCAACAGTGGCAGGTGACACGCTGTTGTATGTTGGCTAAATTTTCTAAAAGATCCTAAAAGAGCTGGTGATTGGCAGCTCAAATCTGGTGGCCAAACCTTGTAAAGCGCTCACACTCAGCACTGGTATAACTAAATCATTTCTGTCTTTGTTTCATGTTGGCAGGTTGACCACCAAGCGTGAGATCAAAGGTTTGAGTCTGCGCTGGGTCCCCACAATAGCGGGTTGGCCTGGTCACCATATAAATGTGCGGCTTTGTGGAGGACGTACTGTGTAAGGTCCGTCTGCAACTGAAAGATCCCTTGGAACTACCAGTAAAGATAAGGGAATTTCTTCCCTGTTCCGGTTTTCTATCTCGTCGCCATATGACCCAAGCTGTTGAAAGTGACGTAAACCCCCAAACCTTCCTTCCTTTGCAGGTTCGAATCCCATTGATATCATGTGACTTTTTCCATTCTATTGCTTGTTACTGATCCAGTTCTTACAACAATATTCATGGCTTGAATCATCATGACCGATATGGGGGTGCAAATAAACTGACCCTTGTCACTATCCTCTGGCTGCCACTGACTCGTGGGTCACCAGAGAGAGGGGGTCACTGGCCACTTTTACACAGACACTTTGCCCTTTGACAGCCCAGTGGATGAGTCACTCGCAACTACCCTACTGCTGGGACTCCGATATCCAGCTGCCGGTCTCCTGATTAGGACTCCAATCACCAGTTATGGTTGACTCGGTTTCCTGACAGCTAGTTGTCGATGACCCTGCTCACTCACCGCCCACTGCCAGTGACCTGCTTGTCACAAAAGGGGGGTCACTGAGCACTATCACACCGGTTTACTCACCGCCCACTGCCAGTGACCCGCTTGTCACAAAAGGGGGGTCACTGAGCACTATCACACCAGTTTACTCACCCCCACTGCCAGTGACCCGCTTGTCACAAAAGGGGGGTCACTGCGCACTATCACACCGGTTTACTCACTTCCCGCTGTCAGTGACCCGCTTGTCACAAAAGGGGGGGTCACTGCGCACTATCACACCGGTTTACTCACCTCCCGCTGTCAGTGACCCGCTTGTCACAAAAGGGGGGGTCACTGAGCACTATCACAGCGGTTTACTCACCTCCCGCTGTCAGTGACCCGCTTGTCACAAAAGGGGGGGTCACTGAGCACTATCACACCGGTTTACTCACCTCCCACTGTCAGTGACCCGCTTGTCACAAAAGGGGGGTCACTGAGCACTATCACACCGGTTTACTCACCCCCACTGCCAGTGACCCGCTTGTCACAAAAGGGGGGTCACTGAGCACTATCACACCAGTTTACTCACCTGCCGCTGTCAGTGACCCGCAATTCACAATTGAGGAGGGTCACTGAGCACTATCACACCGGTTTACTCACCTACCGCTGCCAGTGACCCGCTTGTCACAAAAGGGGGGTCACTGAGCACTATCACACCGGTTTACTCACCTACCGCTGCCAGTGACCCGCTTGTCACAAAAGGGGGGTCACTGAGCACTATCACACCGGTTTACTCACCTCCCACTGCCAGTGACCCGCTTGTCACAAAAGGGGGGTCACTGAGCACTATCACACCGGTTTACTCACCTCCCACTGTCAGTGACCCGCTTGTCACAAAACGGGGGTCACTGAGCACTATCACACCGGTTAACTCACCTCCCACTGTCAGTGACCTGCTTGTCACAAAAGGGGGGTCACTGCGCACTATCACACCGGTTTACTCACCTCCCACTGTCAGTGACCCGCTTGTCACAAAAGGGGGGTCACTGAGCACTATCACACCGGTTTACTCACCTCCCACAGCCAGTGACCCGCTTGTCACAAAGGGGGGGTCACTGAGCACTATCAAACCGGTTTACTCACCTCCCACTGGCAGTGACCCGCTTGTCACAAAAGGGGAGTCACTGCGCACTACGGTTTTCAGTGTCTTTGCTCATCATTAGACAGTTTGGTTGTATTAGTTTTTAAATGATGTTACATTGAAATACATTCTATTCTGGCATACAAAGAAATTGAACTTTAATGTTCAACTTTCGAATGCAAGAGCGCGAATCACGTGTAGTCCTCTTTGGAAGTGCCAGAAGATTGCCACACATATGTTTCCAAATTCGCTATAATCACCCCACATATTTTTTGATAATACAATTAAAGGGCATATTTCTGGTGTGGGGTTAAAGCCATAGTAGGGTATTCGACAACGTGACAGTAACATCTAAAACTTAAAGTCCATTTCAAAAATACCCCACAGTTAGAAATCCATTTAACTTTGCATAAGCTATAATTGTCAGACCCCCTTTGAGAATCCAGGGTGGTCACCAGTCATGACGTCCATATAGGTGGCGCCAACTTGCAATTAACCTGACAAAATAATTCTCAAGAATAAGCATGGGAAAAAGCGATATTTTATACATTCTCACCCAGGTAAGGGTGTACTCAACCAAGCCTTGGCTAATATTCCGACAACATGAGTTTCTCAAAACTCACAAATTAATTTGTGTCTATTTTTTCTGCTAACGTTCTGTGTGCTGAGATACTCACCAGTTCGTAAACACGCCTTCCCCCACCCTGTAAGTCGCCAGCGGCATACGACGTTTGGTTGACGTATCTGTTTGAGAGACGGCAATGACGTTCTTCCAAAACTACTTCAGAGTATTCAAACGAAACACAGTCCTCATGGCGGTCACATAGAGACGCACAACTGAACCAAGTGCTAGCCAGAGTGTCTGAAAAGACTCCAAAACCCTGCCCAAAACTCCAACCTTCCTTAGCCACGAACTCGGAGCCCACAGCTGACTTGAGAAATGAAAGCAAAAACAAAAATACCGTTGCTGCGCACACATGGACAATGTGTGCCGTTGTTGGAATTTTCGACATGCTGGTGTTCTGTGTGTTTGTTGTACTGACTTGAAAATGAAGGGAGACAACCCAAACCATCTGTTATGTATCATCTGTCCTAGACGATCATCATCAGCAAATCAATATTTTTCTGCGTAGATTCTGATAACAAGGCTTAGGTAAACATTTTCCGGATGTCGCATTCTATTCTGGTTTAAGGGTGCTCGGGACCTTCGTTCTTTAAGTGTGACTTTCATGTAAAGATTGACCAATATCTTGGTCTATGTACAAGAAAACCCCAATAAACTATATATTTTATGAAAGCTGAGATTCTGGAGAGGTCAAATATTCTAAACTTATCTTGTGATATCTTCACAATTTCCCCAGGGTGGGGCCGAAAGACATACATGTGGATTTCTAGTACATATGTTATTGCAAACAGCCTCCTGGCTTCATAAAAAGTGTAAGACAGTTGGTATTTATACGTTTCATAGAAAACATATTAAGGCATGAGCAATTTCTTTTATTTTTTTTTATTTTTGTTCCGAACGGAATTTAGAGCAAGTTAAAGTCATGATCAATATTTTTTTCTAGAATTTCACTTTCCTTCATTTTTGAAGTCTGATTAAGAAATAACTAGAACAGATATAAAGAAAATGAAAATGCGTGCCCGTGGATGTTTTTCATTGTGTAGAAAAATTTCAGCTCTCTGGGATCAATATTGAATGAATGAGGTTGTTTCAAAAATGAGAAGTATGGTGATTTCAGAAAGCTGTCTAAAGCTCAAGTCAAAGTGAACCATACATTTATGCATTCTAAAATGACTTTATGCTCCATTATAAAACTTAAGGGGTTAATGTGGAAGAAGAATACTATTCGTTTGCATTGGTAGAATGGTTTGAATATTTAATAATTTACGGAGTACTTCAATTACTGGAATAAAAAGGGATTTTTAGAGAAGATTCTGAGCTTTCTGAAAGGAGGCTGGCACCCCCTGGTGAGTGCTCTTCCCCCAGCTGATAAGGAAAGATAACAAGCTATTAGTGACTACTAATTGCTAATTGGCTGTCTGGAGGTGAATCCATTGTGAGTTAGGTGGCTAGGTACTGATCAACATTTCTTCTTCAAATACCTTTCTGAATAAAGCTCTAACCATATGAATAATTAACTGAAATAGAATAATTATTGAAATAACTAAAAATTTGGAGGAGAGTTGTTAACTAGATACAGATCAACAGAGTATAACTGTAGGTAAAATAAATCAACATAACATTTGGGGACTTTGTAAGAATCTGATTAAAGTATCCTCTTCAAGTATTTTTCTGAAATTTCCTCTGATCACTGAGATAAAACCAAATAGCGAAGGTGATTTGGGAAGACACAGGTATGTATTGTTTAATTAGGGTTTCTCTGCGTTGGTTTTCTCTGATAAAAATATATAGGGAATAGAAACCTCATTCTTCTTGAAATTTTTGGGGGCAACTGGAGAAGGTAGATCCATAGCTGCACTGAACCTTTGAAGTGCATTATGTCCATTTCCACACAGGCGTCCTGCTAGAACTGATTGTATGTTTATAGCATAAAATCGTCCATTTTTGTCACTTCTAGGAAAGTCTGTTCTCTTTCCATCACAATCCTCATTTGAGTATCTCCAAAATAGGGCTTATTGAAGTCCGTGCGCCTTCTACTGTCTTGCCATAGTTCTAACTTTCCATCAAGGCAGTATGCACACACTGCAGCTTCCTGAAGGCCCTCTTCCTCTTCCTTCTGGAGCTACTTCACATTGTAAGGAAACATTTAGACCTTGCACTGTCCTGGGGTCCGCATCTGAATGTTCCTTCTAACCCTTAATCTCTACAGGAAACCCTGTTCACCTAGGTAACATGCATCCTAAACATCCTGCCCCTACCAGACACACAACAGAATATCTCTACAGGAAACCCTGTTCACCCAGGTAACATGCATCCTAAACATCCTGCCCCTACCTGACACACACCAGAATATTTCTGGAGCATTTGATTGGTTTTACCTCACCTGTCTGACCTGCAACTGTGAAGCCAGACAGCTGATGCACAAAAATCACACCGTGTATTCAATACCCTAATTGCAATGAATTGACCACTCATAGCTGCTTGGTGCCTGTTTCCTGGGTAAACAGGATACTTCCATTTGAATACACATTCTGGACCTGGCCCCCAGTTCGCATCAATCAGCCAGTATAGCACACCTCCCACGAGAGATCAGATAAGGAAAGGCCATTATGGGTTTAGATAAGCATCACAGCTGGTGACTCAGGATATCTGGCCTCTAGTAGAAAGCATTTAAAAAACTCCTTCTTTTGTCATTTGTAGTTCTAGTTGAGAGTTCTAGTTCAAAGGAATAAGTAGCAAACCTTTTCAGCTATCACATATCAAAAAAACAAAAAAACACCCTATCTAAAGGTGCAAAGGTCCCGAGCCCCCTTAATATTAGCAATGCTGGTTTAATAGTAGCAATCGTGATAAATGATTTCGTTCTCTCACGCACCTATACACCACAGACACATACGTATACCCCAATGGCATGTTTTGTTTCTTTGAAAAACTCGGTGCTTTTACATATAGTCAGCTGATGTATAGTTACAGTAGAAAGATAAAGAATATTTATCATCAAATATAAATTTATATTCAGAGTTATACTACGATATCCATGACATTTCGGTTGTAATGCCTTAGTACTTTTTGCGATAGCTTATGAGAAAATGCGGTGAAAAGTCCTGAATTGACCAATGAGCCAGTCGGCCGTGAAGTGCTCTTGCACTGAGAGGAAGAGGTCAGTGCTACGTCATTGTTGATTGTAAATATGACCACGTGCTTTGCGTGCATCACACTTTTTGACCAATAGGCTACATTTAAGGTGATAATCTAGTACACCAAGATTATCACCACTAGGTGGTGTCCTTGGCTGGCCCCTAAGAATGGATATCAAAACAAAAGATGACACATGAGCAGTGTTCACCCGCCACGAATCTCGAGCTGGCAACAACCTATTGTGGTCACCTCGGAAGCACAAAAGGCAGAGGGTCCTTTGGGTTTTCCCCGTTACATTGCTCCCGAACGACATGGCTGTCTGCTTTAAGGTGCTTCAGTAGGGGCTTAAAGAGTGTTAACCGACTTCCCTAGAATACAGCCTGTATCAGGCTGTATGCCCATCATATCAGAGGGTCTATATAATTCATAGGTGCAGAGCACGAAGACACCCAACCTGCATGAAAACCATAACATTAAACTGCTGGATAGTGCAAAACAAACGAAAATATTGATCAAAATAAAGGGAAAATTACAACATCCAAACGTTTAGATTTGACGACCAAATTATGCAACAGTAAGGTTTTTGAAATCCAATATGGGTTTGTTTGTAATCATACCCACAGGCATACCGCAAAATAAACTCATATCATGCTGCCAACTCTATACAGTTCATGCCTGAAGTGACCAAGTGTAGTATAATCACTTTGCATTACCTGCACTGTCGTACGACACGCTACATCACTCCATACTCGAGTTAACGAATGCCTTACTATTCACTATTGTGGTATGCCTGTGCACAGTGATGTAACATACATCATACGTCAATAAAACTGGAATTTCGAGTTGTTGTTTATCTTAAATTTCCAAAACAGCACACGTGTGTATTAGGTTGGTGCTGCCATCTAGTGTTTCCACTATCAGTCACTTGCGTTCGTTTTATGCAACAGTAAACCAAATGTTGTTTGACTATTAGACTCCAGGTTGTTTGACATTGCGAGTGACCTACTAGTATTTGCTTAGGATGCGCACACAACGGATCATTTCTCCTGAATCTCTCTTCTCGTATTTGATTTTTAACCACTCCAAATTATTTGATGCAGTAGATTTTAATGTTTAAAAAATTACAATGATGTTATATGTGACCCAAAATAAACTTAGGTTCGGCCGTACAATAATAGGGCTTGGAAAAGAAATATTATTTCATTTATCTACGGTTCTTATACAGTTGTAATTAATTTCGACCAACAGTTCTCTTTTGAATATTTTTACAATTGCTCTGATCACAAGGTTATAAGCAGGTCAGTGTTCAGGCTCACTGGCATGAATGTGTTGAAAAAACGCGCCCTGGCTTACAAGTGGAATGTCTGCGGTCGAGACGGCTGGACTTCGTCTGCGGCCAATTGAAAAGAGATCGTGGCCCCCCGTGTACTGAAGCACCTTAACCATGCAGATTACTTCGAGATAGACCATTTTGACCAAAATTTTCATCTCATTTTTTGGCTGAAAGTGAATAACGATAGAGTCTTCGAAGCCAGTATTTTAGAATATGACAGATATGAACCCCGTCTAGGTGCAAGGTCATGTCACAGCTACCTTGAATTCTGACAGGACGTGAAAATCCGCATTTACTATGTTAACCACGTGCTGTTAGTAATTTTGAGGCTTATGGGATTATTCAAAAATGTTTTTAAGATACTCATCGTGCAAATCCCCTGTTGAGGTAGGACCTTGCACCTCACCAAAGACATGAATAATCATATGGTAGACTCTCATTTTCAAGTAAAGGGTAAGTCTTGGCATTTTGCCAAAAAACGAAACACATCCAGATATGTTCTTTAAGGGTGTCGCATTACCTCAAAAGTCATTTATCAATAGGTTTACCATTATTCTGTAACTATGAGGTGCAACCTTAACAATAGCACAAGTACCGCTGTCTTCATTAAACTCAGTTTTCAGATATTCAAGTTTTAAAAATGACCCATGTATCGAATAGGGTTCTACCTTTATGTCGACACTAATCAAAAAATTCCGCGAAATAGTACCGGTGTAGTGGTAGAGATATAATGAGTAGCGTATCTCTGTGTGGAGAGTGCATTCAGCTCCCTAGATCCAGTCATAGCTGTTTCTCAGTCCCTACTTTTGACAGCAGGTCTCTGTGAATAAACAATTTTGAGACAACCCAAACACCAGTCAAAATTAGGTCATGCATATCTATTCCAGACCGACTTTGAGGGTACCATTGGGTGGGCTTTGGTGTAAACAATATTAGTGAAACCCATCCCCACCTCCATTAGCACTTTGGGGGTATACCTTTGGGGTGCCACATGTGTTTAGGGTGCTAGAATATCGAATAAATCACAGCAGGTATTTGGGTTAGTGGGAGAAAGGAACGGAGGGGGTCTTTCAAACTAAAACCCAATCACACCCACCAGGGGATGTATGTGAGCCTGAATTTCGCACTTATCAAATATCAAATTACTCTAATACTAATACTATAATTCCAAACACTCTTATAAACCTACATGATGATAAATTCAGTTTTAGGAGGAGCTCTTTAATCAAGTAGCGGAAGGGGGTATCCTGACCAACAGGCTGCAGTATAGAGTGAATGCAAATTAGACAAATTATAAAATCTCATTCTTTACAACTGCTAGAATTAAGAACCCTCATATATACTGGCTTTGTGACGTGTTCAGCTTTCTTGCGTTTTCCTGAACTTAAATGCTGGAGGGGTAAAAAGATTTCAGTATAGAAAAAAGGACGCAAAAGTAATCTTTATAGAGACTATTCCGAACAACAATCGATAGACATAAAAACCTTAATATCTACTGACTTTGTGACATAATCAGTTTTCTGGTGCAACTCTTTAAGGTTCCATTGCGACCGAGTTGAAAGCCTCATACCAAAACATACCTCACAGCAGCATTATCACATAACACGGTGTATCTTAAGATGTTTGAGTGTTATCAGATAGAGAATATCATGACCAACTGTCCTATGTCAACGCATATTCTATTCTATTTCAATATTTACAACTTTTCACTCAAATGACATAATATCATTACTATCGCAGTTAATGGTCACGCAGTCTCACAATAACCGTAGAGATATCATTGACTGGGCCCAGATTTCTTACTGCTAACGTTTTTTGTTTATTGTTGTATAGGAAGTCAGGAAATTTAAGAAAGAAGTTTTTAACCCCCAAAACTGATGTCAAAATTTATGACATATCATTTTTTTATGGTCTTGCCATCCATCTGGATTAGGAAGATTAGAAAATGATTGATTACAGAAATTTAATAATTAATATTGATTTTTCTAATATTAGAAAACTATTTTCTTAAACGAATAAATAGGCATTAATTTCTAATAGTAGAAAACGGTTTTTATTATAATATTAACGAATGATTTTCGTAATTCATATTAATTATTAGAAAATGATTTTCTGATACTGATAAAGTTCATGTTTTACTTACTAATGATCTAATGTATAGGATTAACCTTCATAGAAAGTAACACTTTGGAGAAATGTTCGACTAAGAGGAGATGATCTTTTTCAAAAGAGGTGGGCTGGGGGACGCATCATATTACAGTATATCTCTTCTTTCATACATCATAGAAGGTACCAAAGCACCAAAGTTTGCCATTTAGCTTCGATCTGTAATTTCCACATCGTCGTTATGGTTGCGTCTGGATATATCTCGATAAATAAACAAATTATTGTGTGACAAACAAGTTAGAAAACAGTACAACGTACATGTGTTCAATGTGTTACCCACAAAGTTAAAAGGTACTCACAGCAATATAATTATATCGACTTTAAAACATATTTTCAAACAACTGATTTGCATAAACAACTGTCTCCGTAGTTATATTACACATATGTACTAAATGCAGCTCTTATGAAGATTTTTGCTTTTCTGATTAGTTTCCTTTAGCACACTGCCATTTCGTCATAAGTTGATAGATTTAAACGATCTGTTATAGACTCGTCCAGATGCGCCTTATACCTAATGCAAATGTAGTGACACATATATATGGCAGAAACAAGTACAAATATGTATAGGAATAAATGAAAATTCATGATCATTATACGACAGAAAAAAGCTTGCGTACACAAAAAATCCACACATAAAAGTGGACCTTTTTCTGTACTGCCCTCTGGCAGTAATTATTCATTTGCTTAACGTATCATTGGGTTGAATTTTTGGGTCGTTTTTTTCTACGTTACTTTTATTTGACGATTCAGTCTATACAAAGTAGATATTGCCTGAAAGGTCTTCTTACAAGAAATGCATTTACACTACCAGCAGGGTGAAAGTTTTGGAAGGTGAACAAACTGAAAAAACAAAACAAAACAAAAACAAGCCCGTTGCTCCAATTACGGTGCTCCTATCCTCACTCATTGACCACAGTGACCATCAAAGTTCATAAATACTGAGTAAGATCGATACATCGCGAAAAGTATCACATTTTCTCAAACTATGTCTCCGTTAAAATTCTGAAACAAAATTGTTTTCTAAAAACGAAAAAAAAAAAATTCAAATTTTTGTTGCGTAATTTGGAAAACATAGTCTAAGTGGGAAAAATTGCAAAATCCCTTCCTCTGTAATACTTCTTGCAATCATTTAACTATATTTCAAGCAATTCCTTTAACAGCTGATACCCAAAACGCATGTCTCAAGGGGCCATGTTTTTATGAAAGTCAATATGTAGAAAAGAGCCAAAATCTCTCCTGCTTGTGTGTAAGCCTACATGTATCAATGTTTGGTTCGGTGATAGCTGGTGTTTTACTCTGCTCAATAATGGCCTAGACTGTCACAGTTTGTCTGATCTTGAGGAAAATGTTGTAGGCTTTAACATATGTAAACATCTTTAACATATGTAAAACCCCATGAGGAACCTTAGTTTCTTAGGGTTTCTTAGCTTGTGCACATATGCCATTTGCAGTAAGGTATGTCATATGTGCACATGCTGCCGAGATAAGCTATTAATAGACTAAAATGGCCGCTCCCAGTGCCTCCACTTTGTGCCGGTGAGGATGTGTAGTGTATAAACAGCAATATAGTTTTTGTATGGAGGTTGGAAATGGTGGGAACTTGGATTTAAGTAGAGAATACCCTAACTATTTGGGCCTATGTATTATTCATGGTGGAATTGACCTTTGAAGATTCCTTACATGCATAGAATATTTGGCGACAGATGATATATGGAGCTGATAGGAAGTATAGTCACTTTAAAATGTTATCTATGGAAATAGACATCTGGATCAAAATATATCGAATACCGCACATGTACAAATATGAACGTTTCAAACAAATATTGCATAAGGAACAGTGTACAGGTGCATATGTTTAAGTTAATATATTTGACAAAATTTAGTAGTTTGTAAAGGCAAACTACAAGAATCAATAAAGGATCGTTTTAGTTCATCGACTTTTGACGAAATGACAGTGTGCGAACGCCAACTAACTCGAAAAACGCGACTCTTCAGATTAGTTGCATTTCATACACAGCTATGCCCAGGATATTTTGTGTATCTTATGTGCATATTGTTTTTTTTTTACTTTCTTGGAGTTGATGTCTATATAGATTTATTTTATATTTATTATGGTTACTAGTTAATGACGTGGTTCTGCATATCAATTTTATATATTTGACGAAAGGTAGCAGCGTGTACGTAAGAGTAAACTTGATACAAGAGCCTGTACTTGATCGTTTTAATATACTGTAAATTCGGAAAAGATTGCGTTAGTTTAACTTTTGCGTTTTTAGGGTTTAGCCTCGGACGCAAAATTAAAATTCGCAATGATTAGTGCTGCCACTTTAAGTGTATAGCTGGCACTCCATGTTGCGGCCAATGCGCAACGTTAAAAACCGCAAAAATCGTTTTTTATGTAAATTCGCAAAATTTACTCTACACAATCTTTTGTAAATCTACAGTATCGGATAGTAACGGAATGGCAGTGTGCGAAAGTCAACTAACTAGAAAAACGTAAATTGTAATGATAGTTGTATTTAGTACATTACTATTCCCAGAATATTGTGTGATTTTTATGTGTATAATGTGTTTTCTTCCTTGTAATTGATGTTAATATATTTTTATTTTATATCCACTATGGTTACTATTTCAGTACGTAGTTGTGCATATTCTTATGTTAATATGTTTGACAAAAGATAGCAGTGTGTAAGAGCTAACTTGACCATAAAGTCCGTCATGATAGAGTCGTTTTAATCATCAGGACATTGTGTGACTTGCATAATGTTTTCTTTCTTGTAATTGATGTTAATATCTATTTATTTCATACTCACTACGGCCACTCTTTAAGGACGTACCTGTGCATATTCCGTTAAGTTAATAAACCTGACAAAAGATAGACGTGTGGAAGAGAAAACATGATCCAAGAGTCTGTTTTAATTTATCAAATTGTGATGAAAGGACATTATACACAAAGTCAACGTTAACTATCAAGGAAAACGTAAATTGTCATAATAGGTGCATTTAGTACAAAATGATGCCCTGGATATTTTGTGTATTTTATGTGCATAATGTTTTTTAACTTTCTTGTAATTGATTTAAATGTGTATTAATCTAATATACAATAAGGTTACTATTTAAGGCCCTAGTTGTGTATACTCCTATTTCAAGTTAATACTTTTGACAAAGGTTGCAGTGTTTAAGGACAAACTTGATCCACGAGTCTATAAAAGATAGTTTGAAGCTATCAACTTGTGACGAAATGGCAGTGTGCTAAAGGAAACTAATCAGAAAAACAAAAATCTTCATGAGAGCTGCATTACACCTGCGACGCCAGAATCCTCATTCCAGCGATATCATTCTTACGTCCAGGGTGAATTACAGCCGCAAGTAAGTGCTACTACACAAGCAGATGGTTTCAAAAGCACTCTTTGTGTTACAGTACTGATATTTAATTCCTGCACCAGTCGACCGGACGTCTGCCAATGCCTGTAGGTTCCATTACCCAGAAATAAGCCAAGCCCATCAATGACCCACGTAACTTGCCTATCAAAGCTACATTCAGCTGTGAGGTCATACGTACAATCCATGCCCAGGAGACTGGGTGACGATTGGGCGTGCGGTCGTGTAATACGACCTGGCTGCCCACACATTTAGAGCAGTAATGAGATATCGGCACACTGTACGCACAATGCGTTTTATTAACCGAGTGCAGTTATATGACGGTTTGCATGAATTCTTAAGAACAATAGTTGTTAGATATTAATGTTTGAAATTGCTAAAAATATCATGTCGTTTCATTGTTATATACACTTGGTGGAATTCAACAATCATTCCCAATTCTCATCTCCAAGATGTATAAGGAAAAGCTTTGTCCAGCAAGTCTCATATATCAATTTGATAAAGGTAATTGAGAGAAAGTTCCCATTTTTAATATACTTATGGTACAACAACAGCTCGCTTAACACTTTCGTCCACGTTAGCAATTCACTAATAAATACAACATTTCTAAGTGTGCTTTTTTATGGAAGGCTAAAGTGGACAAAAAGAGCATTTATTGATATCAATAAATGATTTATTAATATTAATTAATGATTTATTGATATTATAAATGATTTATTGATATTGATAAATCGTTCATTAATGTTAATATATACGTATTAATATTAATAGACATTTATTAATATTAACAAATACTTATTAATAAAAAGAAATGATTTATTCATATAAGAAATCATTTATCAATATTAATAAATCATTTATTAATATCAATAAATCATGTATCAGTATTAATAAATCATTTCAATTTCTTAATATTAAATCATTTCTTAATATTAATAAAAAAAATTAATATTCATTAGTATGAAATAATAATGATTAATAAGAAATAATTTGTTAATATTATGAAATGATTTATTGATATCAAGAAATGCTCTGTATTTCTTAATATTAATAAATCATTTCTAAATATTAATAAATCATTTCTTAATATTAATAGATATTTTTTCTTAATCAATAAATACTATGATTTATTGATATTAGAAAATCATTTATTGATATTAATAAATCATTTCCTAATATTGATAAGTAGTCTGATTGATCAATATCAATAAATACCATTTATTAACATTAATAAATCATTGGCATCTATTGGAGAAACCTTGAACTATTCAATTCTTTATGAATTAATGAATGCTCTGCGGCATATGGCAATTGCTTCAAAAAGGCCGAGAGGGAGTTGTACATTATTTTCGAGAATTTAGTTCATATAATTCTATTTACAAATAAATGTGTATACTTTAGTGTTGTCTTAACCAGTATTTTGAAACTGGGTGCCCAAAATTGTATGGAAGGTCAAAGTGGACAAAAAGAGCATTTATGAATATTAATAAATGATTTCTTAATATTAATAAATGATTTTCTAATATCAATAAGCGATTTCTTAATATCAATGATTTCTTAATATCAATAAATGGCATGATTTATTAATATTAATCAATGATTTATTGATATGTATAAATCCTTTCTTAATATTGATAAATCATTTCTTAATAATAATAAATTATGAGCATTTGTTGATATCAATAAATGGTTATCTAATATCATTAGTTATTAATATCAATAAATGAGCGCCATCTTTTGTTTGCTCAGGGAGTCTTTACATGTGAAATAATGAATACTTAGGATAAGCGGCAATATTTGACCTTGTTGTCTGTCAGATGTCAATTTCAATTGTATATTTGATCTCTTTTCCATCTCGATATGATTCCTATGGCATTGTATGGGGATAATATACCTTATTTTTTATGAATAAACACATGTTAACGGTTGTAATCTGAATATAGAGTGGTCTTCCTTAAAAAGTAGGACACCAATTATTAATATTAATAAATCATTTATTAATATTAATGAATCATTTATAAATATTGATAAATGCTCTTATTGTCCACTTTGGCCTTCCATTCATCATATGGGCGAAAAAGTCTAGACTAAAATTCTTGTATTAAAGAGGAAAACAAGCGAAAATTAGATGGCTATAAAAAACCAGTTTTACAGTATATATATATATATATATATATATATATATATATATATATATATATATATATATATATATATATATATATATATATATATATATATTATTGAGTTGAGTGAGGCACTATGATTGGAATTGATTATTGCTGGCGTCTCGGTGACAAACCTAGTCAATATTTGATGATTTATTTCTAAACCTGGTCAATAGTTCCTCGGTCATTTCTAAATTGGGTATTTTGAAGCTATTTTGGTTGACAATATTTACCTATAGTCAATAGTTGCTGAATTATTTATAATTCTTTTGCTATGTACATTGAGGAATATCGAAATATTGGCATGGGCACAGCTCAGAAGGGAATAAATTGATCCATGTAGAAGGTACATCTACAATCGTTGAAATAACAAGTGGCTCTATTGATTCGCATACCACTAGGATATACACACAATTCCTATACTCCTAATTGTAAAGCAATTGTTTGATTGATTCTGGTGTAACAGTGCTCAGTGTCCACCAGTGCTCAGTGTATGTACGTTTATTGACTGCGTTTTTACAAAACCATTCAACACCACAAATACATAGAAAGAAAAATAACATAAGATAGTATAAAAGGAAATTATTAACTGTAAAAGTGTTAGGAACAGAACATGTATTAAACTAAAGACATTAGACTTCCAAAACGGAAGATTTACATAGAATATCAGTCTTTAGACACATAAACCACTTCAAATAGGACATATAGAGCTCTGCTCCATATTGCTTGAATGTGATGCTGGATTGGATACAAATAAAAGCAGATTCATCTTATTTCCCTATACCCTGCCTGTTGTTACAAGATTGTTACAAGTGAGCTGGGGGTCAGTGGACCCTTAATGGGCCAGTTACACCCAGCTCACTTACACTGCATACCTTTCCCGATTAAGACTAATATGCTTTTATTTTCACTAAGTGTAATCAGGTATTGCTAATCGTATTAGTCCTCTACCGTTTTGGTACACCGGTGCGGACACGCTAACTCCACACCCATAAAGTACGTATTCGATCCATGTCTCATTTTCTGCTTTCTACCCTTCTGACTCTGTACACCTCTGTTTGAAGTGGTCGGCCCACCGGCAATTCTATGGTAACGGCTCTACGGGCAGATGCCCCACTTCTTTGCTACCTCATACTTAAGCACCTTTACGATAATATAGGTGTCACGCTAGTACTATCTCATCAATATTTTCTACATCATATTCTAATGTTATGTCTGTATTTATATAACTTTCTATAATTTTTTTCCTCTTTCTACTCTCTCCGGCCTCTTTTCCCTTTTGTATATACCACCTGATTACTCCCTTTTTCAGTTATATACTTACGGTACTAAGAGTAACTCCCTTTCTTGTCATTTTTATGGTATATCTCAACGTTCTCTTTCCCCTTTTATTTCTCTCTAAATAAACCTTAGCCATCTTTCTTTAATTTAACGTACAAAAAAGCGTTGTACTTTTCTGTTACTAATTATTTAAGGTATATGTCCTGTTTCCTCTTTTCTCTGTTCAATTTTTCTAGGTTTTTGTTCCGTTCCGTTTTTGTGTATATTTTCTAGTATGTGTATATATTTTTTTTATTAAGTTTCGTTTTTTGTGTATGTCTTCTAGTATTTGTATATGTTTGTATTTTGCAATACAATCAATAAACTATACTTTACTTTACTATACCTAGCTCTAGCTGTGGGTGTCCTTAGTTGCTAGTGACCCATCCCTATATTCATTTACCTAAATATGTGTTTCATCGAATATGATCATTTTCAAAGGTTCATATATAATATACCCATTACCTGCGAGCTTTCAACTGGGGTCCCTCACAACTGTAGCAAAAGCAACAGTAGCAAGTGACTCGCTGTTGTAAATGCACTGCATCTGTTTTGCATGTTTTATGTTTTGCGCATTTTTTACTTTTTAACACATTTGGTTCATGTTATAGTATGCATAATGTGAATTTAAAGCAAAGACCAATTGTGTAGGGTGTGTACATTTGTATATGCTCTAACGCATATTGTTGGACTACATTTTGTATTCCTTCATGTTACAATATTTTTTGTTTTCTGCAAACGCACTTAGCATATTTTCATTCAACTGACATCTGATAAGCTTCCCATCACCGATCTTACAATTTACAATCAAAACTATTAAACCCTGGACATTGGCCATTTTAGTACAAAAACTAACAATTTGTGTAGAATGTGTATATGTGTCTATCATCCAATCATTATTTCTTAAATATAAAAAAGACATATTCCAGTATCAGAAAATTATATATGCAAATGTGTCCACTGATATATGCTGGAGTGATTAGCAAGCAGACTTAGTCCATGAGCCAGAGGCCAAAATTAGACTTTTGGGTATTATATTGGAGGGAGGGGCAAATTTTAATCAATAATCTTGAATAACTCATTATATCAGCTTCAACTTCATGAGTCATAGCAATGCAGGGCGGGTGGCAGCCCAGTCAAAGATATTCAGCTATTAGTCGCACGTTATCTTCTCCTGGTTGGTAATTTTCTAAAAAACAAACAAAGGTAAATCTTCTATGCAATTATTATAGGTTCGTGTTACTTATGCGTCCTTACATTTTTACAGACCTGTATGAATAAATAAAATGATAGATTGTCCAGATATGCAGTTGGATATTTGCAGAATTCTGTATTTTTCATTATGGCCTTTAAATAGTTCCATATCTTTCTTCTGGCAGCCAGAAATGAAAAACAAATAGAAGATTTATAGATACTAAGAAAAAATAAGCTGCTTGTCTCAGTAGTAGTATATACCTAACTAACAGACTGACATTGCCCTTTAACAATTTTAAAGAAATGGAAAAGTGAAATGTGTTTTAGACATAACATTATATGCAGAAATTAGGCCTATTTCCAGATCACATATATCGTAAATAAGCACTCAGTAACCCATAATGGGTAGCGTCGAACTATGGCCCAGATCAAACCTCTGGTTCTTCGTGCCAAACAAGCCTACCGTGGGAACTGCACATTCCCTATGTAAAGGACATATCGATCCGTTTTTCCAGAATCTAAGCCGTCAAGGACTGTTGAAGAATAAGGCTTCGAATTGCAAATTACTCTATCACAGTACTCTCATATCACACAGGGTGTATAGAAATAAACATACTAAGTAACGTTCCTTTCTGCGTCAGCTTGATGCATGCTTTCTCGAAAATAAAGTGGGGACAAAGTGTATAACCAAGTGTTTCTGTGTAATCCATCACTCTGCCGAACAACAGAACACGTATCGCATAACCTTGCGTTAGCTTCCACACAAGCATTTAATACCTGTACCAGTCGACCGGACGTCTGCCAAAAAATGCCTGTATGTTCCATTACCCAAGGATAACATGTAAAAAAATAAACCAATCAATGGCCCACGTACATGTAACTTGCCTATCAAAGCAACATTCAACTATGTCATCCTTACATCCATGCCCAGGAAACTAGGTGACAATTGGGCAGGCGGTCGTGTAATACGACCGGGCTGTCCACGCATTTAGAGCAGTAACTAAATGTCGGCACTGTAACTGCGTCTTCTCCACATCGATTGTTACAGATTCATAGTCGCTTCAAAGCATCTTGTCTTCTTTTGACTTTATTTCGGAGAAATGCATTCTAGAAGTTAAAAAAATGTTTCCCAGTTTCAAAAATAAATCAAAGATCTTTTTTAAAAAGGCAGATAATTGAAAGAGGATATGAGTTTCCTCTTTGTTTTGAAAATTTTAATATAATTTGGTGTGTTCTCAATCCACAAAAATATAGTGAGACTCAATTTAAAATCCTTGTGCGTGATTGTTTGTTGTTTGTTTTTAGTATTTTGCCCTTCCCAGTGCTCAACAGTACCCGGCCGATACCCAGGTAGTCAGGCGGGGAAAGTTGGACCTAAGAGCAGATAGTGCCGGTAGGCTTTCGGGTTGCCACCCCCTCCCCCCAAACAATAGAAATTTACTTTTAAACATATTTTTTCTGTATATCAAGTTAGTTTCATCACTTTAACTTTCTAATTTTGAAAGAAAATAAGGTATGTGTTATCCCTGACATCTTATAAATCTAAACATGAACTTCATTGAGTGTAAGATGTCAGGAATTACAGGGTCGCGAACATAAAGAAATGTGGTAGTGCTTAATGAAATGGCACCCGGCCGGCTGTAACATATCGGTCTCAACATTGCAAAACACCGCTCGTTTTTCTACACTTCTGTAGACATGCGAGAATATGTGAGATATTTATTTCACCCTTTCTCAAGTTATTTCGCCAACCTTGTTGGAAGACTCCTGAATAATGGAAGTTTCCCAACATTGCGGCGGCCATCGATCTATATTAGGACGTGCCGGCTACGTCAAATATTAGATAGTCATGCAGGGCAAGTTGGGGGCCTGTTCAGCTTGCCCCGCATGCCATTTTTCTGTGATTAAATGGCCATGACTAAGGGGCTATTTGTTATGTGGAGCCTTGCTTCTCATCTTACACCCTGCTGGGAAAGGACATCTGTAATCCTTAATGCATTCACGTTCTGATGACTTTTCAGATAATATATTATTTGCTTAGGCAAGGTAAATTGAGGACCTTTCAGCCAATACTTTAGTTTAGGCCAAATTGGGAAACAAAGGCAATCTATCAATGTAACTAATCCAATAAACTACCCTCACTTTAACAAAATAAATCCTCAAGAATAAGCATGGAAAAAGCAATATTTTTGACATTTTCACCCAGGCATAAGTGTACTCAACCATGCTTTGGCTAATCTTCCGACAAGAAGAGTTTCAGAAATTTCACAAAATAATTTCCATCGGCAGGAAATGTTTCTGATATTTATAAATTTATATATATATATATATATATATATATATATATATATATATATATATATATATATATATATATATATATATATATATATATATATATATATATATATATATATATATATATATATATATATATGTATATATATATATATATATATATATATATATATATATATATATATATATATATATATATATATATATGTATATATATATATATATATTGCAGCCCAACTTCCGATCCAGCCCATTTTAAGATGGGCCAAGCCCAACTTCCGATCGTACGTTGGGCTGGATTTAGCTGGCCCATCTTAAGATGGGCTGCCCAAATTCCGATGACCCATAGTAGGCCAACCCAACTTACGATGGGAATGATTTTCTATAAACTGTTCATCTAGAAGTTGTAGTTACATAGCCTTGTTAGAATATGTTTATTGAATAAGATGTGATTCATAAGACAAATTACTTACATCTCATTGTTAAATCTTTACTTAGAAATTACTGAATACTTCCAATCATTATGAAATCTAAATATAAATTGATTACAGATTCTATCCTTTGTAATAAAAGACTAGAGAAACAAAACAAAAAATAATGTTTTAAACACAACAGATTAAATTGCACCTGTAATGTTTCCTGTGGTGCTACGTTCAAGCTTATGTTAATTACAATCCTTGATTGATTTTTTTTCTCGCTTCTAGAATGAGATGAAAAAGTTGTATCTGCCCGACAGTCTCTTTACCTGTCAAACAAAATATATGTATCTATTATATTATTTATAATAGATATCTTTAAACGTATAAAATATCATGATAATTAGCCAATTAAGGTGACATGGTACATCTATATCACATTTCTTTACCTACATGCAGGATAAAGGGCTGCTTTCTGACACATCTTAATTAATTTTATTAAGATGTATCAGAAAGATGCCCTTTATCCTGAATGTGGGTAAAGAAAAGTAATATAGATTTACTATGTTACCTTAATTACCTGGTCTCAATTTTATAAGTTCAACGACCAGTTTTCTGATATCCTCATTGTTCTTCGACATTCAAAAAAAAGGTTTAAAAAATTATTCAAACTAAAACACAAATATTTCATTCTTCCCTCTTTTAGTAAATATCAAAAAGATAACTTTCTCAACTGTTTTATCCAAAGTATAAAGTTGGTCAATCCATGATCATAATGTCTAAATCTTACTAAATTTGAATCTGCCAAATCTAATATATGTGTCGTTTGGGTACTAGTTCTAGTACTAGTTCAATCTGCATAAACCTTATCTCATACCAATTACAACTTGAACCATGTTTGTTCATTTCTTACAACCCCACCTCATCTAGATACTAAAAGTGCCCTGTTTTGATAAATCTTGATAAAGGACGCAATGTTTTCTTGTAAATTCTGTTTTTGTCTATTTCTACTGCCGTGCCAGTCACGTGAACTTCCTCAATTAATGTAATTACACTTATTTTAGCACACACTTGATTATATCATTATGTCAACGATTTAAAAGGGGTTAAAGAACTTAAAGGATACCTGTGAAAAATACTAAAAAAAAGCTTAAAAGACAAGAAGAAAAAATTATCTTTTCCCTTTTTGAGTTATCAGAAAAATACCATTGCTATTCCTTCATTCAAAGTGTAAATGATTCATTATCTAGCTTATGTAGTGTAAGAGCACAAACCCCATGAATAGTGAAGAAAATGCAGTATTGTGCTAATTATTTAATTAAATTAATTTTGAATTATATGAAATCAGAAAAAGCTTTAAATTCCATATAAAGGGCTCTTTAATTTGTTACAAGGTGAAATATGTGGAACTAATAAGCTGTAAAAACATGATTCTTTTATTTCTTTTTTCTGCTTACAATCAGCAATAATGTTTTGAGTAACCAGTTTATTCTAGCTACCCATTTCCATCTAATTATTGGACTATATTATCTCGTAATTTAAAGTGGATGCCCTATGAAAGAGTTGAGAATTCCATATTTATAAGATGTAGTGCAATAATTGATATGCATATTCATGAAGGGTTACATCATGGTATCTATAGTGATCGGAAGTTGCGCCAAGCCAATCTTAAGATGGGCCAGCCCAACTTCAAATGACCTACATCCTGGTATCTAGAAATCGGAAGTTGGGCCAAGCACATCTTAAGATGGGCTTGGGGTCATCGGAAGTTGGGCCAAGCCCATCTTAAGCTGGGCTTGGGGTCATCGGAAGTTGGGCTAAGCCCATCTTAAGATGGGCTTTAAGATGGGCTTGTGGTCATCGGAAGTTGGGCTAAGCCCATCTTAAGATGGGCTTGGGGTCATCGGAAGTTGGGCTAAGCCCATCTTAAGATGACCAACTTCCAATCGGAAGTTGGGCCATGCCCCTCTTAAGATGGGCTAGGATCGGAAGTTGGGCTGCAACAAACACACACACGCACACACACACACATATATATATATATGTATATATATATATATATATATATATATATATATATATATATATATATATATATATATATATATATATATATATATATATATATATATATATATGTATATATACTCACCAGTTCGTAAACACGCCTTCCCCCATCCTGTAAGTCGCCAGCGGCATTAGACGTTTGGTTGTTGACGTATCTGCTCGATAGACGGCAATGACGTTCTTCCAAAACTCCTTCAGAGTATTCAAACGAAACACATTCCTTGTGGCGGTCACATAGAGACGCACACATGAACCAAGTGCTAGCCAGAGTGTCTAAGAAAACTCCTGAATCTTGCCCAAATCTCCAACCTTCCTTAGCCACGAACTCAGAACCCACAACCGACTGGCGAAATGAAAGCAAAAACAAAAATACCGTTCCTGTGCTGACTTGAGCAATTTGTACCGTTGTTGGAATTTTCGACATGCTGGTGTTCTGTGTGTTTGTTGCACCGACTAGAAAACGAATGGAGCCAACCCAAATAATCTGTTATTGGGTTATCTGTCCTTGACAATCATCATCAGCAAATCAATACTTTTCTGCGTAGATTCTGATCACAAGACTTAGAGGTAAAACTTTTCCGTATAAAGCATTCACTACTGGAATAATATTAGAAATCGAGATCAATGATTTCATACTCTCACGCATCCATATATCACAAAGACGCAGGTATACCCCAAGTAAATGTTTTGTTTCTATGAAAGACTCCGTGCTCTTAGATATAGTCAGCTGAAATTAATAACATATTATGGTAATACTTGCAACTAGTAACATGATTAATTTCACACACACACACACCATACACACACACATATATATATATATATATATATATATATATATATATATATATATATATATATATATATATATATATATATATATATATATATATATATATATATATATGTATATATATTTATATGTATATATATATATATGTATATATATATATATATATATATATATATATATATATATATATATATATATATATATATATATATATATATATATATATATATATATATATATATATATATATATATATATATATATATATATATATATATATATATATATATATATATATATATATATATATATATATATATATATATATATATATATATATATATATATATATATATATATATATATATATATATATATATATATATATATATATATATATATATATATAGCAAATAGAGCAAAGTCCCGAGGGAACTGGGACCTATTTCTTCGTTGTTCCCGAGGGACTGTGCATTATACCGATTGTCTATCTAAGAAAGAAAGAAAACTTTATTTCTTATTTTAAATTTTTTAAGAAAACTATATTTTTTATTTTTTACTTTTTTAATATATTTTTTATTACTTATTATTTATTTTTTATCTATTTTTTTATCTATTTATTTTTATTTTATCTATTTTGTTTATTTTTAATCACACATTTCCCACAAAACAAATTTAGTAAGATTGACCTAGATATTTCACTTGAACTCATTAATGGACTAAAGCGCCATCTATTGACGAACAGGGACACTAGCCATGCTCTATTGATGGAGGATAGTGCCCGGCAAAAGTAGCCTCCTCCCAAACACAGGCATACTATTCAGAATAGGGGGTCTGTAACTGACCAATCAGAGGCCTAGAATTCTACAAGAGGTATATATATATATATATATATATATATATATATATATATATATATATATATATATATATATATATATATATATATATATATATATATATATATATATATATATATATATATATATATATATATATATATATATATATAAATATATATGTATATATATATATATGTATATATATACATATATATATATATT
>OZ012692.1:28721468-28790699 GCA_963942565.1 Maea johnstoni
TATGTTTTGGCTTGTCATAGACCGTATTATTCTAGTAATTGGGGTTTATCTGAGAGTAAGGAAAATATACTTGTTGGACTCAAATGAGAGATGTATGCATTTTGAAAGATTGAAGGTTTATATGACGTCAAGACGTCAAGTGACCAAGGCCGTGTCAAGAAAGGTACTGACTAATTTGCATATTATATTTTCCTCGGCAGACCTGATCCTGTCCACTGTTGGCAGTAATTATGCATGAAAAATTGTGGAATGAAAATTTCATGCATGAACATAAAATGTTCATGCATGAAAATAAAATGTCCATGCATGATGATGAAAATTTTCCTGATTGGAAATTCCGTGCATAAAGTTGTGTACAGCCCAACTACCCATAAAGAATTTCTGGGGCGAAAAATTCATGCCAGTTGCGAAATTGCCATTTTCATGCAGGAAAATTTCGTTTTCATGCGTGAAAATATTATACTTTCATGCCACGGTTTTTTCATGCATGAAACTCTTTGTACGAATTGAAACGTTTGGCCGTGGATGCAGGGATACAAATAATACATGCTCGAACGATTTTGGTCAGATTGCTTTACATGCAACCTCACACACTGGGAATATGTGCTTATTTAGGTCTTCGGCATTCTGACACAAATTGCAAGTAAATGTAAAAGGTATTGCGTTTATAGTCTTGTATCTATCGAAATGTTCACACGACCTTCCTCCCCTAGCAGGCCTGTACACCATTTCAATCCCCCGGGGGATATTCCAGAGCAGCTGGCAGCATATAGCGCACAAGCTCTAAGCACTGCCATATTTATGCTAGGTACCCATTTTGCAGCTGGGTAGACTGAGACAATATGGAATAAACTGTCTTGCCCAAAGACAGACCTAAGTGCCCCGGCCGGGAATTGAACCAGCGAATTTGCGACCTACTGATTACTAGTCCGACACCTAGCCAACTGAGCTGCTTTGTCCCAATTTATCAGTCTCATTCACTCCATTTTAGGCAAAATGCCAGCGGTATAAAATCTGTGCAAAGTTCTAAACTGTGTATGATAATATGAGTGATCGAACTACTTCAGTGACCGAAAAGAGCTGTGACTGGACTACTTATCACACAATTATGGAAAGTGAAAGAAGAAATGGAAACCCTTCCGTTTTACGCCATATTGAGAGGGCTTCTCACTAATTTGCATATTTAATCTACCTTCGTCGGAAGGCCTGATTTCCCACATTGCCTAATGTACACACACACACACACACACACACACACACACACATATATATATATATATATATATATATATATATATATATATATATATATATATATATATATATATATATATATATACATACATACATACATACATACATACAAACATATAATGTATATATAAATATGTATATATATATATATATATATATATATATATATATATATATATATATATATATATATATATATATATATATATATATATATATATATATATACACATACATACATAGAAACAAACAAACATATATGAATATAGAAAATTAATTATGAATGTTGAAAGATGAATTACGAACATTGGATGATGAATTGTGAGTATTGAAAAAAAATATTCAATATATAAATAGGGATTAAACAACTTGTGCTTGCTATACAAAGATATATTGTAAAAAAAAAGTATTTCTGTTTTTAACTCTTTTGACCATGCTTAACCCTTCGAATATCATTCAAATGATTAAAAGACCTTAAGACGGGCAAATGTCCATTTTGATAGGATGTGATAACTTGTCCGCCTATATTGCACACTCGGAGACGTCAGCGTGCCTGCTACAACGCACGTAGAACGACTGGCACACCAGTCTATAGTAAAAACGCACATGTTTTTGTTTACATTGTTGTGGTGGGTTCGCTACTTGCTGGCCGTAATCTCGCACATTATCGTGTGGCGAGGTGACGTCTGGCGAGAGTCGGCGATACCCAGGGCAGAACCCAGACCAAGATCCAGACGGCAACACCTACATAGGACCGCTGCCGTTATAGGGTTCACCTGCCAGTGATCACAGTCACAGCGTCTCGAGCGTGAGTTACTGTTAACTCTTTCAGCACCAAACGGCCATTACTACATTGGCGCTGCGAGCCAGTGTGGCTTCAACCTGGAGGAATACAGTAAACTGGACATAGTTTACGCAGGTATGTCTTGTTTATTTTGTGCAGGTTGTGTTAGGGCTATTTTGAATACTTTTTCAGAATAGAATCTTAGACATTTTTGAACAATCAATTTGAAATTGTGACTAGTCATTGTTAGATTCATTTTGCCTTGTAGTTTAGTTTAGATATTTTGCTTTCTTGCTTTTTGCTTAGTGATTAAAAAAGAGCATTGCTTGCATTGTATTTATTGTTTAGTTAGATACTTAGTTTAGATTTTGACTTAGTTTTTCAGCTAGTTATAGTAAATTTTCACTTAATTTGGACTTAGTCATTTTTGCTGCTCAAATTTTTTTCACATTAACTTAACTTAAGCTTTAAGCAATTTTCACAAAGAGCAGTTAGTTATTATTATCTATTGTTTGAACATGTTTAGCATGATTGTCACCGTGTTTATTGGTGCACGTGCACTTGCATGTTTTTCTTGATTAAAATTAAGTTTAAACACACAAGTACACCGAGTTTCCGGTGCACCTGCACTTTATAATAAACTGACTGTAACCTGTCTTCTGTGGATTTGTTTGCTTGTAAGTTAATACTTACAAACAAAATCAAAAAATGGCAACCAAGGTACCACCAACGGTAGATTTGAAAACTGCATCCACAAGACAGTTAGAGTCCCTACCGAACATCGGGCCAAAGTCAGCTCAAGAGATCATCCAGTTTCGCCAGGAGAGGGAGAAATTGGGAAAACAGACAAGGATCGTTGATTTTCGCGCTGTCAATGAAGGTCTGTACAAAAAATTAAAGAATCTCGCATTATCTGGCAAGCTAACAGACGGCTATGAGGTCGACTTCAGCGACAGTGAAGAAGAGGGGGCAGGCAGACATCCCGAAAAAGAAGCTCCGGGCACAGAGTATGCGCAGCTGTCGTTACTGTTCCAGCAAATGATGGCTCAAAATACAGCCCAGTTTAAACAAATGTCGGGCACTGTGGAGAAAATAGCAGCTTCTCAGGAGGAAACTCGTCAGGAGATGCTTCGTCTGGGAGATCGAGTCGCGGTCATCGAAAATTCCCCTCCGCGTGCACATGGGGTAAGCTTCCTATCCCCAGGTAAGTCGCAGAAGGTGCTTCCACCATCTACAACACAACCAGATGTCCGACCTCGACAGCCTGTTGCAGATCCAGAGGCGAAGTTTCGTCTTCCACCACCACTGAAGAGGGAGCCGCAGCAACCAGCGGTGAAAAAAGAGTCCATCGATCCTGATCAAGCGTCCCATCTCCAACTAGTTGATCGTGTGGGGCAAGTAATCAAGGACAAGGCTCCGCCTCTTCCGAGTCGTCTAATGGTGGAAAATAAGGCGCGAAAAACCACTTCGGGTGTAGCACCGGCGTCCGCCGGTGGCCCCGATGGGCATTCCCATTTTACACCGGCACCTACCGGTGGGAATAGGGATGGCCAACTTGTTTTTGAATGGGAATGGTGTCATTGCTCTCCACAGCAGATTCAGTTGAACTAGGAACCGAGGTTGCTCGGTTACCCACTTGGGAGATTTGGCGTACGACCAGAGGTACTACGTCGTCCACGTCTTCTTCAAATCTTGACCATTCCTTGTGGGCCTTCAGGCAGAAGTGACATCCCCCGCAAGGTAACTCTGATGGTTTGCAGTCAGACACGTAGAATTTACAGAACGGCACCGTATCCGGTATCCTGGACTGTCCATCTGCATTGGAATGAGTGCGCCCTTTCCGATACTGGATAACCATATCGTACTGGCTTAGCTCTTCCAACCACCTGGCTAGAAGTCCGCTTGGATTTTTGAAGGACAACAGCCAAGTCAGAGAACTGTGATCGGTCCGGACGTAGAAACGTTGACCGAGAAGATAGTGGCGGAACTGTCTGGTGAAACGTACGATGGCTAGGAGTTCCTTCCGCGTGACGCAGTAATTCCGCTGCGATGGTGTTAGAGCGTAACTCCCATAGGAAATCACACGCTCCTCACCATCCTGCACCTGAAGTAACTCAGCTCCAATTGCAGCCTCCGACGCATCGGTGTCGAGAATGAACGGTTCATCGTTGATCCTTGGAAAAGCCAGGACGGGACTAGAGGTGAGAGCAGTTTTAAGAGTCTCAAAGGCAACTTTTTGATCAGTTTCCCATTCGAAATCTGCATCCTTCTTGATAATGGCGAATAGCGGTCTGGAGATTTCGCTGAACTTTTTAATATGTGCTCGATGATAATTTATGACTCCTAGAAACTGTTGAACCTCCTTTACTGTTGTTGGAGCTGGCCATTTCAAAACCGACGCGACGTTCTCAGGATTCGCAGAGATTCCTTGATCACTAACTAACTTTCCAAGAAAGACAACTTTTCGTTGAAAGAGATGACATTTCTTCGCTTTTAGTTTGAGGTTGTGCTGACGAAAACGCTGAAACACCTTGATGAGAGTCTGAAGATGATCCTCGAAACTCCTCCCAACTAGGATGATATCATCTAAATACGCCAACACTTCATTCCAGGTCAACCCACGCAGAACCAATGACATCGCGCGTTGAAACGTTGCAGGCGCGTTGCATAAACCGAAGGGCATTCTGCTGTGTTCAAACAATCCATATTTTGTGAGGAACGCAGTCTTGGCACGATCTTCCTCGGCGATCTCAATCTGATAATAACCGCTACTCATGTCTAAAGTGCTGAAAAACTTCGCATCGCCCAAAGAATCCAAACACTCTGAGATATTGGGTAATGGATAAGCATCTTTAACGGTGACATTGTTTAGAGCGCGATAATCAATGCACCATCGTACCTTTCCATCTTTCTTGCGCACCAGCACCGGCGGTGACGCCCAATCTGATGACGACGGCTGGATTACTCCAATGCTCAAAAGGGAATCTAGGTGATCTTTTTCCTCTGACTCGAAGTTAATCGGAGTTCTCCTCATCTTCTGTCGGATAGGCTTGGCAGCACCTGTGTCTACATGATGTTGTATTTCCGAGAAGCACCCTAAATCGGTATCACTCTTGGAAAATACATCCGCATACTCAATAAGTACATCCGCCAGAGTAGATGATTGCGCCGCAGTCAGATTATCGCAGGATTGTTTCCACAGATCTTGTAGGTGAATTGGAATACGATCTACAATCGCGGCTTCGGAAGGTTCTGGAGATACTTTCTGGACTTTCGGTGAAGGCCCAGACGCAACTGCCGAAGGATGATTCCCGGTAGATATGTTCTCCGAAGACATGGAAGATTCATCCACCGAGGTTGACCGGTGCGAAGAACTTACGAGATTGTCTTCCACTATCAACGAAACTTCCTCTGCTTCCCCGATGATATGACCTTGATTAAGATGACGAAAAACGCCCTGATCATTAATCAGGTTTATGACGACTTGTCGATATCTTGAGCCGGGGAATCCATCATCTGGAGTTGTCACGACGGAGTAAGGAACCAAGAGACCCTTATGTTGATACTGTGGCGCATCTATAACTAAAGTTGTATTCGGTGGCGCGAACACTTTTACTTTGGTACGCTTCATGGAATTTGGTGGAACCACAACTTTCTTTGCTACGGTGACTCTTCGTATTTGGACATCGGCTCCCTGGTTATGCTGGATATGACCTTGGATATCTTCACCACCAATGCTTACGAGATCTTTGGACAGATCGATCCTACCATTGAAGGCCTTGAAGAAATCGAGCCCAAGGAGACACATGTCGGAGATTGGTGCAACATACATGTCCCATATGAAGTCTCGGTTGCCAACCCGTAAAGGGACTTGACGAGCTATTCTTGCAGGGATGGTGCTGTCTTTCCCAACCTCACGAAGGATTACCGTTTCTTCTGCAGGCAACGGTGTTGACATTTTCATCAGTAATTCCTCGCTAATTAACGTGACTTGCGCTGCGGTATCGACAACGGCTTGGGTGCTAACTCCGTTGACTGAAACAGGTACGACCAGGCTATAACCTGCAGCTGCTTTGCGGATGCAAATTTCCGGTGGCTTGGAACCGGAACGAGACCCTGGAATAACCGGGTTCTCAAGCTCCTCATCCTTAGAACTCTTGCAGATTCCTGGTGGTTTAGAATCAGAACGAGACCCTGGAATAACCGGGTTCTCAAGCTCCTCATCTTTATTTTCCTTATCCGTGACATCCAAATTCATCCGTACTTTTTTCCGGACCGAATTGGCTGTGTCAGATCCGGTACGAACCGGGTTGCCTGACATCTGTTGTAGTCGGCCATGTTTCCGTATACCAGCTGATGACAGGCCGTCGTGATCAGCCGATATCAGTTTAAAGCCTCTGATTTCTTTGGAGGATCTCCTTTTCTCTGAGGACTAGCTTGTTTCTTCGGGCAATTTCTAGCGAAATGCCCGATGTTGTGACAGTAGAAGCACTCAGAGTCTTCCGGTGATGCTCGAGACGGGGATCTTGGAGGTGTACCTGAGCGGGTAAACGACTTTTGCTCTGGACTGGATTTTCCTCCACTATCCATCTTCGCTTCCATTCGCTGAAGAAGCGCCAGGATCTTGTCAAACATGACCGGTGTTTCGGCTTTCTCCACCTGCACGGACCGAACCTTTGCTCTTGCTGCGTGACTTCCGACAAGAGTATGATTGCTTTGAGCCACTCTGGTGAATTCGATCGCCTCGCTCAAAGTATTTGGTTGCCGGTTGAGAGCGACTTCTGCAGCGTGGGTATCAGTGCATCCCCTTAGGAAGGACTCCAAACCTTGAATTTCGATAACCGCGGGCGGGAAATCGGCGAAGGCGCGGTAAGAAAGATGCATGACGCGTTGGCCATACTTCTCCAAATCCTCATCTTCCTTCTGGCGGATGGCTGCCAACTCTGCACGAAGTGTAGGTTGGGTCTCATGTTTTCCAAACATCCGGATGAGTTGTTGTTTGGACAGCTCATAAGACCTCCGAATCTCTTCACTCTGCCGACTAAAAAATCGCAGAGCCTCATCCTCCAAAATTTCAACCAAATGAAGCATCTTGTCTTGCTCTGACCAAAAATATGCTTCACCGCAGAGCTCGAATTTGACCAGAAAGGCATTGAAATCCGTCTTCCCATCATATTTCATTTTGGGACAGTACGAACGAGCACGGAACATCATTTCCGACGGAATACCAATTCCATTTATCCGTCAGGTTGCAGTTTCTGATGAAGAGTTGGACGGAGTATCCATGGAATCATCATACTCCAGTCAAGAAACGCGAGAGATGCAGCTAGGGGATTCAGATATCCATGATCTTCTAGTTTGGAAGGAAGAGGGAGTGGAACCTACACAAGCTATGCTTCATCTTTCTTCGCCTGCTGTTCGAAATTTCTGGCAAAACAAGGCTTTACTCGAGGTTCGAGACGGAGTACTGTTCTACAGGTGGGTCGAGGAGAGTGGAGAGCGTTCCCTCCTTGTAGTGCCCCATCAACTGAAACAGGAAGTTATGCGTCTTAGCCACGATTTAAAGTTATCTGGTCATCCGGGGATGCAGCGTACGTTACACCGACTACGGCAACGTCATATTTGGCATAAAATGAACAAAGACTGCAAGCTGTACGTCTTGTCCTGCAAAGAATGCAATCGCCAGAAGAAAGCGTCGGTGAAACCAAGAGGTGAGCTTGGCATGTTTCATGCTGGTGCGCCTGTGGAAAGACTTCATATTGATATTCTGGGTCCATTTCCTCAGAGTGTCGCCGGAAATCGGTACATCCTCATGCTGGTTTGCCAGTTTACAAAGTGGTTGGAGGCATATCCTCTCCCGGAGCAGACAGCCGAACAAACCGCCAGAGTAGTTGTCGACCATTTTATTTCCCGTTTTGGAGTTCCTGAGCAGATTCACACCGATCAAGGACGAAATTTTACCAGTAAGCTCTTCGAAGGTATCTGCAAGCTCCTTGAAATAACAAAGACTCGTACAACCCCGTATCGGCCATGCTCCAATGGGCAAGTAGAGCGTTACAATAGGACAATCCTCCAGCTCATACGTTGTCATCTTCAAAGTAGTCTTCGTTGGGATGAAGATCTGCCATTATTGACTAGCGCCATACGGTCGGTGCCCAATCGCCAGACCGGGTTCACTCCAAACATGCTCATGTTAGGAAGGGAGGTGCGTCATCCGGCTGATTTGCTTTTCGGCGTAGAGACAGCTGAAGTGACCAGCATGCCAGAATTTGTAACGAAGATGCAGGAACGGTTCCGTCGGATTCATGATTTGGTTCGCGAAAAGCTCAAAACGTCTCAAGTCCGGCAAAAGAAAGTTTACGACCAGCATCTCAGACAAGCCACGTACCAGGTCGGAGATGTCGTGTACCGACGGAATGATGTCTCAAAGAAAGGTCAGAGCAAAAAACTCGCCGCGGCCTGGAAAGGTCCTTTCCTCATCCAGGAAGTGCTGACACCGGTGCTCTTTAGAGTTCAAGGCAGGAAGAAAGCGTCCGTTTTGCACCACGATCTTCTAAAGAGTTGCCATGACCGGGAGATACCGGTCTGGATAAAACGGGCTCGTCACGCACTGGAAAAATCTTCAAAGAGTGCTCCGATCAAGGAAGTTACGGAAAATGCTCTCGGTGGGCTGAAGAATCTCTTCAAAGAGCAAGATTCGGTTACACCGGTCACAGAGCCTGGAGATCAAAGCGATGAGGGATTCAACGGGAATGGTGTCATAGAGGGCTCTATCAGTACACCGATTGATATCGGTGACGATACAGATCCTTTGAGTTTCACATGGGTTCAGTGTGAGAATCCTCACTGTTTAAAATGGAGAAAAATATCGTCTTCGGCTGCACATGCTTTGACAGACGATCCTTGGTACTGCAATTTAAACGAGGATTTAAGACACAACACATGTGGTGCGGAAGAGGAGAGCTCCGAACAATGGGAGCAGGATCTAGAAGATCAAGGTCTTGATTTCACCATCGATCATCACGCTCCATCTGATTCTGTTCCGTCTGCGTCAGCCGTTCCTTCCCTAGTTGATGCTGCATCATTCGTTTCAGACAGGACTCGTCATGGCAGGGCAACCAGGCGTCCTGTGCGGTATCAGGATTGAAATAATAAGCATGAGCACCCTTGCACTTAACAACTAACCTTTAATACTACACACAAGGAGGTTACGGGCTGCTCACTAAAAGAAATGACTGATTCGGTTCATTCCCGCTTTCAGACATGGAGGACGAGGCTGATTTCGTACCGGATTATTTGGAGGAAGAGTCCGATCAGGACCAGGACCAGGACCAGGAGGACTTCTGGAAGGATTTTGTCGTCCTGGATAGTATTTCAGACGAGGAGGAGAGTGAGGAGTGCAGGACGGCGAAAAAGCCAAAGCTGGATGTCGTTGTGGTTGAGGAGTCTTCGTCCGATACGCGAAAAGTGATTTTGGAGACACCGGTTTCCGGTGCTGCCAAAAAGTATGAGGAGGCTGCGTTCAAAAAGAAAAGAAGTCTAGACCGTCGTTTGCAGTGGTGCCAGGATTGTGAGGTCTCCACGGTGCACCTGAAGCCGCACATCGCTCAGGAGCACATTCTTCCTCGTTTTCCTTTCATTCTTCCGCTCTTGGTGTGCTGGACTTGTGGCGTATACAGCCCCAAGAGTCACGTTCGCGACCACGGTCCTTTCGACGCACATCTTCATGGGGACAGATACGTGGCAGCTGTCACCCGGTTCTTGGAGTTTGTCCTCGGCAGGCTCGGTATATATCTTCAAGATCTGATTACAACAGTAGTCCAGAATGGGTTGGTCAGGAGCGATTCCACCTTTACCAACGCTGAGGTCATCGCTCTAGATTTGTATGATCATCGGACGGGGGAGCCGTATTCTGCATCACGGAAAGCGTCCCAACCTTCCCGCTTTTCGGATCTCCTCCATTGCCGTACAATCCTGAACATTTTGAACTTCTGCGACAAGAAGCTTCCAGCAGCCCCGGCGTCGGTTAAAAAAGGCTTCGCATCCTCATCGAAGGGGTCATCATCTCAAGCCACGACGACGGCGGAAAAAATAGGCGTCCCATCTACGGTTGCAAAACCGGTTCCGAGCATCCCGGTTGTCAAACCGGATCGGAAAAGACCTCGACAATCTACTGTTCGTCTCCCGGATGAGGATAGAGCTCCGTATCGTTTTTTTGACACCCACTGTCATCTGGATCGCCTCTTCCGATGGACTGGTCACCATGGTTCCTTGCGCCAGTACATGGATGATCACCAACGTTATCGCAGTAGCATGTTCCAGGGCTGCGTTACCATCTTCTGCGATCCAGATGTCTTTCTGGAAAGAACACCTCTTCTGGAACGGATTGTGAAGGAGGAAGGTGTCTACGCTGCCATCGGGTGCCATCCCAAGAAAGCAAATCAGTTCTCGGCTCGCGTAGAGGAAGCAATGATCACCTTTTTACAACGGGAGGAGTTCGTTGCTGTTGGGGAGATGGGTCTGGATTTCTCAGATCATCGTCTTTCAACCAAGGATCATCAGCGGCAGAGGGATGTGTTGCGTATCCAGTTGGGGATTGCGGTCCGTGTCCGGAAACCCATCATAATCCATACCCGGGATGCCGGGTTGGAGTGTTACAGAATCGTCAAAGAAGTGGTACCGGAAGATACGCACATCCATCTCCATTGTTGTATCCAGAAATGGGAAGACATCCTGCCATGGATTAGGCATTTTCATAACTGCTTCATCGGAGTCACCGCCGCCTGCACTGATCCGAGTAACCAAGTCGCGCAGGAGGCGGCTCGGATAGTTCCTCTTCGAAGAATGGTTATGGAGACTGACAGTCCATACTTCAAGCCTCACGGGTGCCCCAGAAGAATCAAACACTGCGATCCCCAGATGGTGTTACAGGTGGCGAGGTATCTGGCGAAAGCGCAGAAGGTGTCCCTAGCAGAAGTTCTCCAGATCTGCGATGACAACGCGAGGAGCCTTTTCAACCTGCAGTAGACTGTTCGCAACTTTGTACATAGTTTCGGGTTGCTGCCCCGCTAAGTGTCGGGGGGTAACCGTGTACGGGTCGCCCCGAGTTCTCGGGGGACACGTTTTTAGATCTAGATTAGGATTGGTTCGCTGCCCGCTTGGGCGTGTATGTACATATGTATAGGTCTCCCCGAGTTCTCGGGGGACACGTTTTTATATTTTTTGGTATAGGTCCCCATTTTCCAAACAGGGGAGGAATGTTGTGGTGGGTTCGCTACTTGCTGGCCGTAATCTCGCACATTATCGTGTGGCGAGGTGACGTCTGGCGAGAGTCGGCGATACCCAGGGCAGAACCCAGACCAAGATCCAGACGGCAACACCTACATAGGACCGCTGCCGTTATAGGGTTCACCTGCCAGTGATCACAGTCACAGCGTCTCGAGCGTGAGTTACTGTTAACTCTTTCAGCACCAAACGGCCATTACTACAACATCTCGCTCCAGTATCGTCAAAGCGCGAACTTCTTCAACAAGCTGCATCGTACGATAATTTGAGATGAAAATATTATCCAAGATTTTGAGTGATTATTCTAAAAGTTCAGTTTGATTTTTCTCCTTAAAGAAGATATATGATATCCATTTTTTGAAACGGGTTAAACTTACATAAATTTCCCATGATGCAACTGTCAACAAGCATGGCTGCCCTAGTCCGAGCCACGGGTGTGCGGGGTAAAGGTTCCACTGTTTTCACCAAGTATCTGCATTGCGATTCCTCCCTTACTTGGTCGACTGGTTCTGGATATAGAAACCTTCATTCGTGTGGATTGCCAAGGCTGTGTAGGAATCGACTTCTGAGTTACGGGGCCGAACGTGAGATGTTGCAATCGACTCGCCGGTCCGTCAGTGTCAATGTTGTTTCTAGAACATCGAGACTTCAGTGCTATGCGTCTGCTCGCAGTAAAGCCGGTAGCGTCTTACTGAGAAATAATCCTCTTCCAGATCACATGCAGGGATTGCTAAGTACACTGTGTCTCACCGGTGGTCCTTCAACCAGCTTGCGTCATCCAACGTCATTCTCATCTTTAGGAGCAAGATTTTACTCTCAAAGTTCTTCGGGGGGTCAAAGTGATGACCCCACCGGTGGTGGTGCCAGCAGCAGCTCCAGTGGGAGTGACGATGGAGAGGGTCCTGAAGGGGGTGATCAGGATATGCATATTCAGGACCCTCAGTTTCAAGTCCCTCCTCTCCTTCCTCCTGCACCAATGACAGTCCCAGATTTCTTTCCGAAGGTCCCCCTTATAGCAGTCAATAAAAATCCTGTATTTCCAAGGTTCATAAAGATGATTGAGGTGAGATATCATGAGGTGGTTTCATAATTGAAGAGGGTTCAGCAATTGTTCGATAGATGGTGCTCTGTACACCAGTGTTAGATGAATAGAAAAACTTGTGACAAACCCAACGTTCTCATACGGTATTGCCGATTATGCAATTCATGGCAAGCGTGTAAACATGTCCTAGTAATGATTCCATTAAACAGTTGAACTCTGAATGCATATTTACATGTACGTTGATTCAGGTCTTCCTTATTGACACAAGGAGTAGGACTTAAATGAACTGGTGACAGTTCTTTAAACAATATAAATAATTTGAATCATATTGATCACAGAAAATGTGCTCCAGGGCTGTCTGTGCTTCATAGGATAAGTAGGATTTATACACTTGGACTACCCTCAAGAAATCATAGCTCATCTTTGTCTATCTCCAGCAATTTTGGACTTGCACATTTAGGAGCTGTGATCTTCCTAATGCTCAAAATAAGGCTTACAATGCTTCTTAGTGTACCTTATGTTAAAACTTCATTTTCTCTTCATTAGGTAAATGATAAACAACTGATTGATCTGTTGAGGAGGAAAGTGAAACTGAACCAGCCCTATGCAGGTGTATTTCTCAAAAGAGATGATAGGTATGTATTTATTAAAGGTAAATTAATTATTTAGCATGCTAAAATTGTAAATTTTACTGCAGGACCAAACTATTGTTCACGGTACCCATCTACATGAAAAAAGTTTAAAAAGACATTTGCCTGTCATTTGATTATCTTGTGTGGTGGTAGATATGATGTTAAAACATCGTTGGAGATACTATTTGAGCACTTGGCAAGTTTACTGGTTCACAACTTTCATTAAAAAGTGTATGAACTGTGATTCAGGAATGCCATCTAGATATGTCTTAGTTGGTGTTTTGAGTTTAAATGTTTGTATACAAATACATCCTATATGATGTTAGCAAATGTTTTCTATCATACATATAATATTCAGTGCAAGACTATTTCATCCAAAAATATTATTCATTATATTGCTATTATGCTACCCAGGTTATCTTTCTTTATTTTAGCAATGAATCCGACATTGTGAGTGGTCTGGATGAAATCTACAATATTGGTACTTTTGTACAAATACATGAGTTGCAGGACCTTGGAGATAAGTTAAAGATGATTGTCATGGGACACAGAAGGTAAATAATTGATTATGAACAATTATGGTTAATTTCCATATATGCATTTTCAAGGGTACCTAGCCCCAGGGATTACCATGGGCAAGTTGCACCGAAGATCAGGCCCCGCAGGGACTTAGCCAGGACCCGTCCTACCTGTCTTTTGGACAGGTAGTTTCCTAAAAACCTCCAGTTTGGACAGGCAAAAATTTCTATGATGATTTTTCAATTTTGACTTTTTGGGTGTAATAACCAAATATTTTCCTGACGAACCATCTTCTAGGATATAGCTGAAGTGTAAATTGCCCTTTTTGACATGTGCACTAGGCTATTAAATGTAGCTGGTATAAGGATTTGAAGTAGGTAAGTAGCTAAATCTGGACAGGCAGAAATGTTGAAATTGCTGTTTTGGACAGGCATTTTTGAAATCCTGGCTAAGACCCGGGATCAGGTTGCCTAGGGGCACTAGCATCTTACTATCACCTTATCTTGTCCTGCTTATTTAAAGCAAAAAAGGTAGTACTTTTGCACTTGACCTCGTCAGGCCGATCTGAAGTACTGATATAGGCTTGTGGCTAAGTATGTACAACAGTATTTTAGTAGGTCACCCCAAAAATACTTGGTGGAAAATCACTTTATTTTTTTTAAACATATAGGCATTTCTTGGTCGATTAAAACCAGGTTCAAATTTTGTAAGATTTTCATAATAGAACTGATTTTATCTTCATTCTGTGTTAACATTGCAGCACATGCTTTTTTTGTCATCTATACGATATACAACAATATTATCAAATGACAATATTATTATTGTTATGATTATTTTTATCATTATTATCATTATTATATTATATAAATTTTCATACTCTGGGAAAAAGACTGGCCCTTCAGATCAAAAGTGAGTCAAATGAATAACTTTCTGGTATATACCTACCATGATTGCACATTATTTAATTTACAATACATTTAGATATTGTTAGCCTATTTGCAAATGCTTTATACTCTTCAATCATGAATTGTTAGATGGAAAAAATAATCTGAGGAGCAATTCCTTAAACAAAATTACCTACATCATTCAGTCAAATATTTCTCAAAATTTTGCTTCTATTAACAGAATTTTACCATGTGGTCCAGACTGGTCACTGTCTACGCTCATGAATGTGAAATGTGAAGAGATACCCATCCTGTAACTTTTTTCAACCGTTTCTAAATTTCTACTTAACTCCCAAGTTATTTTCAAAAGTATCTTTGATTCGGTTAGTACTTTTCACAATTGGGTTAAATCATATCATTTGTTCCTTTTTCCTGTAGGATTGGTATCACAGATGTCATACCTGACGTAATAGAGGAAATGCCATTAGGATGGGAGGATTTCAAACGTGAGTCCCTATGTTTTTCCTACCAAAATAGTTTCTCTACAAATCATAGTTCATGTTTATGTCAAAGTTATTGTCAGCATTTTATTGAATAGTCCAAGAGAGTATTTGTCATTTATCTTAATCTCCATGAGAAAAAAATGTATGAAGTCTCATTTGTCTTCGATCAGTATCTCCCCGTGGTATTTTCTTGCCAAAATTTCCACAAATTTGGATCCAAAGATTGATATCCTGAACCTAATAGTTATACAGCCATCACCATTATCAGTCTATATATATACATTTTGTATGAAATTTCATTTGTTAGCAATATTTTGTACCCAAACAGATCCAGAACCTGAAATAGGTAACTTGAACCTAACAATAATACAGCCAAAATTCTGAAACAGATAACCTAAATCTTATACTAATATAGCAAAATTATTAAAATTTTGTAAACATTATGTATTTGATTACATTTGTTTGATATTTTAATGGTAAAATTAACATATAAGCAAGACAGATCATGACCTATTTTACCCAGAGAAACTCACTGTTGCACCATTTATGGTGCAACAGTGTCTCTCTTCTTTGTGATATGAAATCTCACATATTACTATGAATAGACTGCAGATGGAAAACTTTACATTAGGTAGATATTAGTAAGTGACCTCCTGTCCAAGCGTAGTGGATGTTGCTTGAGGATTTCCTGTAAGTAAGAAGAGATCGATCATTGTTAGTGCATATATGATGAAAAATTGGATGTATGGAGAAATATAAGTTTATCATGAAATCTCATTTGTTTGTGATCTTTCGTAGCCAAGATTTCCACGAAGCCTGATCAGGAGACGGGTGAGGAGGAGAAGAAGGAGCAGCAGCCAGCGACCCCCGAGATCGAGAAGAAGGAGGAGACAGAGGCAGAGGAGCCGGTCTCCGCCATGGACAGGATCCTCATGCTGATGACGGAAAACATCACACACGACACCTACAAATCAACAGAGGAAGTCAAGGTGAGGAACTGAAATTTAAACTGAAAGTGAAGTGAGGCAAACTGAAATGAAAGTAAGGCAATAAGGGTGAACACCAACTAAATGGAATCTCATGCAAAATGTCTAATTCTGAGAAAATATGAAATTTCAGGACATTGATATATCACCAAGCCTGTATCTAGATAAGAGGCTGGGTAGTATTTGGATACCCACACCCTTTAAATTCAAACATAAGGAAAATATGTCAACTTCAAGTAAATGAGTGAAATTTTCACTTGAGTTAAATGCTTCTAATTGGCGTAAATATATTTCACATTTTTTATTATATTCATTAATATGTGTGTTCATTATTTGTCTGAATATATTGTAGTCCCTTAGAAAAGTACTTAAGATAGTCAAAAAGCTCACAATTACCCATTGTAGGCATATTTTTTCAAAATTCTCACTAAGGCCTTGTATATCATACACAATTTGTGACTGGCTATTTAACTATTCAAATGATTAGAAAATGACCTGATTCATTTTGTTTAAATTTCTAATTCATTCAATTTAATTTCATTCAGTCATTTGATTGTATGTGATTTTATTCAATTTTAAATTTTTGAATAATTTATTTTGATTTATTTGTCCTCCTTCAGGCAGCCACAGCGGAGGTTGTGAAGACAATCCGTGACATCATCGCCATGAACCCCCTCTACCGGGAATCTGTGGCCTCCATGATCCAGGGCGGCCAGAGGGTCATCGATAACCCCGTCTATCTCAGCGACCTCGGAGCCGCCCTGACAGGAGCAGAGTCACATGAGCTGCAGGAGGTCCTCGAGGAAATGAATGTAAGTGTTTAGTTAGGGAATGGTACCAGTACCAATTATCGAAATCGAATAAAGAAAAAGAATTAATATCATATCACATCACAAATGTTTTCAATTTCAACAAATAGGAACAGATGGGACTGAAGTTGTGATCTTGATATTTTGTTCACCATTCTAGTACAGAATCAGCCCTTGAATATGGTCTGGAATGTTAGAAATCAATATAGGTGTTTACATTCCTCATGTTTTTACCTATTGATTAGGAACAAAATTTTGAGCACATTAGTTTGTTCACCTTCTGAGTTTTCTCAGAAAAATTGTTTCATCACATTCAACATAAGTAACTGTTAATCAAAATTTACATGTGAATTAAGGGCAAATATTTAAACACCCACATGTTAAATTGATAATGCTAAGGGCAAAAATGCTCATTGAGCACATCGATAATGAATTTGTGGTCCTAAATGACTATGTTAATTTGGTACCAAGAATTAACACTACAAAAAGGGTCATCTAACACAGCGCCATCTACTATGAAAATCAAAATTATTGACCCTTTCATGTTTGTGCTTCCCCTTGAAAATTAGCACTCTGAGTTAGTATGATGCCTGCGAAAATAATTAAATAAAAATTCTTGCATTTGGAAAATATTTGAAGGAGAGTTTTTGGTACTGAATATCACTTTTAAATTGTTTCAACTTCAGTATGACAGGGGGAATGATATCACCAAAACAATCATGGTATATTCATTTATAATTTTCTTTTTCTTCAGATCCCTAAGAGGCTGATGCTGGCACTGTCTCTCCTCAAAAAGGAATATGAGATGAGCAAGTTACAGCATAAGATTGGAAGAGAGGTAAGTCAAAAAAGTTGTCATTTTATGTGAATTGCATTATAAATAGTGATATTCCTGGAGTATAAAATTACTTAAAGACATCGTTGAATTTTTCTCAGTTTATTTGTGGATTTGTTTTTATGGTACATTTGTAAAATTGACTTGTAGGAAATATCAGTAACTAATACAAAATGTCCAGGGTGTCAAAATTCACACCCCGATTTCTTTCAGAGCTTTCAAGACACTTTTGAACGTTGTTGAATGGAAATAGAATTATACAAATTACAGTTTTCTTCTTATTATTATTATTATTATTATTATTATTAATATTATTATTATTATCATTATCATTATTATCATTAATAATATTATTATTATTTTATTGTTATTTTTTTATTATCATCATCATTCTTTTTCTTATTTTTATTTTTTTTATTGTTTTCATAATTATCATTATTATTATTATTTATTATTATTTATTATTCTTAATATTATTATTTTTATTTATTTTTCTTAATATTATTGTTATGATTATCGCTATTGTAATATTTGCCCAGGTGGAGGAGAAGGTGAAGACGGCGCACAGGAAGTTCATGCTGCAGGAACAGCTGAAGGTCATCAAGAAAGAGCTGGGACTCGAGAAAGACGATAAGGACGCAATCGCCGAGAAATTCAAAGAGAGGCTGAAGGTAATATAATGCTTATAATGATTGTTTCCTTCATGTATATACATTTTAGTTGCTGTGTGTTGATATCTGCCTGTGTCTAGTATTTGGGGCACCTTTCAGGTTTGTGGTATGCAGCGATTTGAAAAACTATAATATCTATACAATAAATTTACTTAAAACATCTTTATAAAAATACACACACATAAACATTTATTGAAAAACTATAATATCTATACAAAAATCGTACTTAAAACAAAACATCTTTATAAATACACACACATATATACATGTATATGTATTTAAGAGGGTCAAATATTGTATTGGTATTTTTTCTATGTGCCATTTTTCTATATTCTGACCATTCAAATGAACGAATGTAAATTTCCCTTTCGGTACTTACAAGACTTCATCTTTAATATTTAGAGAGTGTAATAATCACATTATTTCACCTATATATGTCTTTTCTGTATTTTTCTAGGACCTGGTGGTTCCAGAACATGTAGCTGAGGTGATTGAAGAAGAACTTAACAAACTCTCCATGCTGGACAACCACTCCTCAGAGTTCAAGTAAGTAGTCAAGCATGTAGCGATCACAACAAATTAATGATAACTCTAAGGGCAGCCAATGAGAAATGCAGTACATGTAATACATGTACTAATTTAGCAATGCAAACTTACGAGTAGAGACCAATTTTATGACATGATAACACAAATGTCGATCACCGGATTCGCAACCAGGTCTTGCTTAGCAGCCTGGCTACAATTGATAGCCCGGATGTTGGCCAGGATCGCTTGTGAGGTGCGTTCTGCACATTTTGATGCACATTTTAGTCTGTAATATAAATGATTCGAGAGTCCTCATTGATCTTTGTCTACTAGTGACATCACACTTAGACTACATTCAACGAGATTAGATGTAGCCAGGGTTCTGTAATGGGCCCTATGGCATGGCCTGTGGTGACAAATCCATGTGTCTATTCATCTAAGATGGTAGCAACGCTGAAAACAAATAGTTATATTTTTGCCTAATATAATTTTCCAGCGTGACCAGAAACTATCTGGACTGGTTGACCTTCATGCCGTGGGGAAAATTCAGCGAGGAAAACCTGGACCTTAAGAGGGCGACAGAGGTACTGGACGAGGATCATTATGGGATGGAAGATGTCAAAAATAGAATATTGGTAAGAGCCTCTTTTCTTACAGAGCCTAAAGTCAGAGGTTTTTCATCTTGAAATTTGGAATGTTAAGTGAATAGAACTATTCTTTGTAAAATGAGATTATGAAATATGTTGATTTTATTTATTGCCACTTTTTCTGCCATATCATCTGTGGAAGATGTCCTCGCAAAATTCCTTACACGTATTGATTGAGATTCAAGCCTTGTATCTTTGGCAGTTGTGAGAGACTACTGCTTTCTCACTTTTGTTTTGCTTGTATTTTCTCTCAGGAATTCATAGCTGTCAGTCAGCTGAAGGGATCCACTCAGGGAAAGATCCTTTGTTTCTACGGCCCACCAGGAGTCGGGAAAACCAGTATAGCCAGATCCATAGCTAGGGCTCTGAACAGGGAGGTAAGTCATTTATACAGATATCATTTAACAGATACTCATGCACACACAATCACATACACACACAAAGCATGCATACACATGCACACACACTAGAACACACATTAGAACACATACACACACTAGAACACATGCACACAAGAACACATGTACGCACACTAGAACACACACACACTAGAACACATACACACACTAGAACACATGTACACATACTTAACTAGAACACACACCCAGACTAGAACACACATACACACACTAGAACACATGTACACAGACTAGAACTCACATAGTCACATACACACACTAGAACACACTTACACAGACTAGAACACACATACACACACAAGAACACATACACACACTAGGACACACATACACACCCTAGAACACATGTACACACACTGGAATACATGTACACAGACTACAACACACACACATGCATGAGCACACACACACACACACACACACACATTTGAACACTTTAAGTAGGGTATGAAAACCTGTTACCACTCAAATAGCAATATTTACACCTTCAGACATAGTGATCTCAAGAGGAAGTCCATTTGTATCTGGAGTGCACATGTGAGCTTATAAATTTGTTCATAATAAGAATGATATTTGATAAATATTTGTTGAGGAGGGTTTGTTAAATGCAACATGATCAACAATTTCCAGTCAAATGTTTCTCAAAATATTGCTTCATAATCAAGATAATTTCATGTGTGTCAGATAATGTGTACACTCCAGATTTGAATAGGTTAAATCAGTGTTCTCCCTTTAGTTGAGTAGTTCTCATGGAGCTTGGTGTAGTGTTGTTATGTATAGGCCAGGATTATGATGTGTTCTTACATAAGCTATACAAAGTGGCTTTCCTCAGGTAATCCTCTATAGTCTATATTGTGTAACTAAGTTACATTTAGGTCCCATGGGTTAAATTCCTTACACTGAAAGGGTTTTTCGGTACATTTTGCCTTTTGTTATTAATATTCCATCAACAACCCACTTACATTCAAAGAGTATGTCTCAGCATAAATACCTCACATATTTGTATTCAGCATAGATTGGACCAATGGGTATGCTGTTGCCAAACCTAGATTCTTTGCCTTACTTTACTCAGAAGTTAAATCAAATTCAAGTCCTGTATGCATCCCTATTTTCTCCTCGGCTCTATCCAACATTTTATTGTCCTATGTAATATCTCAATGGTGGGGGGTATGTCTAATGTAACAGAGATTAAGGGCTGCTGAAATGTGGTTTTGGCACCTTTAGAATTTTTCCTGATAGGATATGATAAAGATAAAATACCTTAATGATATTTTCAACGATACTGCCTGCCTTCATTAACCTACTAAAGAAATCTTTACTAAAAACAAATATAAAAATTTAGCATTGTCAGCTTCAGAAATTTCGATAATTTATAGCAAACTGCCTTCGTAATGGGACATCCAAGTAGCAATTAAGTCAAATTAAAACATTTTAAATAGTAATACGATACTTATTTTGTTTACACTGTAATACTTTTTCTCTTTCTATACCGGTTTGAGATATTGTATCGAGTACCTACACCTACAATTATTGTATTTTATACCCTGTTGTTGTACGTAGTATTTCAGGTTCAGCGTGGGGGGTATGTCTGATGTATCAGAGATCAAGGGACACAGAAGGACGTACGTGGGAGCCATGCCAGGGAAAGTCATCCAGTGTCTGAAGAAAACCAAAACAGAAAATCCTCTCGTTCTCATAGATGAGGTAAGTTCTCCATAATCGTGTGGTATTTAACCTGTTTAGATGCACACAGAGACCAAATGCAGCCTTACAATTTTGCAGGCAAAGGAAAAGTTAGGAAAATATTTGATGGAGAAGTGTTAGCTAAAACATCAGCCCATCACCAACAACTCTCCTTCAAACATTTTGTAAAACCATTAACCATTCTTAATTCCAAAGTTATTATCAGTTCCAAATTTCTGTCTGGTTGTGATATGGATTGAGTTCCCCTAGGGACTGGTTTTCACCACCAACAACTACTGGCTAGTCAAGATTTAGCTTAGATTGGGAACCAAGTGATGATAAACAAAAATAATTCCATTCAGTTGTGTCAGTCTTGTTAAGACATGATAGCTGGCAGTGGCAGGTCAGAGAGAGACAAAATGACCAGTTGAAACAATATTGTGATGTTGGTGTTGAAACATTTATATGACCTGTCGACTAAAGAATCAAGATAGAATGGTACAAGACAAATTGTAGGTGTGGTTTAATAGTGTGTTTTTTTTTCAAAAAAAAGACAAGAATGTTTTAATATAATTTGCATTTTATATGTAGATCCAGCCTCTTTTCCTATATACATTATGATATACAGTAAGAGATTTTAGTGTATGTTTTTCTGCTCAATTTTTCTGGTTTATAATTATGCCCTTATTTCTTTAAGATCGACAAAATGGGACGCGGTTACCAAGGTGATCCAGCCTCTGCGCTCTTAGAGCTACTGGACCCAGAACAGAATTCCAACTTTTTAGACCATTATCTAGATGTACCCATTGACCTCTCCAAGGTAAGTCTTTGGCCTCTGACCATTATCAAGATGTATCCATTGACCTCTTCAAGTCTGTGGCCTCTGGTCAATATCAGTCAAGCCATTTATGCCTCTTGCACTAGAATACATCCAAGATATTTTGGTAATATCATGCTAGCCTCGATACAAATTTCAAAAGATACTTTGAAGGGTTAATGCTGATTAGAACCCAAACCACCAAATAAAACCACTTGTATTTCATTTGTATTTGTACAATTTGTTCAAATCCCACATGGGATATTTCTTATTCTGCATCAAGCTCCATTCACAGTTTTCTGTATGAGATATATTTTATCACATACTGGAATTGTTATCTACATGGTCTCCAAGGTTAACAAATGATTTGCAGAAAGTTTTAAATTGTTAATTTTTCATTTTAGAAACTGTCTTGTTTGAAATAATTGAATTAACTTTGTATTTGCTATTGTAGGTCTGGTTCATCTGTAGAGCATTTTTTTTTCATTTTAGAGAAACTGTCTTGTTTGAAATAACAGAATTAACTTTGTACTTGCTTTTGTAGGTGTTGTTTATCTGTACGGCGAATGTCACAGACACCATCCCCGAGCCTCTGAGAGACCGCATGGAGATGATTGATGTCTCGGGCTACGTAGCAGAGGAAAAGTTAGCCATTGCACAGGTTAGTTATTCATACATACAAACAATGGATCATATTTGATAAAGCAAATTCTTTTTTAATTTTCACGTCTTTTGGGGAGGGTACATTAAACTTAATTTTTTTCCCGATCACTCCTGAGGGAGATTAAATAAAACTTTTACACTCCCTCTATGGAGGGAGGGTAAATATAACCCAACCACTCCAGAGAGAGGGTAAGTAAAACTTTATTTATCCTCCCTCTACTGAAGAAAGGTGAATATATTTCAAGCAAAGACTGGTTGCTGGGCTCATTTTCCTGGTAAAGGGAACTAATTAATTTGCGAGTTGCAACAAAGACCACATGCATACCCTTCAATATATCATAGAATATCATTAGTACGAAAAGTAAAACGATCATTTCAATAATGGAAACATGTATTTATTTGTATGTATATCTATCAATATCTAACATCTGTCTGTCTGTCTATATAACTATCTATCTATCTTTCTATTATTATTATTATTATTATTATTATTATTATTATTATTATTGTTATTAGTAGCAGTAGTAGTAGTAGTAGTAGTAGTAGTAATATACACATATTCATTATCATCATCTTCATCATCATTGTCACCACCACCAACACCACCACCATTATTATCATCCACATTGTAAATGCGAATGTAGTTGTCTTGTTTGATAATGTTGATGCATTTTCTTTTCTTTTTCCACAGAAATACCTGGTCCCGCAGGCTCTTGGTAACTCAGGTGTAAGTAATGAGCAGGTGAACATCACGGACGACGCCATGAACCTCCTCATCAAGTCCTACTGCAGGGAGAGCGGCGTACGTAACCTGCAGAAACAAATAGAAAAGGTAGGGCTAGACGCCTTTTAACCCTCTCGCTGCTGGCGGCTACTTTGGCTGATACAAAATGATGCAACAAAGCCACCTTTTAAACCTTATACTGCTCTAGCTTCGTTGGCCAATAGAAATATTTTAAGAAGTATTTGACTATAAGTACTTTCACATGTTCCTCTGTTATTTTGAGATATATTCAAAGATGTCCGACGATATCTGCACTCCTTTTGCAAATAAGTCAAGTCTTTTTAGGGCACTGCAAGATTAAATGGGTTAACCTTTATGCTGCTAGTGGCTAATTTGTGCAATACAATTTTTTTTATAAAATCCGGAACGTTTATACTTCCCTGATGAAATAAACATTTTCTTTTTATTATCATTGAAAATCAATTGTTGCTATTGTTCTATTTTAGGTATTTAGGAAAGCTGCCATCAAGCTCGTAAAACAGGAGGCTGAAGTCATTGAGGTGTCTCCCAATTCTCTGCAGGATTTCGTGGGAAAACCCCTCTTTACTAGTGACAGAATGTATGTGACCACACCCCCTGGTGTAGTCATGGGTCTGGCATGGACAGCTATGGGTAAGTAGTGCACCCAGAAACCCCCTGATTATCTATGCTGTCCACCAAAGTCATCTATTATATCCCACACTGCGGAGTGGATGACTGAATAGCAGGCCAGATAACCCCTTTTAGCAGAGTGTAACTAATAGTTTAGCATGGAAAGTTATGGCTGAGAAGAGCACCCTGGAAATCTAGAAACATTATTAAGGAAGCATCCTAGTATTATGATCATAAGATTGAAAATTATAAAAAAGCATGAACAAATTTAATCCCTCATATAAACATCCCGAAAGCTGACCTCTGAATTCAAATTGAAAGTATGTAAAGATTACTGAGGGCTTGATATCCTTATCAGTCTAAAGCGATCACATGTTCAAGATTTGAAAAAGAATTAACAGATTTCTTCCCTTCCTGCGTAGGTGGATCTACGCTGTACATAGAGACATCGCTGAAGAAGCCATACGACCCCACGGCCAGCACGGACGGCAGCATGGAGCTGACCGGTCACCTGGGAGACGTCATGAAGGAGAGCTGTCACATCGCCTACACCGTCGGCCGCGCCTTCCTGGCCGAGAAGGATCCCGATAATCACTTCTTACAAAAAGCCAACATTCATCTCCACGTACCTGAGGTATGTTTACACAAATATTTGTTAATTCCAAGAGAAGTTAAGAACTTCTTTTTATTGTCTGCCACATAGTGGAGGAGTTGACCACTCCAGCTTGAGCTCGGCTCATCTGGCTTCTGTAATCGAGCCACTTGAATTTGTGAGTGGTGAGTGCCGCTCTAATCGGAATGCAATCACCGCTTGTCCTTCAAATATTCTCTCAATTCATGCTTAGTCGTGACTACCCAGTTGTAAATGGTGAAGGAAATAGAGTGCCTGGGAAATAATATTATCTAACTATTTATTCATTTGTCTTTTCATTCATTTGTGTATTCGTTAACATATTCATAAAGTTTGCTTTATTTATCTGTTTAATCTTGATGTTTCTTTAGAGTTAGTAATCTGTGTATTTATTAATATATGAAATGAAAAAATGATAAATTAGCTGAAAAATGAATGCAATTTTAAATGAATAATTATGTGATTTATGAAATATCATTCATTTTAGATAAAGATAAGTTTCAAAGTACTGAATTTAATGCACAACAAGTGAAATTGACACAAAAATCAATATATTCATGAATAATTTCAAAATGGTAAATATGATTTATCATTTGCTTAAAAGTCTCTAAAATAAAAGGGGAATGGCAACTATTCAGAGAACCATTTTGATTATAGGTGGGTTTTTCTTTCAAACAAACTGGTTCATGTTTATTCATGGATTTTGATTTTGATTTTCTAAATTTACAATTTTTTCAAAAATCCTTGAATATCTTAATAAGGGAGTAGGAATTATTCACAGAACATTTTTGACTATCGGTACTTTGTTTTTTTGCCAGACCTTGTTCATGTTTATTTAGGGATTTTGAGAGTCTATTTTTGGATTTTTTCAGGGTGCCACCCCCAAGGATGGTCCTAGTGCAGGATGCACAATAGTAACCGCCCTGTTGTCCTTGGCGACTGGGAAACCTATCCGGCAGAATGTTGCCATGACGGGGGAGGTCTCACTCACTGGCAAAGTCCTACCTGTCGGAGGAATTAAAGAAAAAACTATAGCGGTGAGTTCATCCAGGAAAATGTGATATTTAGAATGTTAAATCTATTGGTGAAGTTCTGTATACTGTGTTAATTTTGCGCATATAAAGTAATGCACTCAGCAGGTAGCTACCTTTGATGGTCAGTTCAATTTACAGGTGTTGTCCAATGACAAGCTATCAATACAAGCGTGTTGTACAATACTAGCATGCATATATGTGTATGTGGCATAATAAGGCTTAGACTAAGCTGAAGCCAGAAACCGAGGGTTTCTTAAAGTCTGCAGATGTGGCCATAAAATTGATGATGCTTGTTAAGGAGCAAGTTGTTTTCCCATAAAGAAGATAATTTCATGACATGTAATGTAGGATTTTATGAGAAATTTATTTTTGATGTTATGTAGTAATGGTGTTTTCTCTTTATTTTGCAGGCCAAGCGTGTGGGTGTTGATTGTATAATTCTGCCAGCAGAAAATAAAAAAGACTATTCAGATCTCCAGAGCTTTATAACTGACGGCTTGGAAGTGCATTTTGTGGACCATTACAGAGATGTTTATAACATTGTTTTTTCATGAGACAATTTTAACAATTTTTTTGTGAGACAATCCTCTAGTTTGAAGGATAACAAAGACTGATGCGAATACAAAGGAACTGAGGTTTGATACTTTAATAAAACAATCAGTGTTCTTGTTAAGATTGAAGTAAATGGGACCAGCAGTTTTGATACTATTTCACTCATCAATGCTCAGAGCTGTCAAAAGCAGCCTGAAAATTTTGGTATAATCTTTGGGTCTGAAGCATTATTGAGAAAATATTTGAAGGAGAAATGTTAGTCTTAACATAACCAACAATTCTTCTTCAAATATTTTGTAAAATTACTCATAATTTTCAAATTATTAACAAACATTTTATCTTAGATTCTGACGACAATTTGAAGAGTATTTATTTAATAGGTTAAGATTAAAGATTATGGAACCAGCAGTTTGGATAAGATTTAGCATTTATGTACTGCTTGTGTGAACTGTGTGAAATGTATGTATATTCTGACAAGTCAGAGTTTAACCAATTAATGTTTAATAGTTCCCCGAGAAATTATGGTCTGGATCTAAAACACTTTTGACAGAAATTTTGAATTAAAAAGGATTGTACAAAATATTTGAAATAGAGTTGTTGGTAGTGGTCTGATTTACATTTCTCCTTCAAATGTTGCCCCAAATATGCCTTCGTTTGAAAGGTTTTGTAAAAATTACCAGGCTGCTTTTGGCTGCTGTGAGCAATAATGGGTTAACTCATCAAAAAGAGTAATATTTGAAAGTTATTTGAATAGGGATGGTTAAACCAACAGGATTACAATTTATGGACAAATATTTCACAACATCCATGTTTTGTTAAAGATATTTCCATATTTGTCAGATCAATGTGTATGTGTCAGATGTTGAGTGGTTGAACCAGTCTAGGGTAGTGCTTCGAATCATCGGAATTTTCATTATCAATTGAATTGCCAAAAAATTAACTATTAATTATTAGTGGATCAAGAAGCAATCTAGGTGGTCCTGCATGCACAAAAATGTGATCTAAGACAGGGATTGTGAGATAAGTTTTGTGATCATTTTAGAACTACAAAAATGTCTGATCATGAGTGATGTTAGTTGTTTCAGGAATGTACTAATCATAAAATTATGATCAAGATTTCTGTTTAGTTTTTTACCTCAGAAGTAAATAAAAGAGATATCTAATGGTATTTGTTTGTAATTGTTCCAAAAATATGAATATCGTACTTATCTGATCATGACTTTTCATCCTTAGATAAAAATGTAAATGATGAAAATATTGTTGAATCATCTTAGCAAATGATGTTTTGTAGACTGGATATTCCCATCTTAGGGAAACACTTTGCAGAGAAGCATTTTAAGTTATAGTATGGGCTTTTGTTTTTCAAAAACCTATATTGGTATTCGGTGTGGGAAACTAGATTTTTGTTAAATTATGAATAAAATGAATTATTATTTGTAAAAGAAATGAAAGGCGTGCGAATTGTGTTTTTATGAATGTACATAAATGTTTTGGTGCCAGATATTAAAACAATCGTAGACATAGATAACTAAACACAGGTCTTGAAGTTTCACCATCTTTATTTCCCAATTGACCATTTTATAAAAGAATAATCAAAATAATGTAGAAAATCTTTCATTCTTTACATACAGATGGTCTCCTCCTGTGGTAAGAGGTACCCCCCTGGCCAGACGGGGAGGAGAGCCATACCTATAGACTTCATATCCTTAATATGTACAACAGATTCAGCAAGTCTTGGGTGAAACCTAGCCAAACTACATTCAACGAGAAATGGCAGGATTTTGGGGGTGAAAAGTTTCCTCAGTAAACCCAGTCACGCTAATAGTAACTGATTGTCTGACACTAGTTTATATACTGATTACAAGGAGTACTTGCAAGTATACTAGGAACTCTGATCATTGTGGTGTATATATGGTAAGAGCATCCTATATCTATGGGGTGCATTTGCTTAAACCCCTGATAGTTTTTTGGGTACATAAGCCAAGAGTTTTCAAATAGTTGTGGGGCTCATATGCTTAAAGCCCCTGGTTATTATGCGGTTAATGTATGGTAAGAGCACCAATATTGGGGTATGTATGCCAAAATACCCTAACTTATGCATGTGTCCTTAATTATGCCAAAATATCCTAATTCATGGTAGAATGTCCTAATTTATTTCAGTGACATCCTCACAGCTGTCAGATCATCTGTCCTCTTTAGCTTGAAAGAGTTAACTGCTTAATGTCTTAGTAAATATTCATCTGTTTTCCTAATAAACATATAATCCAGCTGGTAGCAATGAAAATTGGGTTGAAATGGACAAACGGTTAAAATTTCTTTACAATATTAACCAGATATTACCTTTCAAGATGATACCTTAAATCCTAACTGGATTGAATGTATTTTTGTGTTCTTGACTTTAATCAAGTAACTATATTTCTATAAAGTCCCATTGAAATAACTTTATCTGTTTTGAGTAGCAATGGAAACCGCTGACATATTATACTGTATAACCTCAAACTTTTTTTTCAAGAATAGCTTTTTACAAAGAGGATGAACCCCTTTTCCATGAAATGACTGAAAAATGAAAAAAAGGTGCATCACTTAATGGTAAATGAGAGGCACTGTGCATTGTCCCAATCCCTTGAAAACCAAAAAATGGTTTAAAATCACCAAAATACCTGTAATTCAAGATTAAAAATAAAAGGGTCTTCTACCCTTTATCCGTCAATCGGCATTCAGCAGAAAATCAAATTAAGATTTTTGCTGAAGTCATCTCATCATCAGATGATGCATTATGGGTAATGTATAAACAATTTGATTGGACAAATGATATGCTGAGAAATAAACCGGAATATTAAAATAACCTCCGTAATAATTGAATAAGTTAGAGATAAAACAATGCATGATATGTACATGAAAGAAATGATATTCATCACGAAAAACAATCTTCGAAGGTAGACATTATTGTTTTCTACTAGCCTTATTCAGCTTTTTCCATCGAAGGTTAAATCTCATTATAATTGCTACCATTTTGTACATAAGAATTAATATACTTCCAAACACACATTTTCAACTCCTCAGTACTAAAATTATTTTTTTTGTATTTCTGAGACAGCAAAATCAAATATTTCTTACCCACATTTAAGAAAGTTTAGCAAAAATGATCACAGGGTTTGAAATCTCAACACCTGGGGCAACAAGAACATACAGAAAATTTGGGAATTTTTTCGAGATAGGAGAATTTTTCAGAAAATATCAAAAAGAAATCAGAGATCAGAGCACAAACCACAAATTCATCAACTATTTTGGAAATCGAAGATAGATTCTCAAATTATTTTCAAGTGTCATTTCCAGATAACACTTGTCAAGGTCCCCAAGTATGTATCAATTTTAATGATATACAGTGATAGTGAAATATTAATAAATATTTACTTCACTCTCAACATTTCCCATCTTTTAATAAAGAGGCATTTTATAGGACCAAAAAATGTCCCTTCAAGGTCACCAACGATCTTCACCAAATAAAGCAAAAATTTACAGACAATTCTTGGTGAAATTTGATTGGCTACGAAAACTGAAAACATCTTGCAACCATATTTTTCTTTAAAATCACAATATGCATAAAAAGGAGGTCTACTCTATTAGTGTCTGTCCTATCACACTATATGGGTATTTACCATCTTCAAACATGAATATAGCATTCCCACCAGAAAAGCCCCCTAATAAATACCAAATCCATTTCACCAACAAGACAAAAATCGAGATCATGGGTTTTAGGTGATTATTCCTCCACCACAGAAGGTATTAGGGTATAAGGAGATTATCCTAAGAAAATCTCCACCGTGGTAGGCATTAGGGCTTTAGGAGATCCTCCCATAACATTATCCTATGAAAATCTCCACCACGGTAGGCACTAGGGCGTTAGGAGATTATCCCAGGGGATTATCCTATGATAATCTCTTCCACCGCAGTAGGCATTAGAGTTTTAGGAGATTATCCAGCAAGATTATCCTATGAAAATCTCCACCACAGGCTTAGGGTTTTTCATTGCAGCGAAGGGTCAAGCAAAAAGATCTTTGATGAATATAAACGAACCGAAATAGACATGAAATGAAATTTGTTGTAATACTTAATTTCATCCGTTCAAAGAAGCTGTTGCAGTCAATAGGTTTATAATTTTTCAATTTGATTTGTTATCCTGATTAATCACTTTTCAGTTTAAAATGAATTCTCTTCTTCAAAATATTTTTTCTGAAGGAAATCTGCTAAAATCAGGAAGTGACTATCATTTCTCATCAGGTTTTTTCTTTGCGTTGCAACAACAACTGCAGATATAGGATGTAAAACACAAATACCATAATTTTGGTTTATTTAATCCCTTGATGCCCATCAGAATTAACCATATACAGGCAAGACTATTTCAATAATATCTTTGTCCAAAGAACTTTTTGGAAAATATTTGAAATAGTAATATTTTGTGGAAACAATTCTTAAGTAATGCTCATAACCCATATTCATTTCCTAAAGTATTATGATCTGGACAATATTTTTAACAGGAACTTAACCCATGACTTGGTTTAAAAAAAACCCACCCCACTCTGAATATACGTGTCTGCAACCGTGCAATGTAAAATCTCCATTATGAGACAATGACTCAGGACTATTGAGATCTTGGTGATGTTCTTTTGAATCTTCCCCTCTACATGTGGCACCTCTTTTGGAGCTTGTATGATGCCCCCTAGGGAGTTTATGTGGCACCCCTAGGGAGCTTATTTGGCGCTCCATAACAATTGAGACTTGGTTACTAAAGCACACACACACAAGAGAGGAAGAAGCATTGGTCAGGGGTACGCACCAGCAGTGTTCCTTCAACCTCCAACACTAAAATTATCCCTTCTAATGCTGCGGCTACTTTCGTCCAAAGCACGAGGATGCAAAGATTTCTAAAAAAAAAATCTTTTATCCAATCATTTAACTCAGTAAACATGTTTTTTTTTACCCTTGCATCTCTTGCCTAACAACTTGAATCTGGAACCAGTCTATGCGTCTTTTATTCAATCATTTAACTCTGTTAGCCCATCACTTACACTATGGAACCTTAAATCACATCTCCAAACTATCAATTTGACTCACTAACCTGTGGTTGACTTATCTATCACCCACCACTCTACTCTGACGCCTGTCCTCCCATCTCTTCCCAATCATTTAACTCTGGAACCTGAGTATTAAGTATCCACAATTTGATCACAGAACTCTGGAAACTGTTTTTGTCAAAACACTGAATTTTTACCAAACCACTGTGAAACCTGTGTTTCTATCTCTCACCCAACCTCTTCACTCAGATGCCTGTTTCCAGATCTGCTCATCTACTAGTTATTTCCAAACAACTGTTTACATCTGGAATACATACAGGTTCTGGCAAATATGACAAGCACTACCCTGTATACCATAATCAACCAGTTGTAAGTGAAGGTCTGCTGGTGCACCTGAGCAAATTTTGCTGTCAAGTTTTTAAAGTTTCAGTGCGGTTCGAAAAAAAGGCTAACACCTTTTTTGTGAAACAATTTGGCACCACATCTAAGACTTTTCTTGACAAGGAAAATGTTAGTAATTCATTCTTTAGTGCAATATTACTGACGCAAGCAAACAGCTTCAATTCTCGAAATAATGTCTATTGCATGCATCAAAGATATGAAAGAGAGAGAGAGAGAGCGAGCGAGAAGTGAGCAAGAGAGAGAGAGAGAGAGAGTGGCATGCATAGGGTAGGATTTGAAATCTTTTCAAGGTCAGTTACCAAAGGACGTGCATTTCAGGTAAGAGGGCAAACAGAAGGGGTAAAGTCCAAAAGATCCAACACCAAGTAATATATATATATATATATATATATATATATATATATATATATATATATATATATATATATATATATATATATATATATATATATATATATATATATATATTAAAGGCCTATCCATATTTGAAGAAAGTAAAACCCATATATGTAAATACACAGGGGAAAGGGGAATCATTTCAGTTCATAATTGCTAACCAATGGAATAATAACATTGAAAAACAACCTTGCCACATTTTGATTCCAATTAGCGTAAAATTAATCAATAACTACTGAGTTTCACATTGAAACGCTACATGTAAGTCAGGTGATGAAATGCATTCTAGTTCATAGTGCCCAATTCGTTAGAGACAACTAAACAATGTAATGATGACTAGATTATAAAACGTCCCTGCCTCCAGGAAAAAAGACATACTTATGCTTTTGGCAATATTTACATATTATACAGATACTGTGAAGGTTTCCAGCACCATTAGAAATCCGTAGTTAGCTAATAAACTCTATACCCCACAAAGGCACTCTGAAGATACACAAGCCATAGTTAATTGATCCAAATACCTGCTTTCTTACACTAGACGAACAGTAGGTATAATCGATAGGTATATACAGAATTTTCTAATGTATATCGTTCTAATTATCCTATGCTTTTATACTTGAGCAGGCCTGTTCATTCCTTGAACCATTTTGACTCCCTGGTTAGCATGTAACAAATTAGTCATAAAATGATGACAGATTGTATAGCCAATGGGTGAAAATAACTTGGCCTTCAGTTTTTGTAACAAGGACAGGAAATTCCCTCTCAGTGATAAATGCCAATTTTTGAAGAGAGACTGCTGCTATATTCATAGAGACATGGCTGTAGACGAAATGCATTATCGCAAATATGTTCATGAGTGGGCACAGTTGCATTAAATGCCATTCAAAAAATACCCACAATGCAACAGGGTATAAACGGTTGTCTGCAGCCAGATAAAAATTTCACTATATATCGATTTATCACTATAACTTGCATTCTTCAGAGTGCTTTTCTGGTAGTGGGACCATTTATACAGATGTTTTGTTCATCTATGTCGCTACAGACTACTACGAGAGTATTGTGAAAATCCATTATGAGTAATTACAATGCATAAAAAATTCCCTCCTCCGACACAAAGAGCATGTTGACAATATTCTACTATCTTCTAAATGACCTTTGACCTAGTTCTGCACAATGCATTTCTTATTTTCTAAGATTGCAAACAATTATCCTCATATGTCTCCGGTAAATACTTACGTTTACCATAATAAAGAAAGTGCTTTCCAAATTTTCCAATGTATTTCAATTCTTTTCCAAATTTCCACTTTAAGGCAATTTCTTTTAACATTATTTGAACCAAAAGCATTGTGCAGGACCATTCCAAATGGCCTTAACAAACTTTCTGCAGAAGAGAGAACCCTTTAAAGATGGAGGAGTTCTCTGGGACTACTTTCAAACCAGATAATTAAGATAATTCCCCTAACAACATGGGGAGATAAATAAAACGAGATTCTCCATAATAAACGCCCAATCTTTTATGAAATGTTACAAGACGAGTATTTTAGTGGACTGATCATTTGAATGTTTAAGACATACTAAACACATTCATAACCAGAACATCATAAAGAAATGCTAATTCTAAAAATCCCTAAATAATTGGACTATTATAGGAATATTTTTCGAATAAGAACCACCTTTTGAAAATTTCTCAACAAGGAGGGTTCATCAGGACAAATCCAACAACTAACCAAAGACCAATATTTGCTTCATTCCTTATATATTTTAAAAGTGGAAAACACACATGCTGTATGTTATTTTCTGTAGTAAATTCTAAACAAGAGGTCGATCAAATATTTGAAGGAAAAAGAAGAAACATACCTTTCCTTTAGGTTTTACAGAATCTTTCTCTATTTTCTTTTCTTACATTTGACAGATCATCTGGGGATTCTGACTATGAATGTGTTAATCATGTATCGTTTGTCCTTGGATTAACCTGTCGTATAGGCACCTTCTAGTTAACCCATTCATGCCTACAGTGCACAAAATGCCTGGACTTTTTTGCTGATATCTTTCTTACTAAAACTCTTATAAGAAAATCTTGATTCCAGGGACTCAAATCACAACTCTTCTTCAAATAATTAGCAAGTTTCTACTTTATTTCTAATTTTTTTGTCAAAGGTATCTTAATTCAAAACGACACTTCACAACAGAAACTCTAGGCATGAATGGGTTAGGAAATTCTATTTTTAGAATTTCCCCATCTGCCCTCTGGTGGCAGATGAAATAACTGACATAAAACCTAGGACGTAAAATTGAGTCATAATTATAACAATCACGGAAACTCATTTTTGAGCATTCTTGTTCCAACCCTTAAACCAAACTAAACAAATTTACTTCCTTTGAAAGACATAGACTGCCTGTACACAAAACCACTGTATGTAACCATGACAACATAAGTTTGATTCCTCTTCAAAAAATCTCTTCAAATAAAACATACACATATTTTGTGTTTATTCATGAAAATGCAGAAATTCTTATGTTGCCATAGTTACGACGATAAAATAGTAACTGTCACCACAGTAACCATCTAAGCCAATCAAAATCCAGCTAGTCTCACTGGGATTGGGTGGGCCATTAGTTTGCATACTGATGAAAGACTGCATATTTCTTGCTCCCCGCTGCACGACGTTGGAAGTCCTTCTGACGTCTCAAAGAGGGCGCTCTCCTCAGCTCTTTTTGAGTTTCTTCGAGAAAAGGGTTGGATCCGGTCGTAGCTCGCGGTACATCATCTACAAGATCAGAATCATCGTCAGTATTCGCTTCAGAGTAAGGCGGCCGAATGAAATGTACAAAATACACTTCCAGGGTCTTCTCACATACATTGATTCTGACAGCTGTGTAGTTTGTACATATCTCCAGCAAGAGTGGAAAGGGCTCGGGTAGACACAGAGGGAAGGTTGTGTAGTGCAGTGTAGGACTTTTACCATACCCATATATGGGCATAAATGGAGGATTCAGGATTGACAAAGGGGAAGGGTAGAATTTTTTAAAGGATTATTTTAAAAAATACCATTTTATCTAAAAATGATATACCCTTCTCCTGACCTAAATTTTATTTTGAAATGTGAAGTTCCGGAAAGTGAAACTCTCACAAAAAGCTGATTCTGATTGGAACAGTGCAGATGACTTAAAATCATTAGCATACAATGAGATCAAGTCATGCTTCCTTTCAAAATCAGCCAGATGAAAAAAAATTGTACAATGTATAAAATTTGTAAAAATTCCAAGGGATTGAGAAAATAGGATAGTGGAAGTTGAGAAGAATTGAGCAAAGGATAGAGATAGTGAAGAGGGATTGAGCCGAGTGAAAGTGGAGCAGGATTTATAAAGCAGGATTTATAAAAAGGATAGTGAAAGTGGAGGATTGAGTTGAGAAGAATTGAGTAAATGATAGTGAAAGCATAGACGAATTGAGTAAAGGAAAGTGAAAGCATAGAAGAATTGAGTGAAAGATAGTAGAGCATAGAAGAATTGAGTGAAGGATAGTGAAAGTGTAGATGAATTGAGTGAAGGATACTGAAGCGTAGAAGAATTGAGTAGAGGAAAGTGAAAGCATAGAAGAATTGAGTGAAGGATAGAGGAAGCGTAGATGAACTGAGTAAAGTATAGTGAAGGCATAGAAGAATTGAGTTAAAGATAGTGAAAGCATAGATGAACTGAGTAAAGTAAAGTGAAGGCATAGAAGAATTGAGTTAAAGATAGTGAAAGCATAGATGAACTGAGTAAAGTATCGTGAAAGCATAAAAGAATTGAGTGATAGATAGCGAAAGTATAGAAGAATTGAGTGGAGGAAAGTGAAAGTGTAGAAGAATTGAGTGAAGGAAAGTGAAAGTGTAGATGAACTGAGTAAAGTATCGTGAAAGCATAGAAGAATTGAGTGAAGGATAGAGGAAGCGTAGATGAACTGAGTAAAGTATAGTGAAAGCGTAGACGAATTGAGTGAAGGATAGTGAAAGTGTAGAAGAATTGAGCGAAGGATAGTGAAAGCGTAGAGGAATTTAGTGAAGGATAGTGAAGTGAAGAGATGTCAGAATCATCATGCATTTAAGATACACAACATTGATAGCTTCCCTCAAAACCATTATAAACTTAACATTTAATTAATTTTACAACAATTTGATAAGTCAACTTAATTCATTCAACTTAATTCATCATCTTAGTAACGATACCTAAATCTTAATTTGTCATCCAAGTATCAAACTATAATTATAAGATATTTAGAAAGAGAATCTGTTGATAATCGTAAAATATATAGCTTTTAAATATGAATATAATTTATTTGCAATGAAAGATTGCAATTTTCATTGCTACACTGAGTTGTATTGAATGGTTTTGAGGGGAGCATGAAAAATAGTTATACAGCTAGAAGAATAGAGAGTTAGATAAAGACTAGATAAGATAGAAATCTTTTTATATTAATATATGGTAAAATGTCAAACAGTATCATCAACATTATCATTATACACTTCTTAATTACCATCATTCTTATAATTGTCAATATAAGAACCATAATCATTGGGTTCTTTGTTGTTGTTACAGTCAAATGAAATCAAAAAGATAATTCAAATAATTTCACCAAATAATCATTTCAAAAATATATTCATTCACTTCATAAAACAAAATCTTATATTCTAAGGAATTCCATTAACCAAATACAAAGTGATATGATATGGAAGGTTACTAATGGTTTAACAAAATTACTAAAATTCTAGGGAATTTCGGTACCAATGTGTTTGAAACAAAATAGAAATTACTACACTAAATTGGATAAGGACATTCTAAGGTTGAGTTTGACTTTCACAAGTAGTTTTCTCTAGAGAAAGAGAAGACAAGAGTGACAGTCAAGAAATGAGAGAGGAAGTATTGAAGATCTACAGAAGGGATAAGGAAGATATTCTATTCTAAAATTAAAATATAAAACTATATTTCAAAAAATTGGATGTGCACAGGGAAGGGCCTTGTTTCCAATGGTAAAATTTTTGGCACTCGTGATGATTAATGCTTTATTGTTAATGTGATCTTTCAGCTTTTATAAGATTTATCTAAAATTTTTACTTCAAATAACAACTGATTCAATTTGGTAAGGGCAAAAGCCACGTACAATAAATTTCCAAGATTGACCAATGATGAAAATCAAATACATATATTAATATATAAACTGCAGGTGGAAATTCAGCTGCAAAGTTTTGATTCGATATTCCAAAGGAAACATGAAGGATGAGGAACGAGGATTGTAAAAAACCCCAAAATCCGCTAAAAAGGGATAAATTCAATTCAGATTTGTTTTCAAGCTGATTTGAACCTATGGCTCTGGTTGTGACCTTGACTTCCCAAACATATTCTCATCGGGACGGAGCACCCTATACTTGACCTGGTGATATCGGGCGAAAAATAAAGCGGAAAATTCATGAAAGTCATTCCTAAAATTCCACTGATCAAGTTTCCTGATCTTGTGTCCTTAAATTCAACAGTATAGTTAGAATGCATATTCACATTTGAAGTGTAAAAAGCTTGAAATGATAAGTCAATACCCTATGGTTGAAAACAAGGTGAAGCATAAAGCAATAATTTCATCAAGTTTCCTCAAATTCAATAGTAAATTTAGAATGCATATTCGCATGTCAGGAGTTCATTTTAAGTGTAAAAAATTTTGAAATGATTAGTCTATACCCTATACTTAATCTGGTGATTACAGGGACAAAATAAACAAATGATATAAATAAATTTCCATTGATCAAGTTTCCTAAAATTCAATGATTAATTCAACGGTTGAATCGTGTCAAAACTTTAAATGACACAGTTACAAAAAAACCATATCCATGGATATCTATTGCTTTTAATATATATCCCTATCAAATATTCTGAAAAGGCCTGTATGCTGTCACTGTATATCATACAATAATCAAAGCTACAATATGAGTAATAGTTGCTACTTAAAGGGGAAAAATAATATAAGATTCAAATAAATTAAATGCAAAAATAATAATATGAGAAGATATTTGAGATAAATCTGACATGTATATTATGTATGTTTATAATATATATATATATATATATATATATATATATATATATATATATATATATATATATATATATATATATATATATATATATATATATATATATATATATATACAATGTTTATATATATATATATATATATATATATATAATGTTGGATTTATCTCCAGTGATGATGTGTTTGATGGATTCATCCATCCTATTTGTTGGACATTTATAATGGAAGGAAAAGTACTCACTAATTCACTGTCGGAGGGAACTCTTGACAAGTAATCTGCCAGTTCATTGTTGTCCACTGCATTTGGTTTGCGTAACTTCTTGGTAAATTTATTGCATCCTAGATTGACACAGAAACATCATGTTCACAAAAAATTTATACAAAGCAATTATTGCAACCTTTTTTCAAAATCCAAAGTTGGCAACTGACATTCTAAAACTCCAATGTTTGCATCTCATGGTTTAAATTTATCGACCGCAACTTTAAAGTTTAAACTCATATATTTTCAAATGTATTTTCAAAATGGATTATTTCAATTGATATTCAAAGAATTACTGATTGAAATTCATTCAAAACATTCCACAACTGATCTTCAAATGAATTGTATGCATCATTTATTCAAAATCCAATGTTCCTGATTGCTTTGCAAGATCTTTTGTTCCTAATCGCAACTTCAATGGAGAATTTATTTTAATATATTACAATCAAAGGACATTCTCAATATACAGTCTATAGTCTGTGCTTAAAAACTTTACATTCAATATTTTTACAATGTTCTTATTTCTGCTTCATTTATCAAAACACATTCTACCTGTAAGCTTTATAAACTGTGTTTGGCACACTGTGAAAATATTTTCCAGAATCATATAAAATATCTAATAAAGTAAGCATTGAGGGTAATACAGATTTGTCATACATTTTGATTTGTATATCATGACTTTAAATTGCAATTGCACATTTTAGGTGAAAAAATAGAATCACATGATATCACATCTAAAAGAGTACCTACACACAACAATTAAATGCCATTCTCCTTACAACGTATAACATTGAACTTATTAGTACTAACAAATATTAACATCAATATATTAGTTGCCAACAATAAGATTAATTTGGCCACAACATACTTCATGAATATAGCTGCCAACATGCATATGTACAAACAACAGCCAACAGATGTTATATTTTGATACAAAATGAATGTACAGTATTATGTTAAGCTTCCTCATTCCTGGAAATATCTGAGTTCAACTGCACAACGACTTTTCAATGTCAGTGATACTTTTCTCCACAGGATAGAGATTTTATCATTAGTTCTCTCTAAAGCAAATCAGTAATTATGTTTCATGCTTTTCAGTTGGCCGGGTCTGACAAGGGTATGTTGAGAATGTTAAAATTGATAATTAATACCAAAGACTTAATCTTATAATAATTCGCCTGTTTTGCAGATTCCTCTAACATATGATGCGAGTGACCAAACAGTCAACATTCAATTATGTTTCCCTGGGAGGCCATATTTTAGAAGGCAATACTTCCTCGTATTACCTCACATAGGGGGCAATACCTGACCTTAGCATTATCCATAAAAGAGGGGGGTAGTAAGGGGATCAGGGGGTAAAATTGGTAATGCCATCAAAAAGGGGTTAATACAAAATTAGTGTAAAAATTGTGCAAAAAGTTGTCAAAAAGGGTCAAAAAACAAAAAAAGTGTAAAAATTGTGCAATTGTTAGGTGTGCATACATGCATGTGTAATTGGACATTAGAAAGGGCATTAACTGACAAAAATGAGAATGATTCTCAAAATTCAACTTTATTAATATTCATTAGCTTGGGATTAAGTTTATTTAGTCTTCAATTGCAACTAGACACAAAAAGATTAAAAGTTCAACCCAATGCATATTGAATTGCCTACATAATAGTTAAAATCAAATGAAAAAGAGAATTTTTTCTTTTATTCTAGTATATATAATTAGAAAAGAAAAAGTGAAACTATGCACTATTATATATATTTCAGTACACACTCAAAAGAGGTCAAAAATCAGCCATAATAAACTACATTAAAAATGAAAATAATCATTTTGCCTGGAAAATAAGAAATCAATACAAACTCACAACAAGTGGATTTTCACAATGTTAGGAGGTTACTTTTGTGTCACTTTGACAAGGAACGCGGGTCAGGTATTCGTACCCCTAGTATAGGGCTAGTTTTATTTTTAGTTATTTATCTTTTTAATACTCACCCCATGCCAATATGATATACCTGATAGGTATGTAGCTCAGAACAAATATACCAATAGTCATAGCAATACAAGCCAGTGAGGACAACCAGGGGACAGTCCAATTAAACGTGCTGAAAAAACAATAATCGTGATAGCTAGGGGGAGCCACTGCATGATGGAGGGAGGGGTAGGGATGGGCGTTCTGGGTTCAGTGAGGTAAGAACCCTACTGCCGGGTACGGGAATCCATGGTCAGAAGACAACCACAATTTTTGGGGGATGGATGAAATATGGGACTTCTTGGAATTCCTCTGCCAGGTACCCTGTGGGGTTGAAATACATGAGTTAAGAGACAGGAAGTGGTTTCATTGAACAAGGTGCACTGTGGGATATCTCATCTTCGTTCAGTGTGCAGTCATGTGACACTACAGGTGACCTACTTTAGTGCATGAGGTTTGTTATGTGAGTCCTGTTTTTTCCCAGTAAACCACCAGGATCATAACCCATTTTAGGTTACAGAATCAGAGCCTTATGACTTGCCCCTCACATGGAAGGATTAGGGTCATCAGGACCAGAAATGCACTTAGTGAAAAAACACACACATACCATAATCTTATTGTTGCCCCTACCCAATAATACTTTGAATACCATGAAAATCTTAGGATTTTCCAAGGAAGTCTTGGCTGCATTTCGTCAGGGCATGAGAGGTCAACATTCTATTCTTTGGAATTTTGATAGATTAGTTTAGCTGACTTCCACTAGAGGGGCGTTGTCATGGCAACCAATGTGTTAGCTATATACTATGAGATACGACGAGACGTACAGTCATACGTGGCCATGCCTGATTATCATCATGCTGACATGCGGACATATTTTAGCACAGTACTCCAGAAAATCACGAGTCGCACCATGAATGACAACAAAAATATCAAAAATATTTCAATAACCTGAATAGGTTAAAAAAATCAATTAACTGAAATGTCAAAATATCATTTTTTAAAAAGGGACTTTTTTTCAGATGCAAAATTTATACCTTTTGTGATACTCAAATATCAAAGGAAATTGGTACAAATAAAACAAAGAAATACAATATTTTTGGAAGAGACACCTTATTTGGCATAGAATTTGTAATTTTTTTAATTTTTTTTTGATTTTGAAAAGTTTTTTATTTGAATGGAAACTTTCAAGCAAAAATGAATGAATAGAATAACAAAAAATAACAAAGAAAATTCTAGCAAAGAATTTAATATTTTGTTTTGTTTTTGAGTGCGGGAATTGACAAAAAAAGGAAAATGTAAGAAAATTCTTGAAAAGGCACTTATCATATTGGATGTTGAAAATTTTGTTTTGATATTTTTAACACATATACTGACAAGACACAATTACACATGACAAACAGTTATCTAGAATGCATCTATAGCATGACAACAGTACACTCAGGCATGACAAAACATGACTATCCACGTGACCACCTAAAACAAAACACAGGAACGGGAGAAAAGAAAATAAGATAAAATAAGCAAAAAAAGGCAAGTTTCCGCTTTGCTGCAACTTTACTCACCAAACGCAAGAAGAAGGACTCTTAGAGGAATTAAATAGAGAACTAAAGTCCCACCACAAAGTCCTATCACTGCTAAGGAGCTCAGCCAGGGGACTGTCCAGTTAAACGTGCTGAAAGATAGAGTGAGCGGCCATGCTGCTTCAGATGATTCGGACATATTGGAAAATTTCTCAGACTTTCTCGCAGCTCAGAGATGTGCAATCATGTAGAAGTGGATGTGATAATGATTAAGCTATGATGCTGATGATGATATGAATTACTGTTGTTATCAACATTATCATTTACATATTATTATTATGATAATGACAGTGATGGCAATAATGATATGGTGATGACAGTGACGGCAATAATGATTAATGATGATGACGGTAATAACAATAATCATAAGATGATGATTATAATAAAGAAGAATACAAGATAAATCTGAGTTTATCTGTTCTACTGTTTGATTTTCTTCTTATATATATGCAATTATAGTACCAATCAATTTATGTCAAATCATACTCATTAAAGTTCCATCAACATGCCAAATAAGACAAAGCTATAGCCAGGTTCCACTATTATTTTTTACACCTCTTGGTATAAATGTTATAGATATTTCAGTCTCATTTATCTTTAATTTTCATTGAGAATTTTCATGTATATTTTGATCATCACGATACATGACATTGAGATGACCTTCAACAATCCTTCTGGCTGACACTCAAGCACATGCATCACCAGTGAGATGATTACAACTGGTGATCATGGTTGTACATAGTTGGGGAAATCATTGACCACTTAATGGATTTTAATTATGGATATGTTTTAAATTTTCTTTCTAAGTGGCCTAAAACAAATGCAATCATCCGCTTTCCATTAACATGTTTCAGGCTGAACCTAAGGTTACTTTAAAGAACTATGCCAATTTGTATATTAAGCAATAAAATAAATGTGCAAAATACCAGATATATACAATATGAAACACAACTGGAAAAGAATACAAAATGGTAAGTTTATAATTCACTTTCATAGGATCAAAGCTTTATTTGACCCCAAAAATATTTTTAGAACAGCACTACTTTATGACTTTTGAAAATTTGATATTGTGGAGAATCATAGGCAAAAAGCATATATAAGAGAGAAGGGCAAAACATAGTGTCAGCTTTAATAATTGATTCTAAAATTGATCATGGATTATGCACATTTCATTAATAATGAAAATACATAATATAAATCACATACAGATTCGTTTCACTTTTCTGGGCTTTTTTACAAGCCTATATGAAATCTAAACAAAGGAGGTATGTGTTTTACAAATAAATTTTGATTAGCATTTCTGGTTTCATCGAGCCCACATGCTATACAAACCTTGTCTGTATCTATGATATCATTTCTTTGATAATGACATTGGAATTAAGTGTAATTTAAAAACATATTTGAGGGAAAGTTAATTGTAACATGGTAGTGTCCTGGTGAACATTTCTACTTCAAATTTTTAACCAATTAAGGCAATTGTGCTTTTGCACGTAATTTCACCAACATTGTCTGGCTGCTTTGGCCATTGTGAGGCATTAACCCTTTCAATGCTGAGACTACTTTTGTCAAAAGCAAAAAAACTCAAAAATCTTTGAAAATCATCTAAACCCTATCATCTTGGTATTTATTGGAAAGCTCTCATCGAGTACTTTCAGATGAGTACCCATTTACCAGGGTTTCAGCCATTTTCAGCTTTTTTCACATTATTTTGTATTGATCAAATTAGCCACTAACAGCATAAGGGTTAATGGGTTAAAATGCACATACTTTTTGACTCTTTCTCCGTTTGACGCCACCATATCCATGGATTCCTGAATCTGGAGACAGATATCCTGGATCTGCTGTAGCTTTTCCTTGAAGCCAACTTTCTCAGCCTGAAGAAACACAAAAACGCCAGAGCAAACTTGAATAACATTAGAAAAACAGGGACATCTTCCTGTCCATATACATGCCCGTTACAACCGAAAATGTCCTCACTATTTTGGAGATGTGTCTTTGACTGAGAGCATTCTTTGGATGATGTTGTTGGTTGTTGGAACTGTTCTGATTAACTTTTCGCCTTTAAATTATTTCCAACTTATGCATTTGCGTGTAAGATTTCATCAAAATTGTCAGGTTTTTGACAGACCCCTAGATTTATGATATTTTTGTATATATTTTCAGAATTCACCAAAATTCACACAACATTAAAATGATTTTTTTGGTTTGATTCCGATCAACAAGTCCTCTTTGAATATTTTACTAAAATACTCTGGTCACAACGCTATTACCAAAATAGCCAGGAACCTTTTTTGGATGCTACAAACATGAATGAGAACTTAACTAAGTAAAGTAAACATGTGCTGAGGAAAATGGAGGGATAAAATCACACAGATGTGACTATACTCTGTATACAGGAAGAGAGACACATATTTTGCCTTAACCTTTTATGTAATATGTAGACCTCTTAGACAAGATCTGGATCTAAGGTGCTTTTGCTAAAAAAAACTTTGAAATCAAGCTTAAAGTTTAAAAATATCTGAAGGAGAGTAGGTGATGTCTCTCTGCATAGCATTTTTCTTTCAAATATATCTCAAAAAAAGCTTGGCTTTAAAAGAGTTCACCAAAAATGGTGAGGACAATGTTTGTGCTGCAGAGTGCATTCATACCATCCAACACACTCAGGCTTATATCAAGCAAGTAATATTTTTGAAGCATTCCTAGCAAAATGACACCTGGACAAGCAATATCTTTGGAAACATCATAGGAATCAATAATTAAATCACAAAATATCTGAAGGAGAATTGTTTGTTTGGCCATAAATATCGATATATTGATAATAATTTTAAAAAGAGGCTTTTTATTTGAAAGAAATTTTCAACGTTGTCAGGTCCTTTTTTTGAGGGGGGGGGGGGGGGGAGGTACAAACATGCAGTGTTAATGAAAATGAGCAATGTATAAAATGCCCATCACCGAATGATGCTAAAATTTCTGTAGAAATAAAAGGTATTCCAATGAGCACAATAACAATAAGCATATTCTTTTCGGATACCTCACAAAAGCTTATGCTTCTATGATATAGCAGGCATGTTTGAATTTCAATCTTTTTCATTTTTCGCCTTTCCTTCTTCATCATAAGTAAACGTATAAAATAATACACTAGCTCCTAAAAATGGAATTGAGTTATGAAATAAACTTAATATAATAAAAGAAGTGATATTTCACATGCCGCAAAAACTTGTAATGAGATCAACAAAAACATGCAGAAAAAGTTACATATATATATATATATATATATATATATATATATATATATATATATATATATATATATATATATATAAATATATATATATCTTGTCATATGTGTATGTTTTTCTTTGTTCTTTCATTTTTATGGATGTCAAACATTGTCACACTATTAAAATCATAAGTATACAAAACATTTGAAAATTATAGCATTTTTCTTTTAAAGAAATATTTTCTTGTCTTCCTTGTCCTTGTTCTAGCTCACAAGAAAGTGGTGACATTTTGAAGAAGTTCTGCATTTTAGGAAAACCATAAGCATTTTTCTTCTGACCAAATAATGAGCTAGAATTTCACTTCTTTCAAAGAAAATATAATAAGTTCAAAATACCATAACATCATGAGCATCATATGTGATTGTGTATGAAAAACTGGAATTTTTGTGAAATTGATGCAATAAATAAACCACCACCAAGTCAGTCTATCATTTTAAAACCAACATCAATCAAAAACTGGACTCCATGTGAGAAACTGGGCAGACAAAACTGACCCAAATGGTGAACAAAAATTAACCCAAAACTGGTGCCTTCATCGAAACCCTAAAATTTACTTACATCCTTCTTTTTACCCTGTTTTAATGAAATCAAATTGATATCTGTATAACTTAACTCTAGCACAAGAAGGAAAAAGTGGAATAACGAATTTCAAGAAAAAAAATCTTAATCAGCAGGTCATGAATATATTTTTGATGTTTAAGAAGCATTGTGGATGCAAATATTCCTCTGAATTAATTTAGGAATTAAAAGAAAAAAGATATCCACAAAATAATTAAAGCAGAAGTTCTGGATTCATCCAATACAAGACTTCTCATTAAAATGCTTTACAAAATATTTTGTCTTTTAATGAATACCACATTACCAAGTGAGCATGCAGAGAAATCCCACAGTATTCTTGTAACCAGAAAGAACACAAGTCCATATCAAAAATAGTAAAACCAATGAATTAATAAACCAGCTAGTATTTTGATGTCATTTAGATAAATAGTTTCTTGTTCTTTCTTATGAGAAAACCCTTGCAGTTGCAGTAAAAATGACTAGAATAAGTTACAAACTATTTTTCTACAAAAGAACCCTAATAACAATAAGGAATAGTAAGGTATGAAATGTTAAATCTGTGAAATAAATAATTTTGAAAATTTGCAGGCAATTTAGGGGGAAATCATTTGGAAATTCCCAAATCTCGGAGAGGAACCTAAAGCAATTACATTGGAAGGTCAGATTTGCAAGGAAATTATTATGGAAAAACACCCCAAAAATGAAAACACACCTGAACATTCACCAAATCTCAACCAATGATAAGAAGATTGAGGATTAAAACCACAAAAACTGCCTTAAAATTAACTAATAAGATATAACAGATGATGTTAACACACTATACTATAAATTATGAGTTCATCATACATAAATAAATTCTAAATTTTGAAATAGAAAAATACATTTTTGGTTGATAACAGAATATCTAGCTTCAAAATTTGTTGAATTATTATAGGGAGCTTCATATAATTGATATTAGTGGTGAAAGTAACCAAACTATGTATCAATCAAGCTACCTACTTTTAACTACAGAAGTATTAAAGAATACCGAAAATAGCAATTTGTGAAAAACTAAAGAAATCTATTAGTTCATCTGCCAGGCAAAATAGGGAATTTCGGATTTGAGGAGGAAGGGAAGGATGGGATTCGATGCAAAGAGTCAAGATTTGAAGGAATTAAGCTTAACATCACTAGATGATAATAAAGTAAAATAGTTCAAGAAGTCTAGACCACTTCTAAGCTTCCAGATATGTCAATCAGTTACCTTCTGTTGTGTAGAAATGGCAGTAACATGGAAATAATAACCCAAATGTCAATTATAGAGGAATAATCTTTGACAAATTCCTTTACAACTTTTCAACATTTTTTTTAATGTACCATGATGCAACTTTAACAAAAATAATAATCACTTTAAGCCTACCAAATATTTTATATATTCATATGTATTTACATATAAAATTATATTCTTATATATATATACATATACATTATATACATATGCATATATACAATATACATAAATACACATATATATATATATATATATATATATATATATATATATATATATATATATATATATATATATATATATATATATATATATATATATAATTATATATATATATATAACCATACTGCTATATAACTTATTCAATATTCATTCCATCAAATATCAATTCAAAATATCTATGTTGCAACTACATATTACATACTTCCTCAGATCACCTCATTCAAAATCCTTAATTAAATTGCTGAAGTAATCATTGAGTTCATTAATTGAAAATTATGAATGTATTTCACCTGAACCACAAATGAAAAGTTCTTAAACAAAAATGGATATATGTTGCAAAAATATAAACCGCTTAAGGAATTACATATCGATCCCTTATTATTATTTGAAACAGTGAAAGGGAAATTAAGGACAACTGTGTAAATGTAAGAAATTAACCTATGTAAAGCGAAGAAACGTTGTATTTTGATAAAAAGCTGTTGATATACTTATCTTTAAGGGGCATTCTATGTTACCAATGTCCCTACAATTTCCAATGTTTAAGGGGCTAGATGGCTACTACTGTGCTTTGCCACACCCCTTAATATGTTGACCTTAAAGGGACCAGATAGCTACCACATATGTTTTGACACTAATCAAAAAAACTAATAATAAATGATTTTATATTACAAAAAATGATAGGCTCTTAAACTTTTGATGTCCAAGGGGCAAAATGGCTGCCAGATTGGCTTCTCTGTGACCCCCTTCCCTACACATTCTAAAGGGGTCAAGTGGCTACCAGTATGCTTTGCCACTCCCACTAAATATGTTAATGATTAAAGAGCGATATGGCTAATAGATATTCATGCCACCCTCTATCATTTTAAATATTTATGGGGCCAGATATCCAGACATGCTTAGCCACCACCCTCCACTCCAATACAACTCCCCTCCCCCATGCCCCCTAATAGTTTGGTGTTTAAAGACCTGGATGGCTGAAAGATATGCTTTGACACTTTTCAGGAAAACTGCCTATGAATAATTTGTGGGTCTCAAATATTTCTTTCATATTTTTTTTTAAAGATAGTGGAACTGCTGCTAGTTTTTCTCAGCAACAATTGTCTCTCTGCATGGAAATTCTATTGATATTAAGGTTTGTTAAAGCCTAATATTGGCTTACAGTGTCCTACTCAACTATAACATTACTAATCTTATTTAGTCTCATACTGGCTCACCAGTTGGCCACCATGGAAACTTTTTAATTCTTATTAGTTTTTCGCTAATGTGTTTAGTCCCCCTAGGTGCCAGCTACATTGATCTTCTTGAATGAAGCATAACTTTGCAAAATACTTAAAAGAGAATTGTACATAGAGTTCTGCATGCATTATAAACATTTCTCCTTCAAATATTTTGTAAATATTGATTTTTTCATAGAGATATCCATTAACCTGTCTCATGGTTTAGGCTGCTACAGGCATGAATGGGTTAAAAAAAACTTAATCTTATATATAAACTCAAAAATAGAGATTAAAACAGAGACAAACTGGATTTACTTATTTCATGGATGATAAGGGTAGTCTAGGGTTGTCAATGAAATAACAAGAAACTGCAGTGCAGAAAAGATTGATTGACATAACACATAGAAAAGTGCCACAACCTAAATTTCCACACCTAGAGCGCCAGGGAGGATTTCAAAGATGGACTTTCACCAATGATGTGATTATAATATATATATATATATATATATATATATATATATATATATATATATATATATATATATATATATATATATATATATATATCAATTACTTTTTCTTTTAACCCACTTACTCCCAAAACTCTCTTGTACACGTGATAATTTTGACAATCTTATGAAAATGATAGTTTACGCTATACAAACAAATTAATATTGAAATATTCCATCAGATATGAAATACCAACTACCGGACTACAATTCTCCCTCCCCAAACGCAAGGTCCCCTCCCCTAGATGCTCCATGCATCAAATTATTTCACATTCATAGTCTAAAATGGAATTTTAAGTGTGGGCTCCACTCAGCACTAAAGTACATTGAAAATCTCAAGCACATCTGACATTTCCATAGTGGACCTCTCAGACTCTATTGAAAATCTCATCAAATCAAATTGGTCACATATCAGTTCCACCCAGCCCTTCTACAGTGAAAGAACCTTATATAATGGGTGTCAGTTCCTTCCCATAGTCCCTGAGTAAAAATGCAATAAGTGATAGGTGCACCCAGCAAAGCTTTCAGAAATAATCCATGAACCCCTAATTCAATCTGTGAAGTTTTATAGTATGTAAAGAAACAGCTGAAGGTAAAAAAAGTTTATCACCATCACCTTTTAACCCATTAATGCTTAAGAGTTCCTCTAGAAGTTGTCGTCTGCTTCTCAAATACTTTTCATGATAACTTTTGAATTGAAAATAATTTAACAAAATATTTCAAGGAGAGTTGTTTGTGATATTCTATTTAACATTTCTCCCTCAAATATTTTCCCAATTACGCTTTTATTGGAGAGATTTCATCAAATTTGTCAGGCTGCTTTTTGGCCCCTGTGAGCGTTAATGGGTAAATAACAGGTGCATCTGAATGGGGCTGGAGGAGGTATTATCTAAAGAACAGGATCAAACAGGAATGCCAGCACAGCAAGAACCAAACAAGAAAAAAAAAGATGATCAAATGCAAAAAACAATCAACTATTTTACCTTCTGTTATTTTTTTAATAAAATCCATGCAAAAAATAAAACAGGCTTGTAAACATATGGAAACCTGTCTCCATGGTAACAACAATAACAACAAGGGAGCAATCACTTTTCACTATGACAACATCACAAGTTTTCTCAATAGGGAGCATGCAGTACTTAATATTCAGAGGGCACTGTGCCAATTGGAAGAATAACCTAAATCTTAATTATTATAATATTCAACCATTAATATTGGCACCCAAGAATATTGGTTGAAATGGGGTTTTAATGATTATAGCAAGGCTATAAAGGTCATATCAAAGGTATCAGGGCTAGGACATAGCATTTAAGGTCATATCAGCTCTTTCAAGGTCATAAAACTGATGTCAGGGTCACATCATGGCATTCAAGGTCACATCAGCCCTTTTAAGGGGTATCAAGGTCACACCATAGAATTCAAGGAAATATCATCTCTTTCAAGGTCATATCAGGACAATCAAGGTCATATCAGGGCAGTCAAGGTCATATTAGGACAATCAAGGTCATATCACATCATGGCATTTAAATGCACATCAGTACTATTTAAGATCATACCAGGGTATAGGCAAGGGTTCACTTCAAATCTTAATTTCAATTGGGATTTATAATGCCATAAAATAAGGGTTTTTTGACCTGTTGTGGGTGCCCAATTTGGGTGGCCGTCTCAAGACACCTCCACAAGCACCAACCATCAGGCACCTAGACAGCCAAAACTAGGTCAAGTGAACTTCCCAAAAGTCAACATAATACTAGTAGGAAGACATTACAGTTGAAGCTGTTTCAGTTGAATATACACAGGCTACACTACAGACTGATGAGACGACCAAAGCATGGATGATTCTCTACTTGTTAGGCAAAATTTTGTAATTAGTAGGCATTAGAATTACATTCTATACAAATCTATACAGCTTAAAGAGAATGCATGGGCACACTCACATTCACTATGCCTAACTAGCTGAATAACATTCCACTACCCTATAGAACAAATATTAACTAAAATTGCAAAATTGCAAAACTACCCTGTATGGAACAGTCTGATGTAAGACTTATCTATGAGTTTTAATGCAAAATAACCTTAACTTCCAAATGCAAATGACCCTTACCAAATGTAGCTGGGAATATCCAGGAATTTCTTGAAAAATGCTGGGAAAATGCAAGGATTTTCTAAGAATTCTCAGCTGCATTTGATAGGGAACAATGCTCAAAATCACTCAGCTATCTACATCTAAGAAACTAAATTCTAATCATTCATTTCTACTGCTAGTATTCTTCATTAAGGAGATTATAAATTCTTTACTAACCTTTCCTGAATCTTCCTCCTCATCATCATCGTCTGAGTCCACATACTCCTGTAGAAAAACAATAGAAGAGAACAATTAAACATCAAAAGCAAAATCACAATTCAAAACAAAGGAAATTTATGAAAAACAAAAACAAAATCAAAAATGTTTTCTTGATAATCAACTATCAACCATTCCCATCAAAATGATAATTAGGAAATGAAGTAAAATTAATGGTGAATGGTGTATTAATGTAAATATAAAAATATGAATCAGAATCGCTTCCTTGGTTACCTTTAATAAATCAAGTGGAAATAGTTAATACATTTTGTAGTATTAACCTATTCAATTCCCAAGTGCTATTCTGGTATTATTTCTTTGATGTAAGCATCAGTATGACTAAAATATAATCAAAGGAGAAATCTTAAAAGAAAGCAAATATTAATTATTTAACTAAAATTTAGTTTGGACCCAGAAAATAGCCCTTTTGGGAATGATCGTACCTCTGATAAATTAAACTTTTATTAATCTAAATTAAATTTTATAAGATGCGAATCAAAACCATTCAATAAACTTCAACTACAAAAGTTTAATATAATTTGTTACACAAGGAAATTAATTTTATCCATTTGAATTTGATTAAGCTCAAAAATGTTATCAACCAATTGATGCCTGCAGGAACCAAATTAGCCTGACTACTTTGGTGATATCTCTCTAAAAAAGAAGCAAAATTTCGGAAATATTTTTAGGACAAATGTGCATCAAAACGCCATCTAAAACTCTCCTTCAAATATATTTTACAAATGTATACTTTATTCCAAAGTTATTTTCAAAAGTATGATAAGTCCAGACGACACTCATCAATATCTTCAGGCATCAATGGGTTTAGCTCGAAAACGTCATCAAATTAGACACAGAAACGGCCACTGTAAAAGTGATGATTAAAGCAAGGAGTTGGATATGGTGGAACAGGAGGCAAGTTTAACGCACAGCACACTGACGATCAGAATGAGAATTATTCAAAAAAAGATCAGGAGGTATACAACTGATACTTGTTGAGATCAATGTCCAATATATAAACGAGCAAAGCAAGTGTCATGAGAAAAAACGAAAAAATCTTCACCATTTTTTAACTGGTCATCATGATTCCATATTAAATTGTAACACAAATCTTTTTCAATAATTACTGGGAGCCAAATTCAATCACTCATTACTACATTTATATTTACACTACTCATCCTAAGGTGACAAAAACAGGGTTGATTATTTGGTTATTTCTGTCAAAATGATCTTGAGGAAAATACTTGAAGAAGAAACATTTATCAAAATCCTACCGCTAACCTTCCTCAGCAAGTATATATGCTTTTTTCTGATATGGGTTCAAAGATGTATGATTATATTGACGCTCCAAAAGCTAATAAGTCAAATCTTTTTAGGGTACTTCAAAACTGAATGGGTTAAGCATATATACACAATTAAGGCAGGTTAAGGGTTTCTTATAATCTCTCAGGCTTTTCCTTTTTTCTCTTAGAGTTCACACTAATTTGGATAAGATTACTTTGATATCTAAAGGCAAGATTCTATTAGTGAGAGAAACTTATTTATCCTAGAAATTCATGAAAACAATATTAATCCTTTTCCATTTCAAGTACATACATTCTCTGTCAACTTTAAATTTAAACAATATTTGATGGGAAAAAATGCAACATTAGGGACAAAAAATGTAAGTAATTCATTTTCAAAATTTAGCTTTGTTATAAGAATAGTGCCATGAGTTGGACCATGATTTAATGCCATTTAGATGAAAATGAATTAGCAATTAAGTGATAACAAGATCAACACAGCCAAATATATTTGAAAAAGCTGATCAAGAGTTTAGTGTTTATTTAGTTACCATGTGGGTACAACAGGATACGTACGGGACACTCTAATTTTCAAAATTTTCATTTGGATAAAGCACACAAACTTCAATAAAAAGCTCAATATGAACATCATAGCACTTCTAAACAGAAACTATACTATCTGGGTTGCAACCGACTAGCAAGCCCTACCTTCAGAATTCTACCTAAGGACTGTAACTACAAGTCAATTACACATGAAACTATTAAACTTCTTATGCAATTATTTCTATTGTATTTCCATTGTATAGAGTTGAAATTTGATGTCCATCAACTGATATTTCGAATATCATATGCCTAAGCAATAATGCATAGATTGGTAATATATTTGAAATTGAGTAATGGATAACGTTATGGTTTTTTCCTAAAGTAAGTTAGGTTACCAATGATTAGGGATTAATACCAATGGGGATATTGTATCGTATCAAAAAAGTTAATATTGTATAGAATTGTTAACATTTAAAATATTTAGAAAACTGTTGATATAAAGAGTAACAAGGTTCAGGTTCTAAATTTTGATTACCAAAAATACACAGGTGTATATAATTTATAAATCTTTATCTAACCTTGACAACCTCTATTTTCTCCAAATAAGGTCATGAAAACCAACTACAGGTTCTTGTCTTAAAATTTGGTTAAAAATACCATAACGGTGCATACCCTTGCAAAAAGAAATTGGTACATTTTGTGCTAGATGTGTTGCAGAAACTAAGTTGTTCTGAGTTACAAGTGTCCATAGTGATTGGTCTATAGCCTAGGCTCTAGCTGTCATGTAATTACCACATTCTAGCCACGTAACCCCGGCAGTGCCACATAACTACCACATTCTAACCACACATCATGGTAGACACATGGCAGACCCATGCTAGAATGGTGGTAATGGTCAAACATGGGTCTACCACTGATCTATGGTCAGACCGTGGAAATTGAAACATCAACCTGTTTCTGCCACGGGTCTAGAGGTAGACCCATGGCAGACTTGTGGTTAAAAGAAGGCTATTTTGCGTTAACCCTTATGCTGGTGGTGGCTAATCTTGGTAATACACAATGATGCAAAAAAACTGAAAAACAACTGAAACCTTGGCATATAGGTATTCATCTCATGAATACCAACATGAAAGGGTTTAGATGGTTTTTTGAAAATCTTTGGGTCCTTGTTCTTTGGAATAAAGTAGCCTCAGCATTGGAAGGGCTAATATAAATGTACCTTTTACTGCCACTATGAGAAGATCCGAGAGAATAGCTAGTTTAAGGAATAACTTACCGGTTCTGGTCCTGATGTGATGCTGCCGATAATGTAGACCATGAGGAGATTCTTGAGGAAGACGATGATTATGGTCAGTGGGATCATGTATAATTGGAAGTTCCACACGATTAGAAGGTAACACTGAAAATACAAACATAAATTTAGAAAAAAAACATTTTTTTTATAAATCGTCATTTTTTTTGGAGACTTAAAAATATATAAATATAAATATAAAAATCATAAATGCTTTTTAATTGTTAAATCATTTTTGATTTAGAATACATAAATTTCTTATTAACCCATACATGCCTGGGGAACCCAAAATGTACCGACTATAATGCAAAGATATCTCTTTGACTAGATTGTATTTTGGAAAATCTTTGAACAAGACACGTTGATAAAGATAAAATCAACAACCCTCTTTTGAAATATTTTTTGAAGTTATGTTCACCCATGTGTGCAACACATAAGGCTGAAACTAATGCTTTTCATTACGAATGTATTGCATTATAAGTGTGTATGATGATTGTATGACCGAGAAACTACAGATGAGATTGGTTAAACATGAAAGTAAAATGTTAGAACTTACCAAAAACGCTATTGCACTCCGAGGCTTCGATTCCCAGCTGAAACAGCTCTGTAGGAATTTTCCCCCCTCCACTGCCCCCTCTGCCAGTTTGCTCACACGATCTATGTTACGCTTCAATATCTAAGGGGAAAACAAGAAAATCATGAAAATCAAATTAAATTTCAGAAGAGAATGTCATTTTTTGTAAATATTGTTTTACGAAAGAATTGACTAAACATAGTTGTTCAATCAAAACAAAAATCATTGAAATATCATTTCAAGTCAAATCAAAACCAAATGTCAGAAGTTTATGATGTTTAAAAGCTATTTTTCATCTTATTTATCTTATTTCTCAAATATAATACACCAAAGATCCACAATTACACAATTAGCAAAACACTGAGAAACCAGTATTAGGATTTTTTTAGGCATACATAGATATCATTATATGAAGTGCAAGATCAGGAAATATTCAGAATCTGTAGATTTTTGTAAGATTATAACAATATCAAACACATAAAACAACTTTCCAATGAAATGCTAATAAAAGAGTAATGGTAATGAATACAAAAGTATTTAAAAAAATGTCAAATAGGTTTCAAATACTGCATTAATTGATCAATATAAAATTCAACTTCACTTTTAAATTAATTAGAGTTTGCTCTATAATGGTACAGTAAAACCTGTTCCAAAAAAACTACCCATTGCAATGGACCACCTATCTAGTAAAATAATTCCTGCCAAAAAAATATTTTTAAGAAAAATGAAAATAAAAATATTAGATTAAAATGCACTATAATTGTAGTATACCTTTTAGTGTAGACCCTTTTGAGTGGTCACATCACTTTGGGAGTTTCAATGTACTTTGATGGCTTTTATATTTCTCTGAACATCATTTAATTAAAACATGTTGTTTTTTCAAATAACACAGACCAATTAAAGGGTATTCCTGTTTACCCTGTTGGTTAAAGATACCAAATAAGGACTTTTTGCAGATATTTAACTTATGATAAACCCAATATACCAACATAATACTATATACTTTATTTGCATGCAAATCAGAACATATATAAGTATAAGTATAACCTTAGTGCAGAGCATATACATTGTTAGTTCAAAATTATATCACTAGATGGTGCTGTGATTGATATAATGCATGCAATGGAGTCAAAATTAATATAAATGTGCAGAGTAGTGAATACATGCTATATACCTATATTAAATTTTAGAACACTAAAAGAACAATACCGGGGAATTGTAAGTCTGAGATTACATATTGGAATATCTTATTAATAAACTCCTATACAAATTGTTTGAAAAAGAACTGATAAATGAATAGACGCTCCAAGATTACTGCCAAACTATCTTTTATATTTTAGCAAAGAGATGTTACAATTAGACTAACCTTAACATCCATTCATATTGGATACCATTTATATTGCAAATTAGTACAAATTCAAGCAAAGTCATTGGAAAGTTTCTTTAAAGGAAAAAATATACTTGTGGTTTGGGTTGATGCTTTAAGATTAAGCTGAATAGATCAATGCATCATAAAAACCTTACTGCAAATGGAAACTATTAACATTTTTATTAGTAAATCTTGTATGATAAAAGGTATATTTGGATACTTAGAGATAATATTTTTTCCTAAAATGAATTGCGTGACAAGTTTTATTGTTGGCCATAATTAATGATTTATATGAAAATTGATGGGGAGTTACTTACCTCAGACTTCCACCAAATATCAAGCCCCCTTGAGGTTTTGGGGGGATAATGGTTTAAACCTGCCTATCATTGATGGGAACTAACTCTAGAGCGTTATGTCATTAGTGACTACAGCAACTGTGGTAGATCTAACATTAGAACTAAAAAATTATTAATAACACGTACATGCACACACAGGGCAGATATAGGCTTTTCAATTTAAACATATAATTCATAAGGAAGGGGTTTCATTTTAAGTGAAAATTCAGAAGTGGTGTCTTGATTTTGAAAACAGATAGTTAAGAACTAGAAATGGATCCCACTTACCAACCACCCAATTAAAGTTTAGATATGGAAGCAACCGCCCCCCCCCCCCCCGACCTAAATCTGCCCCTGATGCATAACTTACACATGCTGACATCTATGACAAAGCGATCAATTCAGTTCACTTACTGATATTTTAAATTTGGGATCAGGTTTCATATATTGCTCTTCCCTGGGATTGAAGGTTCTAATTCCTGCTTTTAACTGTGTAAAGAAACAACAGAGATACCAAAAAATCCCAAAGATCAAAACATAATCACAGTCACCAATAGAAAAAAAATAGTTTCCAATCGCCATATGCAAAAATCCATCACCGTGCATCCCTTCTCCTTCCACCTGAAATTGACTTGAAACAAAATAACGAAACAATTATAAAAGAAATAGTTGGTTGCCATGGCAACAGTTGTCCTGGAAACCAAAAAAACTTACGGAGAGCTTGAACGTAGGTTTGACCTTCATGTACTTTTCCTCAGCTGGGTTGATTGTGCGAATAGCTGCTTTAGCCTGGTGAAGGGATAGGTGTGCAACAAGGCTTACATAAAGGTGTGGCAATACTAACCCTAATGCTGCTGGTGGCTAATTTAACCAATACAAAATGATGCAAAAAACCTGAAAAATGACTGAAACCCTGGCTCATGGGTACTCATCTGATAGTTCTCAGCGAGAGCTTTCCGATGAATACCAACATGACTGGGTTAAGATGTTTTTCAAAAATCTTTGCGTCATTGTGCTTTGGATGAAAGTAGCCTTAGCATTGGAATGGCTAATTACAGTCAAAATGGTCTAGGTTAGGGGACAATACATACAGGTAGGGACAAAGCTTACATAAAGGTGTGGCATTACTAATTACAGGTGAGTCAAATTTGTCTAGGTGAAGGGACAGTACATAAAGAAGGGGACGAAGCATAAAGGTATAGAACAAAGCGAATAGATAAAGATGTGGAAACATGATTTGAGTGAGGGGAGATATCTCGAAGGTGTACCTAATTGCTTTCTTTGAAGGACCACTACTACAGGTGTACCTGAATGACAATTCTATTGTGTACACAAACATTGCTGTTGCTGTAGTGAAGGACTAGGGGCAAGTGAATTCTACTGCAACTAGAAAAAAATCATTTAAGGGGGACACTGAAAAAAAATATTACCTGCATCTCTTCACTCAAGGATAGATGGTATCTTCCAATTTCTCAAAATATTTTTAGCATTTGATAATTGTGCATAATATGAACTATTTGTGTATGCAAAAAAAGGGTGTAAGATATGTTTCATTTTGCGTGTGAGGGTAGGGACTTTGACAGCCCCTGGCAGAGGGTACTCTGAACTCACTGAGAGCTTGAATTGACCTGGTGTCTTCGTGAATTTTTTCTCCTTGGGGTTGATAGTACGAATAGCTGCCCTAGCCTAATCATGGCACAGTAAAAGGGTTAGTAACAGACATAGAGAGATCACAGTGAAAAGGTTAATAAACAGACAGAGAGATCACAGTAAAAGGGTCAATAACAGACAAAGAGCGTTCATAGTAAAAGGGTAAATAACAGACATCAAGAGATCACAGTCAAAGGGTAAATAACAGACATAGAGAGTTCACAGTAAAAGGGTTGATAAACAGACATAGGGAGCTCACCGTAAAAGGGTAAATAACAGTTATATAAACATGGCATAGAAAACAGTTATCATATAAAAATCAAATACAGCATACTCCATGTCTGATAATTCTCAATTTATGAAGCTTGGAATACCAAGGAAATACTGAGATTTTCCTAGGAAATTCCCAGTATTTGCTAAGAAGTCCCATCTACATTTGGTAAGGGTTATACAGTAAAGATATTTATTTCCTGCACTGTTTCGGCAGACCGGGCATTCAACATGACCACATGCCCGGTTTTCATTGCCGTCACAGCTTAACTCATTAATACTCAAAAGTTCATTGAGGAATTGTCATCTGGATCTATGATACGGACAATAACTTTTGAATTGAGAATGATTTTACAAAATATTTGAAGGAGAATTCTTGGTAGTGTTCTAAAAAACATTTCTCTTTCAAATATTTCTCCAACTATGCTCTTACTTGGGAGATTTCATCAAAATTGTCAGGCTGTTTTTGGCCGCTGTGAGCATTAATGGGTTAAGATAGCTTTAGCACACTGCTAAATGGGTCATGAATATTTCAGCTGGCCATCCGAGCTTGCCATATGAGCTGCTCCTTTAATCACAGGCAGGTAACTGTTCAACTGATACAGGAAATAAATATCTCTACAGTAAGAGTAATAATCTAACTCCTGTAATGGTAAAAGACAAGACACTATATTCAATATTCTGACAATAGCAGTAGCCCTAATAGTCTATAATAGCACATACTAGTACAGAGGCATAGAACGGCATGTAGGGCTAGTAAAATATCAACCCTTTGACCTTGGTGGCCCTTGGTGGCATAGATATCATCAAATTGTAAGAGCATATTTGGACACAACCTCCAACAATGGATTAATCCATTAATGCTGGTAGCGGCCAAAACCGACTGACAATTTTGGTGATTTAAATCTCTCTAATAATAGCAAAATTTGGAAAATATTTGAAGGAGAATCATTCATTAAAGCTCCATCTACAATTCTCCTTCAAATATTTAGTGAATTTATGCTTCATTCCAAAATTATTTTCAAAAGTTTGGAAGGTCCAGATGACACTGGTCAAGTAGATCTCCAAGGATGAATGTGGATGACAAACCCATTTATGCTTGCCCTGGCCAAAAGCAGCTTGAGAATTTCAGTAAAATCTTAAGAGCAAAGGCATATTTGGGTCAAGATTTGAAGTAGAAATATTAATCAGGAAACTACCACAATTGTCCTTCAAATAAATTGTAAAATCAGCCTTAATTTTCAATTTATTGTCCAAAGTATCCTAAATCCAGACAACATTTTCAGGAGGAAATACTAAGCATGGTTGGTTAAATCCTGTAAAGATCACATTGAATTATGCTCTAACAAGCACAGAATGTATATCTTATTACGAATCAATATTCCATTACAGCAACTCTATCCAGATATATCATCTCGTGAAATTGAATACTATTAGGCAACAAAACATACTGCTCAAGACTGGGCACATGAAATTTGAGCTGAAACAGTATATAATCAGCCATATCCAGTAAAAATGTTGTTTTCACAATATTAACCCATGAATGCTAGCAGTGAATGAAAGCACCAATGTCATATTGACGATATTTTTTACCAGAGCATTTTTGGAAAATTTTGTAGGAGATACGTTGAGCAAATGCAAAACAATGTTTCTCCTACGTTGTGTACAATGTTTCTCCTTTAAATATTTTCCTCAAAAAGCTCTGTTCACCTAGGAAGTATCAAAAACGTCAGGACGTTTGAATTGTCTGACTTACATGGTTGAAGACAAAGTCCAGTTCCAGCTGAACAGCTCCTTTGGCACGGCTCATTAGCTTCTTATCCTTCAAAGCCCACCACTTCCTCTCACCGTTCTTAATCTGAAGAGACAATAAAAATCAAAATTAGGGTTTTAATTGTAAGATAAACTTAAAACCAGTGTTTAAACTATAAAATAAACCCCAAAACAGTGTTTTAACTATAAAATACATGTAACTCAAAATCAGTGTTTTAAGTTAAGATTTAACTCAAAATTAGTATATTAACTATAAAATACATGTAAATTCAAAACCAGTGTATTGATTTCATAATAAACTCAAAATCAGTGTTTTAACTATGAAATAAACTCAAAATCAGCGTTTAACCCTACCAATACAACACTTGCATATATGCATCTGTGGTAACATAAGCTATAGAATCATGCATGCATATGTGCATGCGTGCAAGATAATCAAAATTATTCAAAGAAGAGTTCTCTATAACCCATTTGCATATGGAGGGCACATATGGTTTATCAAATTGATAATGAATTAAACAAAATCAAAATCTTTATTAGATAATTGGTATTTTGAAGGTAAATTGTTTTACTTCATGTACGTACCTTGAGCAAAGGAATGGCTACTTTTCCTAGGAATTCATACTTTTTGTCTCGATCCTCATCATATAAGGTAACCTCTAATATGGCATGTATGTCCTTTACTTGGCTAGAAATAGAAAAGTCAGAGATTTTTTCTAAATTGAGAGTTTTTTTGTTTTTTTTTAAATGATGAAAGTATTGTACATCTTTTAACAATAGAAACAATTTAAACATTGTATACAATAAATTGTATATATAATAACAATGGTTATTCTATCTATGATATAATTACCTTACTGTCAACTTCAAATTATCTTTACATAAGGAAATAGTTTGTATTATATAACAAAGTTATGATTGTTACTTTCATTTCGTAAATATAAAGAATGAACGAATTTGAAGGATAGATAAATGAAATGAATTTACCAATTTAACTTGGTTTTGTTGAAATTAATAAGTTGAAATAAGGAAGGACATTTATCAAGAAATAAATATTATTTTCATATGATATGTTATTATAGATATAAGAAATAAAATTGATTTTATACCACTCACAAGGTAAAGATTTTCCCCCACTCTGGAGCGAGTGTTTTGTACTCTGTGTGTGTCTGTAGTCTCTGGTTGACAAGTTCCACCACACAGAACGGGTCACTCTTTCCTCCGAGATCGGCCGACGCAATGCCTAGTGCCTTGATCACTACAAATATAAAACAACATAGAATTATCCTACAAAATACAGTACATAGCATTATGCTATATACAACACATAGTATTCCTCTACAAAAATAAATTGTAGAATTTATCTAAAAATACAACACATAGAATTATCCACCAAATACAACATGTTGCACTTGAAATACAGCATTCTACCACTTATGCATAGAACAATGTACCTTTTTTTTAAAAAGACATCATTTTTATGAAAAGATGCTTAACCCATTCATGCTTGAAGATCTTGACAAATAACTTTGTAATTAATCATGAATTCACAAAATACTTAGAGGAGAGTTTAGGGTTGCATTTTGATCGAAATTGTTACTTCAAATATTGGTGATATCATTGTCAGAAAGATATCACCAAAACAGCAGTTTTGGATGATACAGGCATCAATGGGTTAATGAATACATTTATCATCAAAATATAGAATTATATGCTAAGGCTACTTCCGTTGAAAGCACAAGAACACACACTTCTTTAAAACCATCTAAACCCTGTCATGTCAGTGTTCATAGGAAAGCTTTCGCTAAGCACTGTCAGATGAGTATCCATATGCGAGGGTTTCAGTAATTTTTCAGGTTTTTTGCCTCATATTGTATTGGCCAAATTTGCCACCACCAGCATAAGGGTTAATAATATGCTCCATTCTAACTCACCTTTCACCTGAAGCCATCCAACATCTTTAATTGCTTTTCCTGTGTTCTTTAGTTTCTGAAAAAATAAACAAGCGAACTATAGAGTAAAACCTAAAGAAAATTAGATCATACACATGATCTGACAAATATAAGTGTAATGTCATGATAACAAATCAATATTCTATAAACAGTTGATAGGACGTTATTGTTCAGGTTTGTAATCTACCTTTATAGTTTTTTAAATTGTCATTTAGTAACTATCAAAAGGTTATGCTTGAAAAGAAGTTCCCAATGACTTTGGGTTAGGTGTCATTTTAAAATCCATCATTAACAATTGCAATATTATGTATATTAAGTCACGAATCGGCAAAAACATGGCAGGAAGAAGACAATAACAAAACTCCAAATTCCAAATCGTGAATTGCCAAACATAATCTTTCTACTGCCATTGCATATAAACAAAATTCTAAAGATTAAAATGGTGAGCCGTGAAACTTACACCTCTTTCTGCTATTGCATATAATCAAAATTCCTAAGAATAAAATGATGAAGCGTGAAACTTACAAATCTTTCTGCTATTATATATAAACAAAATTTCTAAATTAAAATGGTTAACCCTAAAACTTAAATATCTTTCTGCTATATATAGCATATAAACAAAATTCCTATGATGAACCTGGAAGCTTAGTAAAACTTACATATCTTTCTGCTACTGCTTCTCTTTCTTTTGGGTTTGGCGTGTAGTTGGCGAGATCTGTGGGACTGTCTGCTCCAAATGTGGCACTGACTGTTAGTAATATGTTGACAGAACCAGCCCCATCTTCCAGAGTCAGGTTCAAATCATGTGTTTTCTCCTTCTCAAGATCTTTAAGATCCACTATGGCTCTGGAAAGATAAAATGAAAATAAGATATATCCTCCAGAGTCAGATTCAAATCATGTGTTTTCTCATACTCAAGATCGTTAAGATCCACTATGGCTCTGGATAGCTAAAATGAAAATAAGATATATCCTCCAGAGTCAGATTCAAATCATGTGTTTTCTCCTTCTCGAGATCTTTAAGATCCACTATGGCTCTGGAAAGATGAAAAGAAATTTTGTTCATCTTCAAATCAGATTCGAATCCATTATTTTCTCCTTAAAATGTTTAAGATACAACAGAGCTCTCAAATGGTGAAATGAAATCATCTTTAAAAGTGAAATTCAGATCATAATTAGCTTTATTGTTCTTAAGGACTGAAAGCTCCATTGTCAGCCTAAAATAATAAAATGAAATACTGCAGTTAAACTGATTTTCCTTTAAGCCCTATAGCATGTTCAAATTATACCTCTCAATAAACCAAGTTAAAAATTCCATATATTATTCTCCTGACAGATGTCTTTGTTCGAAAGTTATTGATATCAATAAAGAGATATATTAGGAAAAGCATACATCTATTTTTCAGGAAAATTCAACCTAAGATTATGATTCAACATACACGGTTGTAGTGCTATTTCTTGTTTATATGATTACTATGAAAACCTACTAAACATTAAAACATTACAGATCAAAAATAATGGTCATAAATCATAATAATCATCATCATCGGAATAATAATGATCTTTATCATCTTCATCATCATCAACTCCACAGTTATTCTACTGCTTTAATTAATATACACTTACCTTCCCATGAAGTCGTCCTTGCCAGCGACGTCATGGTCCCAGACGGAGGTCTCTAGCTGCGTCTCCCCGCCGTCGAACAGGTACATGTCAAACTGCTCCAGGTACTTGGGCGTTAACGTTTTACTTTTATGCTGAAGAAAAAGAAAACTCAGTTCAAAATTGCATTTGGGGGTTGACATTTTTTATTTGTGTGGGGCAGTAATGTTTCACTTATATGCAGGGTGTTAATGTTTTACTTTTGTGATGAAGAAAAAAGTAAATTCAATTTAAAATTTTAACAAGGTGTTAACATTTTACTTATTCGATATAAAAACATCCAGTTCATATCTGTAATGGGGTGTTAACATTGAATTTTTGTGATAAAGAAATAACAAAATTCAGTTCAAAATTGTAGCCTGGTGTTAAAATTTCACTTTTATGCTATCTAGAGAAAAAGCAAAATTCAGTTCAAGATTGTAGCCAGGTGTTAATATCTAATTTTTGTGCTAAAGAAAAAAAGAAATTCAGTTCAAAATTGTAGTGGGGTATTAACATTTTACTTTTGTGCTGAAGAATAAACACAATTCAGTCAGTAGAAGTAGCAGGAAATTAACGTTTATCACAACTTCCATAGCTAGTACTCACCTTGAGAAAGTTGCCAGTGACTTGGAGTTAGGCGGTAGTTTTCGACGGGTACTACAGTTTCCTCCACTACTTACAACTGGCTAGTCACAAATTAGCCACAATATGGCACAAATGTGACAAAAAAAAGGAAATTCCAAATCCAAACTCACCTTGCTTTTGTACCGTTCGTTCCCGAGACGGAATTTGAAGTAAGGATCCGACGTTCCGTTGTCGTCCATGGCGAGTAGGTCCTTGGCTTTGACCAGTACGATGGTCACGCAGGCCGACCATGCCTGCTGCTTCTTCTCCGGCTGCTTCTTGTCCCCGCCCAGCTTCATACTCTTCTTCAGGAACTGGAAATACCAGAAAATGATCGTAAAAATCTTAAGCATTTCCCAAAAACAATAGGATAACTTTCATCACATCGCTGGAGTTCCCGGCGAAAACCACCGCCTAACCTTACGTAACTGGCAGCATTCATACATGCCGCATTGACAAAATTCACATCACTGTAAGTCCAGGAGAAAGCATCTCTGAAATTATATAAATACTTCTGCAGTGAGCTATATTTTCTTCAGAACTGGAAACTGAGAACTATCTATAGCATTTTCCACAACAACTAGGTTAAACGAAAAAAAGGTAAACACAAGAAAACAAACAAGCTTGAAAAATATACAGCATTTTCAAAAACAACATGTTTTACAACAAAAAGATAACAGTATTGACCACTATCACATCATTTCCAAATAAAACCAAAAGAAAGCATCTCTGAAATTAACAATTTTTTGGACAGTTTAAATGTACATTTCAGATGGGCCAAACTCGGATGCCAAGATAGAAGATGCTGAAGCATAAGCGGATGCAGATGTACATGACAATGCATATGTAGGTGGCAATACCCCCCCCCCCCCCCCCCCCCCCATCCATTTGATGTTGAATTCAAATACGCAACTCCCAAAACACAAATTCCGAGTACGATCCTGTAAAACCTAGAACAAATTTGCTATGGTAAACATAAGGAAATCTCTTATTCTTCACTAAATACCCATCAACTCATTTAATATATCAATATAATATATATATATATATATATATATATATATATATATATATATATATATATATATATATATATATATATATATATATATATATATATCATAAATGACAAGTCATGGTGACTTGTTCATGAACCTGAACCTAGTCTAAGCTAACATTATTTACCGTGTATTACTATAGAGGAGAGGACTCAATTAAGAGTGTGACCTACTGTGTAATTCACCACCACTAAATATCGAGAAATCAGCAAGTGTACTATAGGAAATCAATAAAATAGAAATTAACACTCCGAAACATCTGTAGATTTCGCCAGGTGCCTGGGCTGGCTGGGTACTTCCACCGACATCCTCACATGTGTAAATGTGTGTCGGGATACTGTAAAGTATTGATAATGTTGTGGGAAAATGGCGAAACACTCGTGACGCACTCGCGACGACTTCTTTCTGGTGTATGTGTGTTGAGCTTCTGTACTGTATTGATAATGTCGCCGAAAAATGGCGAAACACTCATGATCGACACACTTGCAAAGACTTCTTTCTGGTGTATGTGTGTTGAGCTATTGTACTGTATTGATAATGTAGTTGAAAAATGGCGAAATGCTCGCTACACACTCGCAGAGACTTCTTTCTGGTCTGCATGCAGAATTCTGACTAACTTAGATGGAAATAGTCTTGTTGCTAGCGTCGAGTGTGGAAAGATAATCAATCAGCTCTTTCGATAGAATTATCATTAACGTCATTCTCCTCTCGACAAATGGCATTACGGGAATTTATATCAATGAGTAAATATTGCCCCCAGAAACAGAATCACAGAATAATGAAATGAAATACAGATAAGCTAATAGCTTGTTCTTGGATCTGTAAGATGAATTTCTCATTCACAAAGTACAAGTTTGATGCAAATCTAGAACACACATTAAACTTAAGGAAGAATATGGGCAAAACTTGTTTTTAGGTACTAAGTTTCATACTTTAGTCACTTCTTCCCTAATTGTAGATGACATTTACCTTCTTCAGAATTGACTGTTTTTTTATTCAGAAGACTTCCTACACCTTAACCCTCATGCTGCTGGCAGCTAATTTGGCCAATACAAAATGACCTGGAAAAATGACAGAAACCCTGGCACATGGGTACTCATCTGAGAGTACTCCGTGAGGGCTATCAAATGAGTACGAAAATGACAGTGTTTAACTGGTTTCCAAAAATCTTAGCATCCTTGTGCTTTAGATGAAGGTAGCCTCAGCATTGGTAGGGTTTACAGCATCGACTTCTGACCCCTTAATAGACAAGACTTCCTACCCATCAAAAACTGAAAATTCCTACCCTTAAAAGCAAAGACTTCCTCAACTTACGACTTCCTACCTCTTAAAAGCCATGACTTCCTACCCCTTAAAAGTGTTCTGACTTCTCATGAGATATCAGCCAAGCTTGAATTTTTTACTGGTATAATACTGTTTACAATATTAATTGGATAAGCATACCATCAAGGTACACCAGGCCTAGATCAGTCAGATGATCATAATGCATCAACAATGTGAATTATTACGCAGTGTTGACAAATAGAAATAAACATTCACACTCTTAAAAAAATATCAATTTGCATCTAATTTGAAAATTAATGTTAATGATGGAAATTCAAAATAATTTCTTCAACATTTTTTTTCTTTTGATCAATAAATTGATTATATGAATGACACTAATATGAAATGATACTTGAAATGATATATAACTTCACATCAAAGTCAAGTGTTATTTCGGTAAAAGTCAAACCAATGAATAAGGCACTTTTCAATTAATGAGACAAAAAACAATTCAACGAATTCACAATACCAATAAAACAAGCATATTTTTCAGTTAAGTGGAAAAAATATCAACAAACTGACAATTAAACATATACACTCTTCATGCATGGCAACAACAACTTCATTTCATATTTTCTTGTAAAATATGTGATGGTCTGAGGAAAAACACTTACAAAAAAAACAACCTAAGTGGCTTACAAATATATTGGCTAAAATGTATCACAACAAACTTAAGTAGACAATGAAACATTTTCCTATGACATTGAAAATATTTTGAGATATTTTGTTTCACTACAACTTACAAAATAAGAGTTTCTATGTAAATAAGTGGTTACTTTATTCTTATTGTTAGTGATTTGAGAATTTGACATCATTACTATTTTTCAAATCCTATATTTGAAAATAAAAATCCAATATATTAAGAGACTGACATTTTATTTTCATGCATCAAAATTGATGTTATTAGTATGATATCTATGACAAAATTATCCAGCATCTTTATAATGCAATATTTTTATGCCTCAAACAAATAATTATTTCATCTTGACTTTGCATGGACATATCAGTGTTATATTATCCTTTAATATCTCTTAGTTAATTCTGTAATATCTGATTGCATGCCCTGTGAAAAATATGGTACTAATATGCTTCATATAATTTTTAGAAATGATTTTCTTGACTTATAGGAAGGAAGGGAAGACTCTGACTGCTACTAATTTGGGGTATATTTCTATAGATATGTTCTTTTCCTAGAATCTTCAAACATATATTGGTATTGTATATGTACAGGATTAGGATGGTGCTGTGAACAATGTGAGGTTATCACAAATATATCAACTCATTAACCCATTCATGCCAGGAGAATTTCTTGACAAGTCTGAACTTTTACATTTAAAAGAAAATAGCAATTAAATTCAGCATAAATTTGTTTTTGACAATAATCATTGAATAAAACAAGAATTCAAATATATTTATTAAAAGTAGAGTTATTGGCGAAATAATGGATACAATTTCTCCAAATAATTTTGTAAAGATGCTTTCATTAGTAAATGTAACAGAAAATTCAGATCATTGTGGACAACTACAGACATAAATGGGTTAGAGAAAACAGTAGTTAAGAATGTAAATTTAAACACAGAAATAGTTCACTGGTTCACTGATAGGTGGCACTCAGGATAAAGAGTTCACTTGAGTACTGGATAGGGCAAACACAATTAATTTGATGCAATCTGGAAACTTTTGGTACATACTGACACTTGGCTGAGCTTTCTCTGTTGACTACTGACAAACTGTAAACATTATGAGAAAAAAATAAACAACAACATTTCATAAAGCACATCCTGAGAAAAAAATATTGAGCTGATAATTGACACCATTTAAAAGATATATTCTCCCTTGTGGCTATTTTTCAACCCATCCATG
>OZ012692.1:28795899-28808399 GCA_963942565.1 Maea johnstoni
AAATCTAAGAATTGATTAATATCTGTCCTATCACATAATTCACCAACTCACCATTTATATATATATATATATTTATATATATATATATATATATATATATATATATATATATATATATATATATATATATATATATATATATATATATATATATATATATATATATAGATAGATATACATATATATATATATATATATATATATATATATATATATATATATATATATATATATATATATATATATATATATATATATATATATATATATATATATATATATATAGTGTATATATTTCCTCTAGAGGAAAAGTGATATAACCAAGTATATAGGTTGAATATTTGTGAAAGGTTAACAAAATCAATCTTGCTGTTGAATTATTACAAATTTCCAAATAGAGCTTTAGAATACCAAGGTAATCCTAGAATTCTACAGAAATATCCACGGATCTCCTAGGATGTCCCAGCTACATCTGAGGAAGGGGGATTTATTGGTAAACTACCAAATAAAATCCCCTTCAAAATAAACCCACCTTCATCTTCCTCCAGCCCCACCATCTAGACAGGTAGAACTAGGCGTGCCAATTATGATGTGCACACCTGTGACCCACCTGTAATTCCCTAACTATTGTTTCCCCAGAACCTGTTATACCTATCAATGTAATGGGCGGGGTAATAAATCACCCAACATAACCTCACTGCATGCAGTCAGGAGTCTACCCTGGGAGGCTGGGACTGGATACATGAACCCATTCATGTTTATAGTTCCTCTAGAAATTGTCATCAGGATCTTGGGTACTATTTGCAATAACGCTGGATTCTAGAATGTTGGTGAAAAATTGGCGCCTTATTACTTTTATACTGTTGAAAGCAATTTGGGATTGAAACTGTGTGACGGAGAGTTGTTGATTCCATTCTGCTAAAAGATTCCCTTTCAAAAAAATTCCAAAAATTTATTCAAATTGTGGCTGTAGACTCGAGAATGAGTTCGATCTGAAGGGGTTTGAAAGGAATTATAGTTTGCTAGATCTAATTGGTGAGCATTAACCCATTAATGATCACACCAGCCAAAAGCAGCCAGACAATTTTGAGGACATCTTTCAAGTGAAAGCATACTTGGCAAAATATTTGGAGGAGAAATGTTTATTAGAACATCATCAACAACTCCCCCTCAAATACTTTGTGAAATCATTCTCAATACCTAAGTTATTACCAAAAGTACTATACATCCAGACGACAATTTCTGAAAGAGTTCTTCAGCCTTATTGGGTTAACCACCTCTGCTGACTGTCATAAGAATAGCCAGGACTATTTGGTTTGCAGAAGGCTTAAATGGGTTAATACAGTTAGTTCCAAATATGCATGAAATGGATACCTATGTGTTATCAAGTATATTCTAGACTGTAATAGACTGGAAATTCTAGTATATGCTCCATTCTATAAACAGCTTGTATGGATTTTCTAGCATAACACTTAAGAGCTGTTGCCACTATAACAACCCAACCACATGTTCAATGTATACTCTCCTACTATATAATTATTGACTACTATATAATGATAGATCATGAAAGGTGACTTATATAATAATCCTTCCTACAATGGAGCAATATAACCACAGACCTACTACAAAATTCCATGACTGAGATACGTTTATAAAGATGGAGATACATTATTACCAATTTATTATCATTTAATGTTAATCTTTTGTAGAAAAGATCAACCAAAGGCCAAAAGTCATACACCTCATGACAGAAAATTTGATCCAATACTTCCCTTGTTAAGGAACCTCTGTTTTTGAAATTTGCCAAAGCGCTAAAAATGATAATGCTGAAGTCAGAAAACTCATTGGATTATAAGCTGGTTTGGTAGGGAACCTCTATAACCTACCCTATGTAACCTCATTCATGCTTCCAGTTCTTCTAGGGAAATATTGCAATTGGATTGCCAAGATACTTAAAACCAATATGTGAATCGAGCATAAATCTCTTTATACATGCAAAAATAAAAATCAGGTAGGAACATAAATTGTGGGTATTAATAGGTTAAACACTACAACGAAAATGTATATTTCATCACACACTTTTCATGTGACATTTGGATGACCTTGGGTGCCAAACTTCCATGGTAACATTATGTCAATAATTAAGCCATGACGTTGCCATGACAACTTAGATATCATGTGACACACAGCTGGCTGTGGAAATCAGATTGAGCTGAATTTCTCAGACCAAAGTGATCACTATCTTTGATTGTGTCAGTGTTCAACTATTCTTAACCCACCCATAATTGAATTGGCCATGGTAATTGCAGCTTTTAATCTATTTTGGAATCATGGCAGTAACAATACGAATGAGTATCAGAAAAAGTGTAAAAGGCATTATAGTTGGCAATATAAGTAGGACAATCTTCAAACTGGACACATATCAATAATATTGCCAACTTTTTCCAAACCTATGAATTGATAAAAACCATTTAAACTCATTAATTTGAGTTCCACATATAGCCACGACTCCAATTAAGGCCCTCAGTTCAGCCAGTGCATGTGGGAAAGTTGCCAGTGATTTGGGGTTAGGCGGTGGATTGTGCTGGGTACTATGGTTTCCTCCACCACTTACTACTGGCTAGCCAAGACTTATGGCAGAAAAGAAGACGAAAATCAAATTCAAAATTGCATATTCCAAAAGGCCCTCCTTCCCCTAATGTAGTCTGGTAGTTGGGGCACTGTGCACAAATTTGGCTCTAGGCAAGTGAGAAAGTCTGCAGTGACTTGGGAGTAATATGGTGGTATCCTCTTGTACTGTTTCCCTTCATAGATAACAACCAGCCATTCACAATTTTACCTTAATACGGTTGAAAAATGATAAACTTGATTCCAAAATTTAAGGATACAACAGAAATTAAGCCCCATCCCCAATTATGTTTTCTACACTTGGAATAAAAGTTTTCCATTATTGTCTAAATCTAAACAAAATTTTGTCAAACATTGACACAACATCCAAAAAGCATCCCAAGTCACTGGAAACGTTCTCACATTCCTGGTTGGGATTTGAAGCGGGCCAGTGGGGAGAGACTGCTAGCATTCAGTGGCAACACTTTAGATCACCTGGCCATCGGGGTAGGCCTCTAAGAGCATACTGACAGAGGGAAGTAAAGAAAAGAGGCACTATTGAGCAAGATCATTTGCATTATTCATTTCATCCCTGATTGGATGAAGTATGGCCTCTTTTCATTGTTTGATTGGATCAGTTGCTGTGTAGATGGATTTGTGATTGAATCTATGGACTGCACACATCTGAAGACTCCTAGATTTTAGCTGTTTGCCCTGTGGGACTCCAGCACAATCAACCCAGAAAACATAGGATCAGATCTACCACACTATCACTGGAAATTAGTACCAAGACCAGACAGACAGACAGACAGAGTCCTCGGAAAGAGAGGGAGAGGAAAAGACATAGATAGAGACAGAGAGAAAGAAAGAGAGGGAGAGAGAATGAGAGAGAGAGGGAGAGAGTGAGAGAGAGAGAAAGAGAGAGAGAGAGAGAGAGAGAGAGAGAGAGAGAGAGAGAGAGAGAGAGAGAGAGAGAGAGAGAGAGAGAGAGAGAGAGAGAGAGAGAGAGAGAGTAGATCATTAGTGAGGAATCACGCACACAGGTGACACATCATTCATCATCCCTCATTAGCACAGGAAGCTGGGGTCAACCATGCTCCCACAATAACTACCTCCTTCACAATCAATCGGTTCAAGTAACATGTTCTGTATTGCGCCTAGCAATTCAGTATTCGGGTAGAAAAACTGCAAATAATTTCTTATAATGATTTTTTGCAAATTCACAGAACACTATCTCCATTTTAATGCAAATTTCAAAACATTTGTATTTATAGTATGAGCAACAAACTGGGTCTATTAATTTAACAGTCCTCACCTAAATGAGTAAATATAATGCCCTCTAGTAGCAGAATTCTAGACTAAAAATTAACCCCCCCCCCCCCCCACACACACACTTCCTATTCACTATTTTTCAATACACATTACTAGAAATCATTACATATCTTTAGATGACCAACCTGCATGTGTCTTCGTTATGATCGACCCAAGATCTGGGTCTATCGTTATGACGACATTCCTTGCCGCTGAGAGAAAATATAAATCTTGTTTGTATGATCACATCCCGAAATCACTGTCGGCCTTAGAGCGTTCATTTCCCTAGAAATCCTTCCCACGTTCAAAATCAATAGTCCATCATCAGTCACTTCTCACTGGCTCAAGCAGAGCATTTGCGGCTGTTTTTTTCCACTCACTTCTGGAGCACACACATGGTCTGACACATAAGGGAATATCACAATAACAAAGCGATATTTTGCGAAATATTTGACCGAAAACGTATGCTTGAGTTAAGATCAACAATCCCTCTTGAAATATTTTTCAAATATATCGAGTTATTCTCGAAGTTTTCAGATCAGCGAGTATTAGTCCTAATCCTTAAATGCATGAAGTCTCTATGGTACGACAACATCATCATCAGCTCTTCACAGTGTGTTCTGTCTCAGCCTCAGAGCTGTGACACGCACACAGGGACGGGAAGCAAGGCTAAAGCCATGAAGGCCGGCCAGCGCTCAGGAAATCTGAGATAACCCAATTTGCCATAATGCACCAGAGACCAATGGAGACCGCATCTTCAATGCTATCCGTTCAATCACCTAACTGTCATTCATAATCTTCCCTCGTGGCATAGAGGGGCGTCAAACAGCTGTACCTTTACAATTATGTAAAAATAAAACTTCCCTTTTACATATTAGGATTTAACCCTTAGACTGCTGGTGGCTAATTTGCCAGATACAAAATGGATGAAACCATAGTACCCGGCAAAAAATACCACCTAACCCCAAGTCACTAGCAGCCTTCTTGCATACCCCGGCCCAATTCGAACCTGGTCAGTTGTGAGAGACAGCAAGCAGTCAGTGGCAACGCCTTAGACAAACCGGCTGTCATAGTAGTTTTTAGGTTTGAACCCTAGATCTTGGGTGAGAAACAGCGAGTCATCAGAGTGCCAAACTCTCTCTAACCACTAGCCTATCAGGGCAGCCCCTCTCTATACCATAGCAACTCCATCAGGAGCAACACTGAAACACTGGCAAGTCTACCCAATTACATCATAACATCTCAGAATGACACTTCTATGATACCATTAAGCTTCCTCTAATGGGGTAGATGGGAACAGAGGCAGCTCATATTGATCTCAGTTTGCCATATTAACCCACTCATACTTTAAGAGTTCTGCAGAAATTTGTCGTCTGGACCTACAGTGCTTTGGGTGATAACTTACGAGATAACGATGATTTTACAAAATATTTGAAGGAGAGTTGTTGGTAGTGTTCTGATTAACATTTCTTCTTTAAATATTTCCCAAATGATATTCTGGTACCAAAGATAATACCTAATTAGTCAGGATGGTTTTGGGTAATTAAATGGAGTCATAAATGGATTATGGGAACTCAGGTGTGTACAAGCAAAATACCCTTAACAAATGAAACTTGGAATACCAAGGAATTCCTAGGAAACCCCTAGGAAATTCTGAGCATTCCCTTGGAAGTCTCTGTGCAGCTACATTTGGAAAGTGTAGGGTCAATAACTGACTAGTGTCTGCTAACAACTCTCTGCCTGTCCTAAGGGCATGTCAGTGCCAGCCCCTACTTGCCCTGGGACCAGTGATAATATCACATGCCCCAGGCATTTTAGCCAATTTACTCTTATTTCTAATCTTAGCTGAAATCTTGATTTGAAACAGACACTCAATCACACAAATATCCTCAAAACATCTCATTCAGACCATATATTTGTCTAGAAGTAAAAGGTGTCATCTCGACACTTGATACCTCAATAATAATTCAATCATGGAAAAAAAAAAGAAAACTTCTTTGGACATGTGATACCTCGATAATAATTCAATTATGGAAAAAAAAAGAAAACTTCTTTGGACATGTGATACCTCGATAATAATTCAATTATGGAAAAAAAAAAAAATTTCTCTGGACACTTGATACCTCATTAATAATTCAATTTTGGAAAGAGAAAAGAAAATTTATGAAAATATATTAATAGTTCTATATTGTTTTGTGATAAACATTTAACGTTATAAATTTTTCAAATTATATTTTTGAAAGAAAGATATCGTTAGATAGTCAGACCATCTCTAGGTGCAGAGGTCAACAAGGTTCATAACAGCCACATAAGTCAAGCGTGCGGGTCACCAATACAAATTACATTGTCCCTTTTCCATTATCAAATTACCCAGAACTCCCTGTCGTCCAAGAGGCCCACAGCAACAGTCTATAATAGCCTTACACATGATCGGTTTATGGCCTTTAACTTCTACCATAAATTCTACCACCCCCCCCACCCCCCCTCCACACCGCACACTGCGGAGGAATTAGCACTGTGTGTTCAGCGACTCAAACAGGATCCAGACATCCGAATCAATTATTGATCTTTCCTTGTTTATGAAAGTGACCAATGGGATGGAATGGAGTAATTTACTGCGGGACTGCTGTCCACAAATCACCTTCCTGCCACCCATAAAACTCCTCCTGCCATTAACTAGAAATAATGTCTGAAGTTCATGATAAAAACCCCAGTGTCTGGTGCATCCTCCTGGACAACTAAGATTAGATTAGATCTCAAAGCCGCTATAAAGACAATTCTGCGGCCAGAAAATCGATGATCCCTCAGTGCTTCGTTTTCCTCTTGTCAGAAAAACTCGGACGAAAACATCACAGAAACGCACTATCAATCTATTTGTCATTATACAGACAAGGATAACACCATTTGCATTGACTCTCTCATGCCAGGGTTCTCCTGAGTCCTGCTTACTAACTTAGATGAATAAAACAAGTGGATATGAAACCAGCCAGTCAAACTGAACAGGCTGGCTGCGGCAAATAGCCCAAAAATCGCATTCTTTGTAATGTAAACAATACTACAGCTCTCATTGGTTTTTCTCTCCTAGTGATGTCATACATAGGCCATATTCAAGACCCCTGTCATAGCTAGTCCTTCACTAGAGTGCATATAGTAATTGGTCTCTCTCTACATATCCATTCTTTTATTCATCTAAGTTAATTACTATCAGTACCATTGCTAGCACTTTCTGCATCCTGCATGCTTTTGAGAACTCTAAGTAAGCATGATTGGGTTGATCTACGAAGTATTCCTATTTGTCTGACCACTATCATCCTGTCTGTCTAGGTATAACAAACTGCTAAAATGAAGAGTTACATACCTAGCTTACATAACATGTAAATGTGTTTAGTCATTGTCATATTGATAAAGTAAAGAGAAAATTAGAAAAAAGAATTGCGGCAAAATAATATTTCAGGGCTGTTCCTGGAGTTATTAGTACACTGGAATTTTATTGACATATACAGTCATGTGCAAAGCTCTAGATCCATGAAACTTTTGAAAATGACTTAAACATTAAGCAAGTAAGCACGAAATATTAAACCCATCAATGCCTGGAGATCTCCTCGACAAGTGTCATCCTGACCTGTGATAATTTTTTACTGAGCAAAAATTTGCAAAATGTTTGAAGAAAGATTGACATAGATTTGAGATAAACATCGTCCCTAAAATATTTCCAAAAATTAGTTTTGTTAGAAAGAAATCGCTAAATAGTCAGGCGGTTTTGGTTATGACAGGCACAAACTGCTTATACACTCAGGTATGTGCAAAATATTCAATGGAGAGTTTGTGGGTGTGACCTGGCCTACCTTCAAATAATTTCCAAAACAGCATGAATAAAATATTAATAAAATAGTCAGAACCCTTGGATGCCATAAATTGAATGAAACTCTCACTATATTCACTAAAAATTCATTAAACAAAATGCATTTTAAATGCCAATGCCAATGTCCTGTTGTATACTGAATTTTCATCACCTTATGACTAAATTCCCTGAAATTCCTCCACCACAAAACCACATATCCAGGGCTTGACTCAGGCCTCTGGAGTTCACTCAATTTCCTTAACCCAGTACTAAAAAGCACCCAGAAAACCCTACCTCTGAACTTGACTGTCTCTGTAAGACCATCCTGCCTACTTGCCTAAGGCACCTGTGCGCTACACTATCTGTTACCCTTAACAATTAATGAATATCCACTCACCTTGCCACTCTATTATGATAAGGATTCCACGTATCTCATATAATACCTAGCGTTCCGACACATGCAGTATAAATGCAATGAATGTACAGTGTGCTGTGTCAGGGTCTCCTCGGAACAATACCCCGGTCAATACGCTTATTGCCCAGCTATTGTCATTTTTAATTCCACATCAACAATTTTTATTCAGAATGTCAACTGGAAATGTGGCTCGTCCAGATGTTCTGCACACTGCGCAGGCCGGCTACTCCAGTTTCAAGCCCCACAGGTGTTTTTGCTATTTATAGATCTATCTGCCCCCTGGTGGGGAACAATGCAACTAATGACTGATGCTGCCATCTGTGGTGGACTCTGTAACTACTTAGTTCTCCAGTTTCAGGCCCCACAGGTGTTTTTGCTATTAATAGATCCGCCTGCCCCCTGGTGGGAAACAATGCACCTAATGCTCAGTGCTGCAAAACGGGGATCAGACTCTGTAACTAGCTAGATCTCCAGCCCTATGGGTATTTTAATCAATACATACACCTACGCCCCTGTTATGAAAAATGCACCTAATATGCTGCCACCTGGTATCTCATTCCATAACTAAATAGATAATGCAAACACCTGATGATGAATATTGCAAAGAAATCTCCCATCTTGGGTCTACCTCATAGCTAGCATGTACCTAAGTTACAGACCCCAAAATAAGGGTTTTGTTATTAAAATATCATCCTGACACCTGGGGATGAAAAATGAAACTATCCTCTATTGCTGTAATCTTGGGAATAACTTTGCAATTCTCTAATTTGGAAAAAACATAAGTTTGTGTTTATTATTTGCTCATACTGCCACCTGGTGATAAACACTGCACCTAATATTCCGTGCTGCCATCTGGAGCCTAGCTGCATAGCTACCAAATAAGTTATTACTTTGTTTCTTCTATTTAAAGCAATATAAGATTGTGTTGCCATCTAGTGATGGGTATTGCAACTATTATCTGGTGCTGCCACCTGGGGCCTAACTGCATTACTACCTGATACTTTATTTCTTTGTTTTTCCTTTTTTTAACCCCTACAGCTGCTAGCTGGTGAACAAATATTACCCAATACTAGTGAAACTATCTGGGTCTTGTTATTGTAATGACTATAGGAATCAAATCGGTACAAACCAATCATATTAACTATATGAATCATATAGGTACAAACCTTATAATTAAAATTACAATATGATTTGACCCGATGAAAAAGAAAATTTCATAATCAAGAAAAAAACTTATTCCAGTGTATGTTTTTGTCATTTACAAAAAAAAATTAGAGAAAAAAATAGTACTGGTTGAGAAATTTACCTGTTCTTTTTCATCTTGGGACTTTGGTACCATGGTGATAGAGAGAGTGATGTAGCCCATATATTTATCCTTCTTCTTTTTCTTCTTCTTCTTCTTTTTCCCCTCCTCTTCATCATCACCTTCAGTATCCTGAACCAAATCCAGTTTCAAATCTGAAGACCTGAAATTATTTCAAAAAAATTAATAATAATTGATAAAACCTTTCATAGCTTTGATAGGAAGGCTGATTAATTTAACTCTTATGTTGGTGGTGGCTAATTTGACCAAAATAAAATGATGGGAAAAAACTGGAAAAAGGACTGACACCCTGCAAATGGGTACTCATCTGAGAGAACTCAGCGAGAGCTATCTAATGAATACCAACATGACAGGGTTTATATGATTTTCAGAAATCTTTACATCCTTGTGTTCGGACAAAAGTATAGTCTCAGCATTGGAAGGGTTAAAGGAACAATTAAAAATTCATAATCTGGAATATTCTGAACTTGTTACTAATAACATGCAAATTTCTCATGATTGAACTAAATCTCATTGCATAGGTGAAATGGATAATCAACTTAAGAGAAAACAATCAAATATCATAAGTCTGGGATAATACAAACTGATTGTATGCAACTGTTCCATGATTAAACTTCCCATTGCTTTTATGAAATTGCTAATCAACTTAAGGAAAAACCATCAAACAGTCTGGAATATTTCGAACATGTGATTAATTATATGCAAAAGTCTGATGATTAAACCTTTCACTACATGTTGATGGAGCAGCTAATCAACTTCAGAGAAAACAATCAAATATTTCAAAACACTGATTTTCTTGCTAGGAGTCCTCTTTCTCTAGATAGCTTTTACTTAAAATCAATATAGAACTACCACGCTTTTAAGATGACCACCCTTATACAGAACAAACCCCTTGCACAAAATTTTTTCTCCTAACCCTTATACTGTTGGTGGCTAATTTGGCCAATACACAATGATGCAAAAAAAACCTGTAAAATGACTGAAACCCTGTCATATGGTTACTCATCTGAAAGTACTGAGCGAGAGCCTTCCAATAAATACCAACATGACAGGGTTTAGATGGTTATCAAAAATCTTAACATCCTTGTGCTTTGGACAAAAGTAGCCTCAGCATTAGAAGAGTTGAATTAAATAGGCTAGAAATACCCCACTGTTATAAGGAACCCCTTTCTACAGAACGAACCTCTTGCACAAAAATCTTGCATTCTAATATTTCTTGACAGTGAAGAACAAATGTACTTACTGATTGGGTTCGAGAGTAGAGAGATCAATGATAGCCATTCCCATGGGATCGTCCTGCATCCCGCGATCATAATCGAAGACTTTGCAGTAGAGGGGCTTGAACGCGTCCTCCACACCGATCTGGAACTTATCGTCCCAGCGCGGGTTCAGTGATTTCATAATGGTGGAGCTTTTATACAGCATCTTCCCGTCGTGCTTAAACTTGACATAGGGGTCGCTAGTTCCTAAAACACCAATAGAAATATGCGTGATAACTTCAGAACAGAAATGTCTATTTCATCATCAACAATAGTTCCTAAAACAACAATAGAAATATGCATGACAACTTCAGAACTGAAATGTCTTTTTCATCATCAACAATAATTCCTAAAACAACAATAGGAATATGCATGACAACTTCAGAACAGAAATGTATATTTCATCATCAACAACACAGGTAACCCTTAAACCATTCATGTCTGTAGCACCCAAAGAGAGCACCGCTTTTTTGGTGATATATTTTTGATAGAGATGTTTCATAGAATATATTTGAAGTACAAAACACCCCATAAAAGCAGCGCTATTTTGGTGATACATTTTTGATAAAAATGTTTCATAGAAAATATCTTAAGAAGAAATGTTGATCAGAATGTAACAACATCACTTTTCAGCAAATATTTTCTGAATTTCATCTTATATCTAGAGTTGATTTCTAAGGTATCATATATTAAGAGGGAACGTTTCCAGATATCACAAGTCCAGATATGAATGGTTAAATACTGATCAAAAAAGTGCAACAAAATGCTAATAAGGATAATGTAAATGAAGAAAATGATAAAGAGGAAATAAGTTCTTAATAAAGATAACATGGTATGTGAACCCAAGGTGAGTATATAATGTACTGTATTGTCATATAGTACATGCGGTACTTGTAATGTGGTACTTGTATATTGTTGTTAAAAGTTTAGTTTTACAAATTCTCAATAGGTGGCCGAATGTGGTGAGATCTGCAGGTGTTGGTAACCAAATCATTCCAAAAATTAACAATATGCCAACCGATTGATTTATCTGTGAGTACCAGGCAAATTTACGAGAAATTAAAACAACTTGTTGCTCAAATGATATATTTGCATTGGTATGTGTTTGATATCTGGGTCATGTTTTCATGTTTTTGGTTGAAATTTGGAAAAATGGATGGTTTTATACAGCTAATTAGGCACTATGATCATTCATGGATTTCAAACCCTAATGTCAAGTTATAATTTTCATTCAACCTTGGCTATTACAAAGCTTATGCAATCCTCGATTTGTGTCATTTTATACACTATATTTATAGGGAAATAAATACAAGAAGCATGCAAAGAAAAATTAGTTTAGCTAATATCTTAACCTAGTAAAGTAGTACAATTTCAGCATCTACAGTTCAACTGCATAGCAAATCTAAAACATAAGCATGAATTTCCATTTTCAAGAGTAAATATCCTTGAAATATTAGGATAAATATCATGGAATATTTTGGTCCCTGATTAAATATAGACCCTCTTTATTTCATATGCTCCTATAACTACTCTGTGATGCTACTCATTTGGAAAATATTTGAAGGAAAAATATCATGCAGAAAATATCTTTTTTATTTTGTTTTAGAAGATTCCTAAATATTACCCTAAATTGATAAACCAATAACTTTTTATATTGTAAGTGATTCCTTTAAAGTTAGCTCACCTAATGCTTTATTGAAAAAAATATATACATTGAAAAATATTTGTCCTATGATACAGATA
>OZ012692.1:28810899-28924143 GCA_963942565.1 Maea johnstoni
ATTACAATGTTTGTTTGTGGAAGGAATGCTTTTATGCCAATTACTTGTACAATTTTATAATTTGTAATAATAATTTGGGCATGATTCCTCATGCTGATTAGTGTAGCAGGCTGGTTAATAATAAACAAGCTGTTCTATGACTAGAATTTTCTCAAAATCATCTCTACCACTTACTCTTGCTGAAATCACCCAAACTCAAATCTGTCCAAAAATAAACATCAACAATTTTGTAAACTACCCACTAAAGAAAGGTATGTTTCTAATCTAAAGTACACATTCATACAGATGTTTATCACATTTAAACCCCAAAATGCAATTATTGCATTGTTGGGTTTGAAGATAATCTTCAACTTGGTTTGCTTAATACCACAAAATATGTCGATACCAATGATTATAAATGCATATTTGCATATATTTGTACACATATTTAAAGCTTAACACTGGTAGAAAAGACAATTTTTCTTTCCCTCCTAAATATCTTCTTTACTTCATTTTGAAATAGTCAGCCAAACTTAGTAAAGATTTGTAACAAAGCATTATGCCACGATTTTTTTATACTAATTGGTATATTAGAGAGAGTAAAATACTAGGCTATGAAATGTTCTGCTGTAGTTTTAATTTTGCAAAAAATATGTAAAAAAAAACAGTTCAAAGATTATATGTTTACCCCATATAACTGAAAGCTCTATCTAAGCACTAAAATCCTTTCAGATAAGGGTAGAAAACTGAAATTCAAATTGTGTCTGTATTATTTACATATTTCTGGTAAATCTCAGGTACCAGTTAAAACCATGACCATAATGCAGGGGGTAGGGAATTAAGCAGCATTCTATACCTGCTGGGAATCCCAAAAGCAAAAATTTATGAATAACAAATATACAACCACCATCCGAGGGAAATATCAAGCAAAGTTAGATTACACAGCCTTGCATAAAGCGGCAGATTTGAACTACACACAATCAGTTTTATTTATGTACATATCTATATTTAATCTTTTTATACATATGAATACAGAACATTACCTTTTACATACATTTCAATGAAGGTGTTTAGTTATATACTTAGAAGTGTTAAGAGTACCTGGTAAGATGTGTTACCAATATGTGTGTTTATATATAAATAACATATATATATTATATATATATATATATATATATATATATATATATATATATATATATATATATATATATATATATATATATATATATATATATATATATATACTATAGAATCTATTAAATCAATTAAGGATAGTGTCATAAAAAGTATTATATGCGTTCCATCCTATTGATTGCATAATACATTAATTATTGAAGTGACCTAAGTTTATCAATGATTTAATGAATAATTTAGTTATTCAATACATCTCTCTAAAAAAAGAAATTATAGCTACCCTGCAGGAGCTTACTCATGCAGAAATCCTAAAAAAGGATCTCTCCCTCGGGAAATCCCAAGAAAGGAACACTCCCCTAGCTTACATGCACCGCTGTGTTGCCTTCTCATAATACACAGATAGCTTTATGGTTGTAAAATACTAACCATTAAGGAGACATCCACAGCATACCAACTTAACACACTTATGCCAAGTGTTCCCCTTAAAATGGTCATCTGAATTTTACACTTTTTTAAAAGAAACTTGGAAAATAACATAACTTGGCAAAATATTTGAGTTCTGAATTAGGTTATAAGTAACACTTTCCTCCATTGAATTGTTCCCAAATCATGTTATAAAGATAGTGTTTTAATAATTCTACCTTTAAGTTAATAGGCTGATGGATTCATGAATGGGTTAACCCATTTACACTTAAAGCAACCAGCTTAGCAGTAGCAAATGTGTAAAAAAATATCTTGAAAATTACTATGATTTTTTAGTGCATTTTTTACTCTGAGGACGAATAGAAGGTCCTAAAACTCTATATAGAAATTTAAGAAAGAATAACTCAGTTATGTTAAATTTTGTTGAAGGAGGGAAAACTAATATCAAATGAAGTCTTGTCCATTGCGGAAGAAAATGATTGAATTCCGGGATGTCCTAACTATAATTGGAGAATTTGTGAATTCATCATCCCTTAATTGTATTTAGAAGGCGCCACGCATGATCATCAGTGAGCTTTTAGGTAGAGAACTAATGGACTTCTGAGTTGCGTCTCAGCGTAATGGACGAGAATGTGTAGTAGTTATGTCTATTACAGACACTCTTCAGTCACACAGGTAACTTAATGGTCTGTCATTACCAGACCCGCAGAGCCGCAAATAGAACTCTCCTGGCAAGAAGATTATGAAGGAAGTATATTTGCTACAACGTTGCTGCTCTTTCATCATATGCAAGTAGAAGGAAAATAGACCCTCACATACAAACAATCAAAATAATGAATAGATGCCTTTTGTCATGTGTTACTAAGATGGCAAGTTTCATATTTCTCATTAATTCTTTTCCATTTTCATTGGTTTGGAATTTTGGAGTTTTTTGTCACTTTTTCTGCTATATTGCAGCTGTCATGACTACTAAGCCAGTCGTAACTGGTGGAGGAAACCGGAGTACATGGCAAAAAGTCATTGCCTAACCCCAAGTCACTGGCAACGTAATATTCTCACATGCCCCAGGTAAGATTCAAACCTATACAGGGGTGAGAGACAGCTAGCAGTCAGTGGCAATGCCTTAGATCACACAGCTGTCAGGGCAGGCCCTTCATTGGTTATCGAGACATTTTTTTTAAACTTACAGTGATACGTGGATTTTGGATTTCAGAATTTTGATTATCGTCACTTTTTTCACCCCAAGTCACTGGCAACTTTCTCACATACCCCAGCCCTGGACTTGGTATAATGAGTAAATTGATGAGAGGTATTTTGAGTAGGCAACATTTGCAGGGCGCCATCTATACCATATCGTACTAAAATGTTCTTTTCACCTTTCTATTACACATCATTATAGGGATGGGTACCTTGAGGATCATCATAACAACATCTAATACACATATTTCTTTTAAAAAAAACTCTCAATTTTGACTAATGTTTCAGTAGTAAATTCAAAGATATTACTTGTGGTTCCATATTTTTTTGTTAATCAATATGCAACATCGTCAAGCATTTAAGAACATAAACTTGTCACATGGATGGATTTTGAATCATGATCCATTTACTGCTAGAGGTTTTTAATTTGGCCAATACAAAATGATGCAAAAAACATGTTAAATGACTGAAACCCTGGAACATGGGTACTCATCTGAGAGTACTCAGAAGAGCTATCTAATGAATACCAACAAGACAGGTTTTAGATGTTTGCAAAGATAATCGCGTCCATCGTGCTTTGGATAAAAGTAGACCAATAGCATTGGAAAGGTTAACCCTTCTGATGCTGAGATTACTTTCATCCAAAGCACAAGGACGCAAATATATCCAGCTAAACCCTGTCATGTTGGTATTCATTAGAAAGCCCTTACAGAGTACTCTCAGATGAGTACCCATGTTCCAGGGTTTCAGTCATTTTCAGGTTTTTTGCATCATTTTTTTTTTGGCCAAATTTAAGCCACCAGCAGTACAAGGGTTATGTACCCTTCCCTATGTAATGCTGTACATTTCACCTGGCTGTTATTATTATGTACATTACACTTGCCTTGCTTGTGTCTGCCCCCTGAGGGAAGCCCACAAATAACAACTTAACACAATTAACAAATAAGTGAAACTGAACAGAAACAACAACATTCCATACATTCTAAATAATACATCACAAAAACTTTGAGAGGAAGAGAAGATTTCAATAATGAAAGGAGGTTTACTATAAACACATACATACTCAAAGAAATTCACAAAAAGTGTTTTTTTATCTATGCCTTTATTTAAGTGAGTTTTAAGTTTTCATGTAATTGCAAATCTTTATCAGAAATAAGTTTGTTACTTTTATTTAAGTATCTAAATAGATAAGATTTTAGATAAATAATTGTTTTTATCTATGCTTTTATCTTAGTGAGTTTTTATCAGAAAAAAGTTTGTTACTTTTATTTTAGTACTTATTTCATCCCCTAGGATTACATTTATCAAGAAATTCAAAACATAAGTTTGTACACTTTATGTCACTTTTTGGTTAAAACCCATTCATAAAAGTACTTATTTAAATTGATTCAGAAGATAAATCAAAACCGTCAGAAATTTGTCCATTTGGGACATAAAGTAAAAATACAAAATATGATCCCTAAAAACCTACTTCAAAAGTTGTGTATATTTTGTTGGAAAAGTGTGTGTGCACTAAGTGACCTGATTGCACTAAACGACCTTACCTCCTCTGTCCATGGCCAGTAGTTCCTTGCCCTCTTTGAGGTGAATGTCCAGCACAAAGAAGGGATGTGATCGGAGAGCATTCCTCCTCTGTTTGACACTGGTCTCCTGGAAAACAAAGCAAAACAAAGGATAAGTATAAGCAATCCCAATATGAAGAAATTTTCCAATAAATGAAGATATGCGCAATGTTGGCGGACTATAATGCACAATAATTTCTTGAAGATGGTGTGCCATCTTAATTATTTGTTGCTAAAAGAAAAAGCTCCCTCTGTCAGGGGAGAATGTAGTTACTGGAGCAATGATATTTTAGGGGTCCTAGCAATGAAACGTTGTGGACAGCATTGTTAGGATTCCAATAAAAGATTATATTGGGCTTCTAATATTAACAATTGTTAAGCAATGTAAGAAGCCCAATAAAGTCCAATACATCAATAAAATTGACCAATCAGCGGCTAGTATCAGAATAGAGCTGATGTTAAATATATATATATATATACATATATATATATATATATATATATATATATATATATATATATATATATATATATATATATATATATATATATATATATATATATATATATATATATATATTCAGTTAATCAGTAGAAAGGAAATGTAACAGGAACCAAAGTACATTCAAAGATACTTTGAAAAGTCATTTTTCTATCCCCAGTAACTGCCAAAAATATAATAGATCTAGACAATTTCTAAGAACTCTTAAGCATGAATTGACTAAATATAAAGAGTGCATCAAATTTTTTAAGTTGGAAGGAAAAACAAAAGTGGGAAATTTTGGATGAATTTGTACAAATTTGGGAAGCTACAGAGATAACTATTAACCCATTAATGCTCACAGCTGCCAAGAGCAGCCTGACAATTTTGATGAAATCTTGCAGGCAAAAGCAAAATTGAGAAAAACATTTGAATGAGGAATGTTATTCAGAATAATGCCAACAACCCTCCATTAAATATTTTGTTAAATAATTAAGTTGATTAAGCAAAGTTATTGTCAGATGTATTAAGAGGATCTTTTAAGTATTAATGGGTTAAACATATTTGATCGCTTTCTTTTCTATCAGTTAGAGGGGAGGGATTTACATACATAAGTCTCAAGAAGACAAGATGTATGAATGAATCTGCCCTAATCCCAGTTGATGAAAGCAAGATGGGTGATGTCGGGAGAATGACCACGATGAAAAGCAAGCAAATGTCCAGACAGATCACCATGGGAACCCAATAGTGTCACATGGACAGATCACCATGGAAACCATCTGGTGTCACAATCGACTGAAATTACCATGGCAAACTTTGAAAAGGGTTCATTAAAGAAAAGAAAACCAGCTTTCTGATAAAGAAAGATTTTTATAACCCATTCAATATAACCTAGTGGTTGCCATAGTGATAAATGACCCGTTTATGCTATAAACGAAGAAGTCCGAAAAGCACTGGGTAGTTTTGTGTTCCCTACAGTACACTGATTCACCAGGAGGATTGCTGCCAATAGCCATAGGAATATTTCCTGGTCTAAATAAAATAGCATGCGCCAGACACTGGCTCAATGAAAGAGGCAGCTTAACCCACTCATGCCTGGATATTTCCTCGACAAGTGTCATCTTATCCTACGATACTTTTGAAAACAGCTTTCGAAATAAATAAGCATGAATTCACAAAATATTTGAAAGAGAGGTACAGGGTGCATTTCCCTTTTACCATGTTAATAACATTCCATTCATTCTTTTTTCATGACTAGTACAATATTTCAAACAAAACCGCCATACAAATTCAAACTTATGACTTATTGTCTACAAGCCATACCGCTAACGCAACAGAAACAATAACTGATATTTTTCAAAATATTGCTTTGTTATCAAGATATTTTCTTATATGTGCTCTATGTGTATACTTCAGATGTGAACAGGCTAAATTTCCATTCAACAGTATACAGTATTGTTAGGTCAGTAGGAAACTGCTTGACCAGTCTATGAGCAGCTGGGCAATACATGCTACTTGGCCTGAGGCCAGAGGTTGTCCATGTTGGTTTCTTGCTGGTAAAATATGGGTGTCACCTTGACTTCCTCTCTCAGACAATTATAGGTTGTATATAAATCTTGACTTCCACCAATGTCTTTCTCTGTCAAAATCAGTGTTGACCCTTCCAATACTGAGGTTACTTTTGTCCAAAGTACAATTAGGACGCAAAGACATCCCTGTCATCTTGGTATTCATTGGATTTAAGCTCTTGCTGAGTACTCTCAGATGAGAACCCATGTGCCAGGTTTTCAGTCATTTTTCGGGTTTGTTGCATCATTTTGTAATGGCCAAATTAGTCAGCAGCAGCATAAGGGTTAAGGAATGTGTTTCAGTGTTTTTTTAGAAATTCAGAATTTTATAATTTGATATAATTTAGGTGTCAATAGCCTATCAGATATGGGTGCCAATTATCATCAAAATCAATACAATTAGTACTATTTCTTTCTTTTTTACCTATATTCTATACTTAATTACCACCATAACCTGCATTCAATTACTCATCATCATCATCATCGTCGTCACCACAAACATCACTATCACCACAATCATTATCATTATCATCATCATCATCATCATCTTCATCATCATCATCATCATCACCACCACCATGTTCACCATCAACAATAACATCAACATCATCATTATCACAATCATCAGTATCATTCATTGCCATTACACAAATAAGATATGGCAATCAGAACCATAAATACTGTTTGCTTCACAAAAAATAGCAGTGCTCATTTTTTAAGTAGAAATCTTCCTTCTCCCAACCCAAGACATTTGAACTCCCACCACTGGTGAGTGATCATCCATTGGCTCAAGTGCTCCAGCTGTCTGTGGCACTCAACAGCTGTCAGAGTTAGACGGATGCCCAAGAGATCATGTTGAGAAATTGGTGCCACTGCAGTAAGCACTGCAGTAAGCTGGTTGAAGTAAAGATCATTTAGGTTAAAGGAAATCCAAAGGTCAAACTGATCAGTGATGTATGTCTCAATCTCTTTTATCATATGCGAATCATCATGTTAAAAAATCCAAATTCAATGAAAATGAAATACAAAATACTATAATCTGTACTAGAAAAAAATATGTGAATTGCATTGCTGATTGTTGTGGAGTGTAGGTTTGAATACTTAAAAGATGAATAATACTTCTAAAAATGAAATTTTAAAATCCACTTATTAAATATGCAACTTTGTTGAATAAAAAAATGAGCCCTGTTTCTTAAAAATAAAAGCTTGCAGTTTTGTTCTAATCTTGTAAGAGCCCATGTGTTACCAAACAGGGAAGATATGACTTCAGATAATCATATTTTTGATTTCCAGCTTAATATCTTTTAAAATGTCAGATATCTGAAAAAAAAATATACCCTGTGCCTTTGGTCAGGGTATATTACTGGCAGTATGACTAAAATTATGTAAGAATGCACATATGTCATGGTATAAGTATAACAGAGTAAGTTGTGTTTATGGAATGTAGGCATAATATTTGGTCTTTGCTTGGGTAAATATATAAACCATTCACTGTAAATATAAACCTGATGATTTAAAGCAAACCACAATGTAAAACATACTGCCTCAATGATCACCAGACTGAGTCTAGCTGTGAGCTACAGAAATAATTACGGGCTTTAACCCTTTAATCATGCCTGAGATCTCCTTGAAATCGGTTGTCTGGATCTATAACACTTTTGAAAGTATCTTTGAAATTAATCATAAATTCATAAAATATTTAGAGGGGAGCTGTAGAATTCAGGATACAGGTCGATATTTTGCCTTCAAATATTTTCTGAAAGTTGCTTTTATTAGAAAGATATCACCAAAATAGTCAGGCAGTTTTTCGACGTTACAGGCATGGAAGGGTTAACCATTTGTGTCATTTACTGACCAGATCTATAATACTTTTGAAAGTAACTTTGGAATTAATCATAAATTCAAAAAATATTTAGAGGAGAGCTGTAGGTTGGATTCTGGTCAATATATCTTCTTCAAATATATTCTGAAAATTGCTTTTATCAAAGAGATATCACAAAAACAGGCAGGTGGTTTTGGGAGCTACAGGCATAGAAGGGTTTAACCATCAGTAAAATTTACTGCCCAGACTCCCCCCCCCCCCCCCCCACCCCACTCCAGTGTTGTTGTGTTGTTTTGGGGCTGACCTCCCTTAAAAGCTTTGAAAAGCTTGTTGCCAAAGTCTCTTGGAGGACGAGGGGGGCGACTGTCTCGGCAGCACTTTGAAAATCAGCATAAAAGGTAGTCCATCAATCAAGAAATTCTTTTGGGTATTGCAAGGGACATTTTACTGAGACGCCGCATCTGGACTTGTTTGCCGCTATTAGGTGCTCCCATAATACACTTCCCCAGTCGTCTAGGCTACTTTGAGGTTAACGTTATATTGTCCGATGAGCGGCATGAGCAAAGTCAACATCTTGTTAATTTCCTTCATCACAGAAAATGTCATCATAACAAATTTCTGACAGATAAAAACAAACAACCGCAGGAAAAAAAGCAAGAAGAAGCTTTCCAAGTAAAGGATATCATTAATACCACCTTATTAACATTGGCAGTAGCGCTATACTGAAGTGTATATTTATCACTTGAATGCATTTAATTGACACCTTGGGGGCCGGCTGAGGACTTGGTTTCTTAAGATAAAATCACTTTGTAGTTCCATCCAATATTTACATTTGCGTCTGTGTTTATCCACACTGGGCCTGCAGCGTATATGTCAATGATTCAAGATTCAAAGAGTCTGTATTTATAGCACTTGCTCATTGCTTTGGGGAGAAATAGATAATGTGGGAACTAAAACTCAAGGGGGCGCTGTATCAAAATTGAGGTATACCGTTAACCCATTACTGCACACAGTAGGGTTGGGAATCTGTTGCAATTTCATGATCGATAATCAGTTGCAGCCAACCGATCGATTATCGATCATAATCAGTTCATTGCACTTTTGCAGTAATTGGGTTGTAGAGCTCTAGAGCCTAATTTTAAGTGATAGTCCATGACAATTACTTGCTATTAACACCTACCTTAACTTCGTTTTAAAGTGTTTTTGGAGCTTTATTTCATAGCAAGTAAGCTGACAACTTGCCTGTCATTTAGGACAATATTTTGCCACTAGGTTTTACCTTTTCCGATTATCATCGATTGTCAGTTTTATAATCGATTAATCAGTAAATGGGAGGCAAACGATTGATTATCGATTATAATCGATGATCGTCCCAACCCTAGCACACAGCAACCAAAAGCAGCCTGACAATTTTGATGAAATATTGCAGGTGAAATCATGCATGGGAGAATATCTAAAGGGGAAATGTTAATCAGAAAATCGCTTACAAATCTCCTTCAAACATTTTGTAAAATTAGTCTCCATTCCAAAGTAACTGTCAAAAGTATCATAGATACAGACAACAATTTCTAGAGGGACTCTTAAGAATTAATGGGTTAACTCATTCATGCCTGTACCTGTAGTTCTCCTTCATTATAAGGTTCCAATTAGATCTGTGATCAGATACTTATGGATTTATAGAATTTTAAAAATTTTGCAGCTTTAGATTTTGTCAAAATATTTGAAAATGAGTTGTTGATTGACTTTGGAAACACATTTCTTCTTCAAATATTTCCTTCAAATCCTCAGGCGAAATTGATATCGCCAAAGATATCTATAATGTTTAAAGCAGTACAGGCATGAATGGGTTCCATCACTAAATAATTGAATAGGTTGTTTTCAATTATCTGCAGTAAAATTGAGAGAACATTATCATAATAATCTGCAGTTTTGCCATAATGCCATCATCTACTATGAAACCCTTCTACTGCTGGTGGCTAATTTGATCAAAACAATTTGATGCAAAAATAAAATGATAAATGGCAGATACCCTGGCACATCAGTACTCATCTGATAGTACTCAGCAAGTGCCTTCCAATGAATACCAATATGACATGGCTTGGAGAGCATTCAAATAGTTTGTCTTAGGACATAAGTTAAGCCTGAGCACTGAAAGTGCTTTAAAAGAACTAAGTAACCTTATTTCCATATGCAGAATCACATCAATTTTATGTTTGTCATCAGCATGAGTGATCCCCTTGTGGAATCATTAAACAAATCAATAACTTAACTACCATCAAGTCCAATGCATGGACTAAAACCAATATGGCTGATTTATCATTGCCAGACTACTTGATAGAGGTATCATTAGAGGAATAGATGAGAGAGATATAAGAGGATTGTCAAATATTCTACCCTGAAATTTTACATTGTAGCTCCTCTTAAACCTTTCAAACTCTCAGTTTACATGGAAAGTCTTCCATTTCTTTCAAGAAGATCTTTGGTACCACTGGATTTTCTGGAAAATATAAAAACTAGTCTAGTGTAATTAGCATCTCTTAATCTAACCCTTATACTGATGAAGGCTAATTTAGTTATTACATAACAATGCAAAAAAAACTTGAAAAATGATTGAAATCCTGGCACTCTTGATTTCGTTTACAAATCTCTAAAATCAATAAAAGCTTCTGTGAAAATTCCACAAACATATAGATTCCCAAAAACATACGCTGGTAGGTGGCAAACTGTTATTCATGTGAGCAAGGATCGAGACACTGGCGTATGCGTAAGAAAAACCTCAGGGGAAATCTCATCTCGGAAATTACTCTTCCCCCTACTTTGTATAAGCTACTTCTGTATAATCACTTGTCCACACCTTCTAATCAAGTCTGCTTCCTAACTTATTGGCATGGCTCGGTCTCGCTGGACGCAAGATGGATTCCATCTCACGACAAGCCTAAATAAACATTTTGGAGGTCTAGTTGGCCAAGGCAAGTTGATTGACCCATTGATGCCCGCAGCAGCCAAAAACAGCCTGACAATTTCGATGAAATCTCATCAGCTGCTCAAAATTAAAATGGGGAAAATATTTGAAGAAAAAATGTTATTCAGAACATTTCCAAAAAATCTCCTTTAAATATTTCATAAAATCTGTTCTATTTCCCGAAGTTATTATCAAAAGTATCGTAGATGAGTACATTTTCAAGAGGAACTCAAATTAGCATGAATGAGGTTAACACTATGCTGCTGGTGGCTAATTTTGCCAATACAAAATGATGCAAAAAGCCTGAAAAATGACTAAAACCCTGGCATATGGGTATTCATCTGTCCTCTGTGAGGCCTATCCAATGAATACCAACAAGAAAGGGTTAAGATGATTTTCAAAAATCTTTGCGTCCTTGTGCTTTGGATGAAAGTAGCCTCTTCATTGGAAGTATAAATAAAGGGTTAAGAGAATAATCAAGCCTGAAGGATCACAAGAGTCAACAGCAGAGTCTGCTGAGGTCCCATAAGAGTGCTTGTCTAATGTATTACTCATGCAAGGAACCCCACTTAAGTTCTCCCTTGAGCTGTATGCATTTGACTCATTCCTGGCAGAGATTTCTTTGACAAGTGTCGGCTGGACCTAAGATAATTTCGAACATAACTCCAGAATCAAGCATGAATTTACAAAATATTTGAAGGAAAGTTGTTGGTGGGATTCTAAACTAAATACATCTTTCAAATATTTCATAAACAATAATTCTAGTCAAATGATATTACAAAATAGTCAGCAGCTGATTGTGAGAATGGGTTAAACAAGATAAGAGTTGGTGAGAATTCCTAGAATTTCTTGGGAAAACTACAAAAGATTGGGAGAATATTGTGTAAAATCTCAGCTACATCTAATTATGGGGGCTATTTTAATTTGGTAATTCACAAGAATTTACAGGGAATCCCACACAACTAGCTGTTCCTACAGGATAATACCACATAGAGAAGTCACAGTTCATACACACACGCTAGTTACCCCACTAATCTACTGTACGCTGAAATGACTTTACTTCACAGGTGATTTATTCCATAAATAGGTTTCCCCTAGAAACACCTATTTTCTCCTACTTAAAGCGCTGCCTGCGCCCAGTAGCTTAATTGCCCTGCCTTAAGCCTAGGTGAGCAGACTGTCTAGGATAATGCTGCATGATTGAGAAGGTAACAAAGTTTGACTTTTGATCCGAAAAATCACAATAATCCCCATGTTGCACATACGCAGATAGAGACAGTTTGAGACCTATCGCCTTTAACATTCTGTGAGCAATTTAATGGTTGGCTGCAGAATCACAACACTTTACTGCAATGCAATACTATCAGCATGTCTCACAGAATCGATCAAATTGATGCCATAAAATATCAGATATATTTGCTACAGCAATCTTTTCATCATTAACCGAGAGTTAATATACTCTTTGCATGCACACACTATGTCAAAAATACCTGACCAAATTCACTCTCTTTAAATCAAATCTATTCCTACCACCAGTGACCAAATATGTGCTGATTATTTTGGTTCTATCTCTCTGATGTTAAGATATTTTGGTAACTATTTGATGGAAAAATATTTAGCAGAACTGAACCCACAACTGCCAAATCATTACTACCCTAGCTACAATCAATGGTGGAGGAATCTGGAGTACCTTAGAAATTACACAGAATAACCTTAATTCAATGGCAGGTTTCTCACAATCCTCTAGGATAATTCCAGATTGAAACTTGCACAATGATTGCATATAGCAATTAGTGCATTTGCACTGCACTAGACTACATGGCCATTGAGGCATGCCCAACTATATCATACAAACAGTTATCTACTTATATCATAAAATGCTTTGATTCACTCATATTCATATTATTTCATACATGTGTGTGAGTATATATATATATATATTATATATAGTGTTCGGAATCGGTCACAATTTTCAAGATCGATCATCAGTCCATCTGAACGACCGATGACCGATTAATAATCGAAGTTGTGTACATGGTTTTCCGTGTCGCCATTGCTGTTTACTTTAGTCATAAGGTACCGCGACACCTAGCGGTATTAACACACACTAGCGTAATTGCGTCATGCGCATTTACGCTAGTGTGTGCCGATAACCACAACAACAATGGCGGCATCGTAACATCGCCTCAGCACGCTCAGAGAGGTGGATCTTGAGCGGTCCAGCAGTGTTTCCTCTTTGGTGGGGCAATAAATAGGTAACTTAACTTTTTTTTCTCAGATTTTCTGACAGGCAGGACTACCGAAAGTCCAGCTATTTCTTTGAATAGAATTTTTATCCATGTTCGTTTTTTTGTTCGAACATGTGAAATTGTGTTCGATCATCATAATCGGAGGCACAAACGAACGCTGTTCGGCTTGTTCGAACAATCGGACGAACACTAATTATATATATATATATTAGTCAGGCTCAGAACCCGTTATAACGGGCCCGTAACGGGCTCATTATAACGGACCCGGAGCCCGTTACGGGCCCGTATAAATGGGATATGGTATATAATGGGACCGTTGCAGGTTTTCAAGCCGTGAAATGTCGATATATTGAGGGATCGAAAAATGGGCCCGTAATGGGCCCGTTACGGGGCCGTACAGGCCCGTCAACTTTTACCTGTGTATACATAAATATATACGTTTTAATTATCATAAGCTGTACCTGGTTAATCTCTTCCACTTCCTCATCATCCTCATCTGCCTCCTCTTCTTCATCAAAATCAGCATCATCGTTATCCTTATCCTCCTTATCTTCGTTTAGTAAGCCCACCCCGACATAATCTACTGTCTCCTCAATCCCAGGATCCTGTGTGTTATTTTCTTCCTCCATTCTTGGGATACTTCCACTTATTTGACTGGTCAAATATATAGTCAAATGTATAGGATTTTGAAGGAATGTACTGGGAAAACTGCTTGTATTTCCCAGGATTCCTCAGGATTGGATAAGGAATCAATACAAGATTTTCCTAGACATATCCTGAAAGTTCATATGAGAAACTAATAACCTCCCTTCACAAGTTAGGATATGGATGTTTTCCCATGATTTCTTAGGAAGTCAATATAAATCCCACCTATATATCCTTGCTGTGCTGTATAACACAGGATTTCTCAGAAAGACTGGTTGTCCCTATATATATATCCTTGAAGTCGCTGTGCTGTATAACACAGGATTTCTCAGAAAGACTGGTTGTCCCTATATATCCTTGAAGTCGTTGTTCTGTAAAACAAAGGATTTCCCAGAAAGACTGGTTGTCCCTATATATCCGTGAAGTCGTTGTTCTGTAAAACAAAGGATTTCTCCGAAAGAGTGGTTGTCCCTATATATCCTTGAAGTCGTTGTTCTGTAAAACAAAGGATTTCCCAGAAAGACTGGTTGTCTCTACATATCCTTGAAGTCGCTGTACTGTAAAACAAAGGATTTCTCCGAAAGACTGGTTGTCCCTATATATCCATGAAGGTGCTGTATTGTGACCGTCAGCTCTGCTGATCTCTATCAATTGCTTAGATCTGCCAGATGTGCAGGATGAGAGACACATACAGGCGCTCCCATCATTAACCCTCCTGAGTATATTCCAAATGTCATCTAAACACACGCCAGAGCTGACGAAGGATGCCGTGTCTCCTTTAGGAGTCGATGCTAATTGCCGACTGTCATACCCCTCAAGTGATCAGCACCATCTCTATGGAGTTTGTACACCAGTCTCCATAGTGACCACATCTCCTCTTTTGCTGTGCTTTAACTATGAGCTCTATTGTGTTTAGTAGGATGCAGAGTATGTACTACGCTCACTCCATGTTATTGTAATCCTAAGCACATGAAGGAAGCAAGGCTAAGCATGGTACCTGCCAATGACGCCATATTAAGATCATCACCAGATGTTCCCTGTCCATAAAGTAGTGGTCAAACCTGCATTGGCAGAGAAATGTTTTCCTTTGCAGTTTTACGCCTCTTTACCCAGAAGCTCCCCGCTATTCCTTAACTCATTCACGCCTATAAAACCCAAAACATCCTGACTAATTCATCAATATCCTTCTAACCTGAGTATTCTTCAGAAAATATTTGAAGAAGAAATGTTCAGGAGGATCAAAACAATAACTCTTCTTGAAATATTTTGTGAATACATGCTTAATTACAAAGTTATTTTCAAAAGTCTAACAGGTCCAGACGATGCTTGTCATGGAGATCTCCAGGCATGAATCGGTTAAAGCGGCGGGGATGATGGAGGGGACTGTTGCCATGGCAACCAACAATCTACAACATATTTCCACTCTGTTAGGTGCTGTTCACCAGCATGAGTGCCAGAAAATGATGGAAATGCAACAAAACTTCAGAGAACTTTCACTGTTGATTTCCATTAAGTGACAGAGAAAATTGCAGGGGTCTGCCGAGTTACACAAGCACTGTAACCTAGGCACTTATGATATAAGTGAGTCTCACGGAGCTTAACCTATTTATACCTGGAGATCTCCTTGACGAGTCTTAACTTACAGCACTTGAAAATAACTTGGAGTTAGTCTCGCAGAATTAATTTCTGTGACACTAATTTCAAGTTACTTTCAAATGTGCTATTATTTTTCTGCTTAAACATATAGGAATACTTCAATAACTTTTGCTCTTGAAAAACAACTTTTTTAAGAATACCCCAAAAACATAATTTTACACCTGCTCAAATTCTTTGTGTGGACAACTTTTTCCTGTTGTCACGGGTACGCTTCACGAGGTATGCATGCATAACATGTGACAGTCAACATTGGATGTCTAGACTTATACAGCATCATGCAGTGGTCCTATATAAATAGTAACATAATGGGTGCAATTCAAGGAAAAGCCCTGACACTTGCACCTGTGTGAGTATTTCTTAGAAACACTCCACAGGTAATATATATATATATATATATATATATATATATATATATATATATATATATATATATATATATATATATATATATATATATATATATATACATACATACATATATATATATATATATATATATATATATATATATATATATATATATATATATATATATATATATATATATATATATATATATGTATATATATATATATATATATATATATATATATATATATTCTTTATTGACTGTAGACGGTGCTACAAAAATAAAGTAAAGCTTCAACAATTCATGGACAATACAGCATTATTGTTCAAGAATGATCCTCTTTAATGCCACAAAAATTTACTAAAGAAGTTGGACCATTTGTGCAACCACCCAAGGAAGGAATGCTTAGTCCATGCATTCTCTGATTGCAAACCGATGTTGTTTTTTCTCTCCAAGCTCTGGATGCTTCAAAAATAAATCTTAAGATACTTTTTCCATGCTATTGGATACATATAAAACATATATATTGTCTAAAACCTTGAAAACAAATGGTTTTTTTCTCTCCAAACTATGAAGAATGGATGGATGCTTCATAAATAAACCCTACGATGCTTTTTCAAGCCAGTCTGAGACTCTCTGACATCATGACTGATGTGCTCAATATAGTAACATGTCATGCTATCTATCCACCAACCTTGACATGTGAGATACTCGGCCAAAACAACCACAGCTGTGACGCACAGACAGGAAGACGAAGGGACAGACTGATGGATAGACAAACAGACAGACAGCTGCCTGTACTATCTTTCTCTCAAGGTGAGGGTCAGTCATTTCCTACATTAGATCAGCATATAGCAGGCCACCTTTTGAGCAACTAGCAAACTAAAAATATCAATATGATGAACAAATATATTGCGATTTCTTGATAATTTTGAGTACATGGATGAAAGGATTAGAATGAAACATGATGACTCAAAATGATAATAGTAGTGATGGGCTGTTGAACACATAGAGTAGAGTGGAATAATTGGTTGGTTTTCTTTACTCAACCAAGAGCTAGACATGCAAAATCAGTATCAATTGCAGTCAGTTTGGATGAAAAAAAACAACTAAAATCATAATTACAAATTAATGCCGATTAATGCAAACTAATCAATCATTCTGAAATTATTTTCAAAAGTATAATTGACAGGTCCAGACAGCACTCATGGAATGGATCATGAGTAGGTAAACCTGTGAAGACAGGACAAGCAACATGGACCAATCAGAAGCTGTGGCATGTGTGATTTCCCAGTTGCTCTGCTGTGTCTCGCAAATCCTCTTGTGTATCGCATACACCACAGACTCTATTGGCTTCATCTATTACATAATGCTAAAAGGGTAATGAACAAATGACCCTGTCAAAGCGTATTTGTGTTTGCAATTATCCAAAACAGAATCGGTTTGTGATAATGATTCCAGTCTTTACGATCGTGAATGCAGCATCAAACCCATAGTGTGATTATAGGATTGCGACCAGGTGCTATCGACCGTCAGGATCTAAATTGCCAAACGATTGGGACTTAAGTTGAGGAGCAATTATGCGGGAGCGGTAAATCCCACCTCCCACATAGGAGATGGGTAATCTCCTGTTCCGTTACGATACAGAGTGGCACTGGACGCTATGGATTGCAGCATCTCAGCAGGGACGTTTATAAACAGGGCAGCGCCACCTATTAATATGTAAATAAATCATATGGGATCTAAGGTCTTTGGAGATTCCCATTCATTCTTATTTTTTCCATGATATTGATATCTGGATCCATCATACTTTTGACAAGAGATTAAAATTTTAGCATAAATCATACATTTAAAGCATTATTTTGAGAAACATTACATAAAGAGCAGCGGTACCTAATGCTTATAGTTGAAATAATACCCTTTCAAATATTTTTCAAAGACAGCTTTTTTTGATTGGTTATGTTCAAAGTTGTAAGACCATACAATCCAGATGCAAAAGGGTTTAGGCGCTAAGCAATTAACTTATTAATACTACAGTGGCCAAAAGCAGCCTGACATTTTCAGTGAAACTTTTAGCATGAAAGCAAAGTTGGGAAAATATTTGAAGGAGAAATGTCAATCAGAACATAAACATTAAATTACCTTCAAATATTTGGTAAAATGATTCTAAATCCAAAGTTATTCTCAAAAATACCATAGATCCAGAAAACAAAATTTTGAGGAACTCCTGCTCATTTAAATAGACTAAAACTGAAATAAACTTGGGCTGAAGTCAACTCAAAAGTACAATCAAACCTGTCATTGTGAACACCCTGGAGATGTGAGCACCCCTTATTGTGAACACAATTCCCCAGCCCCATGTGTATCTTTTACATTATGAAAATACTTATCTAACCATGTGAACAACCCCTAATGTGAATGCTTTTTTCCAAGATGTTCACATCTCTGAGGTTTCACTTTAGATCATGAAGATTCTGCATTTATCAAAGACTTTTAGAAATACTAAGCAAGGCCTGAAAACCTTATACAGATCAATACCTCCTTATGATGTTCACTACTCCGTCTATCACCCCAACAGGGGGTGATTTATCAAGGGCGTTTCTTATTAGCGCGATAAGACATCCTTTTTTTCATCTTTGACTCATCACTTTGCTGTCAATATTTCATGCGATGATAGCCATCAGGGAGAAAGTGGGTCACGCAGATTGGGTGATCGATATCTTTATTGATCACTAACATAGCCGTGATGGCATATTCCCAACAAGCAGCGGAACACATAGTTTTACCGGCACTCATTCAAACTGGCCGGCAACAAGCAAGAATCAATGGCAACCATGGTGGTAATTCTGAGACGTCTCAAACTGAATTACACGAATGCCCTCAATCTCATAGCGAAGATACATCTCTAATGAAATATTCTCATTTCTGCACTCGAGTGTGGTACTCAGGATATTAGTCTCATTTAGACTGTCTCATCCTGTAATGCAATTTACAGATGGCTTACTCATCACTTTGCTGTCAATATTTCATGTGATGATCGCCATCAGGGAGAAAAGTGGGTGAAAAGAAGAAAAATATTTATCCCAATAACCCATTCACACCAAGATCATGAGAATGTTAATATTAACCCATTCACGCCCTGAACAAAATAAACATGGTCTCATTAACCCATTCATGGCCAGAATTCTTCTTGATAAAACACAATGACTGGATCTAAGATTTTCTTTTAAGAATAATGTAGGAATAAAGCATGAAATGAAAGATGTTCTGTTGGTTGCATTCATTTTCTATTTCTCTATCTAGTATTTTTCAGAAATTCTGTGATTGAAAAGATATTTACGAAAGAGGCAAGCCTTTTTAGGGTTGTCATGGTGTGGATGCGTTCCCGGGGAAAATGCAAGCAATATAGAACTAATATTTGGAGAACAAATATTTTGAGATAATACAAATATATTTATAGGTTTACAGAGATTCTCAAAATATTGACTGACATAATATCAGCTAATGGTTTAGGTCTCCTTGGTGTTAGGGCATGAATAGTTAACAGGTGCTGTCTGGACCTATGATAGATTTGAAAATAACTTTATAAATAAGAATGTATTTGTAAAATACTTGAAGGAGGTTTGTGAATTTAGTTTTTATCAACATTTCTCCATCAAATATTTCCAAAAATACACTTGTAAGAGAGACATGATCAAAACAATCAGGCCGTTTTTGGGTGCTACAGGCATGAATAGGTTAATCTACTCATGTATGGGACCCACTTGAAATCACCATCTGGATGGAATGATATTTTTGCAACTTCCTCCCATTGCCTCTATTGAACGTCAGCATCTAAATTGCCAAACGATTAGGACTTAACCCTTCCATTGCTGTTGGTGGCTACTTTGGCCAATACAAAATGATGCAAAAGTCCTGAAAAATGACTGATACCCTGGCAAATGGGTACCCATCTGAGAGTACTCAGCGAGAGCTATTCGATGAATACCAACATGACAGGGTTTAAATGTTTTTCAAAAAACTTTGCATCCTTGTGCTTTGGAACGAAAGTAGCCTCAGCATTGCAAGGATTAAACCACTCAGCTTTGAGGCAGCCCCATTTTGACTTATTTTGTGAGGATATCAGCAAAAACAAAACGTAACCACATGCACTGACAAAGTCTGAGATCAATGGATACTAATATGACAGGGTTTCAATTTGCATCTCTATGCTTTGGATGAAAATAGCCGAAGCATTGCAAGGGTTAAACCACTCAGCTTTGAGGCAGCCTCATTTTGGCTGTTATTTTCTAAGGATATCAGCAAAAACAAAACGTAACTACACTGACAAAGTCTGAGATCAATGGATACTAATATGACAGGGTTTCAATTTGCACTTCTATGCTTTGATGAAAATAGACAAAGCATTGCAAGGGTTAGACCACTCAGCTTTTGACGCACCCTCATTTTGGCTGTAATTTTGGGGCATATCAGTAAAAACAAAATGTAACCACACTGACAAATCCTGAAATCAATGAACCCCCGGGTTATCCCTGTGACTGTAATGGATCCCCTTTGATCTATTTCCCAATAAGCCATACTTGGTTCATTTATTACTGATCCACTTAATGGAGCGGCATTGATTAGGAGATAAGGACTATAGTGGGAGGCCTGGCTAAGGTTACCAACGCTTAACCCATTAACATCCAGAGCATGCGCATGATCTGACAACTCTCATTATAACTCATCAAATGATGCACTAATTGAAAAATATTTCAAGAGGGATTGTTCAACCCAACATGAACAACAACTTTCAGTCAAATATTCATTAAAATATTGCTTTGATATAAAGATATTTGAATAAGCATCAGATCGTGTGTGCGGTCCGGATGTAAATAGTTCATCATGTGATGTGCTCGTAAGGTATGTCCATAACTCAGGTAATTTAATTAGGTGACAGCCTCATCACTGCCAGGCATATTGATTGACTGAGAAGTAGTGCTGAAGTGCTCTGCTATCTAATTAAAGGTCATTCCCCAGAAGGTGCCCCTCCCTCTCTCCCTATTAGTGAGAGTATTATAACCATACGGTACTCCACATGGGAATGTCATCGATACCGTAATATACCCTGTTTCACAAACTTATGGCCATACATTGAGTCCAAGATAAAGGAATGGAATAAAATTTCATGATCTAAATCCTTAACCCTTGGGCGCACTGACGCTTATTTTGCATGCATTTTAAAAACATAAAAATAATAAAATAAGAAGGAAATGGCACATGTGTCAACATTGTTTTGGGATAAAACACTTTAGAGAAATGCAGATAGTAAAGCCTGCCCGCACAATTACACCATAAGGTAGAACATTTATGTGCTGAATTGATCAGAAAAGGTTTTCTTCACATATGGTGGGAAAGAAATTTTTTTATAGTGCAATTAATTTCTCCATATTAAACTATCCAAAATAGGGACTACTCAAATTTACTAAAAATACAATAGAAACATTAAAATCAACTATTTTAATCTTAACTATATACAAAATGGCGAATATTTCAATGACAAAAACCACACAAAAAATAAACCATGATCAACGAAATGAGTTTCTAGATAAATATAATGTATAGTGGAACCTGCCAAATTGAACACCTGTGTAAAATTACACCTGCATACATTGGACACTTTTTCATTTCCCATGAGTGTTCAATGTAGACAGGTTCCACTGTACTCTCAACATGAAAGATAAGTATATAACATCATTTCCTACCTCCTCAGAAAAGAGAGCTTCATCGCCCTCGGACGTGTAGATACTGTCATCACTTGTCGTGCTGGTTACGCTATCGGTGCGAACCCGAGCCAGATGAAGCGGAATTAACAGCGCCTCTTCAAAAAGAGAGCGCTTCGTCCGATCAAAAGCCATGATTTAGCGTGAGAGTGATACTTTGCCACACTCTCGTAGATATCAATTCCACTCCGATAAATCCACTCCAATTTGCCGTATCTGTCACTCAGCACTCAAAATTGATAACCGTATATACCAATCTCAAGTTACTTCACTAACACCGATGCATGTGCATCGAACATCATTAAAAGCATGTCTGAGTGTCCGTTTTTCAGTCAACCCTCAATTCCTCGCGCATAAATCCACTCGATTTGCTGTATCTGTCACTCAGCACTCAAAATTGATAACCGTATATACCAATCTCAAGTTACTTCACTATAATACTGCAGGCATGTAAAACATCATTATAAGTATCTTCCGGTGTTCTTTTTTCAGTCAACCCTTTCACTTCAACTGTCCACTCCGATGTGCTGTATCTGTCACTTAGCACTCAAAATTGATAACCTTATATGCCAATCTCAAGTTACTTCACTAATCAAACACTATTGTGAAAGGCTGATGCTATGTTGATAAAAAGATACTTAAGTTTGTAACTGTTTGTTTATACTGTGCATGTAGTTTCCTCTAGGTCCAGGGTTTCCTTCCTATTACAATATGACCTCAGCAGTTGATCCTCATGAAAATTTAGGCCCAACTGAACCAAAGTAAGCCTTTTATTCGGCAGTAAATATTCGCTCGATAGAGGGGAGTATTGAGATCATGTGATTCATTTCAATATGAGAGATCAATAGAATATTTATCTAAGGGATTTTCAGCACTTCCTTCTCATTTAGATTTTCCAATCAGATACTATCTTTAAACACACCCAGCTAATCATTAGCCTTAAATGATAGGGATCCGTGAAGGTCAAAGTTCAAGGTCATGTTCATGACGTACAATTGTCCAAAACAATAATTAAATGAAGAGAAAATGGAAGATGCTCAATATCAGATCCTTCGTTAATTAATTCTGTGGTTTGATTATAAACAAATAAAAGTTTGATTACACCTTTTTGATTATAAATATCAAAGAGCGTGGAGCAGACATTTTGTCAGTGATGCTAATTTTCTGTAACATGGTAAGGCTACCACTGTCAATATAGATAAATCCCCGAGTGAATCCCCCGTCATCGGATGCAGCATTAGCAGTCATTCACCAACTCCCTACCGAGACTAGGAAGCTTCTGATTGGCAGGATTTCATCCAGAAATTCCTGATGGCCCGTTCGCTCGATTTCTTGCAGACTGCGGTAATCACAAACGCTATGAGAAGTCAGACACTGTAAATATTTGAAAAACGGGACTCCGCATCCTACGAGCAAACCGCGATGACTCTTTCACACAGCCGTGAAACTGCATTTCAACAATAAACACACCTGGACTAATTAATTAAGGTCTACGAAGGTGTGTCACAATACTATATAGTTCCTCATGAATTCTTTAGCACCAATTCTGTTCATCTGTGATGAATATGAGTAAAACACATTATTTCATTTGGTACTATGGGTTGATCATTTCCTTGGGATGTGAGAAGATACAACATTTACTTTTGACTTCCTTATTATTATAAAGAGTGCAAATATCAATGTCTTTTTCACTGTCATTTCATTCATTCATTCATTTCATTGGTAAATACAAGTCAATAATGTATCATTTAATTACCTGAAGTTTTAATTTTATTGCAACATTTATTAGAAGGAAGTTCAAATTAATTGAATGTGAGTTATTAAAATCCCTTTATGTTTTCATTCAACTTTTTTCAAGATGTCAGTAAAACTAAATTGTCCTTTTCTTGAACTTGATTGCATGTATCATTTGTAAACCTGAAGTTTCCTTTTTTCAGAAAGGCCTACAAAAGAAGGATCTAAATATTCCTTCAAGTTATTAAAATTCTGCAATGTTTCTTCCTGTTGTCCTTTCCTCCAGTAGACTGTATTGTTACTGTATTGCCTCTTTCTCCTTACATTTATTGCCTGTGAATGTCTTTATTGCAGTTGAGCATCTTTTTAGAAATATTCAAGATGACGTTTTATTTGCCCCACGTCTATTCCTTCCAGGATTTAAAACCTAAGCTGATCTCTCCTCGTTCCTTAAAGGAGACTAGTGAAAACAACCACTTTAATCCAGAGATGAACATCCATTTAAAGCTTATAATACCTGTTTGATAAACATCAAAGCTATCAGGTATCACTGAAGTAGATCTCTCTTTCATCTCCTATTCCCAGGAATCTTCAAAGGAACAAATCCATTGATCTGAGTGAAACCATCACCATGTCGTAATTTTTCCACTATCTCTCCGCGATGAGTCAATGGCATACTATTTGTACACACTTCAGGTTTTTTATAGCAGTTTTTTTTTCAGTTCTTGGCAAGAATCTCCAAAAATGATCAATCCGATAATGTGCTGAAAGGCATGGTATTGAGAACAATTATATTTTTCACTATTTGTCCATGTGAAGTTCTATTCACTTCCTCTTCATCTTCACTTGAATTTTTAAAATGATAAATCCGAGCAGTTATTGTAAAACAAGGTGTTTTATTACATCTAAATATATTTGTCCCTTAGTTGGTACCTGCTCTAGGTAATCTTCAAAACAATTCACAATTAGGTATGCAGTAATCCGATTTTTATGCACTGTTATATTTTCCCCTATTTCTCCTTTACGTAAGTGATCCAGTTTCGCACACAAGGAATTTCCATGTCAAGCGTCATTAAGTTCCAAGGAGAATGGATGAAATCTCATGCAGTATGATGTTGCCTTCCGTCTTAGTGCCTCACTTGTCAGAATTATTTCCGTCTAATTGGTTATTAATGGACAATTGCCTAGTAGCTGTCAGTCATGTATAAGCACACCTACTTGATTATGACTAGTCTGTAAGCATTCCATGTGTCCCCACTGGGTTGGGTAGTATCCTTCTGAGTGCACTATAGTTGAAATTACACAGAATAACTCCCCTTTGTCATAAACGTCACAATTATAACATGATGTAATATTCCATCCTCAAGGAATTTATAGCATCTATGCACTTAATGCAGAATTCCTATGTCCTAAAGATGAGAGTGTCATAATAAGATGCCAGCAGAGTCCTTCCTATGGGATGTACCAAGGGTATAATTAAAGTTGAGATCCACCCCTTTTTAAGTAAGGCACAGAGGATGGAATGCAGGTCTATTACATAGAGGTATCTCGGTAATCATAACAAGGTATTTAGTATGACATTCACACTGTTATCCACATCAAAAGTTATGTAATCCTAATCCAAGGATTTACTCACCATTGGTCATCTCCTGTAACGAAAATTCTATCACTGACCCGCCCAAACACTTTGACCACTGGACATCTAGTATCAGAAAATAGGTCACCTTAATCTCTAAGGTAAACAACAATGAATGAGGAAAGCTGTCAGTCACCTTGGAGTCACTTGGGGAGAGTGCCCAGTTTAACCCATTAATGAATGCCTCAGCAGTTCCCCAGAAATTGTTGTATGGATCTGTGATAATTTTTGCGATATCTTTTGAATTGAGACTGATTTTATAGAATATTTGAAGGAGAAATGTAGGTGATGTGCTGATTAACATTTCCCCATAAAATATTTTCACAACTATGCTTTCATTTGCAAGATTTCATCAAAAATGTCAGACTGCTCTTGGTCACTGCATGTGGGCATTAATGGGTTAAAAATGGCCACTGGTCAATATAACCAAAGGCAATATTATGGGATGGCCTTATGGGGTATTGGCCAAGTAAATGCATTAGGTAATATTATTAACCCATTCATGCCTTGAGCAATATCTCCAAGGCCTTTCTACTTGAGAAATATTTCCTGTTCTAATAAATGCCTATCTAGAAAAACATTTAAAGGAAAAATAAACATCACAACAAAAACGTTATCTCTCCCCTCAAATATTTTTTATTTAACCCATTCATGCTTAAAAGCTTTTCCTAGAATAAAATCTTGATTGTTGATACTTTTGACAATAACTGACAGTATAGTGATTTTACAAGATATTTGAAGGTTAGGATAGTGTTTTTATAAGCATTTCTCCTTCAAATATTCTAATCTTCATTCCAATGCTATTTTTAATAATTTGGCAGGTCCAGACAACACTGCTCAAGTGGATCTCCAGGCATGAACAGGTTAAATTGCTAATCAGTAGACAGCAGTGGCAGTGTGACAGGTCATGGCAAGCTGATCAAGCAACATCAAAATATCTGCCCTCCTTTAGATCACACAACCACTACATTATCCTGCAACAGGGTTGTCTTCCATCTTAATAGTTCTTAACCTATTCATGCCTGGAGATCTCCTGGACAAGTGTCGTCTGGACCTGTGATATGGAAATAACTTTTTAACTCTTATGCTGCTGGTAGCTGATTTGGCAAATACAAAACGGTGCAAAAAAGCTAAAAAATGACTAAAACCTTGGCATGTAGGTACTCATGTTAGTGTACTCGGTGAGAGCTATCCAATGAATACCAACATGACAGGGATGAGATGGTTTTCAAAAATCTTTGTGTCTTTGTTCTTCGAAAAAAGTAGCCTTAGCATTGGAAGGGTTAATCATGCATAGCTTCGCAAAATATTTGAAGGAGAGTGTCATATAGAGAAAAATACTTCTCCTTCAAATAATTCCTAAAAAGTTGCGGCTGCTATAGGCATGAATGGGTTAAAGAGTTCTTAACCCATTCATGCCTGGAGATCTCCTTCTATGGTATCATAGATATTAGAGATCTCAATGCATAAAATGGCTTACCTAAGTGATAATTTTTGATTTAATAGATTAAACTCTGCATGTTTTATGTATGTATGTACGTATGTGTATGTGTGTGTATATATATATATATATATATATATATATATATATATATATATATATATAGATATATATAGATATATATATATATAGAGAGAGAGAGAGAGAGAGAGAGAGAGAGAGAGAGAGAGAGAGAGAGAGAGAGAGAGAGAGAGAGAGAGAGAGAGAGAGAGAGAGAGAGAGAGAGAGAGAGAGAGAGAGAGAGAGAGATTTTTTTGTGTGTGTGGGTGTGTGGGCAGGTGTGTGTGTGTGTGTGTGTGTGTGTGTGTGTGTGTGTGTGTGTGTGTGTGTGTGTGTGTGTGTGTGTGCATGTGTGAAACCTGCAATAAGGCTATTTCCCTAATAAATGTATAAATGTCAAAGCAGGTTTCGAGGATTTTTTTCCTGACTTGATAAATGGCAGAACCTGAGGCAGTACTCGCAATCGCATTCAATACGGCAGCGCTGCCTCATCCAATTTTAAAACAAGGGTATCTATCTTTGTGAGATCCCTTATTGCCCATTCTGGATTCAGGGAGCTCGGAAACGGCAGGAATCTCTGTCATCATCAAGGCCCTAATAGAGTGGAATGGCTCTGCAAAAACTCACAAAGGATTCCACGGAAATTCAGACACATCAATTTGTCAATAGAACTGCGTTAGGCCATTTCCATGGCATGTCTGTGGGGGAAACACTAAAATATTTAGGATCAATAAAACTGGCACATATGCCACTGTCTATAAACAATGTGGATTGAGGGAAATATTTATAGGGAATTTATGGTTACTATCCCGAAAAATGATTCCCCTTAGATTTTCTAGAAATATTAACTTGTTTTTGCAATATCAGGAAAATTAGCATGTAATTATGGTTGGAACTTAATGTAACGATCTTGAAAACTTTTGTTCAAATTTAACTTTGTTCAAATTTAACCTATCATAGTCTGCAGGTCTCCTTGACAAGTGTCATCTGGCATAATTATATAAAATAATTCAACAATTTAGATCAAATTGGCATAACATTTGAAGGAGACTTTTTTGGTTCGGTTCTCATCATCATTTCCACTTCAAATATTTTCCCCAAAATATAGCAACTATCCTGAAAAATGATTCCCCTTAAATTTTCTTGAAACATTTTAACTCGTTTTTGCAATATCAGGAAAATTGCCATGTAATTTTGGGACTAAACTAACTAATCAGTTCATTTTTGTGTAATTTACAAGTATGAATGGGTTAAAGTTGACAGTTCATCTTGATAAATTAACCCATTCATGTTTGTAGCACCCAAAACCGTCTGACTATTTTAGTTATATCTCTCTAACAAAACTAATTTTCAGATAATATTTGGGAGAGAAAATGTTGAATTTACAATTAATTCCAAAGTTACCTAACACTTATGCTGCCGGTTGCTAATTTGGCCAATACAAAATGATGCCAGAAATCTAAAAAATGACTGCAACTCAGGCACATGGGTACTCATGCGAGAGTACTCAGTGAGAGCTATTCAATGAACACCAACATGACAGGGTTAAGATGTCGTTTTTTTTTTAATCTTTGCGTTCTTGTGCTTTGGACGAAAGTAGCCTTAGCATTGGAAGGGTTAAAAATCATTAAAGATCTAGAAGACACTTGTCGAATAGACCTAATTAGGCATGAATGTGTTAAAAAAATTCTTCTCAGGACCGAAGCCAGTCACAGGATGAGATAGAGCACACTTTTCAGTCAATTTATTTGTAAATGGCGGTGAAATGTCAGCGTGGCAAATACCACAGATAATTTGCGGTAGCGTTTGCGAGAAAAAACGGCAGGATTGATGCTTGGGTATTCTGGTCAAGCGCCGGCTACTTCCTGTATCGCAATAAGCTGTTTCTGATAGAGACCTGCGATGTTAACCCTTACGCTGCTGGTGGCTGATTTGGCCAATACAAAATGATGCAAAAAACTGAAAATGACTGAAACCCAGTGGCACATGTGTACCCATCTGAGAGTACAGTGAGAAATCTTTGCATCCTTGTGCTTTGGACCAAAGTGGCTTCAGCAATGGAATGGTTTACCCATTAGTGTTCTCCGAGTGGCCAATGGCAGTCTGACAATTTTGGTGAAATCTTTCAGGCAAATACATAGTTTGGAAAATATCTGATGGGTAAATCTTTATTCAAAATTCTTTGTAAAAGCATTCTTATATGGATTATGCACCTATGCATGGTATCATCATAAAGTGATCAGTCGGTGTGCGATGTATTAGACCACTTGACCTTAGAGGCTGCCCTGTTATGCATCCTAAAACCTTTCCAATGCTGAGGCTACGTTCATCCAAAGCACAAGGATGCAACACTTTTTGAAAACCATCTAAACCCTGTCATGTTGGTATTCATTGGAAAGCTCCCCTTTGAGTACTAACATATGACTAGCCATTTGCCAGGGTTTCAGTCATTTTTTCAGCTTTTTTCACATTATTTTCTATTGACCAAAGTAGCCAAGGCAGCAAAAGGGTTAAAGTTGGGGTGATTCAATCTCTATCATCCAAGTATTACTAGTGACAATCGAGAGAATCTGCTAACTATCAATACAAAGGTTTCTGCAATTCTGCCACAATAGCAATGTATAATAACTGATACATACTTGTGCTGATTATAGTAGGTATTATATCTATAGCCAAAGCTGACATAAAATAAAGATTTTTTTGAAAAGAATTTCTTAATATGAACCTAACAAAATTGATATATAAAAATTCTGCCATTTCTTACTTTAAGGTGAGAGTGCTTTGCTGTTAATATCAACCCATTTATGCTTATGGCGCCAAAAAATAACCTGGCTTTTAATCTTGGGCATGGCATTGAATGGAACATCTTTGAAATGAAAAGAAATCTATGTACCTCAATCCAACCATTAACTCTTTTTCAATATTTTTTGAATTTTTTTGAATCCATGCCTGATTCTAAAGGTATTTTCAAAAGTAATAGAGATTCTGCTATCTCGGTTTAAAAGATCAAGAAAGACAACATGTCAGCGGAAAGTGCTGTGAAGTCTTCAACCTTTGCGTGTAGCAACTCTATGTCAATCACGTTTTAACCAGATAGAGGCGCACGTGGGTTCTTGTTTATGTAAAAATGTTGCAGCTTTAGCTGCCAATTCTCACCTTTGTCATATTTTTCATGCAATGTGATATTTAAAATTGTCTATTCAATATGAATAGACACTTCCCAACCCAAAGTCATAAATCATTTACGGGTATTTTGTGTCTAATCTTAAGCTTGAAATGGAGATTACTTCTGTCTAGAATCTTTTGGCAGAGTGTGAAACTAAATTATAAAGTGACATAATAGCAGAACCCATTAGCCAACATATCTGGATAGAGATAGCTATACATCTCTTTTATCAATCCATGAGACACTTATGAAGGGGATCACTAGGCATAAATGGGTTAAATTCAGCAGAGATTAACCCTTATGCTGCTGGTGGCTGATTTGGCCAATACGAAATTATGCGAAAAACCTGAAAAATGATGGAAAACCTGGCAAATGGGTACTCATCTGAGAGTACTCGGCAAGATGACAGGGTTTGGATGGTTTTCAAAAGTTTTTGCATTTTTCTTCCATAGAATATTGTGAAACTAAATTATAACATAATAGCAGAACCCATTAGCCAACATATCTGGATAGAGATAGCTATACATCTCTTTTATCAATCCATGAGACACTTATGAAGTGGATCACTAGGCATAAATGGGTTAAATTCAGCAGAGATTAATAGAGTGAGGAATATGGAGAGATATATCAGTCTGGTAAAATTACTATGAGTTAGAATTGTTTTCTGCTACTACTGAAACCATGAGATAGGTTAAGCCTTATAAGAACCTCGCCAATCTCATTTAAAACAGGCGGGCCATAGGAATAACGTAAGCGAAAAACTCATAAGAAAATCTGACAAACTGATCCTCAGTCAAGCCTCTAGAGCCCATGAGATTTCCACTACTACATAGAATAAATGATGTGCTGCCTAGAAAATGACATTCTCTAAGCACAACATTAGTCACCTTGTATGTGTGAGGAGTACAGCATTGGTAGCTAATGTACATGTGTGTGTGTGCCTATACGGGTGTATAACTGTATATATGTATATTTATATATATATATATATATATATATATATATATATATATATATATATATATATATATATATATATATATATATATATATATATGTATATATATATATATATATATATATATATATATATATATAAATATATACATATATATATATACATATATATATATATATATATATATATATATATATATATATATATATATATATATACACACACACACACACACACACATATATATATGTATATATATATATATATATATATATATATATATATATATATATATATATATATATATATATATATATATATATATATATATATAATTATATATATACATATATATACATATATATATATATATATATATATATATATATATATATATATATATATATATATATATATATATATATATATATATATATATATATACACACACACACACACACATATATATATGTATATATATAATTATATATATATATATATATATATATATATATATATATATATATATATATATATATATATATATATATATATATATATATATATATATATATATATATAGCAGTCTAAAAAGGGCGACTCTTCTGTCGAGATCTTTCGGAGGTAAATGAAGAGACATGATGTTCATTAGAGCTGACCTGCTGAATTTCTATCAAATATTTTGCAGATGTATGTTTTAATATCAACACACACACACACACACACTCATATATATATATATATATATATATATATATATATATATATATATATATATATATATATATATATATATATATATATATATATATATATATATATATATATATGAGTGTGTGTGTGTGTGTGTGTTGATATTAAAACATACATCTGCAAAATATTTGATAGAAATTCAGCAGGTCAGCTCTAATGAACATCATGTCTCTTCATTTACCTCCGAAAGATCTCGACAGAAGAGTCGCCCTTTTTAGACTGCTAAAGACGTGGATGGGTTATATTAAAAAGGACCTCATTTTCTCCGTCTATGATAATTAGGGTGGAGCTAAATCTAGATAAGGAGTTTAGAGCAGAGAACGCTCCAAAGTGTTGCCACCTTTATACACCCCCTGCATGGCAATTCATCTGGCCGGGGGACTAATAGCTGTGAAGGGAACACAGAGGCCAGGGTTAGCTGAAAAGGCCAGACCAGAGGCTCCAGCATGTTACTATTAGACAGTAGTGGTGAAAATACAGTAGCCCACCATTCCGTTTCCACCATAAATTATGGTGGAAACTATTTTCATCCAAAGCACAAGGATGCAAAGGTTTTTAAAAATCATCTAAACACTGCCATGTTGGTATTCATTGGATAGCTCTCGCTGAGTACTCTTAAATGAGTACCCATATTAAAAGGTTTTAGTCATTTGTCAGGTTTTTTGCATCATTTCGTGTCGGCCCTATCAGCCACCATCAGCATGGGGCTTAAAAGGTGCAGCCTCCAAGGGCTAGCGCTCTAGTACATTTCATAATGATTGTTTTTTCTTTCACATTATACAATTGCTCAAATGGGCTGCTTGTGTTACTTACAGGAAAAGCAACGGTTGCATTATTAGGTATGTTAGGCAAACCTGTTTTTTGGTATCTACTATAAGGATTTTTTCATGATAAAAATAATTTGTTGTGCTGCCATCATTGCAAGAGCAGTGTGCCACCACTGCCATCATGGCAGAAGCAGTGCACCTAGCATCATGGCAGTGGTGATGTCTTTAATTACATGCCATGCCAAAATTGATAGAATCTGGTCAGACTTTACCCATGAAGCTGTACTACTGTGATCAATATCTGTTCCTAGCCTTTCCAATAAAAGGGGAAACTCTCTTGGTGCATATTGATCCGTATATTTAAGACAGAGAGCAAACATTATTTTCTATGGTTGTTCCCTTCCTCTTATCTAACCACATCAAGAAAAGTACAGTAATATGGAAATATTATTCCTATACCCCTATATTGCAAAACTGTACAGTTTTATTGCCTATAAAACTGATAGTAAGAGCTTTTATTGCCTTCAATGCTACAAACATTAACAGCTTTTATTGGCAAGCCTTCATTCCTTCAAGGAAGTTTCTCATCATGTTTGTATCAATAAAAGACTTAAAGAGCAAACATAGGTTGTGGTGCTTTCTGTTGTTTAAGCACTTCATGACCAGCTGTGTTTATATAAAGATTCCCCTTATATATATAAAACTATTTAGCCCTATCATAATAATAGCTGTGCTCAAAGAAATATCTCCCTGAAATTGCAGAACTATATTGCTTTTATTGCCGCCTAGTCTACAAATCTACATAGCATCTATTGCCCCTACCTTAACTGCTTCTAGGAATTTACACATCAGGTACATCCTGGAGCAATTAAGAAGCAAAAGAGCAATTAATTTGTTATATGGTGCTTTTCCTCGCCCCCCCCCCCCCCCCCCCCCCCCCCCCATGATAAGTATTGTACGTCGAAATCCTTCCCTATTGTACCTTTGATTGCCTACTGTACCTTTTGATGCTTAATTTGTACCTTTGATTGCCTATTTGGCACAAACCTATATAGTATTTACAACCCGCATTTAATCCCTTCATAAAGATTTTAAAACATTCTATCTAAGAGCAAAAATGAGAAATATGGCGCTATTTCTCTGGAAATTTTCCCCATGCTATAATCCTATACAGCCTTTGTTCCCCATGACACACACCTATACAGGTGAACTTGGATATGACGGACAATATGCTTCGTCCCAGTCCGATGCATATCAAGTATTATGCAAAATCCGTCGTATACATATGACGGACCAATTTTCCTGGTCCCATTGAGTCCGTCATATCCAAGTTCACCTGTACAGCATTTATTGTCTCGGCTATGAACAGGTAAGATATAGCGATAATAATATTGCCTTTTCTTTAGATATTTTCCCCATACTATAAGACTATATAGCTTGTATTGGTCCCTAATATAACACAAACCTATACAGCATTTATTGTCTCGATAGACTATTATTCCTTCCAGGAAGTTTCCCATTGAGTACATCCTAAATCAATGAAAGCCCCGCCGCAGGGTACTGACACTTGCCACCGATATATAATGTGGTTTCGGATTGGTATCATTCGATTTCCTCCAAAGCATTTCTTTAGCACAATACTCCAAGGTTTCTTTCTTTCCAAAATGCACTGTTTGTTATCCATCCATTTTGGGTCATTACTAAATCAGACGAAACAAATCCAACAGGGAATTGTTAACACAGAATCTTTCAGTTGTGAGCTGTGACCTGTTTTAAGTTGTGTATTTGTATTTCCGGGATGCCGAACGTGCATTGCTGGATACAGTGTACTGCAAGTATGAACATGTATGACAACATGTGTGCTGCATTTTTTACAATGCTGGCACCGCCCATACACTATACACTTAGCTAGTGCCGGTCATGATCATAGCCGGTTTCGCATTGTCTGGTAGTCGTACTGTTCTCTCTCTCTCACCGAACAATCAATAAAGAAACCTCGCTCACTGCGGCTTCCACTTCAGCAAAAACACTACAAACTCCGGTTTCCTGTTCCGTTAAAATCCTCGCCCACCTCATCCTACGAGACCACTCCAATATGCGAGCAATACCACGAGTATCCCAGAATTCCTACTGCCGACCTGCCGCCCGCGATTTGGTGGCCCCATGCACGGCATGCTAGCGGTCACATCAATTCTTGGAGCGACTCTGAGCCTCACCACGGCAGCATGTGGTAGGGAGGCAGCAGAATTTAACCCTTTCATGCCAGCAGTGGGTTGATCTTGGATGACTATTTTCATGATATCTTTTTATGATGGGATTATTTTCAGGAAAATATTGCAAGGAGAAATAATAATCTGTGAATCTCACCACAGTAGCATGTGGAAGGGAGGCAGCAGAATTTAACCCTTTCATGCCAGCAGTGGGTCAATGCTGGCTGACTATTTTCATGATCTTTTTTTATGATGGGAATATTTTCAGGAAAATATTTCAAGGAGAAATGATAATCTGTGAATCTCACCCAGGCAGCATGTGGTACCTGGGATCCAGCAGAATTTAACTCTTTCATGCCTACAGTGGGTCGATCCTGGATGGTTATTTTCATGATCTCTTTTTATGATGTTCATATCTACAGGAAAATATTACAAGGAACAAGATAACAGGAACCAACAGCAGCTCTCCTTCAATAATTTTGTGAATAAAATATTTATTACTAAAACAATTTTAGACCTGCAACATCTTAGAAAATATTATTTCTTGAGAACTTTATGCATGAATTTGTTAAAGTCATCTGTATAATAAATGCCCAATCAGAGTCTTGGGTGATATTTTTCATGATTTTTATCTCAGACGAATAGGATGTTTTTTCTCCCAGATGTGAAATCAAACGTCAAAACAAACGCATACATTTGCTAATGTCTGTCTGCCTCTCTCTCTCTCTCTCTCTCTCTCTCTCTCTCTCTCTCTCTCTCTCTCTCTCTCTCTCTCTCTCTCTCTCTCTCTCTCTCTCTCTCTCTCTCTCTCTCTCTCTCTCTCTCCTATAAAACCCCACCAAAAGGGACCAGCCCAGTGATACAATAAGCAACTAAAATGCTTAGGGCTATTGATTTACTTTGCCATTGCAGCGAGCAGGCAGACGCATAGATGCTGCGCTGTCGCATCCATAGCAATTCATCAAATGGTTTCTGGCTTTCCTCAAACACTGCACACATTTTATAACCCTCGCACAGCCAGATGTGGGCCCTGGGGAGGTCCCATAGTAATGCAGTTACTTCCAATACAAGGTCTAGTCCCTCAACATGAAATTTGATTAGAGTTCCATGGCTATCTTCTTCTATAGCAAACCTGCTGAATATTTTGCAGATGGCAATGTTACATTGAGTCTATATGATATTTACACAATATATTCTCTGCACAGGTATAGTGTTTTTATTTTTCAATTCATTTATAATGCAATAATTTGAGAAAAATCTGATATAGATATGTGTTCCTATCTGGTTAAATAATGCTTATTTAAACAATTTACAATTTACTCTAATTGATAACTTGTGATGACAGAACATGTATGCACTCTTGATAAAAACAGAATAAAGGAAAAGATAAGAATGGATTTAACCCTTTGGCTGCTGGTGGATTATTTGGCCAATACAAAATGATGCAAAAAAGCTGAAAAATAATTGAAACCCTGGCATGTGGGCACTCATGTGATAGTACTCAGCGAGGGCTTTCCAATGAATACCAACATGTCAGGGTTTAGATGTTTTTCAAAAATCTTTGCATCCTTACACATTGGATGAAAGTAGCCCCAGCATTGGAAGGGTTGAGAGATTTTTTGTGTTTGGAATATACCCTAGACAATGCAATTGCCCTACCTGTCCCTTCCTGAACCATATAACACCTAACTGGTGTAAACTAATTAACTCATCCCAATTCTTCATGCACAGGTAAGTTCTCTTGTACTACTTGTGTGATGTGACTAGTATGCATGGATATTCATTATTCATAAGGTACCAATGGTAGGAACTGCAATTAATGGAGGAAGTCTACAGCTGAATGTCCTCAAATGAATAAAATATGATGCATGGACATTTATTCCTGGCACCAAATATCTATACTACAGGTAGGAGTGTTGGTCAATAGAATGAAAGTCTCAGGAATGCACGCAATAGTCACATACCTCACATTAACCCTTCCAATGCTGAGGCAAAGATTCTTGAAAACCTGTGATTTAAACGCTGTCATGTTGTTATTCTTTGGAAAGCTCTTGCTAAGTTCTTTCAGATGAGTACCCATGTGCCAGGGTTTCGATCATTTTTTCAGGTTTTTTGCATCATTTTGTATTGGTCAAATTAGCCACCAGCAGCATAACGGTTAAAAGCCATGCAAGATCCCCTAGGCTAAAATACCAAACCCAATCATGCTTAGAGGTACCCTTGATAAGTATTGAAAGATTGCTTTGAAATTAGAAAAAAAATCCTCAAGTAATAAATTTGATATTGAAAAATATTTGGTGCAATGCCTACATCTCAAGTGTGAGGTCGCAGGTTTGGGTCTCCACTGGATCCCCATTAGGTGATTGCTATATAAATGTGCGGCACTGTGGAGGGCTGTTTATGGTCCGTCTGCAACTGAAAGACTCCTTGGAACTATCTATAAAGGGAAGGGAATCACTTCCCAGTTCCGGGTTTCCAGTCTCATCACGATATGACCTTACCTGTTGAAAGCAACGTTAAAATCAATTCCTTCCTTCCTTCCGCAAACAAATAACCAACTGTGCCTTACGTTGTGTTGTGTCACAGGGATGAATGGGTTTAAATGAGAAAATTATACAAATGGCTAGGTAAAGATCTTCTCTATTCATGGGGAAACATAAGTGTAGGTGGGCGGGGGGGAGGGACGTGGGGGTAATGTGTATGTGTTGTGGTGGGAGGGGTAATTCATGCAGTGAGAAGTGAGTTAATGAGAAAACTACACAAATAGCTAGGTAAAGATCTTCTCTATTTATGAGGAAAGGTGAGAGTAGACAAGGTGACTTTGAATGATTTTTGGGTGTGGGGGTGGTCACACTGATGCATTGTGTTGGGAGGGGGCATTCTTGCAGTGATAAACGTGCTAATGAAAAAACTGTGTAAATAGCTAGGTAAAGATCTCTGTTTATGAGGAAAGGTGAGTGCAGGCAGGGTGACTGTGAATGATTTTAGGGTGCGGGGGTGGTCACACCTATGCATTGTGTTGGGAGGGGGCATTGCAGGGATAAATGGGTTAATGAGAAAAGTATGCAAATCATGCAGTAAAGATCTCTATTCATAAGGAAAGGTGGGGGTGAAAGAGTGCTGTATATACACCCATTACAGCAAACTATGATATTGACCATTCATGGGTGAAAAACTAAGTCTCTCTCAGTTCAGCAAACAGCAGGCACTCGCTGATTCAATCAAGGCGTTCGGAGCAAATGGATGTCTGAATAATGCATTGTAACGTGCTCCCAGCTAATGCATTAAATACGCAACTCGAGAAAACTGAGAACATGCATATAAATGATTAAGAAGGCTGCTCACTCAGCATGTATAATGGAGGTATCACATTGCATAATAATAGCCGTATTAGGGAAATGATACAATGACTAATTGTATCTTTTTTTACTATCCATAAATATACTTTCACTACAATTCCCCAAGCACATCCATTATGGAATTGAGAGATTCAAAGTTCCAGTAACAATATAAATTTACCAAAGTTTTGGTAAAGAAATACACAATTCAACAAGGAAATACTTAAATAAATATGACACATTTTGAAAAACTATTTGACAGAAAATTGTTGTTTGCTTTCATATAAAACAATTTCTTTGACCAATTCCCTGGTTGAGGTCTATATGTGATGCACCGTGGGGCTACTTTTTGTTACAATGCGTTTCCAGAAACTGCTGCTTATAAATGACTATTTAAAGGATAAAATGCTGGCCAACTAAGTAATAGGCTCGGCAACCGTAATCCCCTATATGGTTATCTAAGTGTCAAAAACTATTTGCACCACTGCATTTAATCTATTCCTGCAAACACAGTTACATCAATTTTAGATCAATCATGATCTATATAACCCCCCCCCTCCCCCCTCAACCCACCTTCCTTATTTGCAGATTGGACTAACTCCTAAGCCTAAACGCAGAGGAAATCCCAATATCATATTTATCCAATAACTCAGACATTGATTTATCACCTTCTATATCAGTCCATAAGACACAGCCCATTCATCTTCTTTTCCCATGGTAAAAATTAAATATTTAACCCATTCACAAACCAAGTTCCTTTAGAGAGTTTTGACTGCTACTCTCATACTTTTGAAATAACTCGTGAATAAAGCAAAAGTAAGAAAACATTTCAAAGTGAGTTCAGTTGTTTGGCTTCTGATCAACATTTCTACTTGACATGTTTTCCACAAAATGCTTTTGTAGGTAAGATATTTCCAAAATTGTCAGACCTATTTTGGCCACTTGAGTGTAAATGGGTTAAAATTCATGCATGCAGCAGCCAAAAATGTTCAGACAATATTGATATGGGGAAAGGACACTTTTTCTGAAATATAGTTCATACCAAAAGAAATGTTGATTTGAGGAGTTTACCCATAACTCTCCTTCATATATCTAGTGAATTCAAAGCTAAAGCCGAAGTTATCTTTTTTAAAAATTCACATGGTCAGGACAACAATCGTCAAGGAGATCTCCAAGGCTGCATTCTTCACAGGCCACTTTGGAAAAAGAATCCTGACAAAGAGGAGGAGAGATGCAACAATTATCATCTTATCCTGCGGTGTCACCTTGATGATTTGTTACATTAACACCCCATTAGGTGTGGCAGGGAAGGATTCGAGAAATCGGTCCCTCACTACTCTCTTTCTGAGATAATCTCATTTCGCAATCGTCAATATCTTTTCACTAATAAACAATTACTTTACAGTTTGAATATGAGATTTTAAGTTTTTCGCACACTCCCCCATAAAGATAACAATTAATAAAATGCTGATTAATCCATTGTTGGAAATATAGTGTACATATATATATATATATATATATATATATATATATATATATATATATATATATATATATATATATATATATATATATATATATATATATATATATACTGTATACCGTGTTAATATTGCGGCAGTTTAATTAATGCGTACCTTGCGCACCCATGGGGTCCGCATTTATTAAACTGCGCACTATGGATTGGACAATAATCTATTTATCTATATCAACTACCATTTGGATATTGGATCCCTTGTACCGTACAACACCCTAAAATGATAGCTTGTCATTCATCATACAAACCCTTTGCGGCCTCTGCTGGTACTCTTTTAATTGCGATGTAGACAACTTGCACACTCAGGTGTGATCAAACTTGCTGGTAACCACTAATCTCAGTTACTAATTGCAACCAACATAACACTGTTCACGGCCGGCGGCGAAATGAAGATTGCACTTGCCTATAACACTGGCTGGATCTGACATCCCCACGTGGCTGGTCGGCTTGAATATAGCAGCACCACCCTTCCAAAAGGCTGGGTAGGTTGCATACCCTTGGCCCCCTCACACGGCTTGAGATGGAGGTTATCAATGCGCAATAATTAAACTGCGCATCCACGGCTGTTACCTGCTGAGCGCATTACTTTATATGCGCAATATTAACACGGTATACAGTATATATATATATATATATATATATATATATATATATATATATATATATATATATATATATATATATATATATATATATATATATATATATATATACACACACACACAAATATATTTATTATACCTCACTTTAAGATCGTAAGCCGTGATTGGCTGACTTAACAGTGAACAATCATCATGTTGCCTGATGCCATCAGTGAGGGCGTCATGTTGCCCGTTGCCACTAGCGACACCTAGCGGGGAATGTGTGAATCACCAGTCATCTGTGACCTTGCTTTGTTTACAATTACAAATGGGGTTTGTTCGGTATAATAAATCAAATATGCCATGCCAGTGTGGGTAACATGATGGAATGTCTCCCTTCGGGAGGATGGTTTTCCCTCGGGCTCCGCCCTCGGGAAAACCATCCTCCCTCGGGGAAACATTCCGTCATGTTACCCACACTGGCATGGCATATTTGTATAATATATATATATAAATAAATATATATGAAACAATTATATATATGAATTATTCATGCTGCAGAATGCAAGATAGTTCTAGCTACGGCAATGTTTACTGCAGCCGATCACCTCTTATGCGTAATGTTCTCTAGCACAGGAAGGGACAGAGCTCATATTTTACATGGAGGATGACAAGATCGCAACCTCAGGTTCCACGCCGCTAATTTGCTGCAGGTCTCCACCCCTGCTGCCCTGGTGACAGTGAATCTGTGAGCTACAAATGTTGATGCCACATGGTGGTGGCTTCAATTCACCTTACATACAAGATATTGCTTGCTGGTCAAAACACATGGAATACATGCCAAAGACAAAAGATTTACAAGAGAAAAATGCCCACATTGTTTATATCAACCCTGTTGTTATACTGCTCTAAGATCCCATACGGGAATCATTTCCCATTCGGCAAACACTTTGATCTCAGGATACTGGTATCTTGGTATGTTGCCCACTTGGTATATAGCAACCCTATTGTTATACTGCTCCAACAACCCATATGGGAATCATTCTCCATTTGGCAAATGCTTGAACCTCTGGAGACTTCTACACTCTGAGTTATCAGCCAAACAACTGTTGCCAATTAAAGCTCAGAATACTAAGTAATTCCTTTAGGTAAATCCTAGGATTTCTCCTGGTAAGTCTGCCAGCCACAATCAGTAAGGGTAGTAACCTAAGAAACATCATTATCATACTGCTGCTGGCTTGAAAAGGTTAAAATATTGAGCACTACTGGATGTTTATATCCTATCCACAGTGCTTTCATTACAAACATACGTACGTATGGGTTTGTGTTCGACATGATTTTTAATGATTCCAACACTAACTTTGTGTCTGACATGTTTCTAGCTGGTGTTGATTATGTTGTTATCATACTTTTCTTTTGTCTTTTTAGTGTTTTACTCAAAAACAATAGTGAGATTTGCAGTATATCCCTACAATACAGCATATCTTTACACTTTTGAAATGGTAGTAAAATGGCAGTTGACATGTTGAGGGGGAAGGCAGGATTACGATTCTGATTTCCCGATCCCATATACCAGTATTTTGCATTTGAATCTAAACCAACAGTTTGCGATCTAGGGTATCAAGAAATATTGATTACAGTGAAGCTTACCCATCCACATCAATAATTTCCACACTCATCTCCTAATGGTGCATATCAATTACTACTTAAAGTAAGCAAAGCCATTGAGCGATTCTAGAGCAATATATCCAAAAACATCCTTGCAGTTCCCATGAAGTTAATATGCAGCATTATATCCTAGATGAATAAAACAATGGATTGGCTGCCACAGACAATTATCATATGGTCGTGGATCGATGCATTTTAAGGGACTGCTCTGATAGCCAAGTGTTCTATGGCATTGCCACTGACTGCTCGCTGCCTGTCAGTCCATTGCCGGAGTTCAAATTCTGGCTGGAGCATGTGAGAAAGGTGCCAATGACTTGGGGTCAGGTGGTAGTATTTTTTCCCTTGGTACTAAGGTTTCCTCCACCACTCATGAGTTATCTACAATTTGGTAGAATAGAGGGAATTCCAAATTCAATGTTTTCCCTCAGTTTCTTTGCATCATTTAGCCTTCAAGTGGTCTTATTAGCAATTATTTCATTTGATACCTTCACTTGGTTTAAGTTTTCAACTATTCATCATTTTACAATATTGTGAGAGCATCGTGATTTTGAGTAGTAAAGTAGCTCCAGTTGCTTGCTAGTCCTAGCAGGCATCTCCATTTCTATGAGATCCACTGGGTTCCCCAAAAGTCGGTTTGACAATGGTCGCTATATAAATGTGTGACATTGTGGGGGACTGTCTATGGTATTTCTGCAACCAAAAGACGCCTTCGAACTATCAGCAAATTTGGAATTTCTTCCCGGTTTCGGATTTCTATCTCGTCACAATACGACCTAATAGTGGGGCGGTTAAGGAAAAAATTGTGCACTTTGGGGTGCAAGCATGAAACTTGGTACAATTATAGTTTAAGGAATGCTAAGACAAATTGGAAGGGGACACAGGCTGTAGGTCACCCCTATGACCTATTTTTGGGCCATTTTAGGTCAAAAACGGACATTTTTGGTGATTTCACATATGAGACACTTTCATTAAACTGAGTAGAAGCATGAAACTTGGTATAATTATGGTTTAAGGAATGCTTATAAACATTGGATGGGGACACAGGCTGTAGGTCACCCCTATGACCTATTTTTGGGCCGTTTTAAGCCAAAAAAGGACATTTTTGGTGATTTTGCAGATAAATACCATCTTGGATCTTGGTAGAAGCATGAAACTTGGTACAATTATGGTTTATGGATTGCTTATACAAATAGAAAGGGGACACACATTGTAGGTCACTGCTCTGACCTATTTATGGGCAATTTTAAGCCAAAATTGGTCAAAAACGGACAATTTTGAGGGATTTTGCTAAGAAAACATCCTTTAATTTCTGGTTGAAGCATGAAACTTTGTATAATTATATTTTAGGGAATTCTTATAAAAAATGGAAGGGGACACATGCTGTAGGTCACCCCTATGATATATTTTTGGGCCATTATAAGCCATGTTAATTAGATATAAACTTACATTTTCTTGTCATTTTGCAAATAAAAACATTCATTGACTTGTGGTATACATCTAATTTACAACATACATTTCCTTATGGATATGAATACATTCAAAGTGGTATTATTTATGTCATATGCAACCTAAACATTACATTTTTGGGGTTAAATAAAGCAAAAATTTCCAAAAGCTAGCACTTCTTGTAGGAATTATATAGATTTAGTTAAATAATAGTCTAAAAAATAAAACTTTGAATGTGAATACTCAGTTAAGTATCTTTAAATGATTGAATAATAGCCCCTGACTGCCTATTTTAGTCATCATTTGACAATATATTTGAGAAATGTTCAATCTTGACATTTCCACATTACAAGTTTTGACTATGAATGAGAGAATAATGCTACAATGCAATAATAGAAAAGTTCTCTTCCATGGTTGATGAGTTTTTTTTCTAATTGCATAAGATGAGGTTTATGCATTATTTACAACTTTGCTTGGTAGAGGGTCTAATTTTCTACCATTTCACTGCTTTTAAAAATGGAATTTTCAGAGTAAGAATGCATGATTTTGTCATGTTACCTTTTTACTCTTGGAACTGTGTCCTCCACATTCAAAAAGACCTGTGTGCACAATTGAGACTATCTTTATAACTTTTACACTAGCACTTGAATGCTTTACTACACTTGCAGTGAATGAGTTCGTAATTCATGCCAGATTTGTCCAATAAGGTTTCCCATATCGAAACTTTTTTTTCCATCCTCACTTTGCAGGACTTGGGAGCTTTGGGTCCCTCTGTGTTGCTTGCCCCCAAATTTGTCCTCCCTGATAGACTAAATTTATTTGTTCTGTCATATATCAGCACCACAAACATTTCAATCACTATCAATGCATTGTCAGACACTTTATCTGGAGATTCCCTAATGACAAAAATGTCTCTGTGACTTCTGAGAAAACAGCACCCAGAAATCATAAAGGCATGAATTTTGTAGGGTCAATTCTGCAACACAGCACCTTTTCTACTGGAAATCTTGTTGTTTAGAGAGCATTCTCCCATCACAGACAGCCCTTGTGCAACATATTCTCTAGTTGCTGCCTACCAGGGAGGACACATTTGGAGGACCCCGAGCTCCTAAGTCCTACAAAGATATGGAATATCTTTTGGGACAAATCTGGCACAGGCTCAGGAAATGTGTTATGAACTCATTTACTGTAAGTGTAGAAAAACATGCAGGGCCAGTGTAAATGTTACAAAGGTGATCTCAATTGCACTGTTCTTTGTGAATGTGGAACATGATCTTAGCCAGCAGGGCGTCCGGGTGCCTTTTTGTACACCAAAACCCTTAAAAAGAACCCCTCAGGACACCCAAAATGTTTAGTGTGGAATTTCTAAAAATCTCAATCTCAAGCTTATAATTGAATTTTTTCATCTCCTAATAATTCCCAATTTCCCATGACATTGTTTAATGATATTATGCCTTATTTTGATGAATTTATACATGTTTATGGTTGTAATATGAGTATATTGTGATCCCCATTTAAATTCGGACGCCCAAAGATTTTACAACTGCCAATTTTAGGCACCACTTTTCTAAATACTGGCTAAGACACTGATGTAGGAGATACTGTTCCGAAGAGTAAATAGGTTAAATGCTAAAATCATGCATTCTTACTCTGAAAATTCCAGTTTTAAAGCAGTGAAATGGTAGAAAATTAGAACCTCCATCAGGCAAAGTTATGAATAGCACGCAAGCCTAAAGAATTAAACCAAAGTACAAATCCCATCCCTCTCCTTTCTGAAAACATTTTTCATGTTTCACCCTAAACTCATCAAACATGGAAGAGCTCTTTTCTGTTACTGCATTATAGCATTATTCTGTTAATCATAGTCAAAACTTTTGAATATGGAAATTTCAAGATAGTACATTTCTAAAATATAATGTAGAATGATGACTAAAATTGGCAGTCAGGAGCTATTATTCAATCATTTGAAGAAAGAAATACCAAACTGAGCATTCACATTCAAAGTTTTATTTTTTAGACTATTATTTAACTAAATCTATATAATTCCTACAAGAAGTGCTAGCTTTTGGAAATTTTAGCTTTATTTAACCCCAAAAATGTGATGTTTAGGTTACATATGACATAAATAATACCACTTTGAATGTATTCATATCCATAAGGAAATGTATGTTGTAAATTAGATGTATACCACAAGTCAATGAATGTTTTTATTTGCAAAATGACAAGAAAATGTAAGTTTATATCTAATTAACATGGCTTATAATGGCCCAAAAATATGTCATAGGGGGGACCTACAGCATGTGTCCCCTTCCTTTTTTTTATAAGAATTCCCTAAACCATAATTGTACAAAGTTTCATGCTTCAACCAGAAATTAAGGGATGTTTTCTTAGCGAAATCCCTCAAAATTGTCTGTTTTTGACCAATTTTGGCTTAAAATGGCCCAAAAATAGGTCAGAGCAGTGACCTACAATGTGTGTCCCCTTCCTATTTGTATAAGCAATCCATAAACCATACTTGTACCAAGTTTCATGCTTCTACCAAGATCCATGATAGTATTTATCAGCAAAATCACCAAAAATGTCCTTTTTTGGCTTAAAACGGCCCAAAAATAGGTCATAGGGGTGACCTGCAGCCTGTGTCCCCATCCAATGTTTATAAGCATTCCTTAAGCCATGATTATACCAAGTTTCATGCTTCTACTCAGTTTAATGAAAGTGTCTCATATGTAAAATCACCGAAAATGTCCGTTTTTGACCTAAAATGGCCCAAAAATAGGTCATAGGGGTGACCTACAGCCTGTGTCCCCTTCCAATTTGTCTTAGCATTCCTTAAACTATAATTGTACCAAGTTTCATGCTTGCACCCCAAAGTGCACGATTTGGCCAAAATCTTGATTTATCCGCCAGCTGTTGAAAGCGATGTATAACCCCATTCCTTCCTCCTATGGTAATTGTCAGGGCTTGCTATAATGGGAGGCAACTGTTTGTGTCCCATGCCTACAGGATTAGACAGCGAGCCTTAATGGAATGCGTCAATAACAGGGAAACATGACACCTAGCGGTTGATTAAGCCTCAGGTAATGGTTTTCATGCCAAGAAAAGCTGTAGATAACTTGCTTGGTTGGATACATCACATTTTATCGGCAATCTGACACGCATCTCATTCGATAGGTGGATGAACCTACATTAGAGCAACATTACTGAGATAATACCTGCATCCACTTTTAACTGGATACATTGCATGTCCTGCTGGCAAGATGAATTGTTTACTGGATGGATGCATTGTTTTGTTTGAATGCTGCATTGTTAGCAGAATCTATTGTTTTTGAATGCATTGTTAGCAGACTCTATTATCTGCAGGAAGTATGTTTAAAAGATTTACTTTTTTCCTGGTGCATAATGTTTGCTGGATCCATTGTTTAGAGAATGACTGATTAATGGTTGGAATTGTGATAAACAACACTAATGAATGGAATATCCCTCAGGGATTGAAATGGTTTCCGTGTGTACTGGCCTGCTAGGGAAGGAAGGTAATTGTGTGAACATTTCGGTGGATACAAGACTATAAACCGTATACCTTTACCTTTACCTTTAATGCAGTCTGTCACCATGATGCTAGCTCCCGACACCTGTTCATGGCTTCGGCACCAAAAACCGCCTGACTCTTTTACTGATAGCTCTCTAACAAAAGCTTTTTCCAGAAAATATTTGAAGGGAAAATGTCAATCAGTAACTAACCATCAACTCTCCCTCAAATATTTTTGAAATGTATGCTTAATTCCAAAGTTATTCTCAAAAGTTCTATAGATCCAGATGATCCACACCAGAGAACTGTCTTGGCATGAATGGATTAAACTGGTGTAACCCATCAATATCAGGAGCCTACACATGGTCTGCAACATACAAAAATATCATGATAACAAAGCAATATTTAGAGAAATATCTGACTGAATATTGCTTGCCTTACAATCCCTCCTCGAATAGCTCTACAAATATCACACTACCGTCAAAATATGAGATAGACCAAGCCCATATCATGGTTAACTTGGCTGGCATAGATCTATACCTAATCCAACTATTGGGAGTACCGATTGGCTATTTCAAGCTCTGATTTATTTTTCAAATTATTTTTAGCCCCAGTGTGATCTCCAGTTGCAAATGGGCTGGTGCAGGGCTTCTGTGATCAATAGCTTTTCTCTAGTGAATATACCAAAGTTCGTGGAATTCATAGGAACAATTCCACTGCAAAGAGGAGGCTTGATTGGCCATTGTGAAAATACAGGATGAAATTATAACTAATTGATTACCGTCAAGATCCAATTCAGATTTGATGCTAACTTCATTTACCTAAATTTGATGACAATATTTCCGCTGCTATCTTAATTGATTTCTGAGTGCTGATTTTGAATGGAATTTTTTTGTAACAGTTCTTCAAATCAATCCCAATTTGTAGGAATGTCAGTTTTTAGAATTGTAAAAGTTTTAACATTGCCATACTTTCAGATATCCCATTTTGTTCTTAGTTTGCCTTTGATTAAGGACGCCTTGTACCACTGGGAAAACATTTTATTTGAACATTCATTTTAAGTTTAACACACCAAATCAAATTACTATAGAGATATCTAAATGCTCAAAAGTCTACCCTGACCCTATACAATTAATTGCTAATAAATAAACTCTGCCCCCGGGTCTAGCCAGGATGTTATAATTTGGTATAATGGGGAGCAATCCTAAAACATTTGGGACTCCTGTTTTCAAGGAGGACCACAATACAACCAAAAACATGTATTTATTCAGTGGATTAATGCATCAAATAATATAGTGATTACTTATTTATTCTCATTTATCTACTTGAACATGGCATCTTGAAAATTTCCCAACAATAATATCATTTGGCATCCTGATTTGTCATTCAAACATTGAACTTGACAACTTTAGAATTTAAGAGACTTTAGAAATTCCTGACAAAAACATAATTGGGCACTCTGATGTGTGATTCAAGGGTTTAGGTGTACCTACCATACCCAAACACCCCGAAAGCAAAATTCCAGCATTGCCCTCTTTTCGCTGTCGAGGAACTGCCTACGTATGCATCATGCATGCCTTGGAAATAGTGATGAACGTTAAGGACAATCCATAAACACCATTACCGTAATTTCCCAGAAATTTAGACAACCCTAGGAATTTTGGGCCACTATCATTATTTAGCAAAATGATTAATCGGATATCTGGGCAACCCTCAACCTGTCACCAGTTACCATTTCACAAAATATGCACCTAGCTGTAAATCTTGTGGATACAAAAGGTATTTTCAGAGAACACAGGCCATAAAAATTATAATTATTAAAAAGTGTCCCAAATTACTGAGAATTTACATTAGTCATGTTTGTCCCAAGTTGCCTTTGCTGAGACAGGTGTTTTGTGTTGACTATAACAACCGACAGGTAAACCAATCAGTTTTTGTGAATAAGTTGTTAAACCAGCAATGACAGACCTAGCCCAGTTTCCGACCTAGCCACAGTAACTGCAGCCTATAAAATTACTCATCGTAATCAATCAATGCTTGCAGAGGCCAAAAGCAGCCTGGCATTGTCGGTGAAGTATTGTAGGTAAAGATGAATTCAGGAAAAGGATTTGAAGGAGAATTGTTAAGCAGAACATTACCAACAACTATTATTCAATATTTTGTAAAATCACTCTACCTTCCAAAGTTATTGTTATTAGTACTGTAAATCTGGCAACAACTTCTGGAGGAACTCTTCCCCATTAATATGGTAACCGTTATCTGTTCCCAACTGAATGAGAAATCGACCTAAGACTAAAATGCCATTCTTCACCATGTTAATCGTCTTCTTGTTGAACCTGATGAAGGCAACACCCACTATTAGAAGAATTAATCACATTGCACCTAGCCCTTAATCTACGTAGTAACTGCAACCTATAAAAGCACCTATTATGGCAACCAGGCACTGTTCTAAAACACCATTTTTCACCATGTTAATTACGTGGCTTCTGATGAAATACGATGGAGGTAATATCAACTATTAAAAGAATCAATTGTGTTGCACCTGTTTCATGTTTGTTCATGTACCAAAGAAAAAAGGCAGTTTCATGTTTGTTCATGTACCAAAGAAAAAAGGCTTTATTTTACGCCCTTCTTAAAGGTTTACTGAGGCAAAACAAATCCATTAAAAGAAATGCCTTTCATATCTAAATGGAAAATGTTCATCCAAGCTCAATTAAATTCCCCCCATCCTTCATTTGTGAATTCATTCTTTAATCCTATAAGTTATTGTCTATGGATCATAGATCACATTGTCAAATTAATAACATATCATTATCAAAATCAGATCGTATCATACTATGAATCAAATATTCGGATATATACAGGAACAGCCAAGCATGAATGAGCGCTGTTACCCCAACAACTGATCATAATACTCTAAAAGATTTGAAGAACAAAATTTATCTTAAAAGACCCTTATCATAGTAAAATAAAATCGGTTAGACATACAAGGCTCAATAAAGAGTTAACAAATCTTTCATACCAGATCAATGAATCCTGATAAAAATATCATCATTAAACGGGGAAGCCTTTAAGATTTATATGGTTGGCCCATGCCTAGCTCACGTACAAGGTACTACAGAATCCATTTCTATCATAAAGCATCATAAACTGCCAGAGTGTGAGTCCAGATTATGCTTTGGAGGCAGATAAACCATGTTCTTAACCCTGGTCCCAGGCGTCCCCTTCTTAATTCCTACACTACATGAGAAACAATGTATCTTTCCTGTCCAACTTGTGATTTCCTGTGATTCATCTTTACACTGGAAGATTTTTTTTCATTAAATTTTAACCTGTACATAATTAAACGAGTCTAGGATAATGTATTTTCCTCAAGATAAATTTGTTAACTTGATACATGATCTTATCTTTACTCTGATAGATTCTGTGTTTTTTTTCAATTTTTAAGCTGTACATAATTAAACGAGGCTAAGATAATGTATCTTCCTCAATATAAATGAGTTAGCTTGATACATGATCTTACCTACCAGGGCATGATGATTACAAATGACATTCTTGTGTGAAATCAATTTTCAACATGTACATGATTAAATGAGTCTAAGATAATGCATCTTCCTCACGACATGGGTTGTCTCGATACATGATCTTACCTACCAGGGCATAATGATTACAAATGACATTCTCACGTGAAATTAAGATAATAACTAACCATATCATCACAATAGGTAGTAAGTAGAAAGAGGTGGTACAACTGTAGTAGTAGTAGTAGTAGTAGTAGTAGTAGTAGTAGTAGTAGTAGTAGTAGTAGTAGTAGTAGTAGTAGTAGTAGTAGTAGTAATAGTAGTAGTAGTAGTAGTAGTAGTAGTAGTAGTAGTAGTAGTAGTAGTAGTAGTAGTAGTAATAGAAGTAGAAGTAAAAGTAGCAGTAGCAGTAGTAGTAGTAGCAGCAGCAGCAAATTAGTAGTAGTGGTGGAAGTGGTAGTGGTAAGTAGTTCCAGCAGTTCCATAACACATCATGGCTATGTTGGGGGTGTCCTCTTGCCCAGAGCATTTTTGCACAAAAGATTTGTTGGGAAAATGTTGATAAAAAATAATAAAAAATCCACTTCAAATATTCTTAAATTTTTGCTCAATTCTAGAGTTTATATTCAAAAGTATCTTAGGTCCAGACAACTGTCTGTGAGTGAGACCTTTAGGAATGAATGGGTTGATTCCAGCCGGCACATTAAAGCAGACGTGACTGCTTTAGCTCAGCTCCTTGATTAATTGCTTGGCACCACTGAACTCGCTAGAGACCACTTGGACCATTACAAACACACAACCCGCCAAAAGGCAAAGCCTGACATGAAAGCAAGGTTGCTGGCTGCATCTTCACCCCAGAGTCACGGAAACCCATTCTTGCTTAACCCTTCCAATGCTGAGGCTACTTTTGTCCAAGGCACAGGAATGCAAAGATTTGCTTGAAAACCATCTAAACCCTGGCATGTTGGTATTCATAGATTATCTCTGAAATAGTTGCCGTCACATTTCCTCATAAACTGATGAACCGGACTGCATTCCAGACCCAAAAGTATCTTTGATGAAGATCATGACTGTGGCAAACAAAAAAGCCTGACTATTTTGGAAATATCTTTCTGATAAAAGAATCTTATGGAAAATAATTGAAGCTTGAACTTGCAACTCTCAATTAAATATTTAACCAATTTATGCTTTATTTCAAAGTTATTTTCAAATACTTCATAGATGCAGACGGCAATATTCAAATGGAGCTCTAAGCATGAATGGGTTTAGATTATGGTCTCTTCGAGCTAGTTAAATGACGTTTGTGATGCTCTCTCCCAAAGACGTGAATGAAACCCTGCGGCCTGATAAAATTTGATGAAGAGATATCTACTGTTAGTCAATCTTCTTGAATATAATGAAATGAGTCTTAAGAAGCCATTCACTTTATCTTAACAACCAGCAGCTCTGGGTATCATGGCCTTATTACAAATACACTTATAGAATGGAAACCACCACAACCATTAGCTTTATTTATTGAAGTATTGGCATTCAACATCATCCAATTCTTATTATGAGAAATGCCACATAAACTCAATGGCAATGTCACATCTAAGACTGGAGGTCTTTAAACCTTCAGTTACATCTAAATATTTATCACTTTTGCAAATAACTTTGGAATTTACTTGAAAATTCATAAAATATTTGATAGGGTGGTTATAGTTCGGCCATGATTTACATTTTGTCCTTAAAAATTGCTTAGATAATAAATGTCCATTTAAAGAGACTGGGCATTTTGGAGCTATGCTTTGTTACACCAGAGACTATCCTCACCGATGATGCATAGCATATACTTTGAACTTTCCATTCATACACAAAATACTGAGGCCTTTTTTGAGGGGGGAGGGGGATGAATTTAGAAATGAAAGGGTTACAACATTATTACTCCAGAGGAAATTCTCTTTCAATCTCATAATGGAAGTTGATACATTGCAATATACCAATATACTATAATTGTATTTGTTAGGGTACCATGAAGTTTTATGCATGATCTTTATACCATATTGGGACCATGATGTGAGATTTTTCAGTCTAGCCTTACTCCCTACCCTATCACCTACCCTCCACTGAGGTTTACGTAATTGACTTAATCCATTAGTATCTTAACTGCAAACACGGTCTGACAACTTTGCACATAACTCGGCAATTAGGGTAATGGTCGAAAAATATTTGAAGGGGGATCGTGAAATCCATGAGGAACAAAAACTTTCAGTCAAATGTTTATTAACCCATTAATGCTTACGAGTTAGTTACTTCCGAAATTGTTGTCTGGATCTTTGATACTTTTGACAATAACTTTGAAAATGAAAATGACTTTACAAAACATTTCAAAGGGAGTTGTTAGCAATATCCTAATCAACAATTCTCCATCAAATATTTTCCCAATTATCCCTTAGCCTGAAAGATATCATTAAATCTGGCTGATTGCTTATACCACCGTTGTGAGCATTAATGCATTGAAATAATGCTTTAAGATATCAAAATAAGTGTCAGACTAAATGTACACTTCAGTTGTGAATGGGTTAAGACAAATTTGTCAAAAACGCAAAAAAAAGATGAATAAATAAATAATAAAAATGCCATGAACCTTTCAAGTTATTCCCTTAATGCTGGCCTGGGAAAACTGCACTGTACAGAGGAATGACAAAATATCACTTGCCTTTATTAAACAAGGCACCAAAGGACATGGAGCATTAAGGTATTACATGATGAAATTACACAATTGGGGAAAACCCTCATACACAGTAAAGAAAGGTCTGAACTAAAGCCCATTTTACTTTATTTGCTTACGATCAATTTGCACAATGCTACTTGATACCATATAAAATCCCCTTCTAGAATTGCAAAACTTCTCTTTTGAGAAAATCCATGCATGTAGCATCTTAAAAAATACTAACATGGTGGGTTAAATACCTCTCAGACTGAAGCATATTTTTCAAAATTATTAAAGGAGAAATATTAATCAAAATCCAATCATCAAGTTTCCTTTATTTTCTTTTTAGTAAATTTGTGCTTTATTCAGTTATTGACAAAGATTCATAGATCAAAACGAAAATTTGATGAATCCCTCATAGGCATAAAGGGGTTAAATTTAGGTACTATTTTCTTTCCTTCAAATATGCATATAAGCAACTTTTTAGCACTCTGCAGTTCCCAAAGGAAGTAAGGTATCTAATGAAGTGCTTTTTTAATAGCTAGAAAATGGCCACGGATTTAGCAGGGAGGGGTTATTACAGTGTAAAAACCCATTAGGTTGCCCATCACATTAGTTAAAGAGGTTCATAACTATCAATTATTCAAGGTTAACAGCCTAAAAAGGCCCAGTTTTGCTCAAGGCCAAGAGTGAAATAAGGGATTTCTATTCCCCAAAACAAGTAGTTATGAATATGCATATGCCCCTACGCTCATGGTTATAAACTTGTAATTGTTCCTTTCACACGACTAACTGGTTTACCCAATCATGCCTGGAGTCCCCCTTTAACCCATTCATGCCTGAAGTTACCCTTTAAAATATTAATGCCTGTAGTCCGCCTTTAACCCATTCATGCCTGGAATTCCCCTTTAACCCATTCATCCTGGAGTTCCCCTTTAACCCATTCATGCCTGGAGTTACCCTTTAACCAATCCGTGCATGGAGTTCCCCTTTAACCCATTCGTGCCTGGAGTTCCCCTTTAACCCATTCATGCCTGTAGTTCCCCTTTAACACATTCATGTCTTGAGTTCCCCTTTAACCCATTCATGCCTGGAGTTCCCCTTTAACACATTCATGTCTTGAGTTCCCCTTTAACCCATTCATGCCTGGAGTTCCCCTTTAACACATTCATGTCTTGAGTTCCCCTTTAACCCATTCATGCCTGGAGTTCCCCTTTAACACATTCATGTCTTGAGTTCCCCTTTAACCCATTCATGCCTGGAGTTCCCCTTTAACACATTCATGCCTGGAGTTCCCCTTTAACCCATTCATGCCTGGAGTTCCCCTTTAACACATTCATATCTTGAGTTCCCCTTTAACCAATCCGTGCCTGGAGTTCCCCTTTAACCCATTCATGCCTGGAGTTCCCCTTTAACCCATTCTTGCCTGGAGTTTCCCTTTAACACATTCATGTCTTGAGTTCCCCTTTAACCCTTATGCTGCTGATGGCTAATTCGACCAATACAAAATGATGCAAAAACCTGAAAAATGACTGGAACCCTGGCAAATTGGTACTCATTTGAGAGCACTCAACGAGAGATTTTCAATGAATACCAACATGACAGGATTTGGATGCTTTGTAGAAATCTTTGCGTCCGTGTGCTTTGGACAAAAGTAGTCTTAGCATTGAAAGGGTTAACCAATTCGTGCCTGGAGTTCCCCTTTAACCCATTCATGCCTGGAGTTCCCCTTTAACAATTCTTGCCTGGAGTTCCCCCTTAACCCATTCATGCCTGTAGTTCCCCTTTAACAATTCTTGCCGGGAGTTCCCCTTTAACCCATTCATGCCTGGTGTTTCCCCTTAACCCATCCATGCCTGGTGTTTCCCCTTAACAATTCTTGCCTGGAGTTCCCCTTTAACCTATTCATGCCTGGTGTTTCCCCTTTAACCCATCCATGCCTGGTGTTTCCCCTTAACAATTCTTGCCTGGAGTTCCCCTTTAACCCATTCATGCCTGGAGTTCCCCCTTAACCCATCCATGCCTGGTGTTTCCCCTTAACAATTCTTGCCTGGAGTTCCCCTTTAACCTATTCATGCCTGGTGTTTCCCTTTATCCCATTCATGCCTGGTGTTTCCCCTTAACAATTCTTGCCTGGAGTTCCCCTTTAACCTATTCATGCCTGGTGTTTCCCTTTATCCCATTCATGCCTGGTGTTTCCCCTTAACAATTCTTGCCTGGAGTTCCCCTTTAACCCATTCATGCCTGGAGTTCCCCCTTAACCCATCCATGCCTGGTGTTTCCCCTTAACAATTCTTGCCTGGAGTTCCCCTTTAACCTATTCATGCCTGGTGTTTCCCTTTAACCCATTCATGCCTGGTGTTTCCCTTTATCCCATTCATGCCTGGAGTTCCCCTTTGAAACAACTTCCTCAAAATAACTGGTATTTTACTAGTATCCCTTGGTATTGTAAAGCTTCATTTGATAAAGGGAAGCCAGAATTACTAGTACTACTAGTCATGAAATGGCATTGAACCCTGGACCCCACATCTCCCAACACTGGTGCTATAGCCACCGCCCACAGAGTTTGGTTCTAGATAACTGAGTTATCTATTATATTCCACTGAATTAAGTACTGCAAGTATCTCTGGAATTTAATTTTTACAATAGAAATCTGAAATGGATGGAATGGCATAACCATCACAAGTCCTATTGTTTTCCTACAACATAACGTCATAATTAGTACTGTGCATAATCACCAGATGGCAGTACTGTATAAGACCAAAAACCTGAGAGAGAGAGAGAGAGAGAGAGAGAGAGAGAGAGAGAGAGAGAGAGAGAGAGAGAGAGAGAGAGAGAGAGAGAGAGAGAGAGAGAGAGAGAGAGAGAGAGACAGAGAGACAGAGACAGAGAGACAGAGACAGAGAAAAAGGGACAGACACAGAGAAATAGAGAGACAGACAGACAGAGACAGAGGAAGAGAACGATACAGAGAGAGAAAAAGAGACAGATAGCGACAGAGAGACAGAGAGAGAGAGGCAGGGAGGAGGAGATAGTCATTCAATTTCACACAAGTTTTACCAATTTATTACGTGTTTTACTACAATTTCCCCTCCATCCCTGACACATCTCATAGTGCATACATTTATGGCATATTTAGGCAACAAGAGATCATATCAATGCATTACTACAAACATGCACAACTTTATCAATGGCCACTACTAAACCTTATACACATCAATAGTGTTATATTTGCTCAATAGATCTAGCCATGCTGTAGACAATGAGTGCAGTAAACAATGGAAGTAGACATGTACTTGTCTGCTCCAGGCAGCTCCTAGGCACCTGTTTCTGTTGGCAGCTATAGCCTATACTATAGCCCAGGTATGAAAAGCACTCATAATTACACAGCTGTTGCTTATACAGACAGTTTTATTACCTACCTACCCTAGTATCTGAATCTCTCAACACCTAGCTACATTTTACTATCATGTGTTATACTACCAGGGACTGCAGACTGAGGGGCTGCCTGATGGCTGAGTGATCTAAGGCGTAGCCATTTAACACATAGCAACATAAGGCATTAGACCATACCTAGATGTTATACTACCAGGCACTGCATACTGAGGGTCTGCCCTGATGGCTGAGTGGTCTAAGGTGTAGCAATTTAACACTTTAAGCTACATAAGCCATACCATACCTATGTGAAGGGACTGCCCCGATGGCTGAGTGGTCTAAGGTGTCGCTAGTTAACACATAGTGACTTCAAGCATCATACCATACCTATATAAGGGGACTGCCCAATTGCTTAGTGGCCTAATATGTAACTACTTAATGCATAACTACAAAAATCATACCATACCTAGATGTTATACTACCACAGATAGCACAATTGACATTTTTAATACAGCTACTAGGTTATCAACAATTACCTTACTTATATACCATCATACATTGCAGAGTACATTTGAATTTGTATTTAACCCATTCATATCAGGAGAACATATCATATCTGACAACCTTTAAGAAAACTCACCAATCATAGTTTAATATGAAAAATATATTTGAAGAGGGATTGTTAAACCCAAAAGGATCAACAACTTTCAGTGAAATATTTCTCAAAATATTGCTGTTATCAAAATATTTGCACAAGTGTCAGACCATGAGTATTCTCTATATGTTAATAGGTTTAGTGTATCAATGCCAGACTAAATGGAAAGAAATATATATAATTGGAGTTATAAGAGTTTCCTAAGTGTCAAATAAGTTAGGGACTACCTTTGCCTATTCCTTGTCATTTCTAATTCAAAGGAAGTTAATCAAACAAAACATGGAAAAAAAGTAATACGATTTCTGGTGCATAGATAAAAAAAAATATGTTAAATTATACAAGTCACACCATGCATGAAATTACAGAAATGCAAATTCATATAGAATTTGCAATGATATCATTGAAAAGGTAGTAATAGTGAAAAGAAAAAGAAGTATGCAGAAATACACGGTTTTAATATTAGGGAGGTAGTCTGCAGTGCATTGGGAAATGGGGACCTCTGGTGGGAATCTGAAAAACTAATTATCCCAGAAAATGTGAAGAACGAGGAATTATGAGTCAGTGCAGGTCAACCAAATCTTGACCTACCGGGTTGGCTTGGACATCCATAGATGTGGACGGCATGTGGTCATCTGTACCATTCTGTTTAAAACTCTGTATGAAAATAAACAGCATGGAACTATTTAACAGCTGATTTTAAAGATAACCTTTATGGATTAAATAGTCTTTTCTAGGAATTTTTTCAAACCTAAAATTAAAGCCCATCTAATGCTAGAGAGAAAAATCTTAGAAGATAAATACAGTCTCCAATTCTATGTATTATTGAATATTCATGAATAAACTATGATTTGCTACATAACCTAACCAACTACACTAAAAACTAATGACACATATTTAATGAAATACTAAAACAAGCACAATAAATAAGAAGTAATTTATCAAATAAATTTTAATCAAATTAAAAAATACTGAAAGAAATGATTTATGATATAGCTGAGGGTATAAAAATAAAACTATAAAATATGAGTCATCAAAACATGATATAAATGACAAACTAAATAATATATCAAACATTTAAGAATGAAAGATGATTCATCAAACAACTAAACAATCCATAGCAATAAAAATATATATCATAAATAAAAACATGTTCGATACACATCATAAATAATATCTCATCAGTAACGTACTGCCTAACAATATACACCTGATTTGGTAAGAGATTCAAGAATAAAAAAATTCTCTACCATTATTGTTTCCCGATACCATGAGAAAATTCATATTATACAATGTGTGCATTCCCAATGCTGAAGGGCAATGGTTGCATTGTGAAAAGACGGGCATAACAATAGAATTATGTAAATGAGGGGATTAAACGACCAACCCCTCAGTAAAACAAAAAGTACCTATAGGAAGGGATCAAAACTCACAGGAAAAGGTTATGTGAAATGATGTTGTAAAGTGGATTAAAGAAATATATGAGAATTTATTTCAATTCAAATAGCGATGAATGTTACAATATGGTTACACAGTAAAGTCTACTTTTTGCCTATAGGCAAAAAGGGCTTTATAGGGAATAAATCAAGCTAGTTTTCTACCAAGTTAACACCAAGGCAAAAGTGTGTAGCATATGTGTGTACCAGATTAAAGGTATATTGGTATAGATAGAGAGGAAGAGGTTAGGTTTTAAAAGAAAATATGTGGCCATCAGGGTACGACATGGGTAACAAAATCAACACACCCTCTTTAACGTGTAGGTGATACAGGTGAACTTGGATATGACAGACTCAAGGGGACTAGGAAAATTGCTCCGTCATATGCAAAATCCGTCGTATACATATGACGAATACTTGATATGTATCGGATTGGGACGAAGCATATCGTCCGTCATATGCAAAAATCCGTCGTACAGTATGTGGTCCGTCATATCCAAGTTCACCTGTATTTGCAAAAATGATTGTAGGAAGAAGGTGCTGGATTTCCATTCATGGGTTAATAGTTATCACTTAACCTGATTAAGAAATGTTAAAACACATTGTATTCTGTCTATTTTTTAAGAGTATATTAAAAAGATGTTTCTCATTGACAAGTGTTATCTGCAATTATGGCAACCTTAACAATATCTTGGGAATTCAATATAAATTGTAAAATATTCAAAAGACCTGTTGAAAGATGATTCATCAAACAGCTAGGTTCAATTAAGTTAAAATATTTGGTAAAATTATATCTTCATTACTTAACAAGATATGTCTGGATCTATGGCACTGAATATCTTGGGAATTTAATATAAATCATCACATTTTCAAAATACTTGTTTAAAAGATGATAAATCAAACCGGTTTGATTATTTTTAATTATATTTTCAGAGGTTTAGACTTGATTTTTCGAATACAGGACATCAGGACCAGTAATATTTGTAGATTACTGGTCCTTCAATTTTTTTACCGGTCCTACATTTGTATGTATAAATACATATATAAATAAAGCATATTTAAAGCAATTTTTTTAGACTGTTATTTCAAATTATTTCCATGCTCCACCAAAAACTCCGCGCCAAATGTACCTATGCAAAAAGTACAATATACATTTCATTCAAATGAATGAGGACTTTCAGGCACATTGGCACACAACGGCTATTTAGTGCCATTTGCATTCAAATAGTGTCAGACATTTTCTCCCATTTTCAGAATATTTGAAAATATGTCGTGTTATTTTTTTTCTATCAGATATGAAAGTGTTTAAAATGATTATAACATCATTTAAAGGTTAATTCAATACTTGTAAATGCATGCTAAAACACATTGTATTCTGTCTATTTTTTAAGAGTATATTAAAAAGATGTTTCTCATTGACAAGTGTTATCTGCAATTATGGCAACCTTAACAATATCTTGGGAATTCAATATAAATTGTAAAATATTCAAAAGACCTGTTGAAAGATGATTCATCAAACAGCTAGGTTCAATTAAGTTAAAATATTTGGTAAAATTATATCTTCATTACTTAACAAGATATGTCTGGATCTATGGCACTGAATATCTTGGGAATTTAATATAAATCATCACATTTTCAAAATACTTGTTTAAAAGATGATAAATCAAACCGGTTTGATTATTTTTAATTATATTTTCAGAGGTTTAGACTTGATTTTTCGAATACAGGACATCAGGACCAGTAATATTTGTAGATTACTGGTCCTTCAATTTTTTTACCGGTCCTACATTTGTATGTATAAATACATATATAAATAAAGCATATTTAAAGCAATTTTTTTAGACTGTTATTTCAAATTATTTCCATGCTCCACCAAAAACTCCGCGCCAAATGTACCTATGCAAAAAGTACAATATACATTTCATTCAAATGAATGAGGACTTTCAGGCACATTGGCACACAACGGCTATTTAGTGCCATTTGCATTCAAATAGTGTCAGACATTTTCTCCCATTTTCAGAATATTTGAAAATATGTCGTGTTATTTTTTTTCTATCAGATATGAAAGTGTTTAAAATGATTATAACATCATTTAAAGGTTAATTCAATACTTGTAAATGCATGCTAACTTGGTGTTCAAATTTTTTAAGAAACATTTTGGCTTAATCCATGTAAAACAATTTTCTGTAGTTTGACAGTCAAGTACCACTGCCACAAATAGCTGACCTCTCCTCACAGGTGTTGTGATCAAGTAGACAACATGTGGACCAACGCACTTCCTGTAGCTCTAGCAGTTATTTATAAGCACCCGGTTCCCACACTGGCACCCAGTGGGGTTCCCCGTGGAGACCCAATGTAGGTCAATCAAATGTTTACAGCAGTGCCTGATTGCTTCGCTCCCACTGGAAATTCAAGTGGCAAGTCAAGTGCCACCCACTTGAGTTATCGGACATTTTGGGCAGATGAAAAGAATAGATTACAGGACCGGCCATTCTTTTACCTGGCATTGTCCGAGGACCGACGTTTAAGCTAGACCTCTGTATTTTGCAAAATTATATCCTACGGTCAAAACTATATACTAAAAATCATTTTAGGGCCTACAAACATGCATTATCAATATGCATACTAGTTCTGTTTTCTGTGCTATGGGGTAGCATGTGGTCTAGCCATGTTAATGTCTAGTTGGAATGCCTGATGCACAGATAATGACAATTCCTCCAAATAATGGTAATTGCCAGGTTCTATGACAGCCACAGGGGATTAGCAGAACATACACAGACAAGGAGATGCAATTAAGGGGGCTTATTGAAGAGTGCTATAAGGGGAACCATACCAGTGTAATCATCCTGAACAATGAATATGACAGTGGGTCATAAATGCACTGGGGATGGCTATATAATGAGACAAAAAATTGTACATATAATATATATATATATATATATATATATATATATATATATATATATATATATATATATATATATATATATATATATATTTATATATATACACACATACATGTATACGTATATGTATGTATGTATGTATGTATGTATTTATACATACGTACATGCATACATACATACATACATACATACATACATACATATACATACATTCATACATACATGCATACATACATACATACATACATACATACATACATACATACATACAAACATACATACATATATACTTATATAGATAGAGAGATACATACATACATTGGTATTGAAATTCAAGTTTGATAAGAATATTTATAAGTGATATAAGTCTGTGCAATATGGGTATCAAAAGTCTTGATAATATCAGATTGGAAACACTTCTTGCTTGTACAAGGAATCTGGAAAAAATAGCTATGGTTCCTGAGGGTGCCTACCAAATATGCCATCAAAATGTTAGGTTGAATAAGGGTTCCCTGGTTTTAGTGGGTCCAGGGATAAAGGAGAATTTCCAGTTGAGACCGGTGGATATGACTTTCACATTTTCCATAAAAATCACTAGGTGGGAGTTAGTCCTTGTGGGTTTAATTAGGGTTGAAGACATCGGAGAACATATTAAATTGTGGTATGAAAATATAACTACCAAATTTCCCATAATAGTGATATGTGTAACACTAGGTTGTAATGTGTTCTTGCAAGTTCAGATAAACTTTCCAAGATGATTTCCATTACCCATGAAAAAAGCCACATAATAAAAGGGTTCTTCCAGGTTCAGAGGTTCATAATATTTGCTGGTTGTGATTCCATGAAATGAGTTCCTAACATCCCCATAATAGCAATGCAATTGAAAGGATTCTTGTGCTTCCGGGGGTTTAAGAAAAGTTGCCAGCAGTGGTTTCAGGAAATGACATCCAAAGTTTCCATAATAAAGTAGAGGCTGAGGGGTTCAGGAAAAGGGGCTAGTTATGGTTCCAATAGGTGACTTCCAAAATCCCCAATATGCCAGGTTGAAAAGGGTTCTTGCAGAATCACTGGTTCTGGAGAATTTCCAGATATGTTTCCAAATTTCCTATAATGATAAAGTTAGGTTGGAAAGGGTTTTGTGGGTTCAGAAGACTTCCAAAATTCCCATAACGCCAGGTTGGAAAGGGTTCTTGCAGAATCACAGGTTCTGGAGAGTTTCTAGATGTTGTTCCAAATTGTACATACTAATAAAGGTTGGTCTGAAAGGGTTTTGTGGGTTCTGAAGACTTCCAAAGTTCCCATAATGCCAGGTTGGGAAGGGTTCTTGCTGAATTGCGGGTTCTGGGGAAGTTCCAGATGTGGTTCCGAATTTCCCATAATGATAAAGTTAGGTTGGAAAGGGTTTTTTGTGGGTTCTGAAGAAAATACCCCGAACCTCCTCACCTTCGCTACCGTGGATGCCGATATCAGACCCTGCTGTGTTGGATCTATAGCTACTCCTTCTCTCCCTTCCTGGTCCCCTCCTTTCTCGTCCTTTTCTGCGGGTTGTTCGCCAGTTGACCATAGATTCTGCATGGAGAAGGTCCTGAACATATCGTACCAGCTTTGGCGCTTTTCGTCACTCTTCTCGCCAGATTCAGACCGCTCGGATTCTCCACCAGTTTCTTTCTTTTCCGCATTATATATTGTAGCAAGAGTGGCGTTCAGGTCTGGGAAACTTCCTCCGAGAATTCCGCTGTTGTTTTCATGGCCGTTCATTATGACATCTCCATTGGGGAGGCTACTGATAGTATCTGCGAATGATGATGATACAGAGGCAGAGGGAAGAGTTTGGCTTCTCTGTCTTAGACCATCTGGGACCTCATTTAACATCGCCTTCCCTCTGGCCGCATACGCTGACCCCATTGTGTGGGAATAAACTGACCCTGTGGCGGCATTCACTGACCCCATTGTTTGGGAATAAACTGACCCTGTGGCGGCATTCACTGACCCTATTGTTTGGGAATAAACTGACCCTGCGGAGGCATTCACTGACCCTCTGGCTGCATCCACTGACCCTCTGGCAGCATCCACTGACCCCATGGCTGATGAATATGCTGATCCTTTGGCGGCATCCACTGACCCTTTGAGCATATCCACTGACCCCATAGCTGAAGAATATGCTGATTCTCTAGTGGCATCCACTGACCCTTTGAGCATATCCACTGACCCCATGGTGGAGGAATATGCTGATCCTTTGGCGGCATCCACTGACCCTTTCATCATATCCACTGACCCCATGGCGGAGGAATATGCTGATCCTTTGGCGGCATCCACTGACCCTTTGAGCATATCCACTGACCCCATGGCGGAGGAATATGCTGATTCTCTAGTGGCATCCACTGACCCTTTGAGCATATCCACTGACCCCATGGCGGAGGAATATGCTGATCCTTTGGCTGCATCCACTGACCCTTTGAGCATATCCACTGACCCCATAGCTGAAGAATATGCTGATTCTCTAGTGGCATCCACTGACCCTTTGAGCATATCCACTGACCCCATGGCGGAGGAATATGCTGATCCTCTGGCTGCATCCACTGACCCTTTCATCATATCCACTGACCCCATGGCAGAGGAATATGCTGATCCCCTAGCGGCATCCACTGACCCTTTGAACATATCCACTGACCCCATAGCTGAAGAATATGCTGATTCTCTAGTGGCATCCACTGACCCTTTGAGCATATCCACTGACCCCATGGCTGACGAATATGCTGATCCTTTGGCTGCATCCACTGACCCTTTTAGCATATCCACTGACCCCATGGCAGAGTTATATGTTGATTCCTTGGCTGCATCCACTGACCCTTTGAGCATATCCACTGACCCCATGGCGGAGGAATATGCTGATCCTCTGGCTGCATCCACTGACCCTTTCATCATATCCACTGACCCCATGGCAGAGGAATATGCTGATCCCCTAGCGGCATCCACTGACCCTTTGAACATATCCACTGACCCCATAGCTGAAGAATATGCTGATTCTCTAGTGGCATCCACTGACCCTTTGAGCATATCCACTGACCCCATGGCTGACGAATATGCTGATCCTCTGGCTGCATCCACTGACCCTTTTAGCATATCCACTGACCCCATGGCAGAGTTATATGTTGATTCCTTGGCTGCATCCACTGACCCTTTTAGCATATCCACTGACCCCATGGCGGATGAATATGCTGATCCTCTGGCTGCATCCACTGACCCTTTGAGCATATCCACTGACCCCATGGCAGAGTTATATGTTGATTCCTTAGCGGCATCCACTGACCCTTTTAGCATGTCCACTGACCCCATGGCAGATGAGTATGCTGATCCTTTGGCTGCATCCACTGACCCTTTCATCATATCCACTGACCCCATGGCAGATGAATATGCTGATCCTTTGGCTGCATCTACTGACCCTTTGAGCATATCCACTGACCCCATAGCGGAGGAATATGCTGATCCTCTGGCTGCATCCACTGACCCTTTCATCATATCCACTGACCCCATGGCGGAGGAATATGCTGATCCTTTAGCTGCATCCACTGACCCTTTCATCATATCCACTGACCCCATGGCAGAGTTATATGTTGATTCCTTAGCGGCATCCACTGACCCTTTGAGCATATCCACTGACCCCATGGCGGAGGAATATGCTGATCCTCTGGCTGCATCCACTGACCCTTTCATCATATTCACTGACCCCATGGCAGAGTTATATGTCGATTCTCTGGCTGCATCCACTGACCCTTTCATCATATCCACTGACCCCATGGCTGAGGAATATGCTGATCCTCCTGCTTTTTCCACTGACCCCTTGAACATATCCACTGACCCTCTGGCAGCATCCACTGACCCCATGGCTGATGAATAAGCTGCTCCTCTGACTGTGTCCACTGACCCTTTGAACGTATCCACTGACCCTCTGGCAGCATCCACTGACCCTATGGCTGATGAATACGCTGCTCCTCTGACTGTGTCCACTGACCCTCTGACCACATCAGATGAATACTCAAACGGATCCTGCAGGGAAGTACCGAAGACTTCGCTATAATATCCCGTTTCCTCCTTGGATTTATCCGACTCTTTGGCCTTGAACTCGATTGGTCGATCGTTCCATTCCGAGTCCTCGGTCTCGCTTGGGATGATGATAATAGCGCCATTTTCCATGACTACCTCGACCTCGCCCGATGAAAGTTTATTTACGGTGCTCTTCTTGCGCTGGTATCGCATCATCCCTCGCTGGATGTTCAAAGGATCGATGAACTTCTGAAGTCATTTGAGATAACAATAAAAGACTATCAATTACTACAATCTAAATCCCCCCTTCCAGACTACAGGAATCATTTTGAGATAAGAGTAACAATTTGTGTACACGGGAGATGCAGAATTGGATTTATAGCCTTGACTCTTTTATTCCTGATATAATCTACATCTGATAATAACTTTGAAATTTTGAATTATCTTACAAAACGTTTGAAGGAAAGTTGTTGGCAGTATCCTAATAAACCTTTCTCCTTCAAATATTTTCCCAACTATGGTTTCACTAGAAAGATTTCATCAAAATTGCCAGGTTGCTTTTGGCTGCTGTGAGTATTAATATGTTAAATCAGCTAAGAAGTGAAAGACGGAGAACTCTACAGTAAAGAATGATTCTGGGTACTAAGGTCTGGAATGCAGTCATTTTCGTGTACATTACAGCAAAGATGAACATGACGACAAATGTTTCCATTTCATTCATGGGCAGATGTAGGTGAGATTGAAAGGTTGGATTTTTTTTCTGGGGGGTTGGGGGAGAGGTTATAGGGGAGAGGCAGCACTCATTTCTATACATGCTATCACCATAAATATTCACGTCATTATATAAAGATATCATTTGTATTATTATAGACATAATTATATTTCAGCAATACCAATAACTATATCTAGGATTCATTTGTAATATCAGCTGAATTAATCAGCAGGACTCACTGTTGAAAATAACTTTGGAAAAATGCAAATCATTCTAAATCATTTACAAATCAAATATTTTCCTGAACATAATATGTAAGGAATTCTGGAACTTTTGGCCACTCAAAGCATGAATTAAGTATTTTTCTTTTCTCAAATTTCAGTTATGTCATAAATAAGGGGATTTTAGAAGGGAGTTGATCTTTAAAGCAGAGCAGCCAAAAACCAAAGTCAGGCATGATATTGAAACCATGCATTAACATTTTGTATGGGAAGATTATTTGAATGTTTTCGTGCCAGGTCTACTCCCAGCTCATGTAGTAACAAGGGAACCGCATTACGACACTGCAGCCATATGGTGTTAACCCATTCACACTCAAGAGTTCCTCTTGGAATATCATCTGCTACTTTCATACTTTTGAAAATAACTGAAGAATGAAGCGAAATTTCACAAGATATTTGAAGGAGATTTGTTGTTTGTCTTCTGATCAACATTTCTCTTTCAAATGTTTTCAAAAAAATGCTTTAGGCCACTCCAATTTATTTACTTGTCTTACGTGCTCAGGAGGTAGGAAATGAGCCATTTTGGAATAAAAAAAAAAGTTGAAAAATGTGACTTTTTTTATTTTTTTATTTTTTTTTAGAGTCTGACGACTAGGACTGGTAGCGATATATTTCTACCAGCCTATTCTCAACTAAATAAAATCAATCAATCTAATAATCCCTGTAACCTGAAGGGTGGAAGGTATACCTCCTCAAGTCTGAGGCTCTTCTACAGCAATGACAGCTTCCTGTAGTTGATTGAATCACACTTACAAAGAATATTCTTAAAACTTGCACTTTTTTTTTTTTTTTTTGGAGTCTGACAGAAAATTTCAGAACCACTTTCGTCCGTAAGACACCAAAGATGACTTTTTTTTCTTTTTTTTTGGAGTCTGACAGGATTTTTTTTCCAAAAAAAGCTTGTAAGACAAGTAATTAAATTGGAGTGGCCTTAGTAAGGAAAATATTTTCAAAATCGTCAGGCCTCTTTTGGCCGCTCTGAGTGTAAATGGGTTAAGAGCTTCCATTTTGTCCTGCCTTGTTGGATTAGACACTAACAGTCGGTGCTGATGTTGAAATTACTGCTGAACTAGCTGTTACCATAACTACCCCTTGGGACATGGATCTGTGCGCCAGCCTCCCTAAACTTTGCACTCAGTTGCGCCAAGCACCACAGCATTTATCTTCATACTACTTTCCACTCCTATCATCTACACTCCTATCACCTTGCATCGGATTTTCTCTGGTTTCCTCTACCACTTACAACAGGTTAGTAGGACTTAGTCACAATATGGCAGAACAAGTGACAATAAACAAAATTCATATACAAACGTAGCCATTGCCCGTACATTGCCCTTCCTCACATATAAATACTTTTTTTCTAAAGAAAAAATACCAAATGCCACTGCACTATTTTCCAATCACCTCCTAGCTGCAACTCAATTTCCTGTGAAATATTTGCTATTTCCACCCAATGTATTGGCATCTAAGGAAGCCTAGGATAACATGATCCTTGAATATTGCATAAGGGGTCGTACACACATCACTTTCTAACCCATTCTTGCCTGTGATGCCAAAACAGACATTACTATTTTGGTAACCCTTCCAATGAAGAGACAACTTTCATTCAAAGCACAAGGACACAAAGATTCTTTAAAACCATCTAAACCCTGTCATGTTGGTATTCATTAGATAGCTCTCATTGAGTACTCTCAGATGAGTGAGTACCCATAATGTCATGGTTTCAGGTTTTTTTGCATCATTTTGTATTGGCCAAATCAGACACTAGCAGCATAATGGTTAATATCTTTGAGATGAGAGCATTTTTCAAAAAGATATTTGAAAGAGATATGTTGACATGGACCAAACTCACAACCTTCTTTCATATATTTTGTGAATTTTTAATTAATTTTGAAGTTACTTTCATAACTGTCATAGGTGCAGATGATATTTTGCAAGGAGATTTCGACCCATAAATGGGTAAAAGAATGGGTTAATCCATTCATGTCCAGGAGCCCTTTTAGAAATTGTCTTCTGGATCTATCAAACTTCTGAATAAGAAATAACTAGAGAATTTAATGGTATTTTGCAAAATATCCAATCTGAGTACGAGTTATGTTTGTAGTTTTCTGATTGACATTTCTCTTTCAAAGCTTTGCCTAAAATATGCTTTTTCCTAAAATTGGCATCAATGCTATCTGGCTGATTTTTGCTGCTACTGCTAACCCATTCATGCCCATAAGAGCCCAAAACCAACCTGACCATTTTGGTGATATCTCTCTAGCAAAAACATTTTTCAGAAACTATATGAAAGAGAAATGTTGATCAGAAACCAGGCAAAAACTCTCTATCAATTATTTTTTCAAAAGCATCATGAGTCCAGACGACACTTGTCAAGGAGAACTTCAGGCATGAATAGGTTAACCCTTCCGCTGCTGGTTGCTAATTTGGGCAACATGAAATGATGACAAAAAGCTGAGAAATGACTGAAACCATGGTGAATGGGTACTCATTTGAGATTACTCAGTAAGAGCTATTCAATGAATACCAGCCTGACAGGGCGAAGATGATTTTCATAATGTTATGCTTTTTTTGTGCATTTTAGGATGAAAATAGCCTCAGCAGCAGAAGGGTTAAGGTGTGAGTGCGTGCAATAGCGCTGCTGGAATAAAAGGTGGCACAGTGTGAGATATGACCAGAGATCTTGCTTCTCTTCTCCTGAGCACCAGAGGCGTCTAATGGCAGTGGGGCCAGGCAGTGTCAGCAAAGGGAAATAGACAGCTTTTGCTGCTTGATTTGGTTTAGATACAAGTCCAACCCCTACCTGACCTCATGGGATTCATTACAGTGTTAACCCAACAGAGCTATGTATGGCCTAAATGTAGGGAATATCCAATGAGTTGTTGAATATTTTAATATTAGATTTTTTCATTCAGAAGAGTAGATTATGCAATGTGTGTGTGTGTGTGTGTGTGTGTGTGTGTGTGTGTGTGTGCATATATGTATATGTGTAAATATAGGTGTGTGTATGTGTGTATATATATATGTATATATATATATATATATATATATATATATATATATATATATATATATATATATATATATATATATATATATATATATATATATATTTATATATTGAATATAGCCATTAGTGGTATTCAGCAAATATTTGGCCACAGATATCTAAGTTTGCTGCCCTGCTGGTACTGAAACATCAATTTCCATAACTCTACATAAAATTATCCATGCATTTACAAACTGTGCAAATACAACCATCATCCCAAGAAGTTCGATTATGATAATTACTACCCTGATCAACATACCTAACAGGCATCATAGCATGCCAATAAATGAAAAAGGAACCGTACATAGTAGATAATACATAAACATATCTACTTACCAGTCGCTTCATTTTCGCACCAATATTATTCATCATCATCTTGACTACTTTTCAATGCAAGCAACTTTAATAAAGCTGTCAATGATTACTTGTTGGTTTCCCAGTTTAAACTTTAAAAATGTTGATTCGCTGGCATAGTTAACACTTGTCTCAATAGGCTCCTTTGAGGCAGAGAACTCTTCAGCAACGAAGGTAAATAAAGGAGGTGAACGAATAACGTAGTATATTCCGCCTCGTTACACTCTCCACTCTTCTGCAGATGAAGGGGGAAATGTTTAGAGCCCTCTCACACCTGCTGCGGACACAAATGGTGCCGATATGGGTGGCCCATCAGTGACAGGTATATGCAGGTATTTTTATGCAAATTCATCCTCTGTATCGCTATGCCTTCCTCCTGGCATCTGGTGCCTGGAAAGCCCCATATACGCATGGCCACAGATGGCAATATCAACAAATGTATAATGCTCGCATATACATATATGTTTATGTATACTATATCATTTTTTGACAGATGTCAATAAGAATATTGATTCTCAAGAGATAAGTTCAACTGAATGAATCAAAGAATCCTCTGGTTCAAGCAAATGAATCGAACAGGCATCGTTCAAATCCATTCTCATAATTTTGAATACATGATGCATAGCAAGTTTCGCTTAATAGTTCCTAAAATTTAGCTTAAAAAATGCCAAATATGTTATCAGACTTTCCACAGCAGTTAGGAAAATAATTATCACTCTGATAGGACAGGATAAAATAAATTAGTTAAAATACATAAAACTATAAATAAATTCCCTTTTCAGCATCTTAAATACAAATTGCACAACAAGCCAACAGATTAGAGAAAATATATGACAACATTTGTATCAGCTTCTATGACTTTTACAAAGTTATTTAGATGAATGGGGTTCTCAAAGAACACCTAGAGTTCTTAAGGAAAGTTTGTTGTTGTTTTTCTGGTGATTTTAAAGACAACTTGAGTAGTAAGCAAAGCTTTCTATACCTTTTGAGGCTGATTTGTAGTTTAATGTCTGATGAATATTTCTTCATCAAATTAAAAAAACAAACACTGATTTGATGATTAAGCATAAATTCGAAAAATGATCTGAAGGTGATTTGTAATTAAAGCTCTGATGGTCATCTCCCTATCATTTTTTTATTTTTATATTTGATCATCAAGCAAAAAATGGCAAACTTGTGATGAGAATGTTTCTCCATCAAATGTTTTTCAAAAAAGGATTTTTTTTCTTTTTTTAAATGACAACACCAAAATGAACAGGCTACAATGGAACCACTGCAGGGACAAATGGGCCGATAGTCCACTTGAACCAAAAATTCATGAATGTCCGTCTTTCTAAATAGCTATATTCCAAATGTACTGAGCTATGCATAGCTTTTGTGGCTGTTGCACCAATTCTTATAGAGGCAATCTAAGGACGTGACATTATTGCTGCCTGAGGTATTCCGTGGAGCAATTTCAGGGCACTTCCTAGAAACCTGCATGAATGTCCTTCTTTCCAAATAGCTATATCCCCAATGTACAGAGCTATGCATAGCTTTTGTGCCTGTTGCACCAATTTTATAGATGCAATCTACGGGAGTGGCAATAGCCTGGGGCACCCCGGAGCAATTTTAGGGCACTTCCTAAAAACCTGCATTAACCCTTTAATCCTTCCAATGCTGAGGCTACTTTCATCCAAAGAAAATGGACACAAAGATTATTGAAAACCATCTAGACCCTGTCATGTTGGTATTCATTGGATATTTCTCCCAGAGTACTCTCAGATAAGTACCCATGTACTAGGGTTTCAATCATTTTTCAGTTTTTTTTGCATCATTTTGTTTTGGCCAAATTATCCACCAGCAGCAAAACGCTTAACCTATACATGCCTGTAACATTCATAACCGCCCAACTATTTTGGCCCCAACCTGGAGACCAGAGCATAAAGAAATATTGATCTGATTAAAACCCACAAATTCCCTTCAAATGTTTAGTGAATATGAAATCATTTCAAATTTTTCTCCAAATATATATTAACAAGATGACACCTGTCAAAGAAATATTGATCTCGTTAAAACCCCACAAATACCCTCCAAATATTATTTTCCAATATATAACAAGATTCCACATATCAAAGAGTCTTCTAAGCTATAAAGAGTTAAGTACCGGTGCCATTCACTGACCTGACTGCGCGGCGAGGTCTGCTTTAATAGCAAGGTGAGTACCAGTAATATCTTACAGCTCTCCTTCAAATGTCATCTTGTATTAGTGTTAACCCTTCTAATGCCAAGGCTACATTCGTCCAGAACACAAGGAGGCAAAGAATTTTGAAAAACATCTAAACCCTGTCATGTTAGTATTCATTGGAAATTTCCCATGTACCCATGTTTCAGTCAAGGTTTTTTTACATCATTTTGTGTTGCTAGAATTAGCCACCAGCAGCTTAAGTGCTAATATCAAGTTATTTTCAAAAATATCCCAACCAGAAATGGGCAAGGAGTACAATTCGCACATATGAATTGTTTGAGAGGGTGAATAGGTGAGTACTGAACAGTGGAAATAAATGCTATGAGGTATTCAAATCTAAATTATCATAAGAAAGACCACATTTTCTTGGCGATTTTCTAGAATTTTTCCAGAATTCATAGTGATAGTAACATTATCCATTTGTATTGATTATTACTACTCAAAATAATACTATATTTCCACATTAGAATTTTATAATTCAACATATCATCAAATATTACTTGTAGGAATTTGGAATTTACATTTTTGTGACTTTTTCTGGCATATTTAGAGTAAATTGTGAAAAGGTAGTTGACAGTGGTGGAAGAAAGCTGATTAACCAGCAAAATACCTAAGCCTAAGCCCTAGTCGCTGGCAACTTTTAACATGCCTCAAATAGAAATAGTACCAAATAACATCTGCAAAATTACCTTGATGTATTCCATATCTCAGTGGGGCATGTGAGAAAGTTACTAGTGACTAGGGATTAGGCAATGTTTTTTTGCCGGCTACTATGGTTTCCTCTACCGCTTCCAACTGGCTAGTCACGACTTAGCCTTAATATGTCAGAAAAAAATACAAAAATCAAAATTCCATTGCATATCTCAGCGTGCAGGCCAAGGTCGCAAAGGCTACAATAAGCAGTAATTTTGCTCGACGTCTTTCTCAATGCAAATGGAAAGCGGACTCGGTGAGTGCTCTTTATATGGCTCTCTGATTGGTCGCTTTTATGCCTAATCCCCAGGTCGGCCGAGCGGTGATGAGTCTTGAAAGAGAAAGGTCGCATTGGGAGGTGAATTAATGACTGCTCCCCTCAAACAGATGGCCCAACATCACTTAAGCTGTCACGGGATGGCCCATTATTTTGATCTCCATCGAGCTGGTATCTGTCAATAACAAGGCCTCAGCACACTTAATCAAAGACTCTACCTGTTCCGACCATTTTCATTACCGGAAATTGAAGAGCACGCCATAAAAGTAATTTAATCATCAAGTTTTCAGGTTTCTTTACAGTACCCTTGCCATAATGTGCTCCAGACCACCTTTTATCTCTGGCTTAATGGACCACTTGGAACCATTTTCTGTGGACAAATCAGCTACAAATGTCAGCCTTGAGATTCGCAAGACAGTGCTTCTACAGAGTCATTTAACTCCTTTTTTGCCAGTTTACTTCAATACAAACTATGTTTCTATAGTGCCATTTTATACCAAAAAATACACTGTGCATTTCTATTGCCATCTAACCCTTATATGAAATATTCTTCTATATTGTGATTTTACTCCTACACACACCATGCTTCTACATTTCTATTTTACTCCTATACACACTATGCTTCTTTATTGACATTATCCTTCCATACACGCTATGCTATTATAGTGCCATTTTCATTCTACACACACTATATGTGCTTCTACAATGCCATTTTATACCTTTAAACACCCTGCTTCTATTTGGTCATTTTATTCTAATAAAAATTATCTTTCTATACTGTGATTTTACTCCTATTATACAACATTGTAAAACTCTTCTATATTGCCATATTACAAATTATTCTCCTATATACTGCCATTTTACTCCTATATACACCATGCTTCCATATTGCCATTCTATTTGTATGGAAACTATTCTTCTATATTGTGACTTTACTCTTATACAACCTACTCTTCTATATTGCCAAATTACACTTATACAATTTATTCCTATAGTGCCATTTTACTTCTATACACACCATGCTTCTATATTGCAATTTTATTATATCTATACAAACTATTCTTCCATATTGTGATTTTAATCCTGTACAACCTAATCTTCTATATTGCCATATTACATCTATACAAATTATTCTCCTATACTGCTTTTTTTAATCCCATAAACTACTTTTTTATAAAGCCATTTTACTCCTATACACACTATACTTCTATATTGTCATTAACACCTATATAAGCCACACTTCAATATTGGTGTTTACCCCTACATTCTCCTATAGAGTATTCTCAGTGAGTTCAGTAAAGCTGAGCATAATCTCCCATAGGAATGAAGTATTCCTGTCTGAACCATAGGTCTCTTGTGCAATATTTCAGCTTCATGCATTGGAATATGAGAATTTGGATAAAATATACACATAAAAATTGTGCAATCACCAAGCTGTTACTAGTCTGATTTCCTTATATGGTAAACTAAGCATTAACCCTGGATATATTCAGTTGATGTTCTAAGCATATTATTTTTGGAAGAAAGCATAAAAAGTGCTGGCCTTATACCTTGAAATATCTCTCTCTTTCCACTTCAACCATATCATTGTGACAGGTTGCTCTTTTTATAGAACCAATAACAGTACTGCTCTCTACCATGCATAGGACAAATTCAAAATACATACACCTGGCGGTATACTGCATAACTGGTTAATTTGGCATGGTTTTTAATTTGGCGTTTTTTGGCGAATGCCCATCAGCGCCAAATTAAAGATCGCATAAAAGTATGTCTACATGAAGATGGCGTTGTTCTGACTGCTCCAGACGCCAAAATAAATACAGGGAAAATACTTTTTTGAAAAAAACGCCAACTTAAGTACACGCCAAATTAACCAGTTATACAGTAACTAGACAATTGAAGTGAAAATAAGTACATAAGTTTATTAAAACCCTCCAAATTATAATATATATATATATATATATATATATATATATATATATATATATATATATATATATATATATATATATATATATATATAATTTTATATATATATATATATATATATATATATATATATATATATATATATATATATATATATATATATATATATATATATATATATATATTCGTATGTAACTTTCAATCAGATGATAAAAATGTTATTTAGTGAAGGAGTTTTTGGCATCATTCAAATACCACTACTTTCATCCCCTTAAATATCTGATTATACATTTACATGAGACATAAAAATTAGTTCAACAGGCAGCCACTAGATGAGTTCAAAGAATAGGCGGCGCACTTATCTTTCAGATAAATATTATGCAACTCACTCACAGTGAATCAATGGCCTCAAATAATCCAGACGATAAAACCCTATGGCAACAAATAGATTGGAATTCCCGTGAGATCCCGATGAGAGCTTTACTGCAGCCGGAACAATCAGCACGAGCGGAAATGAGGAGAGGGATGACGAGTGGGGAAGTACGGTTTTGTGAATGAAATGGATAAAGTTAACCCATTCATGCCTGAAAACTTCTATGACAAACATTGTCTAGAACTAGGTGTTTTTTTGAAAATACACTGCTGATATTTAATTCCTGCACCAGTCGACCGGACATCTGCCAATGCAAAGACCCAAGGATCACATGTCAAAAAATAAGCCAAGCATATAAATGCGAATCAAAGCTACATTCAGTTGTGAGGTCATCCATGCATATATGCCCAGGAAACTGGGTGGCAATCGGGCATGCGGTCATGTATTATAACCGGGCTGCCCATGCATTTAGTGCAGGAATTCAATGACGGCACCGTAACTTTGGATTGAGCATCTAATTCATAAGGGATTTGAAGGAATGTTGTGGTTTGGGTTGAAATCTAGGCTTCTCCTTCAGATCTTTCCCAAAAGTCACTAAGATATCGTTAAAATAATTGGGACATTTTTAGCATTACAGGCATGAATGGTTTAAGGAACTTGTAACTGGAGAAGATACATGTTCTGACAACCTTAATATAAGGTTAACTTTAATAAGGTTAACAAATATTTTTTTTGGAATTGAGGGGGGTGGGTCCGTTAAACGTAGTAAGAATAAGATTACACTTCTGGAACGGATGTAACTATGCAAACTTTCTTGCAAAATAGGACAAGTAGACACAAGTTTTTTCTTCACTTGCCCAGATATCTTGATAAAATATACCTCTTACATCTAATTAACAATGTATTAGTGTAAGTGGGGCTGTGATGCATATGTTCATACTTTCATTTAGTTAATTACTGCAAATCGACTTAATTTATGAAATAAATTTATCTAACGTTTCATATATTATTAAGAGGTAAGGATTTAAACTTGCCATGTTGGGCAAGTTGAAATTGACCTTTGAATTCCTGAGATTGCCATTTAACAAAGCTCAACCGGAAAAGCTGATATGAAATGAAAAGTACCATTTATTGACAACCCATTGGTGATAAAAAGCTGCAAGAAACTAATTTGCAGGATAAAAAGATGAATTCATGCAGAGATAATGAAATGTAAAATGCTACATCTAAAATCTAACACACAAAGTTAATAAGTTAAATAAACAAGAAGTTGAAATTAGACAGTTTTAGTATATTGAATTCTGATTTCTTTAAATTCTCAATATCGAGTTACGATGGATTTCTCCAGACATAACTTACCGGTGCGCTTTCCATGACTGCGATCCCGCTATCTACCTCGCTTTCTTTGCTCTCCTTCTCTTCGATTTTTGGCGGTTCTTCGATCTTGCTCTCGTTGAAGGAGAGCGTGGTGGGAGGGGCCATCCCATTGGACAGAGACGATAAGTTAGCAGAGTTGTTCTCGGGCAGAGAGGGGTCGCTGAAACTTCTCTCATTGTTAAAAGAGTTCCCGAGCGGCGTGGAAGTGCTGCGTGTTTTGGCTGCCTCGAAGAGAGACTCAAAGTTATTCGTGCTTAACGGCGACACTGGATCGGAGGGACTGTCTGGTGGGCTGGATATATCCGGTTGGCTGGAAGTCAGACGATCGACATCTTTGTCTTTGCTTTTCCGCAACTTTTTCGTGGAGCGTTTGAAACTGTTCCAGAACTTTTTCCGCCGGCTGAGTGGAGGTGAATCGTCCCCGCTTTTGCGTAGATCGACGGAACTTTTGGATCTTCTGTCTTCGGAATCGGCTGTTCTACCACCTGCAAAAACACAAAAGGTCATTGTTAGGAATAAATTGGAATTTGGTTTTCTTGCCTTTTTCTGCCATTCAAGGCAAAATTGTGACCAGTTATCAATGGCACAGGAAACATGAGTACTGCAGTAATCCACATGTTAAAACCAGGTGACTGGCACCTTTCTCACATACCTTAAGCTGGATGCAACCCTCTACACCTGTTGCATCCAAGAATATTCTGCCAATTTACATGGTACCTTTTTTGAACCGAATATTTTGCCCAAATATACTCAAAACCGAAATGTTGACCATAAGCCAACCAGTATATCTCTTTCAAATATTTTGTGACCTAATATGCTTATTTCCCTAGTCATTTTCAAAAGTACTGAAGATCTTGGCGACACTTTTCAATGATAACTCTAGGCATGAAGGGGTTAACATATTACTGAGACAAATCAATACATTGGACTACTTGGCCATGGAGGCAGCCCCTTGGAGTATTGTTAAACTATTTCCTAACATCTGCAAAGCCCTGAGCATAAAATAATAACTACCCCTTAACGTATGCATTAAGAGATGCATGCATTAAGAAAATTTGTTTTTATTGTAAACAAAGTTTGTTTGTGGTGTTAGAGAGAGAGAGAAAGAGAAAGAGAGACAGAGGCAGAGACAAGATACAGAGACGTAGTCAGAGAGAGGAAGAGAGAGAGAGAGAGAGAGAGAGAGAGAGAGAGAGAGAGAGAGAGAGAGAGAGAGAGAGAGAGAGAGAGAGAGAGAGAGAGAGACAGAGACAGAGACAGAGACAGAGGGGGGAGAGAGAGAGAGAGAGAGAGAGAGAGAGAGAGAGAGAGAGAGAGAGAGAATGAGAGGGAATGAGAGGGAGAGACAGAGCGAAAGAGAAAATTCCTTTTTATTGTTAGACATGTCTTGAGCTATAACAGAGAAAAATGGTTAAAGACTTTAAAGCTTCCATCCAATATCAAACCAGCTTTGTGTTTTATTTACACGTTCCCCTCCATCCCTTACAAACGCCTTTGGACATGCATTTATTGCATGTTTCTGCAATCAGATAAAATCAGAAGCAAGGGGTTAATTGCCATCTGGCATACGCTCTCCCCAGCAAACATTACCATGAAAATGGACTCTAGCGCGGATGGGTCTTGTTTTATGGTTGTCACAGGAAACGGGTGCACCAAGGTCTGATATAAATGGCTACACAGATAGTTTTCAGCCATGCAATTCTCTTCCCGGAAAATGAGAGATACAACACGTCCCCAAGCCTCTGCAGGGCTCTTTCCTGTTCTAATAGTCTAATGTTCTGCTTTGTGGACACACCAACAGTCCCTCAATCACGGTTCCACAGGCAAATATATCACCAAAGACCGGAGTCAGGAATCAGACACTTTATCCATTGATCATTGGGAAGTCAAAATCACTGATAATCTAGATTTTCTTTACAAAGGATTACTGTAGTTGGATAGGGGATTGAAATTTCCCAATTGCATATCCTTACAAAATTTAGCTTGGCATACAAAGGAAATCATTGGAATTTTCCCAAGAAAATCCAAGGAAAAATCCCATGATTTTCCCAGGAAAATTCCAGGATTTGCTAGGATGTCTCATTGGTGAAAAAATATTTCGTAAAAGATTTGTAGGAGAAATATTGACCATTGACCAGAATAGTACCAACAACTGTCCTTCAAATAGTTCATAAAATCTTTCTAGATTCCCAAGTTATTGTCAAAAATATAAAAGCTCCAACAGACAAGTTCTGGGGAACTCCATGAATGGATTAAAGGGAAACTCCAGGCATAAATGGGTTAAAGGAGAACTACAGGCATGAATGGGTTAAAGGGCAACTACAGGCATGGATGGGTTAATAGTTGTAAGGGATTGTAAGGGAAATTATTTTCTTCTCCTGAGCATTGCTAGCTTAGCATATCATGACCAAACACTTGCATTATTTTCCAGGGCTATGACTCGGCTGTTGCGCTGAAATCATAATAACGTTTATTAAAAAGCACCACGCTTACTCGAGTGAAATGTGACAGACTGGATATTTATGTCTAGAACATTGATGGAATACAATTACTTCTACCAAAATACATTTAATGGCTGTGCACAATGTATGTGAGAGGCATACGTTTAGGGAAAGTAATATTAAACAATGTTGTTCTAAAAAGAATGTGGTTTAATTAAGCCATTGATACCTCTAGTGCCCAAAGCCATCCAGACAATTTTTAAGGTAAAGGAAATCTTTTTGACAATTTTCAGAAAATATTGAAAAGAGAAATGTTGATAACAATCCAGCAAACATCACTCCGTCAAATATTTTGAGCATGTATGCTTGATTTGCGAGGGTTTGCAATGGGGTAAGGGATTTTAAATCCCCACCCCACCTTAGCATGACTTTAGGAAAATATTGATTATCGTTAATTTGATTTCCTAATAATCGATGGATGGGACATCTGATTCCTGACTCTGGGCCTTGGTAATACAATTCCAGAGGACACTTGTCATGGCATTCAATATTTCCCAAAAGCTGTTTTTTTGTAAGCAAAATGTGACTTCTACAGCAAGGCCGCTTTAATGGGAGCTTACACTCGTAAATAAATTAACCCATTCATGCGTGAAGGGCCAAATCAATGTCCTGACTTTTTTGGTGATATCTTTTTGAACAGAGCAGTTGTTGGGAAATAATTGGCCGAGAAATGTTGATCAGAATCCATTAAACAACTCGTCTTCAAATAATCTTTGAATTTTTGCTTAATTCCAAATTTATCTTCCAAAATATCACAGGTCCAGACGACACTTGTCTACATGCTAAGGAATGAAGGGGATAACCCATTAATGCTCACTGTGGCCAAAAGTGGCCTGACTATTTTGGTGACATTTTTACTAGAGCAGTTGTGAAATATTTGGTAGAGAAATGTTAATTGATACTCCACCAAACAACTCTCCTTCAAATATTTTTTTAATTTTTTGCTGAATTCCGATTTTATCTTCAAAAGTATCAAAGGTCCAGACGACATTTGTCCAGATGCCAGGCACGAATGGGTTAAAGATAGGAGGAATGTGTTAATTTCCATTAGTTGTTAGGATGGAGACCCACATCAAAGCCTCCTGTGCTCAACATCCTATTAATCTGCCCCACTGACAGTCGCAGGTGTCCTACAATCTAATTAACAACTAATCGCTATCACCCTCATTTCCCCTCATATACAGATTACTGGTCCAGGGGGAATCCAGTACGTTCAGTGACATGGATATTCACAGCATGGTTGATTTCTCTTGATAGTTATAAAACAACACCTAGAGTAATTGAGTTTGAAGCTTTAATTAACCCTACCTATTAATCAGCTATTAGAGAGACCCATTTGCTAGATAAAATGCTCCTCCTTGATACAGAGTTCAGTTCTTTCATAGTTCAGAATTTTCCCTTTCAACTCTCACTGGTATTTGTAATGCACTAGATATCTCAGTCATTGGGGACAGCCTTTTGCTAAACACCATGTGCTCTTTTATGCTTAATTCAATTCTTACATCTAGATCAGAATCTTCCCTATCTGATATTTGTTATGCATTAGGCAGCTCATGGGGGACAACCCCTTTCCTAGATAGCATGCTCTTCCTTTTTACAAAAGACAGCTCTTGTTGGTTGTTCAGAATCTTCCCCCTCAAGTATATTTGTTATGCATTAGATGGCTCAGCCATGAGGGACAACCCCTTTCCTAGATAGCATGCTCTTCCTTTTTACAAAAGACAGCTCTTGTACGTTGTTCAGAATCTTCCCCCTCAAGTATATTTGTTATGCATTAGATGGCTCAGCCATGAGGGACAACCCCTTTCCTAGATAGCATGCTCTTCCTTTTTACAAAAGACAGCTCTTGTACGTTGTTCAGAATCTTCCCCCTCAAGTATATTTGTTATGCATTAGATGGCTCAGCCATGAGGGACAGCCCCTTTGCTAGATAGCATGCTCTTCGTTTTTACAAAAGACAGCTCTTGTACGTTGTTCAGAATCTTCCCCATCATGACTGACATTTGTTATGCATTAGATGGCTCAGTCATGGGGGACAGCCCATTGCTACATATCATGCTGTTCTTTTTTGTATAGATCAGCACTTGCATCTAGATGATAATTTTCCTTCTCAACTCTTACATTTGTTATGCATTAGACAGCTCAGTCATGGGGGACAGCCACTTTGCTACTATGATAACATGCTGTTCTATTTCTATAATTCAGTTCTTACATAACAAGCTCTAACAACCCCTTCCTATATAGTATGCTCTTCCTTTTTACAAAGTTCAGCTCTTGTATGCAGTTCAGAATCTTCCCTCTCAAGTATAAAATTTGTTATGTATTAGATAGCTCAATCATGGGGGACAGCCTTTTTGCTACAGATTATGCTGCTCCTTTTTACAAGGTTCAGCTCTTGTACATAGTTCAGAATCTTCCATCTCAACTCTTACATTTGTTATGCATTAGATAGCTCAGTCATGGGGGACAGCCACTTTGCTACTATGATAACATGTTGTTCTATTTCTATAATTCAGTTCTTACACCTAGTTCAGAATCATCACTCTCTACAAGCATTTGACAGCCCAGCCATTGGGAACAGCCCCTCAGCTAGATAACATGCTCTTCTTTTTGCAAAATTTGGTTCTTGTATATAAAAGTTCAGAATCTTCCCTCTTGAGTCTGACATTTGTGATACACTAGACATCCCAGCCATGGGGGACAGCCCGCTTTGCTACTTAATGCTCCTCCTTTTAGCTAAGTTCAGTTCTTACATCTAGTTCCGAATCTTCCTTCTCAATCCTGACAATTGGAATGCACTAGACATATCAGCAATGGGGGACACCCCTTTGGTAGATAACAAGCTCTTCCCTTTTACAAAGTTCAGTTCTTACACATCTGTTCAGAATCTTTCCTCTCAACTATGACATTTTTAGAGCATTAGACACAGGGGACACTCCCTTCTTCTTTGTAATAAAGCCTGATAGAGAAAGAGCCAATTGTGTTATATCCAGAAGGTGGCTTCTAGGAACATCAAAAGTCTGCTTTAACCTATTCAACCCAAGTAACTATAGTGTATATTTTGGAAACATTTTTAAGACCAGGACATTTTTCGAGAAAATATTTGTCGGAAAAATGTTGATCAGAACCCAGAACACGAATCTCCATCAAATATTTGGTGAATTCATGCTTATTCCAAAAGTTATTTTCACTAAGTATCTACAATCCAGAGTATATTTGTCAAGAAGGGTCCATTTCCATGAAAGGGTAAATAACAGCACATGATCACCAACTCTCTCAAATTTTTGCTTCATAAGTATAAAAACATCTACAGTGTTGATGTTTAATTCCTGCACTAAATACATGGGCAACCTGGTCATAATACACAACAGCATGCCAGATTGGCATGGATGCATGGATGACCTCATGACTGAATGTAGCCTTGATTAATAATCTACGAGGTTATTAATGTGTTTATAGTGTTATTTTGACATGATATCCATTGGTGTTTGTACAATCATGCAGTTGCAGACATCCGGTTGACTCAGGTGCAGGAATTAAATGTCTGTACTGTAGCCAACACTTTCCCCTGTATGAATGGGTTAACCCACAGTAAGGAAAGCTGCTGTCTGATTTGACCTAGAACAATGAGATTACCGCTGACTTTCGTAACCAAGACACCAAATCACCGACTAATCCGAGAAAAACTGAATTACAGTCTTTAACCCTTTCATGCTTATAAGCCCTCAAAAGGTCTGATATTCTAAAGATATTTCAACCAATGCATGTTTGAAGAACTATCTTGTAAGAGAAATGTTAATTCCCATGTTTCTTTGCAGTATTTTGCTACTTATAAAAACAACTAGACAGCAGTTATTTATACATAAGTGGGTACCCTGGGATGAGAAATGCTTGCTTGATGGTTGATTTGACATAGAACAATGAGATTCACTTTGACCTTTATACTACAGACTGCACAACTTATCCAATAATCCAAGGAAAGCTATGTTACAGCCTTTAACCAATCTATGCCTGGGGTAGCACCATAGGAAGATTGGACTATAAGTAGCACTGCAAATGGAAGCTCAAAAAGACCTTTTCTAATGATACCTTCTAATAAAACCATACAGCATATATACAATGAATTATATCTATGCATTTATCTAACTATATGTGTGTGTGTGAGTACTTCTTTGATTATCTACAGCCCTCCAATATGAGAAATATTAAAAAAGGAACACTTTTTTAACAAATTCTATTTCCAAAAACCCTACAAATATCATACCACCCACGTCATAATTCATAGTAGGATTAGTTATAGCATAATTAATGGGTTAAATGAATCAAGATAATGGTCCGTCCTTAGTGTTCCATCAACCGTGAAATCGTCTAGGTTTTTACCAGTTACTATTGAATTATGCAGCCTCATCAGGAGGTTTGCAGCACTTAAAGGATGGCAAGATGTGAACCAATGGCAATTGCCGATTAATAATTTCTGGATGGACGAATCTTAACCTAATATCTTAATGAGGAGGGAGTTGAATAATAGGGAGATGCTCCATTAGAAATTACATAATCCAGCAAGCATAAGAAAATAGGGCAATTTTAGCACATAACCAATTTAACCAATTTCCATCTGGAGTGAGTGGAATAGGTAAACCCATTAGCCCTTCCAACGTGGAGGCTACTTTCGTCCAAAGCACATTGACAAGGATGCAAAGATTGTTGGAAAACAATCTAGTTCCTGTCATCTTGGTATTCATTAGAAAGCTCTCACTGAGTACTCCCAGATGAGTTCCCATGTGCCAGCGTCTCAGTATTTTTTCAGGTTCTTTTTGCATCATTTTGTATTGTCCAGAGTAGCCACTAGCAGCATAAGGGTTACTACTCACAACAGGCCAAAGCAGCCTGACAATAGCAATGAAATATTATAGGCAAAAGCATAATGGGAAAAAGATTATAAGGAGGTATGCTGATCAAAACACCATCAATAACTATCCCTCAATCATTGGGAATTTCTAAAGGAACGTTTAACTCTTTTGCTGCTGGTGGATCATATAAAATGCTAAAAGAAGCTGAGAAATGACTGAAACCCTGGCGCATGGGTACTCAATTGATGACACTCATCAAAAGCTTTCAAATGAATACCAACATGACAGAGTTGAGATGATTTTCATATTTTTTTGTGTTCATGTACCTTTGATGAACGTAGTCTCAGCATCAATAGAGTTTTAAGCATGAATCAGTTAAATAATGCCGCAATGTGAAAGCCAAAACAGCCAATACTACCTGACATTTTTTGTAATATCTCTCTAACAAAAGGAATATCTAGAAAATATTTGAAGGAAAATCGTTCATCCGAACTATATCTACAACTCCCCTTCAAATATATTGTAAATTCATGCTTCATCCAAAAGTTATTTTTAAAAGTATGACAGGTCCAGACGACACGGGTCAAGTAGATCTCTAGGCACAAATTAGTTAAGTAAAGCTGCCATGTGGAAAGGACGGCTGGATCAGATACCAGCAGCTCCCTAGGCACCAGATAGAAAGAAATCTGACTCTTTAATTGGAAAAGGATTACAATCAATAAACTCCCTTTATGCAATTAACATTAGACTGACTTCTAGGATCTATGATAAGATTGACTTCCACTTGGGTATGTCACATTGACTTTGAGGAGTATGTGAGACTAACTTCTTCCAGAGCTTTATATATTATAAAAACCTATAGGAGACTAATTGATAGGGGTTTGTTAGACTGAGTATCACCAATACTCATGTATTATGTTTGTATGAAAAAAATGCTGTCTTTTATTGGATTGCCTGGGTTTGAAATCCAGCCTGGGCATGTGAGAAAGTTTACAGTGACTTGGGGTTAGGCAGTGGTTTTCGCTGGGTACTCCAGTTTCCTCCACCACTTATAACTGGCTAGTGCAACTAATATGGCAGAAGAAATGACTATCACTATAAAAAGGCTATATATAATAATAATTCGATACAGACATGGAACTGCTAATATGGCCTGATAAATCGCTTTTACTTAGTAGAACCTCTCAAAAAGGCTATAATTGGTGCTATTGAGAGCATAGGCCGCATGAGGACTTATTGATGCTCATTATTCAACAATATCGGGACTTTCCAATCCCCTATAGTACAAATCCCTGTCTTATAGCATCCTTCAGTACAAGGAGTTATGAGAAAAGATGCAATCTATACAAGCACAAATCTGAACCTTTTGGCATTCAGACATGATCACGCAACAAAAGGATGAGTGGAACGCTAGCCTTTAGCATCGTTATTCGGCCATCTTTTTCTGCCATCGGATAGACTACGATTGGATTCTCACGATAACGAGGCTTTGATATGGTATTTTGTTTCAATCAGCAGACCGAGAAGACTGCTTAAGTTTGATAAGGAAAAGTCTGCCTACACTCTTTCATCCCTGTTGTATCTGGAAAATCTAACAAAAATATCCTTGAATAAAGAAAAAGTAAGAGATATACATATAACAATAGGCAATATATATCTATGATGAAGTTATAGAAATATTAGAAAATTACTTTTTAATCTACAATTAATCATCATTCTCTTGAATGTTTTTCGAAAGAATTCCTTAATTTTTAAGCATTATAAGACTTGTTTACTTGTTTACTGAGATTGGCAAGCCAATACTGGTTCCAAAATTGTTTTCCATCGCATTCATTTCTCTTTGAGATATATGGAAATGTGTAGCACCCAGAGGGAACTCAGCGCTTGAGTGGTTTAATCAATAAGTGGTTCTTCGATATGACAAGATTGTGTTTAGTTTATTGATCGTAATTTCTAACAAAAATCTTAACTGTGCAGTCACTGATGTGAAATTCCTCTGATACAGGGAGTCTATGGCAAATAGCAACAAGAAAATGAGTGGGGCTACAAAAATAAAATTGGTCTAGCTTAAGCATCTGTTATACCCCACAGGGCGGCCCTACCATCCTTTTATCCTTTAGTATACTGCGCACCAGTTCTTAATACACATAATCTCCTTTGGAATGAGATCCCCGACAACATCAAAGCTGCTGATAGTGTGCAAAACTTCAATACACAGCTGAGAGGCAGCCAAAAGCAGCCTGACAATTTTCATGAAATCCAGTAACCAAAAACATACAAATATTTAAAAAAAAATGTAAATCTGAATATTACCAAAAAACTTTCCTTCAAATATTCTGTATTATCATTTTAAATTCTAAAGTTATTGTCAGAAGTATCTTAGATCCAGACAGCAATATCTGGAGGACCTCTTAACCCTTTTAATGCTGAGGCTACTTTTGTCCAAAGCACAAGAATGATAAGAATTGTGAAAAACATTGAAACCCTATAATGTGGGTATTCATTATAAAGCTTTCACTGAGTACTTGTGCAAGGGTTCTGGTCATTTTCAGTTTTTTTGCATAATTTTGTATTGGCCAAATTATCCACCAGCAGCATAAAGGCTAAGCATCAAAGGCAGGGCTTGACGCTTACAGTAAAACCGCTGGCCCCAGGTCAGTACAAATTCCCACAAACAGCTTCGGGCCAGTAAAATAATATATCAACTGGTCTTACAGGGCCTGTAAACATTTGGGGACAATTGTGAACAAGTTTCCCTCCATGAATGTCCCCAAATGTTTTTGAAATAAATGAAGATGAAATAAATAAAAATGAATGTTGTCAGTGAATTTCATGCAATGTTTCTTCTTGCTATGTTAAAGAAAATTTTGTAGCACCAGTAGAAGTATTGCCGTACCAGACGATCCCAGGTGTTACTGGTCCTATGGGGCCAGTAACATTTTGAGTTAGCATTGAGGCCTGAAGGGGTTAATATGCTTCCCTTTGATTCATCGCTGCCTCTCGCTGGGTCAAAAGCAGCCTGACAATTCTTATAAAATCTTGCATGCATTATGCATAATTAGGAAAATATTTGATGGAGAAATGTTAACCAGAATATTACCAACAACTGTCCACCAAATATTTTGTATAATCATTCTGAATTCTTAAGTTATTGTCAAAAGTATCTTAGATCCAGACGACAATATCTGGAGGAACTCTTCAGCATTAAGGGGTTAATATGCCTCCCTTTGATTCATGGCTGCCTCTCGCTGGGTCAAAAGCAGCCTGACAATTCTTTTAAAATCGTGCATGCATTATGCATAATTAGGAAAATATTTGATGGAGAAATATTAACCAGAATATTACCAACAACTGTCCACCAAATATTTTGTATAATCATTCTGAATACTTAAGTTATTGTCAAAAGTATCTTAGATCCAGACGACAATATCTGGAGGAACTCTTCAGCATTAAGGGGTTAATATGCCTCCCTTTGATTCATGGCTGCCTCTGGCTGGGTCAGCAGCACCGCTGTCTAAGCCCCCAGAGATGGCGCTTTTCGCTATTGATTGGACGCACTTTTTCATAAAAGTCTCTTTGATTCAGCAACTATGGAGTAACGTGATAGCTTAAGCCTCCTATGATCTATGATGGCGCCCTTTAGTCACAGGGCAACCCTTTACCCGCCCAAAGTGCCCCCGATCCATGATGGCACTGGTTCGGAAGGGTGTAGGGACCGGTAAAGGATCATTTATATCATTTATTATCTGCTATTTCCATAATGCTAACACCATAGACATTTTAACCTATTAACCCTTATGCTGCTGGTGACTGATTTTACCAATACTAAATGATGCAAAAGACATGAAAAACGGCTGAATCCCTAGTAGATGGGTACTCTGCAAGAGCTATCCAATAAATACCAACAAGACAGGGTTTATATGGTTTTCAAAAGAAATCTAAGCATCCGTGGGCTTTGGATGAAATTAGCCTCAGCATTGGAAGGATTAACCCATTCATTTATAGCAGCCAAAACCGCCTGACACTTTTGGTTATATCTCTAAAACAATATGAATGATTAGAAAATATTTCATGTTGATTTGATAAATTAAACTCTATCTACAACCCTCCATCAAATATTTTGAAAATTAACGCTTCATTCAGGAGTTGTTGTCAAGTGTATGACAGGTCCAGATGACATTTGTCCAATAGATCTCCAGGCATGAATGGGTTTACATGTAAGAGCACATCTTCACATTGACATCTGGATCTATAATACTTAAGTCACAATGCAACTCTTCACTTGCCCAAATTACGACCAGATCCAAGATGGCCCCTATCCACAGGGAATGGGAAAAAGAATTTCATTTATTATCTGCTTATTCCATATCGCTTAGCTCATTGTCCTTTTAAAAGGTGCATTTGTTATGGCACCTAGCAGAGATGCCAGCAATTTTTTGACAACTTTACGATACCTAATCCTTATGCTGCTGGTGGCTAATTGGGCAAATACCATATGTGCAAAATACCTAAAAGTGACTGAAACTAATCTCATGTTAAAATAGTCAGGCTGTTTAGCCCTTATGCTGCTGGGGGCTATACAGTTTGGCCAATACAAAATGGTGCAAAAACCTGTAAAATGATTGAAACCTTGGCATATGGGTACTGATCTGAGAGTACTTAGCGGGAGCTTTTCAATGAATACCAACATGACAGGGTTTAGATGGTTTTAGAAAAAGGAGTGTCCTTGTGCTTTGGATGAAGGTAGCCTCAGCATTGGATGGGTTAAGCCGCTACTATAATTGTACATTTAAGGGCTGATCGTGACAAAGTTTGTGGATTAAGCCCATGAGATCTAGCTGGACATTATTTAATCATAGCACGCCAACCTGAAACCAGCGGATAAGGAATTGATACCCACAGCTTTTTATGCTCAACAGTGTTGTTGTGGTTGCCAAGTTACCAGGAAGCCACAGAACCCATCCCAGATGGACATGAACACACTGTAGGAGTGGTACTGTCGAGAGCATCCCCATGCTCTATTTCAGTGTAAGACGTAACAAATGTTGTTTGTTTCCTTTAACCTGCCCCCTACAAGTTCTGCTCAAAAAATCCTATCCTAAAGTGTGTGTTTTTTTCACCCTTCCAACTCCCGATGGATATAAATCCAAGATTAGAACACTGCATTGTAACTAGACTTCAGCTGCGATGAAACATGATAATAATAATAATGAAAATTTAAAATAATGATGATGATGATAATAATGATGATAATAATAATAATAATAATAATAATGATAATAATAATAATAATAAAAATAATAATACTTATTCTTATACTATTGATAATAATAACAATGATAATAATAATAGCAAAAATAATGATAATAATAATAATAATAATAATAATAATAATAATAATAGTAATAATAATGATAATAATAATGATAATAATAATGATAATAATAATAATAATAATAATAATAATGATATTAATAATGATATTGATAATGATAACAATACAATAATATTGATAGTGACAGTAATGGTTACAACCCTACATAACTGACCTGAATATCAGCTAAGGTGACCACTAACATGATAGTAAAAATATCTTGTACTCACAACAGCACTTCCTGTAGGGCTGCTTGAACATTTCTATACAGGTTTTGCTATACATGCTTGTTAGTAATAAGGTGTTCCCTGCAGAAGATGGCTAGTTTCCATGAGCTGATCTGGCGGCTCGTAATCAATCACATTCCGAACAGGCTTGAGTGCCCACACGGGACCGTACCAGTTCATCGTGGCCTCCAACGGCACGGCTAACGGCCCCACGGATATCAACAAAAGCACAGGCACTGTGAGAGTGGATGTCCATGCTGTTCTTCTCTATGGCATGCGACAGCGGCCGATCTTTCATGCAGCACACTCTCCCTAGTGCTCGCTAAAGCTCGGTGATCATTACCGCTATATATACACTCCCTATAAATTGTCCAGAAGCAGCTTTTAGTGTGACAATGCTCATGTTATAGAGTAATTATGACTCGGTCTTGCCGAGCGATAGATAAGGGTAAACTCCATCTTTCTGAGATCGTCCTAGCAGATAGCGACGTATTGCATTCACTGTTACTTGTAACGTAAACATGTGATCGTGGAATTCGCACATGAGGAGCTTGCAGCCATCATCAGCAAGTTGATCCAATCAATCGTTGAGGTCTGCAGTTTCTTGGGAACTGATGCAGGAAACATCCCCATGAGGTTCCACTGCTTAAGGGGAAAAAGCAGCCACTTCCACAAACCAGTGCATTTCTCATCGCATATGTTAATCAATGGATTTACTGTAAATTCTCGGTAATTTGGGACACTTTATAATAATTGTTATTTTTATGATTTGAGGGTGGCCCCCGTTTTATGGAAATATTAACGAAACAAAATAATAGTGTCCTAGATATTTTGTAAATGGTGACCGACAGTAGGTCGAAGTTGGCCTAGATTTCCCAATAATTATTTCATAAAATAATCATAGAGGCCCAAATTCCTAGTGGGTCAATATTTCTCAGAATTTACGGTAAAAGCAGTTGCATTTATCATTGCCTTTTTTCTATCATTATGGAAGGATTAGTAACAGCCCATTGATAATTAATGGTAGAGGAAACTAGAGAACCCATTGAAAACTACCAATTATCCTCAGGTTATGACAACTTTCTCACATGCCACAATATTCTGCATTATTATGGCTGGATCAGGACTAATCAATTGATAATTTGGTGTAGGAAACTGAAGTACCCATTGAAAACCACCGATTATCCTCAGGTCATGGCAACTTTCTCACATGCCACAATTTTCTGCATTATCATGGCTGGATCAGGACTAACCCATTGATAATGGTGGAGGAAACTAAAGAACCCAGTGAAAACCACCAATTATCCACAAGTCATGACAACCTTCTGACAAAAAATAACTGCCACAATTTTCTGGATCAGGACGAGCCCATTAATAGTGGTGGAGGAAACCGTAGATACCCAGTGAAAACCACCATTATCCATAGGTCATGGCAACTTTCTCACATGTCACAATTTTCTGGATCAGGACGAGCCCATTAATAGTGGTGGAGGAAACCGTAGATACCCAGTGAAAACCACCAATTAAACAAGTTATAGTCAACTTTCTAACATGCCCACGCTGAATCTAAGCCCTGGATTTGTTGCAGTGGTTATTGAGAGGAAGGGAGTAGTTGGTGTCTAATGCATTAGATTATTGGGGCAGCCCATGTCACTGATTAATAAAGAAGTCAAATAGCCCCAAGTCATGGACAAATTTCTCACATGCCATGGGCAAAATCTGAATCCAGGACTGTGGTGTATGATTGAGAGAAATGAAGCTGTTGGTATATGATGCCTTAGACCACTCAGTTATTGGGGCAGCCCCTCTCAGTCATTAAAAATATGTCACTTTAACCCTTTCAATGCTGAGGCTACTTTCATCCAAAGCACAAGGACGCAAAGTCTTTTGAAAACCATCTAAACCCTGTCAAATTGGTATTCATTGGAAAGCTCTCACTGAGTACTCGCAGATGAGTACCCATGTGCCAGTATTTCAATCATTTTTTAGTTTTTTTTCATCATTTTGTATTGGCCAAAGTAGCCACCAGCAGCATAAGGGTTAAGCCCTAAATCATGAGCAACTTTCTCACATGCCAGATGCCAAATCTGAACCCAGGACATCAATCCATGACCAAGTGAAATGGAGTAGTTGGTTTGTGATGCCTTAGACCACTCAGTTATTGGGGCATCCCATATCAGTAATTATAGAAATTTCAATAAAGCACAAGTCATTAGCAACTTTCTCACATGCCCCTTGCCAAATCTGACTGCGGTGCATGATCAAGAGAAAGGGAGCTGTGATGCCTTCGACGGCTCCATAATCTTGGCAGCCCTTGTCAGTGATTATAAAGGTGTTTCGCGAAGCATGAGAGGTTATTACGCAAGCCATACATCATGCAACACTCTCTAATATTGAACCTGAGTGGTGAAATTATTGGCAGTTCCACATCACAAGCAGAGCTAGGCCAAACGTGTTATTGGAGCAATCAAAAAACCCTTTGATAACTGACCTCCAAATGGTCTATAGGGCAGACGTCAATATATATCTTAGAAAGTCAAGTTATGCAATGAGCTGCATGCACTTGCTATTGCCAATTTGAGCCTATAAAACATGAGATATCATTTTTGAGGAAAAAAATGTGCATCCATGAAATTGTGATTCACCTATTCCAGGCTGTGGCCCTTCAACCCATTAATGCTCACAGCATCCAGAAGCAGCCTCAGAATTTCTATGTAATCTTTCAAGCAAGACCATAGACTACTACCAACTCTCCTTCAAACATTTTAAAAATGTTTCTAATTCAAAAGTTATTGTTAAAAGTATCAAAAATCCAGACGACTTTTTAAAGGAACTTTAAAACAATAATGGCTTAAATCAGTGGGTTTTTTTTTTCGATTTTGAGTAATATCTTCCTAACAAAGGCATAATTAGAAAAATATTTGATGGAGAAATGTTTATCACAACATAATCTACAACTTATATGTTATATGTCTTAATTTAAGGGTTTCCTCAAATATTTATTCTAAGATTTATTAATCATAATAATAATTTACAGGAGGATAGGACAGGCAGTTTCCTAAAAAAAAACATTTTCAGACAGGTAAAAATGACAGGGTTTAAATGGTTTTTAAAATCTTTATGTCCTTGTGCTTTGGACGAAAGTAGCCTCAGCATTGCAATGGTGAATCTGCAAGGTCATGCCCATAAAGTGCCTTCAATAAAGTACTTTAATTTAATGCTTGCATTTAAATAATACCATAAATGTTCCCATCAATATGTAAGAATTCCTAGGGCCATGCAGAAGCAATTAATCATAGATAAATCTGATGTGTCCAACGACTCATTTGCGTTAAGAAAGCGCTTTATTTGCACAGGCTGCCACATAATGCTTCTTCGATAGTTATCTTAGTTTCGGCATAAAAAGGCGAAGCTATTCCAGAGCCATTTATATAAATCGGCAAACTCATCCGGCAAAAATTGGCCAGTGTTATTAAATAGCACTTAGCGAATAAATAGGATTTTAACTTCAGCATAAATATGCCCAAATAAATGGGCAAATCTCTCTTACTGCATGGAGGGGTATAAATATGGAGTAAAAGTGGCCAAATTACACCCCATTCTGAAAAGAATGGTCTATCATTACGGAGCACTCAGGCCCATTAAAGCTATACACAATTCATCACTTTAAGGAAAAGTATGGTCCATGTAGGATGGTCTACCCTTAACCCCTACTTCACTTAAAGCCAAACCAATAAAGCCTGACCATCTCAATAATACATTTCTCATTATAAGCTCTTTAAAAAAGCTAATGAAAAATAAATACTAATCAGAGGAAAATCTTCAATTATTTTGCAAATAGGCACTTAATTCCTTTTTTTGAATAAATAAATGAAATAAATGGTTTGGTCAAAAAAATCCCATTCTAAACAAAAATACACTTTTGAGATAAACCTCAAGATCGAGATAGATAGGTTAAAATCAGGTAAAAGATGAATGAAAACTGTAGTCTCGATATATACCCAATATCACAACAATATTATGTTATATTTAAATTACTTTTTCTGCCATATTAAATCATTTAAATGTCCTGAGAATGTTATACCTCTTTAAAATATCTGCCTATGCTACTTCTTAAATGCATTAATTTTTAACTGTGTGGTGACCGAATATCTACAACACTTCCTTGGGAATGTTAAGGGTTAAACCCTTTTAACTATTTTCCCAACATATTCTTTATTCTAAAGTTATCTAGGTATAGCTGCAGAAGATTATTTTCAAATTGACCCCTAAGCATGAATAAGTTAACCCATTCACACCAACAGTTACTCTAGAGAGTATCGTCTGCTATTCTTATACTTTTAAAAATAACTTGGCTATAAAGCGAAAGTTCACAAAATATTTGAAGGAGAGTTGTGGTTCAGCTTCTGACCAACAATTCTCCTTCAAATGTTTTCCACAAAATGCTTCTGTAGATAGAACATTTCCCAAATTGTTGGACCTGTTTTGACCATTATCTGAGTGTTAATGAGTTAAAACCCTTTCGCTGCTGGTGGCTAATTTGGTCAGAGTGAAATGATGACAAAAGTCTAGGAAATGACTGAAACCCTGGCACATGGGTACTCATCTGACAGTACTCAGCAAAACCTTTCCAATGAATAACAACATGACAGGGTTTAGATGATTTTCAAAAATCTTTGCATCTGTGTGCTTTGAACGAGAGTATCCTCAGCATTGGAGGGGTTAACATCTACTCCCTGGCCGTGCCATAGTGTAATCAAGATCCAAGTCTTCCACACCTCAGACATGAAAAGCTCTGCACTTTACCGAGTCCCTCCCCCAGGAAGTCATGAATCTCCATTAACATGACAAATACCTGTAATTGAAGGGCTTGGCGTGGAATAAAGTCTGATTCTACAAGCCTAGGAAAACTCTCCACTTTCTCCAGCCATCTTCAGCAAATAAATCTTCACATATCTTCACATATGAGTTGACCTATTAATGCTCACAGCGCCAAAAGCAGGGCTGGGTATGGAATGAAGTCTGATTCTACAAGCCCAGGAAAACTCTCCACTTTCTCCACCTTCAGCAAATAAATCTTCACATATCTTCACATATGAGTTGACCTATTAATGCTAACAGCGCCAAAAGCAGGGCTGGGTATGGAATAAAGTCTGATTCTACAAGCCCAGAAAAACTCTGAGTTTAACTCATCCAATGCTGAGGCTACTATCGTTCAAAGCACAAGGACACGCAGACTTCTGAAATCACCTAAACCCTGTCATGTTGGTATTCATTTGTTAGCTCTCAATGATTACTCTCAGATGAGTATCCATATGCTAGGGTTTCAGTCATTTTTCAGCATATTGCTTCATTTGTAAAATTAACCACCAGCAACATAAGGGTTAAAATGCTTGCTCATAGCAGATAAAAGCAGCCTGAGAATTTTGATGAAAATGTTCAGGTAAAAGCACAGCCGAGAAAAACCTGAATCCCAGGGTTTACCAGAAGTTTTGTTTTACTGTCATTTCAGAAGTGTTGCCAAAGCATTAAAAGTTATTATTACAAACCATGCAATATATATATGTTTACAAGCACAACAAATATGAGGTGCACTTTGAATAAATAATGTATGGAAATGTATGGAACTGGTCTTCTCTAGCTGTTATTCTAGTCATGGATGATCGCTTTAAAAGGTATAATCACCTGTTACTGATTAAACACTTCTTTCAAACATTAATCCCATAATGCAGCTATTGAAATCATGGCATATGGGTACTCATCTGAGAGTACTCAATGAGAGCTCTCTTAAATGAATACAAATGTGACAGGGTTTAGAGGGTTTTCAAAGATATTTGCGTCCTTGTGCTAAGAACTAAAGTAGCCTTAGCACTTCAGTTTACAAGAGTAGTTTTGATATTTGACACTCAAAAATAACTGAGTATCAATTCAAATATTGAAAATAATCATTTGGATTGTGCAATACTTTACAACATGATTCTAAATGTAAAGAATAATTCAAAGAAATACTTGAATTTTTCCAAAAGATGTATTTATCAGGCAGGTATCATCAAAACTGGTATGCCATTGAAATCATGATTGGAATAAATTTGATCATTTCAACCTATATATAACCTTTGCTATTTTGCATCAATTATGCTGTATTATATGCTGTATCAAATAACTGTAGCAAACCGTATTCTGCTGCATCAGGCCAGTATTATGTCACCTACAAGTCTAAAGGAACCAAAAAATAGAAATTGAATCTTGCGACGTTTTCAGTTCATTCATTTGCTAATAGGAATTTTTCAACACTTTAGTCACAAATTGGTTAAATGCCCCAAGGGCCAAATATGATACACCTTAAATCAGAATTTTCCTTCTTATAGTTTGCTCATCATGGAGCCTCTGTTTCTTTTCTACTATTTTATTCATTCAATAGCAAGGATTGACCATTGGTGCCTAAAAATGCATTTCACCAATATTAATGCTCACAGTGACTAAAAAAAGCCTGATAATTTTGATAAAATCTTACAAGATTAATGCAAAAAACCTTAAAAATGACTGAAACCCTGGCACATGGGTACTCATCTGAGATAACTCCAATGAATACCAACATGACAGGGTTAAGATGATTTTCAAAAATATTTGTGTCCTTGTTCTGTGGATGAAAGTAGACTTGGCATCGAAAGGGTTAAGCCTTAATGGGTTAATCAAAGCAAGCTGTAGGCTAAATGCTTCACTTGACAATAACCCGCTAGGTCATCACAACAAACGTGACAAGACAGCTAGGTCATCAAACGTCCACAAAAACACCCCGCTTTCAGGATGTGCGAAAAGTCCCCGCAATCGTTAATCACTGAACACCAGGGGAAATCATTTATATAGAGTTACAACACAATAGGAATACTGATGAGATGCTTAACCCAGTGAGGCCTTGAGATCTCCTTAACTAAATAATGCCTAGGAGTTACCCTTGAAACTATTGACCGGAACTTATGAAAACAACTTGGCTATCCAATGAATACCAACATGATGGATGTTTAGATGGATTTCAAAAGTCTTTGTGTTCTTGTGCCTTGGACAAAAGTAGCCTGAGCATTGGAAGGGTTAACCTAGTGAGGCCTTGAGATCTCGAGCTCCTTAACCCAATAATGCTTAAGAGTTACCCTAGAAATTATTGTCTGGAACTTTGATACTTATGAAAATAACTCAGAACTTAAGAATGATTTTACAAAGTATTTATAAAAAATAGTTGATGAGAATTAAAATGAGCCATCATTACAGAGATATGACCAATACAGTCAGGCGGTTTGGGGCCCACGGGCATCAATGGGTAATCAATATGAGAAAAGTTGTCAGCAATGTCGGCCACTCCATGGCATGGCGGTCTGAAAGTCTTCATATACCTGTACATGTATAACATTATAATGGTTTGACTTCTCTCTGGTTTCCACTGAAAACACCAAATCCTGTCTTATATTCAAACTATGTCATTAACAAGGTCAAGTATTTTATGTTGTCCATATCAAGATCAATTACTTTCAATTAATCATTTACATTGTCATTTATATCAAGGTCATGCCATCTCCCAAATATCATCGTCATCTTACATCAATGTCCGAATCAAGATCAAACAATCTTGCCAATAAAAAGGCTATATCAAAGTAAAATACTTATTTCAAAGATCAAACACAAATCTATACACTGCAGATTTTATGCCATCCTCATCTAAAAACCATAGCCCTTATTGCAAATCATGATAAAAATTGATCTGAAAATACATACCCCAAATAAGGGAAAATTAGGATAATGGTAAGTTTTCCCCAACATGCAGTATTTGACATTCCCCATAATGGAAAAGGAAACACCGCTTCCCATGCACATAAGACACTCAACCCATTCATGCCCGGAGATCTTGCTGAGTATAGTGTCGTCTGAATCTATGATACTTTCGAAAATAACTTATGAATAAAGCATAATTTTACAAAATATTTCAAGGAAAGTTGTGGGTGGTACTCTGATCAACATTTCTTCCTGAAATATTTTCTGAACAATACTTTAGTCAGGGCATTTTTGGGTGCTTTTCTGGTTTTTGAAGCATAAATTCACAAAATATTTCACTGAGAGTTGTGGGTGGTGTTCTGCTCAACATTTCTCCTTGAAATATTTTCTGATTCATACTTCGATCAAAAAGATATCATCAAATTAGTCAGGGTGTTTTGGGGTGCTATAGGCATGAATGGGTTAAAGCCACACACCCTCCTCATCATCATCATCATCATTGTCACCCTCCTCCTCTTTGTTCTTACCCTCATCATCACTCTCCTCAAGAGAACTCTCTCTCTTGGGCTTTTTCTCGGGAACGGGCGAGTCCATCTCGCGAGGATGGCGCCGATGAACTGGAGAAAAAGGAGCAAGTGAGCTTCATGGGTATATCTAGATGATTAACTTAGAAAAGATGTATGATATATAATCAGTATCTCAATAATTAAATCAAGTGATTGATGAAAAATATCTTATATCAAAAGAGTTTGTATGAGAGCTTATATACACATACATAAGCGTGTATGTATGTATTTATGTATATACATGTAAGTGTGTGTATGTATACACATAAGTGTGTGTATGTATACACATAAGTGTGTGTATGTATGTATGTATTCATGTGTGTATGTATGTACATATACAGAAAAATGCTTGTGATGTTAATTAGTCCAGCTACTCAAAAGATAAATTGTTTGGTTAGATTGCTCATATAGATATAATTACAAAGATGATTTTCATGGAGTTGAAATATAATACTCCATCGAAAATTCCCAAACTACGAAGAATAAACCCTACATTATGTTTTGCTCAGTGTTGTACCTCTCTACAGAATACAGCTGGAGCTTTTATATTATCAATACATTTCAATATTACACACCCAGTTCACAATAAAATCCTCTAGTGAGATATCAACATACATGCAGCCAGGACCATAAATACATATATCTTATCACTGCCTGCATCTGATGAACCATTTCTATATCTTATGTTTTGTAAACCTGAATGTACATACCTCCACACAACAGACCAGGCATCTTAGTTCTCTTTTTGGTTCACTGGGGTGTCCTGACTCCTGAGATGTTACCAACAGGGTGCTGATACCCCAATATGCCTGCTCAGATGGTTACGAGGCAGGCGGAGTGTCGGGTCTGAGTGAGATATGTTTGATAGGAACACCTGTTACAACAGAACTGGTATCCAGGGACCAGGGACCAGGTACAGGCTGCATTCATACCAACACTCCATCACACCACCAGAGATAAAGTATTAAGCACACTATAGGGGGATAAAACACTTATTGGGGTAGTAGATTGGGGGTATGGGTTTGGAAGTTTTGTTTATCATCACTTTTTCTGCAGTTGATTATTATAAATTGTTATCAGTCATTGGTAACTTTGCACATGCCATATCTAGAGTTCTTGACAGCTAGACTGTGTGCATTGGTGAGACACATCAAAAAGCTAGCACACAATCTAAGACAGCTCAGCCATAATAACCGCATTAACCCAAAGTCATTGGAAACGTTTGCACATGCCACCTAGAATTCTTGAATGCTAGACCTAGAAGTACAGTGGTAAGAGACATCAACCAATTCATTTGACAGCTCAGCCATAATAACCCCAAGTCATTGGTAACTTTCGCACATGCCATCTAGAATTTTTGTAGACCTTGTGCAGCAGTGAGAGATATCAAACAGGTGGCACGCAATTCATTGACAGCTCAGGCATTGAGGCAGCCCAATAAAGACAGGGAGTGTATTGGGATCAGAGAGGTTAACCCATTTGTGCCTATAGATCTTTCATCAGAAAATATCATCTGAACCCTACAATATTTATAAAAATAATATTGGAATAACAAATTAGATACCTACATATTAGAAAAAAGAGTTGAACTTGAGTTCGGATAACCTTTCTACTACAAACCCTTTCTAAGGTATGAGAGTTAATACCAAAATAGTCAGACTTTTTGGGGTATCACTGGCATAAATGGGTTTGAATAAACCCTATTCAGGTATCAACCTCTTTATGGGGCCTTGATGTCAAAACCTGAGGTAATTATAGTAAGACAACAATATCCTTACTATATGAGGCATGGAATACAAAGGAATCCCAAGAAATTTCTACGGAAGATCCCAGGATTCCATAAGAAGTCTCACCAACAATTGATAAGTGTTAATCTGTGACATTTCTTTAGCATATCCTTTCACAAAAATGTTCAGAAAAGATGTAGAATAATCTAGAAAATACATTTTTCTTCAAGTATTTTTTTATAATGTATTTTCTGAAATGCTTGGGTATAAGTAACTAGATAGATAATTCCTTGTTCTAGTAACATTCACACAAACCTACCATTATACCAATGTGGCTTGAAAATGTCTATACTATCAATGTATATACAAAATTGCCAATACATCAGTGACCTGAGAAGGGATATGTAAACTGCACTGAATCAACCCATAGAATGTAAAGTACATGTAAATCTGTATCATGGATTACCGATTCCATGTACAAAATTTGTTGGTGCGGCCTGAAGGTTTATTTTTCATACATGTCCCATCTGTTGCCATAGTGTAAATAAAAGACCCCGATGTGCACTACAATAGGAGCAATATTCGCAGGCACGTGTGTATGGGTATAAGTGACAGATCTATTGTTTGACTATTGACCTCAACAGTTGATCCAGCTTACAATATTACGCCTAACCCATTCATGCCTAGTGCGGCCAAAACTGCCTGACTATTTTGGTGATATCTGTCTAACAAAAGCAATTTTGGTCAAAATGTTGGTCAAAATGCAACTCACAACTCTCTTCCAAATATGTTGTGAATTTGTGATTAATTGTTAAGTTATTTTGAATAGTATCAAAGGTCCAGACGACATTTGTTAAGAATATCTCCAAGCATAAATGAGTAAAACCATTCATACTAAACAGTTAGATATTGTCATCAGAATATGTTATACTTTTGACTATAACTTAGGAATTAAGAATGATTTTTAAAAAAAAATTGAATGAGAGTTGCTGGTAGTGTTTGACAGAAGATTTTTTCTTCAAATATTTTTCTTACTATGTCTTCATCTAAAAGATTTCACCAAAATTTCCGACTGCTTTTGGCCGCTGTGAGCATTAATGCATGGGTTAATATTAACCCATCCAAACCCTTTAGCATCCAAAATAGGCTGCACTTTATCCTCCTGATAACTTCCAATCAAAATGTCTTTTAGAAAATACTGCAAAGAAAAAAATGCTAATTGGAGTTCAATTAAAAAAATATTTGTAGGAGTGTTGTAAGTTGAGTTCTGATCAATATTTCTCCTCCAAATATTTTCTTAAATGTGTCTTTGTAAGAAAATGTAAGGCGTTTTTGACTGCTGACTGGTACGCAGGGTTAACTTGCATGTGACAAACACATCTGGTTCAACATCACTAATGGACTGTTAAACATGTAATATACATGAAATTTACACCAACAATACTCCATCAAATAAACTAGCATTTTAGTTCTTTTCAGCCATTATTGTGAAATTGCGCAATTTGAATCCCCAGGGTATCAGTAGTCACGAGCATACATCTTTTTTTCGGTTCTAAACCAAAATCAATATTAGTTTTCTATTGTGTCAATACTTATAGAGGAACTGTTTAATGCCAATCCTTTTCATCTTAAGTGAAATAGATAATATAGAAAGGTAATGTTAATATTAGTGATAATAGTGATGATGATGATAAGCGCCATCAGTTTTGAAGAATATGAACCACAAAATTATGCTTGTTGGATGCATCAACTAAATTCCAGCAAAATACATATTTCGATTGACAGAAATAAAGTCTAAATATAGCTCTATATATAGACTCTCCAAGAAATTCTTGAAATATCCTTGCATTATCAGAATGTTGATCAGAACTTCATCAACAACTCTCCCTCAAATATTTTGTAAAACCCTTCTTAATTCCAAAGTTATTATCAAATGTCTAAGTGAACCAGACAAAAATTTCAAGAGAATCTATTAAGCATTAATGGGTTAAAGGTAGGGGTCCATACCTTTAAAATTATACGGTACGGTACAGTTCCGGTATTTTTTATACGGTTCCGGTATTCTAACGGTACCGATACTGGTTACTTTCTTTACTTTGTCGATGTTTTCGTTTCGATTCTGTCGCATGCGTTAGTGCTTGGAAAAGTGTGGTAGCACCATGTAAAATACATAGCGTGGCCCTCTCCACACTTTTCCAAGTACTACCGCGCGCGTTAGTATCTATCGTAGTGCAGTGGCGGCCGGCACTGGATGACGCAATCGCGAATTCGCGATGTCATAGTACCGGTACCAAAATACCGGATACTAATAATACGTTTTTTTTACCGGTATTTTCGGGCAGAGTATCGGTACCCTCACGGTACGGCGGTATCGGTGTGGACCCCTAGTTAAAGGTATTTTGCATGACTGATATCAATGAGTCTGACCCACTGGAATAAATGGAAAGAGATGTGGAAATGGTATTTAACCCATTAATGATTAAGAGTGCCTCTAGAAATTATAGTCTGGATCTATAAAACTTTTGACAATAACTTTAGAATTGAGAATAGTTTTACAAAATATTTGGAGGAAAAATGCTGATAGCAATCTTAGTAATATTTCTCCTTCAAATATTTCCCCAACTGTGCTTTCAGTTAAAATATTTCACCAAAATTGTAAGACTGCTTTTGGCTGCTGCGAGCATTGATGTGTTAATGGCAGCAGGTGTTCAAAATACACAGGTGTGCGATTGGGCAGGTATCAATATACCCTTAGGAAACTCCAGCTTGTAAAGTTTTAATTTTGATGACTCCCAGAAGAGGGCGCCAGGGGAGTGATGAACACAAACGGCAACAAAGGCCGACACGAAAATGTAAACCATGATGGCGACAGCTTGCGTGCTTGTAAAATGCCCCATGACCTTATTTGGATGCAGAGTCGGCAAGGCGGAAGATAATTTGCACCTCCCACAAGAGAGTCTAGAGTCGAATATAAGGTGTTGTGACACTGACACACACGACGTACAGACAACGTTGTTATCGGCTAAGATTGGATTTAGCGCAGGGAGGACTCGTAACATGTCAGTTGGTATCAAACCAACCATTCACATCCTTCCGACAAGCCACGATGCCGCTCTCGCATGTGGGAGGAAAAAAAGGAAACATCAAATGCAGTTAACATTTTATGTGCCTTGAAGGTTGAACGAGGAATCTGATTAACTGCTGTCTTGGAGGTTCGATTGTGACTACTGAGGATGAGATGCAAATCGTTTACGCAGATGTTGTTTTCTTGACGATTATTGCCCGCATGGCAATGAGTGATCCAATGAAGGCTCAGCACACGAATACTCAGAGTTCTCCATGAAATACATCGTCAGGATATTTGAAAATGTTTTAAATAAGGAGAATTGTTGATTAGATCTTCATGTATATTCTCTTGCAAGTGTTAAAAAAAAGATTCTGTAGAATATCATTACCATATATGGTCACAATGATTATCAGGTTCTGCAACTGTGAATAGGTTAACCAACTCACAAAAGCATATTTTGGAAAATATTTAAAGGAAAGATGTTCATCAGATCTAAACTAACATATATCCTTCTGATATTTGGTGAAATCTCACTTTATTCCTAAGATATTTTTTTAAGAGTATCATTGATCCAGAGGGCATTTGCAGAGAAGAATTCGAACCCTTATACTGCTGGTGGCTAATTGGGCCAATACAAAATGATGCAAAAAACCTGAAAAATTACTGAAACGCTGGCACATGGGTACTCATCTGAGAGTACTCAGGGAGAGATTTCCAATGAATACCAACATAACAGGGTTTATATGGTTTTCAAACATCCTTGTGCTTTGGATGAAAATAGCCTCTGCATTGGACGGATTTTAAGCATTAGGGGGTTAAAGATTCTTATCCAACACAATTACATCACAGTTCCTTTCAGGACACAAGGATCAGACACTGGAAAATACCCTTTAACTCATGTATGCCTGCAATACCAGAAAAAAAGCCTGACAACTATTTTGAGGATATTTAGCAACTAAAGCAAATCTGGGAATATATTCGATGACAAAATGATCATGAATACTCCAATTCCAGCTCCTCTTCAAATATTAGTGAAAATATGTTTTATTCCTGCATTCTTTGAACCCATTAATGTTTAGGGCGGCTAAAAGCAGCCTGTTGATTTAGGTAAAATCTTTCAAGCAAAAGCATATTCAGGAAAATATTTGAAGGAGAAATGTTAAGTAGAACATTACCAACAACTCTCTCTCAAATATTTTGTAAAATCATCCTCAATTCTAAAGTTATTGTCAAAAGTATCTAAGATCCAGACGTCTATTTCTGAAGGAACTCATAAGCATTAATGGGTTAAAAAGTAACATGGATCCAGATGATGTATCTCTTGGCATGGATGGGCTAAGCATCAAAGTCGTCCAGGCAATTAGATAATATCCAGGAACTTCTTGGCGTAAGCCTTGATATCGTCTCAGCATGTAAAAGCGAGATTAGGAGGTTTTTGTGTTTGGCTCAGTTAATGTGGTGAATTATTTATGTTGGCGTGTCATAACCATTGGCGAGTTGATACGAAAATAGATAACACAAAGTGAGTTTGCCCTTCTCTGCTAGGAAAAAAAACACATCTTAATCCACATTCCATGGGGTGAACGGAATTGGCAAATACATCTTCATTTCATGAAAATTAAGCATTTTTACTACTAACGGATATAAATTCATCTAAGCATATTTGTGTTTATTTTTTGCATTTGGAATTCCTTTGGAATCTTGCTTATTGTCACTTTCTGCCAGACTAAGACTAAATCAAATCGTGACTTACGCCAGTAGTTAAGGGTAGAAGAAACCTTGGTTAAAATTACACTGAAAATTCTCAAGTCACCTGCTTCTTTCTCGCATGCCCCTAACTGCATTTGAAGATGAGACCTTTGGCAGTGATAAGAGACATCAAGCCGTCTAATTAGGATGCTCTAACCACTAGATTATCAGGGCAGTCCTCCAACCAGTTTAGGATATACCCATTCCCATTCCTATATAACCTACCCAACAAACCCCAGTCTGGACAATAATACATTTAAGAATAATTTTGGAATGATCTATGCTTAAAACAAAAATTGTGATCTGATGACATATCACAAGGATACCTAAGAGCATGAATGCTTATCAAAGGGCACTGGGGTTTTCCTTAATAGCCCAGTGGTTCAGAGTATTGCCATTGACTGCTCACACTCTCTAACCACTGCCCCTGTTCAAATCATGCTCAAAGAATAGGAGTAAGTTGCACCATATTCCTCCCATTGTCACAATTTCGCTAGTATTTGGCATAATGTGTCGCAAACCAAAAATTCAGAGTAGTACAAATCTAAATTTCAAGCACACATTAAGTCCTAGCCAGCAGGGCGTCTGGGTGTCATTTGGACACTCAAATCCTCAAAAATCACCCCACAGGACACCATTAAGGTTTTTGTGAGTAATTTCTTTAAATGTCAATTTCAAGCATATAATTGATTTTTTTTTCACCTCAATGTAATTCCCATAACATTGTAAAAGGATATTATGCCTTATTCCAATAAGTAGATACATGTTATAGTATATTGTGGTCTACCTTGGAACATTGGATGCCCAAATATGTTACAATTGCCAATTTTGAGCACCCAGTTTCTAAATACTGGTTAAGACCCTGACACATGCATTTACCTGACTAGGGGAGCTCTACAGTGCTGGGAGACCTGAAGAGTGCTGTATACTGGAGGAACACCTGTTGATCGCTGTGGCGTGAAATGTTATTACATGGCTAATTATGTCACATTTCAATGACAGCCTTAACCCATTCATGCCAAGAGCTCCAGTTAACCCATATCCATCAGGAGCGCACACATAGACTGACATCTTTGAACTTAACCAGGGATTTGTATAGGGAGGATACACATTTTTGTCGTTTCTTAACCCATTAATGATTAAGAGTTCCTTCCGAATTGTTGTCAGAATCCATGAGACTTTTGGCAATAAGTTTAAAATTACGGATGTTTTTACAAAATATGTGAAGGAGAGTTGTAAGTAATGTTCTATACAACATTCCCTCTTAAAATTATACTTTTGCCTGCATAGATATCATCAGAATTGCGAGGCTGCTTTTGGAAACTACAAGCAATAATGGGTTAGGGTATCGTTTAATTGTGCCCAGTGCAACTATAGAGGCCACAAAATAGGCTGAAGTGACGTCGCTCTGTACAATTTAGCTGCCACCATGCACATAAGAGTCCATTTAAAAATTAGTAACAAAATATCTTCTGAAGTAGGATCAGATTTGATAAACAAGTCTATAATTTATCTTGCTAGATATGGCATTTAGACTCTTATGGACCAAGAGCCCGGGCACTTTTATTTAACCGTCTGAGGCCAAAAGGTTTGAGGGTGGTTCCTAGACCAAAATGTTGTGCTGAATCTGAAAATCCATTTCTTACAAACGGCAGGTGGTGGGTGCGGCGGGAAATTGGCATTTTTGGGTGATTTTGGCACTTTTTTGTATGTTAATTTGCATAATGTCTCACATTATCAGATCAGTGTCAGATCATGGCAAATATGGTATCATATTGAAGCTCTCAACCGTGGGAGTTCATTCATGTGTATATTTGGTGGTTTCAGTGGTTGCCATGGCAACAGGAGCCACGAATTAACCAAAAACAGAGGAAAATGGGCATTTTTTGTAATTTGTGTGTTACCTAAGTGTCATTCACCCCCAGTCAATAGACCCAAGGGCTTCAGTATGGTTACTAAAAACTTCCCTGATCTTTTCTTGATCAATTCATGCCAATTATAGTTAACTAAAATATTTTGGGCCTGAAGTACAGGTCTTTGAAAATGGTGATAACGCAAGTGAGGTGTCTATCGACAATATGGCTTGAAGTGAGGCATTTTATCAGATAAGTGTCAGGTCGTGGCAAATATGGTATCAAATTGAAGCTCTAAACCGTGGGGGTTCATTCATGTATAGTTTTAGTAGTTTCAGTGGTTGCCATGGCAACGGGAGTCAAGAATATAAAAAAAAGAGGAAAAATGGACATTTTCGTAATTTGTGTGATACTTAAGTGTCATTTACCCCCAGCGGACACACCCAAGGGCTTCAGTATGGTTATTGGAAACTTCCTTCATCTTTTTTCTTAATCAATTCATACCAATATTTTATATGACTAACATATTTGTGGTCTGAAGTACAGGCCTTTGAAAATGGCGATATCTCAAATGCAGTGTCTATTGACAATATGGCTTAAGATGAGTCATTTTATCAGATCCGTGTTAGATCATGGCAAATGTGGTACCAAATTGAAGCTCTTCTCCTGGCGTGAGAATCTTTAGTGGTTGCCATGGCAACAGCAGTCAAGAATTAATGAAAAACAGAAAAATCACATTATTTTGTAATTTCTGTGATAATTGAGTGTGATTTACTATATGTCAATGCACCTACGGACTTTAGTATGGTTATTTTAAATCTTCCTTGCTTTTGATCAATTCATGCCAATTCTATATTATATTTTAGGTCTGAATACCGTCCTTTGAAAATGACAGTGACGCACATGTGTTGGCTATCCACGCTATGGCTTAAGTTACTGTTATTTCGATTTATCTACTTTCTCCTCTGAATGGATACTTCTTATGCTATTCTGCTAGACACAGTTTAAAGTCTTCCCATAAAAAGTACTATTTTTGGTTATTATCAGTAATTTAGTAGGTATGAATATAGTAACTGTAGTAACTAGAATACTCTTATACTTCAGAATGGGTTTTCCTTTCTATGGAAAATTATTAATCTAAAAAAGGATAGATTTTCAACTGCTGCCAAATTAGATGTACTGTCCATCTTTCAAAATATCCAGATAATCCATTACAGATGGGTCAGGCAGGATTGCATGCTTCCACAAGCCAGCTATCAGGTTGACACAGTCACTGAGGAAACCTTTATATGACCGGATAACAATAGCGGAGTTCCTCATACTTTGGATGATGTGCTTTGTGCATGCCATATCATGTCTTTCTTTGCAATCATCAGCTAGGAATTGTGCGATGCATGGTCAACCTTCCATTGACCTATGCTGGTGGCTCAAAAGCCATCCTAATGAAGTTGTTTGACTTTTTGCAACAAGAGTGGACTTTGTCTGTGATACCTACAAGAAGGCCTCCATCAAAGACACAGGGACCTGATTTTGCCACACCCTAAGGAGTTCAATTAACGCCTGGGATCTAGAAAATCCAAGACAGCATTCCTGCCATTCAGAGAAGAGATGAGTTTGCCGAACTCCTTGCAGGGCACTCTTTATCATAATGTAGGCATTGGAACCAAAAGCTACCATTATAATGTGAACAGACATAACATAATCAGTGCAGAGGTGAGAAAGCAATCAATCTTGCCTGGCCGATCTGCAATAATGGTAATAATAATAATAATAATGATAATAATAATAATAATAAACAGAATAATGAAATCTTTATTTAAAGAGGGTAACTCAGTCCAGTGGTAAGTATCTTCCCTGGGGCCCTCTGGCATGTTTACAAGTAGCCTGAGGGTTACAAAGTAGTACAGCACATTGCTTTTAGGTATCGAGACTTGAAGGAAGGTAGAGATGGTGCACATCTGATTGCTTCAGTTAATAAGCCATTCCAAACTTTGGGCCCAGAGTGCAGTATGAAATGCATTTTTGGCCACTTGATTTATTACATTTTGGAAGAGCTAATAGTGAGGAGGTTGTATTTCGAGTACCATAGCTGTGGTTATCTTGTGTATATGAGAAAGGTTTGTTCATATAATGGGGGTTTAACTCATTAAGGCTTTTGTATACAGTGACAGTCTATTTGTATTCAACATATTTAGGAAAAGGGAGCCATTTAAGCTTTTTGAATAGATCAGAAGATGGAATTGACAAATCGGCATCCAATATTTGCAATTTAATTACTCTGTTTTGTTGATTTGAAGTACAGGCCTTTGAAATGGATCCTCTGGAGAGTGGTTGGATTTTGTAAAAAAACAGACAGTAAAAGATTAGCTAGTTTGAGGGAGAGGAGATTCCAGATGCAATCAAGTTTACGACAGCACAGAGGAATCGGATAAAGATGTCAGCTGTAGGCTATCATTGGATGAATCAGACACTAATGTTGAATAAAGGAACTTTTTGTTCATTGACTTTCAAAGACCTTTGGCAATGTGTAAATTACAATGAAGTGATTATTTCAATTTAAAGGAATAAAGTGCATATAATGCAAGGCTACGAAACTGCAGCAACAGTCTATCAAAGCTTCCTCATCTTATTTGGCAGCAGGTATAAGTATGAGTATTTTACTTTGAACACCCTAACAAGCATTAAGTTACTATATTTTTGTAGTGTTCAGAATCTGTCTGGGGGCTACCTAGAATCTTTATTGGGGCATTTATATAAATCATTAATTGCTCCATTTTGTAAAAGAGCTAGCTCTTAAAATATCACTTGAAGCCCTTAGTTTTAATTGTTACAGTTATGCACGATTTTATTTAAAGATGATGTAGTCTTTTATATTGTGGAATCTCTCAGTCTATCAATAGGCTAATTCAAGATACAAGTCTTTTCAAAAAACTTATGAAATTGCTATCGAATTCCAAAGTCAGAGGTTGGATGAACAAATAATCAGCATGTCAGATTATCGTAATTGGACAATCCCTAATATTTGTATACACTAAAATACTGGTATTAACCAAAAATAGTTCTTTTTATGGGAAGACTTTAGAGTGTGTCTAGCAGAATACCTTTAGAAGTATCCATTCAGAGGAGAGAACAGATAAATCAAAATAACAGTAACTGAAAGCCATATTATGGATAGCCAACACATGTGCGTCGCTGTCATTTTCAAAGGTCAAATAGAATTGAAATGAATTTCAAGAGCAAGGAAGATTTTAATAACCATACTTAAGTCCAAAGGTGTATTGACATGTAGTAAATCACACTCACTTTTCACAGAATTTACAAAAAATGTGGATTTTCTTAACTGTTGTTGTCATGGCAACTACTAAAAATTCCCACACCACACATGAATAAACTTACCAAGGGTAAGAGGTTCAATCTGGTACCACATTTGCCATGATTTAACACGGATCTGATAAAATGACTCATTTTAAGCCATAATGTCAATAGACACTGCATTTGAGTTATCGCCATTTTCAAAGGCCTGTACTTCAGACCACAAATATGTTAGTCATATAAAAATATTGGTATAAATTGATTAAGAAAAAAGATGAAGGAAGTTTCCAATAACCATACTGAAGCCCTTGGGTGTGTCCACTGGGGGTAAATGACACTGAAGTATCACACAAATTACGAAAATGTCTATTTTTCCTCTTTTGTTAAAATTCTTGACTACCGTTGCCATGGCAACCACTGAAACTACTAAAACTATACATGAATGAACCCCCACGGTTTAGAGCTTCAATTTGATACCATATTTGCCACGACCTGACACTGATCTGATAAAATGCCTCACTTCAAGCCATATTGTCGATAGACACCTCATTTACGGTATCACCATTTTCATAGACCTGTACTTCAGGCCCAAAATATTTTAGCTAACTATAATTGGCATGAATTGATCAAGAAAAGATCAGGGAAGTTTTTAATAACCATACTGAAGCCCTTGGGTCTATTGACTGGGGGTGAATGACACTTAGGTAACACACAAATTACAAAAAATGCCCATTTTTCCTCTGTTTTTGCTTAATTCGTGGCTCCCGTCGCCATGGCTACCACTGAAACCACCAAATATACACATGAATGAACTCCCACGGTTGAGAGCCTCAATATGATACCATATTTGCCATGATCTGACACTGATCTGATAATGTGAGATATTATGCAAATTAACATACAAAAAAGTGCCAAAATCACCCAAAAATGCCGATTTCCCGCCGCACCCACCACCTGCCGTTTGTAAGAATTGGATTTTCAGATTCAGCACAAAATTTTGGTCTAGGAACCACCCTCAAACCTTTTGGCCTCAGACGGTTAAATAAAAGTGCCCGGGCTCTTGGTCCATTAACTTTGAATTATTTTTCCAACTCTCATGTTTTGCTATGCACAGTTGTGTTAGCATGTATCATAAACCAATCTCATGTTCTAAAATATTTACAACATCAAAATGTTGTAATGGGTCAGAAATCCTGTCAGTTTCATACTCAGATAAGCAGGAGTTAGATATGTCTATGTGTCAGAGTGGAAATACCTTCTGGTGTGAAAAGGTTAAGGGTATATCTATCAGTTATAGAATAGAAAACCTTTTTAGAAATGCCATTAATTCAATTAAAGTTAATTGGACAAACTACCTCCAATTCATTATATCATATGAAGAATGTGTGAATTATCAATATTTAAGGTATTTATGCAGATTTACATACTTTCAAAGTGCATTATCTTGTATGACTGTGATATAAATCTTCTAGAACAAACAAGATTATTGTGTTTGCCTAATTACATATACATTTTAACCCATTCGCACCTGTATAGCTCAAAGACATCTTGATAATGTTGTTAATATCTTTTCAGCAATAGCTTTTTCAGAAAAAAATTGTTTGGCAATAGTTATTTCAGAATATATTTGTTTGGCAATAGCTATTTCAAAAAATATTTGTTTGGCAATGGCTATTTCAGAAAATATTTGTTTGGTTATGTATTTATAGCAATTTCAGAGAATAGTTTATGGAAAAATCAAAATCAGGACAAAAGTAGTAACTCTCCTTTAAAAAAATTTTTTAACTTGATCTCAAGGTAATTTATAAAAGCATCAAAGATTCAGGCGACACCTGTTTAAGAGACCTCCAGGCATAAAAGGGTTAACCATTCCAATGCTGGGGCGACTTTCATCCAAAGCACTAGTAGGACAGAAAGATTTTTGAAAAAACTAAACCCTGTTATGTTGGTATTCATTGGAAAGCTCTTGCTGAGTACTCTCAGATAAGTAACCATGTGTCAATAATTTCAATAATTTTTCATGATTTTTGCATAATTTTGTATAGTCAAAAGTAGCCTCCAGCAGCATAAGGGTTAAGTAAGGATCAGATATCCTACACCCATGTTCACTACAGATCTCCTTGCAAATATAAACCTGCACAGTCAGTAATCTTGACAGTGCCGTTCTGAATCTGCATGGTCTTCTAGCATCCGATCTACAACATATTCCTTATATAAACAGCTTCCCAATGTCAGAATAATGTGGAGCTACTAATTAAACTACAAAATGTTAAATAATGGTACTCAATCATTTATACCTGTCAGGGCTGTTGGCACACAGGGCAGGGAATCATGCATGTATCGCTCAAATGTTGACATAAAGTGGGGATTAAATCCTGAAGGAACTTCAGTAGATATATGTCTCTAAAAGAATTGGCCTCTAAAAATGTTGAATGCTATATAGAGTAAGCAGTTTTTTTTTGTGCTTGTGGTTCTTGCACCTAGCAGAGGTAGGAAATTGAATAAACATGAAACAAGACTCTGCCCACCATGTCATAATGTCTTACCGACCCCACCTTCCCTTGCCCCTTCTGCAAACCGCTCTGATAGGGGGAATGCCATCCTCAATGCTGAGAGTTAATGAAATCAGCAGTGGTGGGGATATAAATAACCATGAAAGTAGTAGGGGGAAGAGGAAGTAGCCCTGTTTCATGATTATTCATAAGTCCCCACCACCACTGTCAGCAAAAGGAAAGCACATGCCAACCCTTCAAGGCTATTGGTGCAATGGGAGGGGGGGACACGTCTTGGGGGGAAATGGATCCAGCCCTATTTCATCCTGCCTTACTACAAAGCATCTCATCTCCAAAATCATAACCTTGAGCATATTCCCTTATGTACATTGGTGGGGGAGGGGCTTGGGGTGTGTGTCTCAACCCTATTTCATCCTGATATGCCTTGCTACATAGCATGGAACTCATCTCCGACATCATCACCCTGAGCATATTTCCTATGTATATTGGTGGGGGGGTGGGGGGGGGGACTAGGGGGGGAGTGTCTCAGCCCTATTTCATCCTGATATGCCTTGCTACATAGCATGGAACTCATCTCCGACATCATGACCCTGAGCATATTTCCCATACATTACCTGTAACCTGGACCCCTGCCACCTGATTATCTCTACTGCCAATTTATATGAGCAGCCTAATGTTCTGATCTAGTGCAGCTTAACCTCTTCATGCCTGCCATGGTCAAAAACTTCCTGATTATTTTGGTGAACACCCGTTATGGCCAGAGGATGCTTTTGAAAATATTTGAAGAAATTTAACTTTGATCAAAACCAAGAAAGACTCAATTTAAGAGGTGAAATTTTGGATTGAGGGTGTTATACTTTGGTAGGACACACACATTTGTGCGGAGACAGAGGGTCCGCACCAGCAAGTCAGTTGGAAAAGAAATATGTCTATCACACTAAACTCTATGGACAAAACCTGACTACCTCCCCCCCCCCCCCCCTGCCTGTCATCATTAAATCAGCCTAGTTTTTACTTTTACCAATTTGCATCTTCACAATTTAAAGTAAAATTCATCACAATATCTTAGCTTATCTGAGACGGGTTATGATATGAAGCTGAAGTACTGCAAATACAACTCGGCATTCATGGCTTTATAATACATCCATCACTCCACACTTAATCCATATCTGTACATACCAAATGCTAGGCTTAGTAACAATCTGTCCCTACAATCTTAAGTTATCTATC
>OZ012692.1:28924343-29004343 GCA_963942565.1 Maea johnstoni
CAGAGAGAGAGACAGAGAGAGACAGAGAGACAGAGACAGAAAGAAAGAGAGAGAAACATAGAGACAGAGACAAAGAGAGACAGAGAGAGAGAGACAGACAGAGACAGAGACAGAGAGAGACAGAGACAGAGAGAGAGAGAGAGAGAGACAGAGAGAGAGACAGACAGAGACAGAGAGAGACAGAGAGAGAGAATGAGAGAGAGAGAGAGAGAGAGAGAGAGAGAGAGAGAGAGAGAGAGAGAGAGAGAGAGAGAGAGAGAGAGAGAGAGAGAGAGAGAGAGAGAGAGAGAGAGAGAGAGAGAGAGAGAGAGCATATCATTTTCAATAGTGCCATATTCCAGATGACACAGTCAAGGTGGTCTGCAGGCATGAGTGAGTCTACCCATTAAAATTCACATCTGAAGGAGAAATACCTGAAGGAGAATATTGTTTATCAGAACATAAGCACAAACTCTCCTTGAAATATTTTGTAAAATCATACTTTATATTTCAAGATATATAGTCAAATGTATCATACTGATACAGGTGGCAATTCCAAGACTATACTCTTATATACGCATGCAATTGGGTTAATTCATGAAAACAAGGGTTACAAGAAAATTAACCACGCAAGACCATGCATACACTCCACATGTGAATGGGATAATCAATATGTATCACTTCAAGAGATACAACAAAGTGTGGTACCTTTAGAGCCGTTCTGTTTTGAGGAACATAATCTCTCTCTCACACACACATATGCATATGAATATATTATACATACATGTATATATATATGTATATATATATATATATATATATATATATATATATATATATATATATATATATATATATATATATATATATATATATATATATATATATATAATATATATATATATATATATATATATATATATATAATATATATATATATACATATATATATATATATATATATATATATATATATATATATATATATATATATATATATATATATATATATATTATATATATATATATATATATACACACACACATCATGGGTTAATCATTACTTATCGTTACAAGAGATACAACAAATTGCAGTACCTTTAGAGTTGTTCTGTTGCACGCAGCATTCAAACCTGCGGTAGACGAGACTACAGAAGAGACTGGGGTCATAGACCGGGGAGTCCAGGTCCGCCGGAGCAGCGCACATGGTACTCCCACAATTATCCCAGATCCTAGCGCAGATCCCAAAATGGTATTCCCGGAAGTTGCGGACGTGTGAGCGCAGTTAGCAATATTGCCCATGGTATTATGAAGCCACTGCCATTGCCCTCCAAGGCCCGTCGTGTGAGCAGCTAATTTCTCGGGCGATACAAGCAGGGATGGAATAGCCCGCAACTACTCCCAAACACATCATAACGGTACACTAGCCCACTGGCTGGCATGCGGTGATGTCATATAGAAGAAATCACAACAGGACCGGTAACTGGTATCGGCACGACCACACAAAACAAACCACAGAAGCGCTGCCGCTTTACCAATACCAGAACTAGATCACTCCTGCTACTGTGTCACTACGACACAAGTAAACACGGCTCCGTGTATAAACATCTCTCAGGTGTAGCATTCAGGAATGCATTGATTCTACACTCTAAGATCTATCCATCATCATATAGATTCCCATTCGGCCCGGATGGAGGCCGGGATAAGACACAAAGATATCGCTATGGGATACCTGCTGTAAATGAGCGCATTCCATTAAATTTTCATAACCAAGGTAGTGGGCATGTAAATGATGTGCCGATTCACGGAACTTTTCAATTTGGCGAATGCGAAATGCGAAAGCGGAGAATGTGGATCGGCAACGTGATGAGCATGGCTCACAGAACCTGCTGACCACAATAGTCTCTTAATGTATTTTGCATTGGCCAATCAAATAAATCAATAGCCGGTGCCTGAGGCAAATTTCATTTAGAGTGTGTAGATTGTGGTTTTATTGTGTGTTGATTAGCGGTGTACCACAAAATCTGTCCCCCCCCCCCCCCCCCCCCCTCAACCAGGGGCATATTTCCTAGGATAATTAACCCCTGGGGAAATATTGGGGATATTTCCCTAGGTAATTCAACAACCAACAGTTGACATTTTACTAAGAAGTTTTACCCCTCTAATGGAAAAGTTGCCCCCTCCCCTCACACAGGGGCATATTTTCTAGGATAATTGCCCTCTGGGGAAATATTTCCTAGGAAATTTTCCCTCCACCCACAGTGGAGATATTTTCCAAGGATATTTTATCCCCTGGGGGATAATTTCCATAGGAAATTTAAAAAAAACAGTATTTCACTAGGAAATTTTACGCCTCTGGCAAAAAAATTCTAAGATATCTTTAGCACAAGGGAATTTTACCCTGGGTGGGAGTGGGGGGGGGGGGGGAGAGATTTTCAGGTGGCAGATTTGCTGTTACACCAGCCAGCACTCGTGGAGGAAGTGGTGAGCATTCTACATCTGCAATATTTGGCATCTCTGCTAATGATTGTTTTCCTTCCAGCTTGGCAGTCGAATCACCATCCAATCCTCACTTCTAAATATCATTTGGTAGGTACCCTCACATACAAAATATTATAATATTGAAATATTATAACTGGGCCAGAAGCTTAAACACCATGACTAAGGGCTACCCTGACATAGGGTTTCCCAGTCCATCAAAAACAATCTTAACCAAGAAATATTATGACTTGGCAGCCACCCTGACACAGGGTTTCCCAGTCCATCAGAAACTATCTTAGGGTTTCCAAGCAAACCACAAACAATCTTCAGCTTGAAATATGCATTTCCAAGCTCATCAGAAATAAAATGTTCACTGTGAAATATTATGTACCCTCATATAGGGTTTCTATGCCCATAAGAAGCTTTATTCATCTTGAAATAATACATCATGGCAGGTACCCTCACGAAGGGTTTACTAGTCGACCAGAAACAATCTTCACATTAAAATAATGACATGGCGGTTCCCTCAAATAGATTTCCCATGCCTACCAGAAGCTTTCTTCACATTGAAATATTATGACTTGGCGGTACCCTCACATAGGGTTTCCCTGCCAACCAGAAGCTGACCAGAAGCCAACCTAAAGCTAAATAAAATGAACCTTAAATGTCATGACTTGGTGGTACCCTCACATAGGGTTTTATCAGCCTACCAGAAGCTGACCAGAAGCCAACCTAAAGCTAAATAATATGAACCTTAAATGTCATGACTTGGCGGTACCCTCACATAGGGTTTTCCAGCCTACCAGAAGCTTTCTTCACATTGAAATATTATGACTTGGTGGTACCCTCACATAGGCTTTCCCTGCCAACCAGAAGCTGACCAGAGGCCAACCTAAAGCTAAATAATATGAACCTTAAATGTCATGACTTGGTGGTACCCTCACATAGGGTTTTCCAGCATACCGGAAGCTGACCAGAAGCCAACCTAAAGCTAAATAATATGAACCTTAAATGTCATGACTTGGCGGTACCCTCACATAGGGTTTTCCAGCCTACCAGAAGCTGACCAGAAGCCAACCTAAATCTAAATAAAATGAACCTTAAATGTCATGACTTAGCGGTACCCTCACATAAGGTTTTCCTGCCTACCAGAAGCTTTCTTCACATTGAAATATTATGACTTGGTGGTACCCTCACATAGGGTTTCCCAGCCAACCAGAAGCTGAGCAGAGGCCAACCTGAAGCTAAATAATAAGAACCTTAAATGTTGTGACTTGGCGGTACCCTCACATAGGGTTTCCAAGCCAACCAGGCGCCGATCAGAAGCTAAATAATATGAACCTTAAATGTCATGACTTGGTGGTACCCTCACATAGGGTTTTCCAGCCTACCTGAAGCTTGGTGAACCTTGAAATATATTGACATGGAAGGTACCCTCACAAAGGGTTTCCCAACCCACAGGAAACAATCTTCACCATTAAATATCATGCCTTAGCAGTACCCTTACAAAGTGTCTTCAGAGATAATTAGTGGTTTAATAGATTTTAATTCATCCATTGAAATGAAATATCTTTTAGACAACCAGTGCTCCTGACCAGTGCTAATCTGGATATGACATACTCATATGTAGTGTAATGAACCATTCAGCCTTTGAATTAAACATCTTAGAAATCTCTGAGTGCCGACCGCCCTCCTCTGTTACCTTGGAAATGAATGCAGTATTCAAATGAGCAAGTTCAGTGGGAGAGCATCTAGTACTTCCAGCCTATTCAAGTTGAAGGTCAGCCTGGTTTAATCCACTAATGGAAAAGTGCAGTCCACTTTAATCCCCTTCAGACTCCAGAGAAACACGTCAGAGTGGGGGAAATGATTGAAATTAAACCACAGAATGAGAGCAGTCGCAGTAGTTGACTGATTTCACACATGTACACGGATCGTTTCAACATATAAAAGCACTTCTGAAAAATTGAAAATCATATTCATCCTAGCTCTGATACGGAGAAGTCTACAAGCATAAGTGATAGTCTAAATCAGTTATGCAGAGTGAAACAGGTAAATATATATATATATATATATATATATATATATATATATATATATATATATATATATATATATATATATATATATATATATATATATATATATATACATATACATATGTATACATACAAATATGTACATATATATGTATAATATATATATATATATATATATATATATATATATATATATATATATATATATATATATATATATATATATATATATATATATATATTTATATATATATATACTCATTATATATACATATATATACATATATATATACATATATATATATATATATATATATATATATATATATATATATATATATATATATATATATATATATATATATATATATATGGGAACCAACAACATGCTGTAGAGGTTGATAAACAAGGCAGTAAAGTTAGAGCATATTTTTACAAGAACGTTTGTGTTGGTCTTAATTGATAATAAGTAGTGTCCTTGGCAGTATTTTAATATCAAAGGCCCTTACCTCCCATGATGACTATTAGGTGAATAAAATACTCCTATGGGTCCACTTTATGTAAACTCCAAGCTTCTCCGAGGAGTCCGATATGATCTACTCCGGCAACACGTGTGCTATTGCAACAAACAAAGTGTATACCAAAGCAATACATGCAGCATCAAGAATGCATATAAGTACTCGAGCTTCAGTTGGCAATTCTAATATGAATCTATAGGGGCAAGCGACTTAAACCCTATATACTAACATTTATATTATTATTCAAATAAGCATGGTATAACACCATGCTGGGTTAAATAAAGCATGCTCGCTCAATACTCATGTTCCTCTTTGTTTGTTGTCAGCCAACGGCCCAGGAGCATGTATTTCATGCATGGATAACCTGTGTAATTAATGTTCAATATTGACAGGTGTACAGAGTTAGAATCAGGTGATTGGAGCCTAAAGATGCCTTCTGTTTGGGTACAGCAAGCTTCAGTGTATATTCCTTGTGTAAATTGCCTTGATCTTTATTTGAAAGGTTTGATATTCAATACGTGATCTTTTTCATGTGGTAGGGATTATGGAAAATGAAAGTACAGAGAATGGGTCGCAAGAGTTGCAAGACCAACCCATTTCATCCTTTCATATCTAGGGAACCCCAAAGGGCACAAATACTTGAGTTATTTCTTTAACCCATATATGCCTGTAGCAGCCAAAAGCACCTTACAATTGGTGGTGAGATATCTAAAATAAAAGCAATATTTATGAAATAATAGAAGGAGAATTGTTCATCAGATCACCATCTACAACTCTCTATGAAATACTTGGCCAATTTATGCTTTCTTCCAAAGTTTTCTTAAAAAGTATGACAGGCGCAGAGGACACTTAATTGTTAAGTATTTCTTAATGGAAAATGCAAAGTCATTTAGGGAAATAATCCCATGACAGGACCAAGTCAACAACTCTAATTCAAATATTTATGTGAATTTCTGAATTCCTACATCAGAAGTATCATAATTGCGGGCAACACTTGCCATATATGCAGGGAGCTCTCCATATCAGGTTTGAACAGGTTGAACTACCCCCATAACTAATAAACAACAGCTGGGTTGAGAATACTGATGAACATCTTGCTCCATGTAGCGATATTTCTATATTCCAATTACTATGAATATGAGTTGTGAATACATAATATTAACCAATTAATGCTCACAGCAGCAAAAGCAGCCTGACAATTTTGATGAAATCGTGCATATGCAAAAGTGTAGTTATAAGCAGCAAAAGCAGCCTGACAATTTTGATGAAATCGTGCATATGCAAAAGTGTATAGTTATAAGCAGCAAAAGCAGCCTGACAATTTTGATGAAATTGTGCATATGAGTATTTATAAAAGTGTAGTTATAAACATATTTGATAGAGTAATGTAAATCTGAACATTACCAACAACTTTCATTCAAATATTGTGTAAAAACATTCTCAATTTTTAAGTTATTGTCAAAAGTATCATAATTCTAGACTGCAATTTCTGGAGGAAATGATTCATTACCTTAAATGTAACAATATTAATTCTAATCGATACACAAGGTTGCTCGATGATAAAATATTAATTCTTAAAGTTACAAATTTGAATAGGGCTTGATGCCCTGAACAGTGAATGGCTGTCCCAAGGCCAGTAAAAATTCACAAAGACATCTTTAGGCCAGTAAAAAAAAGACCTAAACTGGTCCGACAAGGCCAGTAAACATTTGGGGATATTCTTATTATTAACAAGTTTCCCCTCAAGAATGTCCCCAAATGTTATTGAAATAAATGAAGATAGAATGAATAAAAATAAATGTTGTCAGTGAATTGAACGCAATGTTTTTTCTCGTTATGCTAAAGAAAAATTTGTAGGACCAGTAAAATTTTTGCAGGGGCAGTAGATCCTTGGTGTTACTGGTCTTACAGGTCCAGAGTAATATTTTAATTAAGTTAGCGATGAGGCCTGTTCTTCAACCCTCATGCTGGTGGTGGCTAATTTTGCCATTACAGAATCACACAAAAAAGCCTGAAAATTACTGAAACCTAGCAACGTGGGTACTCATCTGTGAGTACTCAGTGAGAGCTATCTAATGAATACTAACAAGACAGGGTTTAGATGGTTTTCAAAAATCTTTGCATCCTTGTGCTTTAGACAAGGTTTATAGCCTCAGCATTGGAAGGGTTAAAGTTACAATTTGTACCTCAATTGTAGGAGAATCAGCTAAGCAATCTAAACATAGCAAGCTAGCAAGCCTACCTATAACAAGAATAGTGAACTTAAAATATCTGCCAGCTATATATGTAGTAAATCAATAGTGTTGGAACGATATACCTATTTATATGGCTTAAATGTTTAATCTTCCGTTCAATAACTGTTGCATTTGCGAAGTCTATTGTAGTCCCTATTGACCAGGCCTCAACTGTTGTCGACAAGCTACATACCACTGACAATGTGTTTTATTGGTTTATGTTGGCACAAGCACATACTTGGTGAGGGCTGGGTTAGGGTTGTACCGGACAGAAAGAAACCACACCTACCCATCTAAGGGACAAATCAGGGGTGTTCACATGTAGAACTCCTCGTAGGACTCATAGAGAATAAGTAAGGTGTACAGTATTTTCGTTGACTGTAACTTTGGGAATCAGTTCATAAAAATGACACTAGGTGGCACTTCATGTAGGCCTTGATTTCAACTTTAAAATGTCTTTATCACTAAGTAAATAATGAAACATGGCACACAGGAAGTATATAAAAAGCCCAAAGAAGGAAGGCATTGATTATTACGCCTCTTTCAACCGCTTAGGTCATATTGCGACAAGATAGAAACTCGATCAGCAATTTTTTTTCAGGTAATAACTCTCTTTCAAGCAATAACTTTCTTTCAAGTAATAACTCAATTTTAAACAATAACTCTCTTTCAAGCTATAACTCTCTTTCAAATATCTTTACAGTTAATGCTTCATTTGGAAATTATTATTTCTAATTAACATATATGATGGAGATGATCCCCTAGGAGAACCCCATCACAGGTGGGGGTTGTGGGGGTGGGTGGGGTATCTCACTGACTAGGAATGATGTATGTTACATATTGTTTAAGCCATATAGTATAGCAAGAGTCCAACAGACTATACTCTATAGGAACAGATGGCTTTCTGGATGGATGGGTGCATATGAGTTGTTTCAGAGGTGGGATAGATGTAGAGCACTTAGAATTCCCATTGATTGTATCTGCTGGATTAGCCCTGAATTTGGTCTGTCAAACATACTAGCAATATAATATTCTTACATAATATAAAAATAAATTATAATTATAAATCATAAGTATGATTATATAATGATAATTAATCATAATTATATTTTCAAATTTTTTATGATTTGATATACAATGAAACCCTTTTATTGTGAACACCTCAGAGATGTGAAGACCCTACCCTTATTGTGATCATATTTTCTTGGTACCCATTTAACCCTTTACATTGTGAAAAGACCTCTGAGACGTGACCAACCCCCCAATTGTGAACACTTTTGCCCTGCCTTCAAGGCATTCACATATCTGAGGTTTCCTTGTAATTATAGTTATGTAACTACACAATTAAAATTAATCATAATATTACTAATAATAAAGATGTCACTGAAACCTTTTTGTGGTATCATTATACAACATTTTTTTTCAAATACCGACTGCCTTGGGTCAGTTGACAACCTAACAATTGCTAAAGTAGCTTTTTACCTACATCCTCAGATCATGAGAAATATCCGAAAAACAGATAAGACAAGACTTGTCCGAGAACTGACATGTTTCGGTGATCGCACCCACCTGGGTAATCTCTATTCTAATTGGCTACTGAAGAACTATGGATTTCTCGGCATCTATATTCCATAGAGGGTCCGCAATATGCCAGAGTGTATTAGTAACCCTAGAGCAGATAAGGTCAGTATACGGTCATTCATGAGCACCTATGTATATTCTAGCGTAGTCAAAATCAGTGTCTAAGTCAGCATGCAGGGCGTCTGGGTGTCGTTTGGACACCCAAACCCTCAAAAATCATACACCAGGATATCTAAAAGTTGTGATGAATTTCTAGAAATGTCATTTTCAAACAATAATTCTAAAATTTTCACTTCAATAAAAATGTTTTGGCATTACTTGAGGTTATCATTCATTTTCTCTATGAGAAGATGTATCCTGATAGTTGTACATTGAAAATGTCATAGTCTACCAATGAATATTGGATGCCCTAGAATTCATTGATGACCCCTTTTGAACACCCGGTTTCAAAATCCTGGCTACTACTATGGTCCAGATGCTATGATATTGAAAGGAAAGTATCTTGACAAAGAAGCATAGTTAGATTTGATAACTATTTGAATCAGAAAGCTTTAATAGAAAGTTTTCTTTAAATTTTGATAACAAAGCAATATTTTGAGGAATATTCAATTGAAAAGTGTATTTCCTTTCACAATCCCTTTTGAAGCATTCTTTAACCCTTTCGTGCCTGTATTTTAGGTGGTACCTCGCTAACAAAAGCAACATTTAAAAAATATCTGAAGGAGAGATGTTCATCAGAACCCTATCTACAACACTCCTTCAAAGATTTTTCAATTGAACGCTTCACTCTGAAGTTATTTGTAAAAGTATGACAAGTCCAGACGACACACTCATCAAGTAGATCTCCAGTCCTCATTGGGTTTATGTTATTACAAGTGACGTTTGTAGTTGTCACACCATGTGTGCACTACAGATGGAAACGGGTCAACTAGGTGCAGTCAGGCCTAATCTAATGATGTCATTTCAACATACAATAGCTCAACCATTATGGTCAGAACTAATTCAAAGATTTCATTTCAACATCCTGACTAAAATATTGAAAGAACAACATGAAAGATTGTGGTTTGATTATATGGTATTTCATAAGTATTATTGTATCTATGCTACACTTTTTACAAGGGTTTCATAGCATGAACATCACTCTAACCTGGATGTAATACCATCTTGACAGACTCAGAACACATACACCTCATAAGCCACCTATTGGGCTTTTGTTAAACTATTTCCTGTGGCAGACTTAGTCTGAGGAGTCTGTCCAAAGCTCAATACCCATACCAAATGAAGTTGGGACTTCCTAGGAAATCCATGCATTTTTCTTGTAAAAATCCAAGGTTCTCCTTGTTATTTTAAGTTTATGAAATTATTTTCATCAGTGTCTATATCAACATTTGTATTTATGATTACAACTGCTGGTTCAACTACTTGGGGGAATGTCAACATTTCAAAGACTAGAAGCATAGTCTAAAGGACTGACAGTCCTCAGAGATGTTATATGTCACCAAGGCTCGAACTCCCAATCAGGGTCTTAGCCAGGACCCATCCAGCCTGTCTTTAGGACAGGCAGTTTCCTAAAAAAAACTTTTTGGAAAGGCAAAAAATGTCTATGAAGAATTTTCAATTTTGACTTTTTGGGGGTTATAAACAAGAATTTTCCTGAAAACCATCTTCTAGGACATGGCTGAAGTGTAAATTAACTTTTTTGACACAGTAGGCTATTAAATAAAATTGGTATAAGGATTTGAAGTAGATCAGTAGCTAAATTTAGACAGGTAGAAATTTTGGAACTTTGGTTTTGGACAGACAGTTAGAAAATCCTGGCTAAGACCCTGCTTCCAATCCAAGATAATGCAACAATTATGATATGATGTTGAGCAGACATGAACATGAATATATAGTACATTTCCATGAAATTAATAATGGCTATATGTCCGGATATTACTCAATTTCATTATTTCCTCTGATCAAATGTACAAATGAAATTGTTTAAGGCACCATTCCCTCAATCAAACAAGTAAATATCCGTGAGATGAAATTCTTAGTTTCTTAATAATCTAAAAGATGTCGCCACTTGCAGTACAGATGTTTGCAAAACATTGCTCTCTACCTCTTTATCATTTTTCTCTGAATACTTTGCAACTTATGCTACAAAAACATTCATCAGAAACAATTGAAATGCAAGAACTAATATGAAATTTGCAATGATTTATCTATGCCACTTTCACAGGAAAACTTAATAATAATAATTATAATAATAATGACAACAACAACAACAACAACAACAATAATAATAGTATTAATAACAATAATAATAATAATAGTAATAATAATAACAATAGTAACAACAACAATACTACTACTGCTACTACTACTACTTTTACTACTACTACTACTACTACTACTACTACTACTACTACTACTACTACTACTACTACTACTACTACTAATAATAATAATAATAACTAGCAGGCCCCCGTGCACAGCACGGGTTCGGATTCTAAGTCATACTCAGTGAAGCTCAAAAAAAAACTGCCTTAACCACTCATAAAAATAGAACCCTTACTGAATCATTGACGTTGCTATTTATTTATTTATTTTTTTCTAGTTTTCAGTCATCACCAGGAACTGTGTGACACAAACACTATTAAAATTATTATGAACTGCATCAATCAAATGGTGCTCTTACAACTGCAAGGCATCTTGGATCTACGTCAATGTCGTCAAATGTCTACCTGGGGTATACGTCAGGGAGGTGATCCCCTTATATACTTTGCTTGCAGCCAGTATGCATGCTATAAATATGAAAGTGCTGCATGGCTGACCCGAGTGCAGCATTGACTACACTGCAGACATGTTAGCCGCACTTGGCACCACACTATGTGGCCTCATAGTATGGTTGTACACTGACAGCTTGCTGTCTCTCACAACTACCTGGGTTCCCAACTTCCCATGCACATGATAAAGTTGCTAGTGACTTGTGGTCTTCGCCAGATACTCTGGCTTTCTCAACCACTAACAACGTGCTAGTCGCGGCTGAAGTATGGCAGAAAAAGTAAGGATAATCAAATTTTCCAATCCTACGTCATGTATATTAAATGGCCCCTGCAAAATCTCCCTGGTAACTACGCCTCGCCAGAAGTTTAATAGAGATGTAAATCAAGTAAATATTAATATCATTCCATCAAAATTCAACTCATGTATAGATTCCCCAACCCCTGCACCAACTAATCAAGATACTGAAACACCACCTAAATAATAATAATAAGAGAGAGAGAGGGTGCGACAACTTTTTTTAAAAGAAAGGGAGAGAAGATCCCCATAGGGGACAGGGCTCAACAGTACCCTGCCAACCCAAGTAGTCAGGCAGGGCAAGTTGGACCCATGGTCAGAAAGTCCTGCCAGGCGTTCAGTTTGCTAAGCCAATTTGATAGAACTCATGTATAAATTCCCCAAACCCCTGCCCCCACTAATCAAGATAGTGTGACACCCAGGGTCTGACACTCAGATTTCAGGCTTGGGGCATGAAAAGCCCTGCAACTACGCCTCGCCAGAAGTTTAATAGAGATGTAAATCAAGTAAATATTAATATCATTCCATCAAAATTCAACTCATGTATAGATTCCCCAACCCCTGCACCAACTAATCAAGATACTGAAACACCACCTAAATAATAATAATAAGAGAGAGAGAGGGTGCGACAACTTTTTTTAAAAGAAAGGGAGAGAAGATCCCCATAGGGGACAGGGCTCAACAGTACCCTGCCAACCCAAGTAGTCAGGCAGGGCAAGTTGGACCCATGGTCAGAAAGTCCTGCCAGGCGTTCAGTTTGCTAAGCCAATTTGATAGAACTCATGTATAAATTCCCCAAACCCCTGCCCCCACTAATCAAGATAGTGTGACACCCAGGGTCTGACACTCAGATTTCAGGCTTGGGGCATGAAAAGCTATTTTAATAAATTTAGTGGTCAAAAACAGCAATTCTGTATTATTATACTATACATACTATTTTGGGCCCCTAGTCTAAAGAATCTAGGGGCCCACAGCAAAAGCTAGGGGCATATGCCCCTGGGAAAGACGAACCCTGAACATCACATACATAATGAGAGAGAGAGAGAGAGAGAGGGGGCAGTCAATAAAGGGGCAGTAGAGAGAGAGGGGGCAGTCAATAAAGGGGCAGTAGAGAGTGAGGGGGCAGTCAATAAAGGGCAGTAGAGAGAGAGGGGGCAGTCAATAAAGGGGCAGTAGAGAGAGAGGGGGCAGTCAATAAAGGGGCAGTAGAGAGAGAGGGGGCAGTCAATAAAGGGGCAGTAGAGAGAGAGGGTGCAGTCAATAAAGGGGCAGTAGAGAGAGAGGGGGCAGTCAATAAAGGGGCAGTAGAGTGACAGGGGGGCAGTCAATAAAGGGGCAGTAGAGAGAGAGGGGGCAGTCAATAAAGGGGCAGTAGAGAGAGAGGGGGCAGTCAATAAAGGGGCAGTAGAGAGAGAGGGGGCAGTCAATAAAGGGGCAATAGAGAGAGAGGGGGCAGTCAATAAAGGGGCAGTAGAGAGAGAGGGGCAGTCAATAAAGGGGCAGTAGAGTGACAGGGGGCAGTCAATAAAGGGGCAGTAGAGTGACAGGGGGGCAGTCAATAAAGGGGCAGTAGAGAGAGAGGGGGCAGTCAATAAAGGGGCAGTAGAGAGAGGGGGCAGTCAATAAAGGGGCAGTAGAGAGAGAGGGGGCAGTCAATAAAGGGGCAGTAGAGTGACAGGGGGCAGTCAATAAAGGGGCAGTAGAGTGACAGGGGGGCAGTCAATAAAGGGGCAGTCAATAAAGGGGCAGTAGAGAGAGAGGGGGCAGTCAAAAAAGGGGCAGTAGAGAGTGAGGGGGCAGTCAATAAAGGGGAAGTAGAGAGAGAGGGGGCAGTCAATAAAGGGGCAGTAGAGAGAGAGGGGGCAGTCAATAAAGGGGCAGTAGAGAGAGAGGGGGCAGTCAATAAAGGGGCAGTAGAGAGAGAGGGGGCAGTCAATAAAGGGGCAGTAAAGAGAGAGGGGGCAGTCAATAAAGGGGCAGTAGAGTGACAGGGGGGCAGTCAATAAAGGGGCAGTAGAGTGACAGGGGGGCTGTCAATAAAGGGGCAGTAGAGAGAGAGGGGCAGTCAATAAAGGGGCAGTAGAGAGGGGGCAGTCAAAGGGGCAGTAGAGTGACAGGGGGCAGTCAATAAAGGGGCAGTAGAGTGACAGGGGGGCAGTCAATAAAGGGGCAGTAGAGAGAGAGGGGGCAGTCAATAAAGGGGCAGTAGAGAGAGAGGGGGCAGTCAATAAAGGGGCAGTAGAGAGAGAGGGGGCAGTCAATAAAGGGGCAGTAGAGAGAGAGGGGGAAGTTAATAAAGGGGCAGTAGAGTGACAGGGGGGCAGTCAATAAAGGGGCAGTAGAGTGACAGGGGGCAGTCAATAAAGGGGCAGTAGAGAGAGAGGGGGCAGTCAATAAAGGGGCAGTAGAGAGAGAGGGGGCAGTCAATAAAGGGGTAGTAGAGTGACAGGGGGGCAGTCAATAAAGGGGCAGTAGAGTGACAGGGGGGCAGTCAATAAAGGGGCAGTAGAGAGAGAGGGGGCAGTCAATAAAGGGGCAGTAGAGTGACAGTGGGGCAGTCAATAAAGGGGCAGTAGAGTGACAGGGGGGCAGTCTATAAAGGGGCAGTAGAGAGAGAGGGGGCAGTCAATAAAGGGGCAGTAGAGAGAGAGGGGGCAGTCAATAAAGGGGCAGTAGAGTGACAGGGGGGCAGCCAATAAAGGGGCAGTAAGGTGACAGGGGGGCAGTCAATAAAGGGGCAGTAGAGAGAGAGGGGGCAGTCAATAAAGGGGCAGTAGAGTGACAGGGGGGCAGTCAATAAAGGGGCAGTAGAGTGACAGGGGGGCAGTCAATAAAGGGGCAGTAGAGTGACAGGGGGGCAGTCAATGAGGGAGTTAACTGTAACACCACAGCCCTGAGTACACATGCACTAATTCTCCCTAGTGCTGTATGATGTAGAGTTTTTTGCAACATTGTATACTTTTATAAACAGAGTTGAAAGAGAGGGAGAGCAACATTGTATAATTTCATAGATACAGTTGTACAACATTGTATGAAATACATTGTATCATATCCGGTGGCTGCAGACATATGTCATTGATGTGACCTGGACTGGCTGCAGACACTTGTCATTGCCACTGGCATTGCCATTGGCAACAGACCACTTTTCAAGAATAAAGGCATTAAATGCCAAAATTTCAAAAAAGCAAATGTTTCCTGACCAATGGGAAAGCCAAGGCAAAAGAATCACGATGGCAGTGCAGCCCACTGAGGCAGAACCTCTGAGAAAACCGTTCAAAACGAACTCAAATTAGCGGTATTAATATAAGGATAACAATAATAAGTCATAATCATAATTATGATAATGATGACAATCAAAACAAAAATTCTCTGACAACATGGGTCCACTAAAATTGAATAAGGTATCAATGTAGATGTCCAATTTCAATTTTCAACCTTGGCGAGTGTAAACTGATTTCATTTCTAAATTTCATATATTTACTCATTTGATAAAAAGATTCGAAAAGTTTTTCAACTTGCCGAGCAAGTAAGTAATAATATCTAATTTCCTGGCAGCCATTTTTCCTTGCTATGGCATTCAGAAAACATGTAGGTCCGTGTCTGAAAATCACCTTTTGGATAAATATTTGAGGATGAAAGGTTGATAAGGAAACAACCAATAAGTTGAATATTTCAGGTTCCTTACCCACTTCTCCCTCATCATCGCTAAATCCTACGTGACGAGAAGCCATATCCTCTGCGGCAGTATCGTCCACAGCTTTTTTGACGGTACTTTCCGATAATTTCACTACACTTTCAAGAAATTGTTCCGGGAAAAACAATGTTATTGTGCCTACAACTGCAATGACAAATATCACTTCAGCCATGCGTCGTCATGAATATAGAGGGTTGCTAGCTTTTCGATGAAATATCTAAATGAAGCTGCAATATCTATATATCTATTCACGTAATTTCTTGTCTGTATAACAGTGTGATGGATTCCTGTGCTGAACATTTGCCTAATCCCATTGTTCCAAATAAAGGATTAATGTCAGTTCTGACAGAGGTCATATGAAGAGAGCAGTCATGTGGAATAAACAGATCAAGAGTAGAAAATCTATTATCAAAATAACCTCTAGATCAGTGACACCTGGTGTTAATTTGGTGAACTAACTTTATTTAGTACTTTTTCAAACAGAAAGCCGAACATGACTTTCTCTAGCTGTTGCGAATACACATATCCAATCTTCACTATTTTAGTTCATGTATTCACCACTAGATGGGGTAAATGTACAAGTGATTCCAATTTCAGTTAAGTCCTGCAGCACAGGTACACCCCCAGATCTTACAGATATGAGGTTCGGCAAATAAAAATATCCATCGGTTTTCTTCAAGTGTAGCAAACATAAACATATTTTACCCATTGTAAAAGATATCCTGATTTCAGTTATTTCCTAGAGCATATACACACTGTACAGTCAGATCAATACAGAGAGGAGGGTACAGATACTGAGGTGTCCAAATATTTCAGTCCCGGAGCACAGTCAATATGTCCTGGAGCACAGCAATTTTTGGTGACCGAGGTTCGATAATAGCTATGAATATTGTCACCGGGTAGCACTACTATTTTAGCCCTTATTGCAATAGTTAAGACCATTACCAATCAATAGACAGTATTACTGTGTGGAGTTAACTGGTTTATAAATACAATTTGTATCAAATATAATTCAAGTGAAATATCTGAAAGGCTCAATTGGTCATGTTTTGCAAAAGATTCCAAGTTAAACAGTGCTTAGAATTTTTGGTTTGTGGCACGTTTTGAAGTCCCTGGCGCACTCTGGTGCGACAATGCGACAGTTGGACACCCCTGCAAATAGTACAAATCTTTATCTGTTTTCTTTGAGTGTTGCAAAGATAAAAATATTTTCAAATATTTTAGCTGATTTATTCCTCACTAGTTGGGCACCTGTAGAAGATATCCCAATTTCAGTTTTCTCCTGTAGCAAATCATAGGCACTGTGCAATCAGATCACTACAGATAGGAGGATAGAAATAGTAGAAACCTTTATCTGTTTTCTTCGAGTGATAAATATTTTAGCTGATTTATTCCTAGCTAGTTGGGTACCGGTAGAAGATATTCCCAATTTCAATTATCTTCAGTATCACATAGGTACTGTCTGATAAGATCAATACAGATAGAAGGGTAGAAATAGTAAACATATGTTTTCTTCAAGTGTTGCAAGCATGAATGTATCCATCCTACACTATTTTAGTTCATTCATTTCTCACTAGATGGGGTACATGTACAAAACATACCAATATCAGTCCTGTCCTGCAGCTCATAAGCCCTATACAATCAGATCAATATGAATACGAGGGTCGGCAAATGGTATCCGTAGTCTCAAACTCTGCGAGCCAATACAAGTAAATTGAAGCTATTCAGACATGGCATAGAATAATTCATCACATGATGGGACTGAGCCTGCCAGAAAGTTACATGAAATGAAGCATGTGTATTGGATATAGGAATATCTGTCAGTATGATTTTGGTCTTCTTGGCGACAATGGGATATAGCATCTATTCTTATTATGCTAAAGTCAAGATGATAATGCTGGGCACAATACCTAGATTGTCCAGAATAGATAACCTCAAGCATTTTTCTAATAATCAATTAACCATTCATGCATGTAATATCTATAAATGTGAACCCTATTTTTGTTAATTTTTTCCTGACTGGAGTATTTTTGAGAAATAATGATGAATCCTAAACCAATATACTGCTGGTGGCTAATTTGGCCAATGCAAAATGAGGCAAAACCCCTAAAAATGACTGAAACCCTGGCACATCAGGTACTCATCTGAGAGTACTCAGCGGGAGCTATCCAATGAATACCAACATGACAGGGTTTAGATGGTTTTCGAAAATCGTTGCGTCCATGTGCTTTGGACGATTCTAGCCTTAGCAATGGAAATGTTAACCCTTGTAATGCTGAGACTACTTTTGTCCAAAGCACAAGGACACAAACATTTTGGAAAACCATCTTAACCCTGTCTTGTTGGTATTCATTGTAAAGCTCTTGCTGAGCACTCTCAGATGAGTACCGATGTGCCAGGCTTTCAGTAATTCCTGGGTTTTTTTCATCATTTTATATCAACCAAATTATTTTCAAAGATGTAATATATATATAGGTGTATAAGATACTTGTCAAGGAGATTTTCAGGCATGAATGGGTGAAAATTACATATAGGAATAAAACATGATTTCACATATTGTAAGGAGTTTTTTTTTTTGAAAACTGACCAAATGTTCTTCTTTAGATATATTCTTAAAGATGCTTTGGTCAAAAAGAGCCAGACAAATTAGCCATGCCTATTTGGGATGCTACAGGCATGAATGGTTTAACAATTTAGGAAATTCTGACAGACAGACATGCTATTTTATTATCCTATTGTGACGGGGTCAGTCTATAAACCTAGTAGTCAAAATGGGCAATCACCAGGGTGCAATATGGATGATTTTTGATGGAGGCGTGTTGCCATGGAAACAGCATCGCCATGGGAGCAGTAGGGCAGTAGAGGAATCCACTTATGAAACACAAGTATAACTAAATTGTGCCATGATTGTACATAAACACTGACTTTGACAATAAAGGTGTTTTAGGGGTCATGAAGATGCTAAAGAATATTGATTTGGGGTCAAATCTTTATAGGTTTAGATAAATAAAAAGAAGTGGATATGAAACCAGCCAGTCAACCTAAATAACCAGGCTGCGGCAAATAGCCTAAAAGTTATGTTCTGCGTATGTTGGTGCACAGCTTTCTCTGTAATGTAAACGATACCAGAGCCCTCATTGGTCTTTGTCTCCCAGTGATGTCACACTGAGACCAGATTTGAGACACCTGGGATATACAGGTCTTCACTTTAGCGCATATTGTAATTGATCGCTCACTGCATATCCATTCTTGTATTCAACTAAGTTATAGGTAAGGGGTCAAGTGTCTGCTTAAGTAGTAGCTATTGCTAATATATTAGGCTAGGATTTATGCTTATATGATGTGCTTGTATAACGTTGTTTTACCTAAAACGATAAGGAAGTGATGTATGGCATATTCTTTATCACAATGCAAAAGCTGTATTTCCTTAGCTTTTACTTCTGTATGACATGCAATATCATATTTGTAACGAAAATACACATAATAGTCATTACAGGGCAAACTGAAGTTGGTTAGAAAGTATTTAGAAGTGGCATTTGGAATTTTCTTTATCACTGTGCAAAAGCTGTATTTCCATGGCTTTTACTTCTGTATGATATGCAATATCATATATTCATAACACAAATCCACGTATAAATAGTCATTACAGTGCACATTTGTAAACAGAAGTTGATTAGAAAGCATTTATTTCTCTACGCTTTGTAACACAAACATGCAACATATGAATATATTGCACACTCGTTTACCATGACTGCATTCCCACTGCATTTATGATCTCTATGGATATGCTGCTTCTCATAGTGTTGGTCAAATTTCATTCATGATAGCAGCAGCTATTCAGAATTCACTGCTTATATACAGCGGAACCTGCCAAATTGAACACCTGTGTACATTGAACACCTGCATACATTGAACAATTTTTCATGTGTTCAATATAGACAGGTTTCATTGTATATATAATCGTGTTGGGATCACCAAACAAACTATCAATTATACATTCAGTTCAGTCCATGCTTCTTTATCAGAACATCCCTGTCAAATTTCACCAGGAATTTGTGAATATTTCTAAATTTCATTTTTAACATATTGATACAACTGTACCGCTTAAAATGGTATCCAAACCTATTGATGGGTGATCCTATACCACAAATACACAAATGGTGAATTAAAAAAAATATGCTTGAACAAAAACAAGTTTTAGAGTGTAAACAGGTTAATCGATATTACAAATAGATGACTGGTGAATTATGTAACAATATGGCAATATCTTTAAGTAAAATAGAATAGGAATGAGTTTAACACCTATATCCAAAACATGCAAATGATGATCTTAAAAAAATACAGCATCAATATGAGTTCAACTATATCGTAAATTGGCAAATAGTTTTTAACGAAACTAATTAACCCTTATGCTGCTAGTGGCTAATTTTGCCAATACAGAATGACGTAAAAATGCTGAAAAATGACTGAAACCCTGGCATGATATTGGGTACTCATCTGAGAGTACTCAGTGAGAGCTTTGTACTATGAATACCAACATGACAGGGTTTAGATGGTTTTCAAAGATTTTTGCATCCTTGTGCTTTGGACGAAAGTAGCCTTAGCATTCATTGGAAGGGTTAAGCCAATTCATCAAGAAGTCTGAGGGAATGAATGGGTTAAACTATATATTACAAATGGACAACTGGGGGAATTACATCATTATATTTGGATATACCAAATAGAAATAATGGGTTATCCCGTATCAATAAGGGAATACTGCCAATTACAAATTAGGAAACTACCTACCCCCACTGTGTAGGTCACCGAAGTCAATTCCATCCACTTGCTGACACCGCACTAGCTGTCTGTGCTTTGGGGAGGCCCCTGCCATTGTGATACACACATACAATAGTCGCCGACCAAACTAACGTCCCATACACGCTGTTGAGTCAGTCGGTGGCTGTGGCAGTTCTATGTGTTTACTATCCTTCAGCAGACGGAGCACTATGCCTCTGATAGACCTCCCGATATCAGCCACTCACAAATCCAGACAAATGACCACTCGCTTTCGATGTAGGGATGTGCATTATTGTCTACCATGAGAACCGATGCACATTTGTTTCGGCAGCTTATTTGTAATCATAGCAGAAAGAACACTGGTGTAGATCCTATAGCGAATCTATGCAATATGAAAATACAATGCATAAAGTACACGGTGCGATCCCTGTCGCGAATCTATGCAGAATGAAAATACTATCTATATTGTTCATGGCAATGCCAGCATCATTTAATTAATTATGCATCGCCCTGTGGAAGTCCCTAATGCGATGGGTTCCGTGAATCCTCGTTAAATGCATTGTCAATAGTCAACTTTCATTTTGTATAATCCCTTTGGAGGTGGTAGTCATACCGGTTGATGTATCTAGCTGGACACATGTAATGCAGTGTTACATTAAGCACTCGCTAGTCCATGCGAAACCCAAATGCCAAAAGCGACTGGATCTACAAGTTCAGTGTCTCCCTGTTGCGATGCATATGTGGCAATAAATAAGTCCATTAATATAATTGCCGCGGGGTTTATATTTGGCATCGGAGGTCTTTAACGGAAAGGTCAGCATTGCGTCGGGTTGCCAAGTTCATCCAATGTGTCCTTCCTCATATTCTGACCAATGGGTGTGCAGTTAATTGATCAGCAAGGACTGGCTTTTGTCTCATGCGTGTTTACCCGACTAATCATCCATGTGGGTTTATTAACCCATTAATGCTTAAGAGTTCCTCCAAAAATTGTTTTTGGGAAATCTTCTGGTTGTTTTTGGCCGCTGTGAGTATTAATGGGTTAACCAATATGTATGAGGGTATCTGGCCATAAAACAAATAAAAGATTGTGATATGAAAGGTTTTTGTTTGCTCAAGCAAAACCAACAATTTTCATACTAAACGATAGAGTATATTTTCTACTATTTACCAAATTATCAGTCAAATATTGTATGAAACCCGTCCTTAAAGAGTTGAATATGTCAACCTAATGATAATGAAATAACATCAACAATCTAAGTGTCCAAGACAATACTGTAATTTTGATTGTTTAACAACATATCACAGTTAAGTGTCATATAAAACCCCTGTCCTTAACTATCAATCAAAATGACACACTGTTATTTTGGCCATTTCCCAAAATATCAGATTTACATATCAGACATAGACACTGGAGTCAATACGTCAACCTTATGATAATAAAGCAAAATCAGCAATTTTCATTCAGAACAACATTGATATTTTGAGTATTTTTCTAAATATGAATTACATATCAGATAACATCCTGGTCCTTAAAGCGTCAATGTCGACTCAAAGATGGTGACCAGTCGTGACTCCTAAGGCACACGACCAAGAGCAGTGGGAACATAATCCAATTTGGTAGCGGCGCCATTCAAGAATAAACTAGATTTCTCTTGGAGGAAATAATTGTGATACTGCAGAATGTTTGGGCGAATTAGAGCTCCTGAAATTGGCCGTGAATCTGTCCATTCATCCCTAAGAGAATCAGCTACAAATCTTTAAAATCACCCACACTTATACAAATAGGTCTTGCCTTCCTACTGACCTCTTACATGGTAATTCATTGAATAGAATTTAATTAACCTAGCTCTTTTTCAAACTTTTTTTTTTTTTCTGTTAGGGTCCTTCAGAATTTGGATTAAAGGAAATGTTTTTGCGTAATAAGTTTATTTGTTTTATCTTAGAAAAAAATCTGGCTAATACATATATGGGTTAGCTAGTTTCCACATTGTTTTTTTCTTTTTCAAGAAAGTGTAATGAATAAGTCAAATAAACTAAATAGGACAGTGAGTGCTAAATTGTATTCAGTCCTTTGACTTTTTTCAGATATAGGTGTCACTCATTTGTTAAGACCTCCCATGGCAGAAAAAGATTTCTGTGAATACTTCACTTATCACTTGGAGTTCTTTTTAAGGCATCAATCACAATTATATGTCTTCTTAAGATGGGAATCATTTCTGTAAATTTCCTCATTTGGTATGAAACACACTGGCAGCACACATTGAAGGTAAAATGTCCTCTCTCGACAAATCAATCCTATGGATTCCTATGAATTCCTACTAGGTTGTGTTTGTGAACTCCTCCTTTTGCAGTGATAGTCAGTCTTTCTGGCAGACATCACTTGTTAACAGTCTTCCTGGTATTACAAGTAAAGAATACACATGAATATACATATATATATATATATATATATATATATATATATATATATATATATATATATATATATATATATATATATATATATATTTATATATATATATATATATATATATATATATATATATATATATATATATAATATATATATATATATATATATATATATATATATATATATATATATATATATATATATATATATATATATATATATATATATATATATCACTCCTTTAAATTCCTTTTGTGGCAGAAATCACTTGTTAGAAGTTCCCTCATGACTAGAATGGTTGGTGACATAAATCTACCTCAGTCTATAATCCTCTGTGAAGCCATAGCCAGCATCCATGTCTGAATACATATAACTTACCATTAATAACTAAGGAGAATAGACAAAACAGCAGCCTTTCTGCCTGAGAAATGGGATTTAAACTTGCGGCATGGATTGGCTTTCCCACACTTAGTGTTTGAATAAGCAGTGTCCTGTCCATTAGCCGGCTTAAAAGCGTGCTCCAGCATTCTGGGTTCCCACTCGGACTTAGCGGCAGGATTAAGGAATTCCGTTCAGGACATAGCTCCAGTAGCCCACTCGTGCAATTGCCGGTATTCTCCTCTCCCGAGATCCTCATTCATGGCTTTTAGCTGAACTCTTTTATACCTCCTTTTAGAGGATAGCCTTAACCCTTCTAATGATGAGGCTACTTTCATTCAAAACAAAAAGACTGAAAGGTTTTTTGGAAAACATCTAAACCCTGTCATGTTGGTATTCATTGGAAAACTCTCACTGAGTACTTTCATATGAGTACCCATATGCCAGTGTTTCAGTCATTTGTCAGGTTTTTACATCATGTTGTATTGGCCAAATTAGCAGTGTAAGGGTTTATAGCAAGAGTAGAAGGTTGACAAGTACAAGTGAAAATAAATGAAAAAGGTCAGTTGAAAATTATTGCAATTTGAATTTTTTTAAATGTTGCACTACTATTTTAATTTGTGCAACTTGAATTATATGTGATATTGAAACAATGAAATAAATCAAATTACACACTCAAGCCTTAAGTGTCCCAAAAGAAATATGCATTTTTGATGAAAAAAGGCTTTGAAAATACTATATTCTCAATGTTCCTAAAGCTGGGAAATTTGCCTGAATTGGTAAAGGGGCATGCAATTTACACTTTAAGTATAGGTTCCACATTGACAAGGATTAGAAAGGCTTGCTGCAGAATTATGAGCATTCCAGAGCATTCTGATATAAATGAAAAAGAAACACACATATAAAACTGGGCAAAAGAAGAGACGATGTGCAAAAATAATGCAAACCAAAAACTCAGATGCAGAGAGAAAATAAAAGATCCAAAACCCAATACAAGTGACATGAAACACGAAATATGAGACAAATGGGAAGTCTTCCAGGTTTATGAACATCTAGATATAGATAGCAGAGCTTCTGATAATAGAGCCTGCTGAAGTAAAATACCAGTGCCTGCTTTCAGCCAATCAGGTGGAAGAAGTCAAGTTGCGAAGTATTTTTCCTGCAGCTCAGGGAGCCATGCACTTGATGTTGCTGTTGCTGTTCTGAATGTTGAAACACTTATCCTGCCATTACTAAGGCTTGATGACTGATTTTTTTCATCCAAACGATCTTGATATTGACAAGAACTCAGTGTAGGCACGCCTCATACTAGAACACACATACACATATATCCGACTAGGAAATTAGCCTGCCTTTGGTAGGAACACGTTCCGCCTACTGGTTGCTCAATGCTGCTTATAGTGAGAGTATTCTCAAACCAGCAATTATATCTCCAAGCACTGCTCCGAATAGATTGAAATCAATAGATCAATCTCTTCTGTTTTCGCCGGTCGCTCCAACAATGGAATCCTCCTCTGGCATCTCTGTATGTTGCTGCTGCTGCAGGCACAGCGTCTCCAGTCTCCGTCGCCGGCTACCAACAAATGTTCAGGGCAATGTCAATATCTCTCCAATTGCCTTAACAATTTCCTCCCTGCTGCCCTCTGACATGCCTGTATTGGTAGCGCACATCGCGTAGCGGGTGCAAATAACGACCAATCAATGATCCCCGACTTTCCATGCATTGGTGGTCTATCAAGAGAGTGTAGGATATGTATCCTCTGAAATGCCTGTATCGGTAGCGCACATCTCATAGCGGGTGCAATCTCGCAATCAATGATCCCCGACTTTCCATGCATTGATGGTTTATCAAGAGTGTGCCGGATATGTATCCTCTAAAATGTCTGTATCGGTAGCGGGTGCAAAATTACGACCAATCAATGTTTCCCAACTTTCCATGCATTGGTGGTCTATCAAGAGTGTAGGATATGTATCCTCTGAATTGACTGTATCAGTAAAGCACCTACCGGTGCAAATTTACGACCAATCAATGCTCCCAACTGTCCATGCATTGGTGGTCTATCAAGAGGGTGTAGGATATGTATCCTCTGAATTGACTGTATCAGTAAAGCACCTACCGGTGCAAAATTACGACCAATCAAGGCTCCCTGACATTCCATGCATTGGTGGTTTATTAAGAGGATACCGGTTATGTATCCTCTGAATTACCGGTATCAGCGGGGCACCTACCGGGTGCAAAGGTTTTGTCGTTGATTTCAATTTCCAATTTATTGCTGGTTCATAATATCAAGATTATTTATCTTATGAATTGCCTTTATCAGTAACACACCTACCCGGGTTACAAAAGTGTTGTCGTTGATCCCAATTTCCCATGTATTGGTGGTTCATAATATCAAGGAAGTGCAGGCTATTCCTCAGAATTGCCTGTATCATAGCGCACCTACCAAGTGCAAAAGTGCGACGAGTTGTAGTTGATCCCAATTTCCCATGTATTGGTGATTTATCATGAAAGTGCCAGCTATGTATCCTCTGAATTGCCAGTATCCGTTAGCGAACCTACCGGGTGCAGAAGTGCGACGAGTTGTAGTTGATCCCGATTTCCCATGTATTGGTGGTTTATCAAGCAAGTGGCCTTTAAAAGTTAATTGCTGTGATAATAGGATAAACCTGATTATTCCACTAAGAAGACTATATATTCTCCCTCATTTCTCCACTCTTGAGGATATTATTGATTCTCAATGTCTGCTAGAACTTTCCCACCAGATGTACATACAGCCTCAGATGAATAAAAGAATGGATATGTAGCGAGAGACCAATTACTATATGCGCTATAGTGAAAACTTGGCTATACCAGCGGTCTCGAATCTGGCTTAGTGTAACATCACTAGGATGTGAAGATACAGCCAGTTAGAAGCAAATTGCATCTTTTGTTTAGGCATACGTACCTTTTATGGTAAGGAATCTGTACCAATGAAACAGCATGGTATTTTAACTGTACTGTTAATGGTACTTTATTGCATGATTACCATATTCATTTTGATGTGAATAGTCATGTTTAGGATCCTAGACAATTCCCAATAACTGATAACTTCAGTGGTTAGTATTGTTAATAGTATAGTACCTTTAATGAATATAACAGTATAATATAGTACGTTTTGGAACAATACCGGTACAGGTATCGGTACCTCTTAATGTTAAAAAAACAGGTATCCAAACCTTCTTTAGTTATCATCACTTTCTCTGCCACACTTACACTTTAATGCATGGAGTTTATGTTTAAAAAGAGTTCTGTGAAATCTAGGGTAATTATGAATTTTAGGTTGATTTCTAATACTCATTTCTTCTTCAAATATTTTTCAAAAAATGCAATGATAATATCACTAAAATATTAAGGCTGTTATCATGCACAGATATCGATCCATCGATGAACAAAATGCTAATCTGTCTCACTGTCTCAAAGCTCATGATATTTGCTAAACCCAATCATGCAGCTAGCTATAGTGCCATTAAATACCCCAATGTGGTGGAAATCTTTTCACAAAAGCCCATTTACAAGTTATTTATAAAACAGAGTCTAATCTTTATCAGTCTCCTTCAAGTCAGTCTTATCATCAAAATATTTCAAAAAGTAGCACAGATCCGTATGGTAATGTCCAAGCGGAATTTTATGCATGAAAGGGTTAACCCATTAATGCTTACAGTGCCCAAAAGCAGCCTGACAATTTTGCTGACATTTTGCAGGCCAAGGAATAGTTAGGAAGACATTTGATAGAGAAACAACCCTCCTTCAAATATTTTGTAAAATCATTGTCAATTCCAATGTAATTGTCAAAAGTAGATCCAGACAACAGTTGCTGGAGGACCTCTTTGAGCATAAATGAGTTAACCCTTTTGCTGCTGGTGGCTAAAATGGTCAAAAAAAATTATGCAAAAGAGGGTTTAAAATGACTGAACCCTGACACATTGGTACTCATCTAATAGTACTCAACATGAGCTTTCCAATGAATACCAGCAAGACAGGGTTCAGTTTCTAAACATTTCGTTGCTTTATTGTACATTGTATGAAAGTAGCCTCAGCGCTGAAAGGGTTAATATAAAGGAATGTCTACAAGTCAATAAATCCATCTTAACCCTTTCATGAAGTTGCACCAAATTCCTTTAATACTGACTATTTTGGTCATATCTTTTTGTCCAGGACATTTTTCATAACCTATTTAAGGAGAAATATTGAACAGAACATATTCAAAAAAGCTCATTTAAATAGTTTGTGAATCTAAGCTAAATTTCTAAGTTACATTCAAAAGTATCATAGATCCAGACAACAATTTTCGAGGCAATCCCCTGGCATTAAAGAGTTAACCATCTCAGTCCAATACGGCCATCTTGGTGTCTGACTTGGAAGCCGAAATACCATGAGGGAAAGACTCCCACACACCGATTATTGACATGACGCTATACAATCGCAGAGATGCTGTTACAGTAATAGCATTGCCGCCGAGTTCTAAGAATCAATATTGGTTAATTTCGTTCATTAGTCTCAATGCTGCAGGGTACTTTGAAGATCGATACCAAGGGGTTTCGAGGCCAAATCAAATTAACTCCTAACCTTATCAAAAATGTATCAACATTCTTATTTGTATTGTCCTGAGACTGAATTTTGGAAGTGTTATCTATTCATTTATTCACCTCTGAGTGCTACCAGTAGTCTATCTATATCAACCCAGTCATCCCAAACGCAAACCAAACCCCCGAACAATTTCTATTTTAGTTATATCCTTCTCATGAAACATTTGCAAGAAAGAGATTAACCCTTCCAATGCTAAGGCTACTTTCTTCCAAAGCAAAAGAACACAAAGATTTTCGAAAACCATATGAACCCTGTCATTTTGGTACTCATTGGACAGCTTCCGCTGAGCACTCTCAGGTGAGTACCCATGTGTCAGGATTTCAGCCATTTTTCAGGTGTTTTGCACCATTTCGTATTGGCCAAATTAGCCACCAGCAGCATAAGGGTTTAAAAGATATTGAAAGGAGAAATTTTAATAATTACCAAAGCTACAACTCTCATTAGATTACGTATTGTTACATCATCGTTGATTCCTTATCTATTTTCAAAACTATCAAAGTATCTATACAACTATTTCAAGGAGGAACTATGAGCATGAATGAGTTAACCCAATTAGTGCTTGTGGCGGCAAAAACAGCACAGTAATTTCAGTGTACATATTATCTTGATTAATCATGGTTGGGAAGATACTGTATACATGTCATGTTAATATTGCGGCAGTTAAATTAATGCTTGATTTTCACAACCCTGGAGTCTGCATTTATTAAACAGCTCATCATTATTTGGACATCCGATCCCTATGCTAGGAACATGCTGACATAACAGCTTGTCATTCAACACCCCTACACAAAAAACAACAACTGTGCATCAAAGGCAGCTGACTACATGACGAGCGCATTACTTTCTTAAAATTCAAAAATTACTTCTTCAGAATACCTACAACTATCCTTCAAATATTTTGTAAAATCACTCTTAATTCTTGTTATTCTCAAAAAAATAATACTTTTAAAAAACTTTTAAAATACATGCATAAATTGATAAATTATTTGAAGCTGGAGTTGTTAGTTGATTTTCTATCAATTTTGAATGGGCATTTCTCCTTTTCTTATTTTTTTAAATGTCTTTGTTGAAGAGATATACCTGAAATAGCCAGGTTGTTATGAGCACTACAGGAATAAATGCCTATTAACCCATTCATGCCTGGATTTCTCCATGACAAATGACGTCTGGATGTTTAGTATTTTTGAAAATAACTTCAGAATTACCCACTAATTCAAAAAATATTTGAAGAAGAGTTTTGGATAGTATCTTGGACAATGCTTCTCCATCAAATATCTTCAGAAAATTTATCTTCTTAGAGAGTTATGATGAAAATAGTCAGGCGATTTTTGTTTCTACAGGAATTAATGTCTACTAAGGGATATTGGTTCTAGAGGCAATTAGGAGCATGAAAAAGCCAGCCTAATGAAAATCCCAAATTAATCCTGCATGACAGGGTGAACATGGAATAAATCTGGAACAATGATAATACAGGATCTCAGATAATTGGGAGTCAGAAAATTACCTTAACCCTCCAATGCTACCTAGGGCTACTTTTGTCCAAAGCACAAGGATGCAGCAAGATTTTTGATAATCAGCTAAACTCTTTCATGTTGGTATTCATCGAGTACTCTCAGACGAGAACCCATGGACCAGGGTTTCAGTAATTTTTCAGCTTTTATGCATAACTTTGTATTGGCCAAATTAGCCAACAGGGATTTTGATAAAGGTCTGCTTTAAATTTGGTTGAATTGGTTACCCAATTCATGCCTGTAGCACAAAAATTGGCTAACTGCATGTTTTGGTTATATTTCTTTGACATAAGCATCTTGAGAAAAAAACGAGGGTAAAATAATAATTGAAAAGGATAATAATAAGATAATAAATACCCTTCAAATTTTTGTCCATTCATGGGTTAATCTGAAATACCGTATAACTCCATATAATTCAAGCTTGTAGCGTGCAAAAAGCTCATAGCAGTCGTTGGGTGCAGCTATAGGGAAAATATTGCCAATACCCCAACTAGTAACTTTTTTTCACATCAGCTTGAGAGGAATACGGTTAGAGTATTCTATGAATTATAGATCTAGACATGCTAGTATTATTTGGAATTAACTTAAGGCATGAAAGGGTTAGAGTTCTAGTCTTGGGTGATGGATTTGACTGATCAATAGCAATAGAGGTTTGGTTACATAACACTAGTCAAGAAGGTGACAGATTTCCAGAATGGAAGTGAGAATAGGATAACACTTATAAATGCAAATTGCATGATTTGTCAGCCAATATAAATGTATTCACCAATATAATTTGGCAAACAGGAAGGGGTTGAACGAATACTCTTACCCTTAGCCCATTAATATATGAGGGCTAGACACGGCTCAGACGACTTTGTACATAACTTATTTTAAGGTGGGTTGGGATCAACAGGCAGGAACAACAAATTTTGCTTGGCATTTTCCTAAATATTGCTTTTTGATCAATAAAATTTCCATATGTGTAAGATCATTTGTATGCTCCAGATGTAAAATGGTTAATAGGGCAATATGAATGTATTCATAAATAAATAGTGGAAAATAAAATTAATGTATCCTTAAAAAAATATGATATAGAATGACATTTATGGGCTTATTTAGTAGCTACATAGATGAACAATAGCAAAGAAATGATAAAATATACCCCTTCATTATCACGATGAATGAAAGTGGCACTGAACTACTGCTCCAGTGGCAAGTGTCTTATTAAGAGATCTACTTAACCCTTCTAATGCTGGGGCTATTTTTGTCCAAAGCACAAGGATGCAAAGATTTTTGAAAACCATCTAAACACTGTCATGTTGGTACTCATTAGGTAGCTCTTACTGAGTACTCTGAAATATTTACTCATGTGCCAGCATTTCAGCTTTTTTGCATCATTTTGTATTGGCCAAATTAGCCACCAGCAAAATGGTTAACAAGTATCATCTGGAATTGATGATATTTTTAGAGAGCTCAGGGATTAATCACAAATTCATGAAATATTTGAAAGAATGTGGTGGGCAGGCAGGTTGAACAGCATTTTCCCTTTATAACATCTTACCAAAAATTATCTCGTCAAAACAATATTATCAAAATAGCCAGGCCATATTTGGCCACTTCAGGTAAACATGAGTTAAAAAATTATTCAAACCTTAGATGTGGAAACAACAAGTGTGTGATCTTTTTGTTTCATTTTATTTGACTATGTTTGCATTCATCAATATTTGCAATAAATGAAATGCAATCCAAAAACATCTCCACCATATTCAGCAATTCATTGTGTATTCCAATGAAGCGCATGTAACCTCTAGAGATAGAGCCAACCTAGAATTGAGGTTGTCCAGACAGTAAGAGTGCAGCATCTATCGTGTCTCACAGGTTAATTTATAATAAGGGCCTGCCCTGACGGCCCAGTAGTCTTTATGCATTTGCCAATGCATGCTTGCTGTTTCTCACCACTGCCTAGATTCAATTGCCAGCCAGGGCAATTATGAGAAAGTTATCAGTGACTTAATTGGGAATATAGCAGTGTGTTTGCAAGGTACACCAGTTTATTACATCATTTACAACTGTCTAGTCATGATTCAGTCTAAAGAGGTCTGAAAAAGGGATAATTTAAATTCGAAAAAAATCTGAAATCTATGATACATATTAATATTTGAAACACTTCACAGATATTTATAAAATGCCATAAGAAATGATAGGTCTATTTTACCCACTCATTTGAATAATATTAACACAGATCAGTCCCAGAAATTGCTTGATTACTAGGATTATCATCTCTAAGGCACATAATTACACATATCAGATTATAAACAAACATGATTCATGGCATTGCCGTCTGGATCTCTAATACTTTTGATTATAACTTTGGAAACAAAAATGACTTTACAAAATATTTGAAGGAGAGTTGTTGGTAGTATTCTTATCAACATTTCTCAATGATTCAATTTCTCAACGATACTTTTGCTTCAAAGATTTCATTAGAATTTACATGCTGCTTTTGGCTGCTGTGAGCAAAAAGACAAATAGTCATCCATAAGCCGACTGCTGAATCAATATTGAAGTCCCAGAATGTAGAGTGTATTTCCGATACCAAAGGCAGGTAGTTCATTTCCTCACCACTAGATGGCAGCAGCAGCTAAGAGGACACTTGATCACCGTCATGTCTTACATGAAATACTACCCATTCATGTCTAGTGCATGCCTAAAACTCTCTGATTACTTTGGTGAGATCTCTCTCAAAAGAATCTTTCCATAAACAATTGAAGGAGAAATGTAAATTATGAACTAATATCTCTTTCTAATATTTCTCCAATGTATGCTCCATTTCCAAGTTATTTTTCATAGTATTGCGACATACAGACAACATTTTACAGTTTAAGGCCTGTTACCGTAGATTCTCGCAAATATCAGCCACCCAAGGAATATTGGCCACTGTAATTATTTTACAAAATAATTACTGGGGAATCTAGACATAAATGGTTTAAAGGTTATTTAGCCCTTCCTACCCCTATGGTAGAAAATGACATTATAATTGGTATTATCTACATCCTTGCTGTGATGCAAACTGTAATATACATTGTGTATTTGCCGATGCTTTTGACTCTGGGAAATAGAAATATATCATATGTCAAACCCGGAGATACTTTCACAATGCTAAACATGCCTCAGTCATACTCTCGTGCTGAGTCAAATGAATATGATGCCACTTCTTAATTATAGATGGCAGCACTGTCCTGCAGAAGATACTGATTTAGCGATTGAGGCTGTACCATACAGGTAAAATCAGAACTTGAAACACTTGTTTGAAGTCAACTCAGGGTACGTCATGAAGACTGGTATTTGACAAAGCGAAACTTACACATTTAACCCTTCCAATGCCACACACGCATATATGTATTTGTTGTAACATAACCACGAGAACCATGCCCACATTTATGCATGTGAGATCATCAAAGTCATTGATCAAGTATGGCTTCAATGCCTTCAAGATCAAACTATAGATGGCAGCATAGTTTTCATGGATTGCAGTTTGAAACTGTTTTACCAAGGACAGCTCAAGTGTCCCCCCTTGAGGATTAATTCGGAACTAAACCTGGAGTGAAATGAACACAAGGTAGATCAGTGAAAGATCCAATCAACCTTAGATGAAGAAAAGAATGGATATGCAGCAAAAGACCAATTACTATATGCGCCATAGTGAAGGGCTGGACTCATGCCAGGAGTCACTGATCTGGCATCAGCGCGAGGTCACGTTGGAACAGGGACCAATCAGGGCTCTCGTATCAATTACATTACAGAGAAACCTGATCGCCAGCATCAGCTGGGCATGCACAGAGCACCAATTTTGGGCTATTAGTTGACACTGGTTGAGGCTAGCTTGTTCAGGTTAACCGGCTGGTTTTAATTCCACTTATGTTTGGTCATCTAAGAATCAACACAGACTTGTAGCAAACCTAGTACCTAAAGCAATTGAAGTGTCAGCTCTATTACTTAGGCATGCTCTTAAAAAATTAAGGGTTCAACTTGAACTCCAATCTGTATTCAGTGCTACTGCTGTAAAGTTGCACCAGAGGCAGTTTTAAGCGTGCAAATAGGACATTCATTTGTTAAGTGGCTGTGCAGGGAATAGAGAAAGTGTTTCGCTCTGTGTTATGAATACAAATACCTAAGTAAACAGATAAGGGTACAATAGAAGTTCAATTGTATGACCCTATGATAGTAATCAACACTTGTTTTAAATTACCCACTAAATTACTCAGATTTGTGTTTTTTTAATGATGAATTCAATGGTGGCACAGTGGCCTCTGGGGACCTTGCTCAATGCAAATAATACTGAAATAAGGTAACCTAAGATACAGCTTAATTAACCCATTTATGCTTGGAGGTCTCCTAGTCAAGTGTCTTCTGGACAGGTAGTTTAAAAACCTTGGCCTCATCCTATTCCTTCGTCTTTTTTCATTTGGTTCGTCCTTTCCTGGGAACATGAGGCATGACAAGGAAACTATAGATTCTTTGCACTGTTGCATATATAAGGATAACAATTTATGCAAGGCTTAACAATATTCATTAGCTGAAAATATTAATATATATTTCTTTAAACAATTTTTGGAGGATAAAGAACAATTTAAATAATAGCTGGTGCCGTGCTTAAGTATTTAGTTCCCCCTAAAATATCAAGGCTGAACAAAACTGCATGTTTTTTATTGCAGGAGAAGGTTTTACATTAAAACTCAACTTATCAATCCCCCCCCCCCCTGTATGTTAACCTATAATATATGTAGTGAAGTGAATTGGAACATAGCTTATTGATTGGAGTCATAATGACTGAAAAGTGTTTAAAGAGAGATTGTTGAAAACCTTACAAGAACAACAACTTTCAGTTAAATGTTTTAAAATGTTTACTTTGCTATCAAAATATCTCTGTATGTGTCTGGTTATGTGTATGTGTACACTCCAGATGCTAATGGGTTAACCCTTACACTGCTGGTGGCTAATTTGGCCATACAAAATGATGCAAGAGACCTGAAAAATGACTGAACCCCTGGCACATGGGTACTCATCTGAGAGTACTCAGTGAGAGCTATCCAATGAATACCAACATGACAGGGTTTAGATCTTTGTGTACTTGTGCTTTGGATGGAAGTAGGCTTAACATTTGATGTGTCAACCCATTTCCATCTGCATTGTACCAACAGTCTGATATTTTTGAACATAACTCAAAAAATAGTGTGATATTTGAAAAGTATTTGAAGAGAAATCGTTCATCTCAATATGAACAGCACTTTTCAGTCAAATAATTCTCAAAATGACAGCTTTTTCACAGAAATATTTCTATAGGTAGCAGATGATGTGTACGTTCTAGATTAGAATGGGTTGAAATACTGTATGTACCATACCCATAATGGATCTCAACTAAAATCTTTCATCAGTGAAATATTTCCACCTTCTGGTAAAATGTGTGCCCAAGATGTGAAAAGGTTAAACCTTATGCTGCTGGTGGCCAATTTGGCCAATACAAAGTGATGCAAAAAAGCTAAAAATGGTGGGAACCGTGGCACATGGGTACTCATCTGAGAGTACTCAGCGAGAGCTATCCAATGAATACCAACTTGACAGGGTCTGGAGGTTTTTCAAAAATATTTGCATCTTTGTCCGTTGGATGAAATTAGTAGCCTTAACATTGGAAGGGTTTAAAATTAAAAGTACTGTATTTCAACCCCGCTCCTCTTCATCCCCTGTTGAGTCAAGGGAAACCTTGGGGACTTGCCATAGTGTTACGTGTGTTACAATGATTTACATAGCAGTCAAGCAGAGCCTGCTTGCCGCGCGTCCTGCTGAGTAAACAGTCAGCAATCGTTAGCTTACTGTGCCGTGTCACGCGGGCACCTGTCTCCGTCTCAAACAATCCAATATTGCACACATTTCACAGTCCAAATTCAACATGCTATATACTTTTAAACCAATTTATTCTGGGAATCCCTTTGAAAATAAGCAGGTCACACAGACACCCACCTCCATCCAATATTGCACACAATTCATGGTACAAATTCAACCCATCTTATATCTAACCCATTCATTCGGAGAATGGCCTTGAAAATAAGCATATCACATAGACACCTGCCTCAGTCTCAAACAATCCAATACTGTACACGACTCATGGTACAAATTCAACAAGTTATGAAATTAACCAGTTCATTCTGGGAATGCCCTTGAAAATTATCAAGTTGCACAGGCACCCACCTCTGTCTCAAACAATCCAATATTGCACACGATTCATGGTACAAATTCAACCCATCTTATATATAACCCTTTCATTCGGAGAATGCCCTTGAAAATAAGCAAGTCACACAGACATCTGCCTCAGTCTCAAACAATCCAATACAGTACAAGACTCATGGTACAAATTCAACAAGTTATAAAATTAGCCGACTCATTCTGCGAATCCCCTTGGAAATTACCAAGTTGCACAGGCACCCACCTCTGTCTCAAACAATCCAATAATTCATGGTTGAAACTCAACACGTTATGTAATATATATTCAACCCATTCATTCCTGGAAACCCCTTGAAAATTAACTAGTCAGACAGACACCTGCTCCAAACAATTTGCACACTGTTCATGATCCAAATTCAACAGTATCATATTTAGTCTATTGTTTATCCTGGGAATCCCCTCGAAAATATTAGCATTGATGTAACAGAGATTCCTGCCTCCATCTTATATAATACAATATTGCACACAATTCGGGGTTTAAATACCACACATTTTATACTTAACCCATTCATGCCAGGAGTTCTCTTGAAGATTGATGTCTGGATCTATTAATCTTTTGCAAAGTACTGAGGACTGACTTATGCAACTGAACCCTTTCAATGCTGAGGCTACTTTCATCAAAGGCACAAGAAGCATCATTTTTTGAAAACCCATTAAACCCTGCCATATTAGCATTCATTGGATAACTCTCACTTAGTGCTCTCAAAAAATATACCCATGTGCCAGGGTTTCGATCATTTTGCAGGTTTTTTGCATCATTTTGTATTGGCAAAATTAGCCACTGTAGCAGCATAAGTGTTAATTAAAACAATATCTGAAGTAGCTGTGTTATCCTCATTCATGGATCATTAGAGATACTTAACTCATTCAAGCCCGTGGCACCCAAAAATGCCCTCACTCTTTTGGTAATATCTTTTCAATCAGAGCATTTTTCAGATAGTATTTGAAGGAAAAAATAGAATCAAAGCAATAACTCTCCATCAAATATAAGGTCAATTTATGCTTAATTTCTAAGTCAATTATTCTTGACTTATTAGCTCCAGAAGACAGGCCTTTTCAAGGAGATCTCTGAGAATGAATTGGTTAAGAGAAAGTTCTCCTTGGATGTTCAGGTTTTCTGAAAATAACTTGAAAGCATGAATTCTAGTTCTGCATAACCCAGAAATATCTGGGTGACACTATAACCTGCTGTGCGTAGCCAGGAAATGTTGGCATGCCCTTGCTAATGAATGATGGTCATTCAGCTGAGTTAGTACATAGGACCCCCACTGAGCCTGTATATAACCTAAAGCTGTTCCATTTTGAAGTCCCTCCTAGAGCTTCATTTTGATATATGGCAAGTTGGGGGTAAATCCACAGAATTCAAGTTTTGACCCTAAAACCCCAAATGGTCAATTTTGTCCCTGGCCTGGGTACCAAACACATTGCTGTAGGTGGAACCATTAACCATTAGTCCCTTTTCTCAATTTCATAGAAAAGTGCATTCATGAGAACTTCTTTATCAAAACTTTTGAGCACTATTGATAAACCGTTCATGCATGAATATTTCCTTATAATATGTCATCTGAATTTATGATTCTTTTCACAATAACTTTTTCATCAAGAAAAAAAATAACAAAATATTTCCAGGAGAGATGCTAGTAACTTTCTGATTTACATTTCTCCTTTACATATATTCTAAAAGTAGCTTTCCCCTGAAAGATTTCATTTAAATTGCAAGGCTGCTTTTGGCTGATGTGAGCATCTAAGGGTTTAAAATTGTATGAATATATCCCTACCTGACTGAGGCCAGATCAGCTGGGAACTCCATTTCATCAATCGCTGTCCCGGTCGTGGCATCCTTGGAATGTGTCTATTTCATTATCCCATAAATATTCCTAAAATATGTGCGTAACTTTCCTCCATAAACACTCCAACACACCGTGATGATCCTGATATCATATACAGTCAGTATAGTTTACATACGTATCCCATAAAGATTGTGATGATCCTAGTATCATATACAGTCAGTATAGTTAACATACGTCTCCCGTGAAGATTGTGATGATCCTAGTATCATATACAGTAAGTATAGTTAACATACGTCTCCCGTAAAGATTGTGATGATCCTAGTATCATATACAGTCAGTATAATTAACATACGTCACCCGTAAAGATTGTGATAATCCAAGTATCATACACAGTCAGTATAGTTAACATATATGTCTCCCTGTGCCTAATATCATATACAGTAAGTATAGTTAACATACGTCTCCCGTGAAGATCACCATAAAGATCACCATCCAGACACTCAGCTGTTGCCCAGAGAGCTTTAAGTACATCCACCATGAATTAAAGGTCTCACGCTTAATACCTCCTAATGATGTACACTGGAGAGGAGACGAGATGTATAATAAAGGTCTTTAAATTCTGCAGGGCAACCGTTTCTCTATCTATCTCTCTGGGGCTGTCTAGGTCATGAGGTGATTTCACAAGTATGAATAAATACTGCACATGTCAGACACCTTCGGGGACTACAAGTAATCATTAGGAAGATTCGTGGGTACCAGCTGTTATATCGAGAAGTATGCAGATCAATATATTTACCCACTCATATCTGGAGCATACACACAGTCTGACAACTTTTATCGGAACTCGTTAATTTTAGTTTAATTTGAGGAATATTTGAAGAGGGATTGTTAGACTTAACAGTAGCAACAACTTTCAATGAAATATTTCTCAAAATATTGCTTTGTAATCAAAATATTCCCATTTGTGTCAGATCATGAGGACGCTTCAGGTTAGAATGGGTTAACTCTTATTAACCAATTCACCCGCCAAAATGCCTAGAGGGTGCATCACAAACGTAAAGAAATCTCATCCCATTCATGCCTGCAGCAGCCGGACTATTTTGGTAACTTCTTTGAGATCAGAGCATTTTTATGGTAAATGTTTGAAACAGAAATGGTGATCGAAACCTAAACAATAACTCTCCTTGAAATATTTTGTCAATTTATGAATTGTTCTAAAGTTATCTTCAAAAATATTGTAGGTCCAAACAACATATGACATAGAGATTTTCATTCATGAGTTGGTTGACTTATTCATTCCAGCATCAGTCAGAAAATGACCATTTTTTCGAAATACCTTCTTAACCCTTTATCACTCAATGACGCAATAACGCGTTACATGAGTGCAGCTGCACTTCCTCAGTAGCGAGTTATTGCGTCATTGTATTTGTGCACTTATTCCTACGAAGCGAGTTTTGGCGTATTTTGGGTACCACGATCTTAGATCGCTGGTACACAAGTGATTGTTAAATAAAGATACAAAATTATTGCCCTTACCTTTTTATCGTAATCTATAGTTATTTGATGCTTATTTTCGGACTCGAAATCCGTGATTTTCGGCGGGAAAACTATGGGAAAACCCCCTCCAAATATGGAAGTCATGGGGAATTACCGCCAGTGACGTCGTCGTATTGTGGCGTCCTTAGCAACACACAAAACCATTGATATTCTCCCATGTTTTTTCGTTGTTTCTGCCATCAAATGGCTAGTTTAAACCAGGATAATTCCGATGAAGAGTGGAAGAGGATCGACTATTGTCCCCTTCACGATCCATGGGAATCAGACGATGATATCCCACTCATTTAACCAATCAACAAAGACAAACTTGGCGATGTGCGTTATTGACAGTGCGTCAAGCGCAAAATCAGACGAGAAATCAACTTTTAAGTTGATATATTGTAAACACAAATAATATCATATTTAACAAAATGAAAGATACAAATAAAAAATGGAAATTACTCGTTTAACTTGTTTAAAGCACTGCTCCCTATGCACTGCAGTGCACTACGCACTGCGCCACAATGTCTCTGAGGAGTAACCCCTCATGCAGTGCAGGGGACAACATTGTTGCGTTGAGTGATATAGGGTTAACCCATTAATGCTCAGAACGGCTAAAAACTAGCCTGACCATTTTGATGATATCATTCAGGCTTTAACACAATTGGCAAAATATTTGAAGAGGAAGTGTTGACCAAGATATTACCAACAACTCTCCTTGAAATAGTTCGTAAAATTATTCTCAATCTAAAAGTTATCATCAGAAGTATCATCAATGCAGACAACACTTTCTGGGTAAACTATTAAGTTATAAATGGGTTAATAATCAGATATTTTTTTGAGTTATTCAGAAAAGAAATCCTAATCAAGACCAAGTCATCAAATTCCCTCAAATAAATTTCCATTCTTTGTTTTATTCTCTGGTTTATATTTCAAAATGTAGCAAAGATCCCAATGACACTTGTGAAAAATAACTCTGGACATGAATGAGTGAACTGAATTTAAACTTTTATTAGCATGTTCATCTTCTGAAAAGCTAATTGGTGAAACAAGAAGGAATTAAAATTTAATCCATATCAATTTTTCATTTTTATTTTTAAACCTTAATGTTACCTCAGTAGAAAAGATCCAATAATGAGCTTCATAGAAAAATATGTTTATAGGAAATAACATGACAAACTATGTACACACTCAGTTGCCATAGCAATGACTTATCGCTGCATAGGCCAATAAATCGCATTGGTTTTCAATTATTTGTATTGCATTTAAGCAAACTTTAATACTGTGAGCTGTAACAGAGAACTAGAATTATTGTAATTCAGACCCCAATAATGGAGAAAAATCCATTTTTCATACAAGCAAGCTGTGGTGTACGTGAGTCTGGGGATTGGCACCTTAAAAATTTTCATGATATACTTTACATTTTTGAAATGATAATCTTTCCCATTTGATAGCAGTATTTGGTATTGTATCGAGTACCAGTATCTATACCTGACCAAGGTTACACTTACAAAAGAGAGCTTGGAATATCAATAAATTCTTAGGATTTTTCTTGGAAAATCGGGGTTGGGAGCACACATTAGCACTTATTGAGCACTCATTGAGCACATATTCAGCATGTATCGATCACATATTGAGCACTTATTAAGCATGTATTGAGCATGATTTGATCACTTATTGAGAACTCATTGAGCATGTTTTGATCACATATTGAGCACTCATTAAGCATGTATTGAGCATGTTTTGATCACTTATTGAGAACTCATTGAGCATGTATTGAGCATATATTGAGCACTCATTGAGCATGTATTGAGCATGTTTCGATCACTTAAGTTATTGAGAACTCATTGAGCATGTATTGAGCATATATTGAGCACTCAATGAGCATGTATTGAGCAATCATCAATCATGTATTAAGCATGCATTGAGCACTCATTGAGCATTTTTAAGCACACATTGAGCACTTATTGAGCACTCATTGAGCACTTCTTCAATCCTGACAGCCACTCTATTATCCGGATTTATGTCCCTGGATAACTCCATTTATGTCTGACTAGGCTTTCACTCTCTGGTTCCATCTCTTGGTCTGGTCTGTTGAGCATGCTAAATGGCTAAAGTTTTCTGTTCAGTTCCAGTGGCAGCCAGCGTAAAGGTTTGGCATTTCAGCTTTTTCAGCCAATCCTGTCACTTCTCCAAGTGGTTAATCAACTCTCCCGATCTTAACCCTTTCATGCCTAAAATTGAATTTGCAACTTGTCTTGTGGACCAGTGAACAGTTTGAGAATAACTTCAGGCTTAAGGCTTGTATTTTACATTCTGGTCAACATTTCTACTTCAAATATCTATCAAAAATTGCTCAGATCATGAAGATGTAACCAGAGTTAATATAAAGGTTGTTTTCATGCCTGTAGCACCCAAAAACGCCTGAGATTTTTGGTGATAACTCTATAACAAAGTCGTTTTAAAAGAAATATTTGAAGGATAGATGTTGATCAGAAGGTTATTAACACCTCTCCTTCAAATTGTTTTTCCAATTGATGTTTAAATCCCAAGTTGTATTAAAAAGTATCAACGGTACAGACAACACTTGTCAAGACGATCTCCAGGCATGAATGGGTTAAAATCGTTTAGTTAAGTACATAGACTGCATAGACTGAAAAATATAAGATCCCTTCCACAGACGCCTGATTCCAAACTGGAGCCCAGATAAACCAGGGAGCTTAAATAAACCAATTTAAACATCACAGATAAAATCACACATTTAATTATCGAGCAGCTGAGATATTGGGTTGACATATAAAACTTCTTGGTGGGTCCTGTCCTCAAGCTACCCTCCCAGTATGATTGATATTGGTAGCTGCAGGGCTCGACATTAAGGGCTACCCTACTGCCCCGGGCAGGTTAAAAAATGGCTGAAGGGCAGGTAAAAATGAGAATGTGCCTGCCCTACATGGCAAGTAAGATTTCATCATGTAACACCAGAGATACTATAACACAAGGGCCACCCAATGCCGGCGCAGTAGCTGTACCAGGACTACTATGACCTCACTATCCATCTCTAAGAATTGGAGGAATGTGGAATTGGAATTTTGTTTATCGTCACATTTTCTGCCATATAGAGGTTAATATTCATGAATAGTTTTAAGTGGTGAAGGTTATATCATGAATAGTTATAAAAGGTAGAGGAAAATGGAGTACTGGGAGCGAATTTCCACATAGCCTCAAGTCACTGGTAACTTTCTCGCATCCCCCAGTCAGGATATTAACCCAGGCAGTGGACGGAGGGTACCATTACACCCTAATTTAGGGTACTGATACCCTTGCTTACATAATGTGCTTATTCAGAATCTGCACAATAAATTGGTACAGGCAAAAATCTTCAGGTAGTAAATCTCGCTTAAATAAGTTCGAAAGCTGCTGTAATGTGATAAAGTTTCTAGTTCAAGATAAATGTCATATAATTGTTTAGCATTGATTGTACCAGATTTAAATAATATCATAAATAATATGTCATTTTCTGGCCAGAACGAAAGATTATGGGTAGGACACTGAGTTACAATGGACAATTATTACTCATTACACTGAGCCAGGCTGCAACCCAACCCTGGCTAAGACAGGAGTAATGATATAGCTAAAGGTAAACCTTTAAACATGTGCTGTAGGCATAATCTCTTAAACAAACAGCACTAAAATCACATGGTAGACTCAATTACTAGCTAGCTCCATGTGTATTGAAATACCCTGGGGTACCTACATATAGTTCACAAATACATAAGTTGACATGAGCTTTCGCACAAATGTCACCTCAACTCAAGGTTAGCAAAACTGTCTTCTAACAATAACAACATAATTTGAATGTTGAAAGGTTTTTGAATAGACCTGCTAAATCCTAAAAATTCTTGACTAAATTTTGAAGTTGACTCCGTTTCCTGAATGATGAGTATAGAGATATGACATTTTCACATTTACCTATATGTAAGTGTACTTGGTCCTACTTAAACCTTATAAATGCTGCTGGTGGTTAATTCGGCCAATACAAAATTATGCAAAAAAAATGAAAAATTACTTAAACCCTTGCACATGGGTACTCATCTGAGAGTACTCAATGAGAGTTATCTAATGAATACCAACATGATAGGGTTTGGATGGTTATCAAAAATATTTGCGTCCTTGTGCTTTGAACGAAAGTAGTGTTAGCATTGGAAGGGTTAAGCACCAATGTTTATTGGACCTTATTTAAGCACCAATGTTTACAAGGAGCACAGTGACAACACAACTCATATGTGCACTGCACTGAAGAGAGGTTTGAAATAGACAGCGTCAATTCCTAGAATTTCTTAGCTACAGTACATTACTTGAGGGAATTACTAGTCAAACAAGCCAATACAAGATCAAATACTAAGAACTTACTACAGGTACAACATACTTAATCTGAAAAAGGTTTGGTGACAGAGCCTTGACTGTGTCTATGCACATCTTTGAAATGAGCTCCCCAACAACATCAAGGCTGTTGGATAGGGTGCAAAACTTCAAGATACAGCTAATTATATATATATATATATATATATATATATATATATATATATATATATATATATATATATATATATATATATATATATATATATATATATATATATATATTTATATATATATATATATATATATATATATATATATATATATATATATATATATATATATATATATATATATATATATATATATATATATATACTAGCTAGGACACACAGAGTAATCAGTGTTCAAAACAGTTTTAAATGCAGATGCTGCACTCACATAACACATTAAGAATAAGAAAGCCACTAAAAATCTCACTATTATCAACAGCAATTCATAAACCTCAGTATCACAGTCTCTCACATATGAAAACATAAAGAAAATTTCTTTTTGTACGCATCTCTAGCCTAGGTGAGTGCCCTATATCCCAATATAGCCACCAGTGTTTACAAGTAAAGCAGTTGATGACAAATCCATATAGCACACAAGGGAGACAAGTTTCATAACATATATAATTATATATATATACTTACAAAGATCCTCCATAAGTATCCCAGGCATCCCCTTATGGTAATAACACTATCCAATTCCTCTACATGGTCTATTATATATAAGAACTGAGCTATAAGTTTCTGTGTTGCTTAAAGTTCCCGTGTTTACTCCCTGTGTTACAGTATTAGAACACCTAGGCTGCTACTACTAGGAACTGCACTCAGACCTTACCTCTGAACTCTGGCGAGCTGGATTTAGAAATCCTCTGAGTTGGCGGTCGTTGCAACATGAGGACAGTATGCCGAGGAGGTGCTGCTGGACTATTAGTGGGATATCAAGAGTACGTCACTGGAGGGGTTATCAACAGTAGTCGTCTACGTAGCCGTGAGCTCAAATCCAAGCATTCTGCGTTCACGCCTTGCACTCCAGCCCCGTCATATTCCAGAGACGACACAATTAGCTGGCTAAATATAAGACATATAGACCCCCCCCCCCCCTCCCTCCTCTATCCTCTACTACTTTCATGCACATCCTGGCATCTTTCCTATAGGCTGTTTGTGTTGGTCTCAAACAGCTGTTTTCAAACATTGGTTATACCATTCATGCCTTGAGCCATTACTTGTCAGATTTTTTATCAACATATCTATGCAAAGGGAATTGGTCTTTGATATTGGTTTCAATGATAAAGATGAAACATGTATATTTAATATGCAAAACCACAATAATTCAAACGTTTACTTGATATAAATATATGTATGTATGTATGTATGTATGTTTGTATGAATGTATGTATGTATCATAATGTATGTATGAACATAATTAAGTACATATATGTATGTATGTCTGTATGTTATTGTCTGTATGTAAGTATGTCTGTATGTATGTCTGTATGTATGTCTGTCTGTCTGTCTGTCTGTCTGTCTGTCTGTCTGTATGTATGTATGTATGTATGTATGTATGTATGTATGTAGGCATGCATGCATATAAAACTATGTATGTATGTATGTAAGTATGTATGTATGTAAGTATTTATGTAGATATGCCACATAAAAAAATGAATATATGTCACGTGATGACAATAGTTGGATTTCATAGTGCTATAGAAGAGCCCTTCAAAGGCACTATAACTACATCATAGGCATTCTCTTTTAGAACTGTAGGCACCTGACCTTTCTGTCAACAAAAAACCACTCTGAGAGACCTGGCGCTGGCACCCAGTTAGTTGTTTACATCTTGTATGTTTCTCATAGCCATGCCGCCTTCATTTATCGACCAATCAGAGCGTCTCGTGTAACCTATCAGCATTGAGGAGATTGCCAACACCCCCCTACTCTACACGCTGGTAACTAAAATGAAGCAGGGCTTAAAACTAAGACTGCCTTCATGAAATACTACTAAGGTTGCCTCCAGTGCTTCTTAGGCACCTTTGAATAATTGAAAAGTCAAAAGGGAATCAAAATGAATAATTTATATGATTATTAATATTCTTTATCATTATCATCTTTGTCATCTTTATCATTATCGTCTTTATCATTATCATCTTTATCATTATCATCTTTATCATTATCGTCTTTATCATTATCGTCTTTATCATTATCATCTTTATCATTATCGTCTTTATCATTATCGTCTTTATCATTATCGTCTTTATCATTATCATCTTTATCATTATCATCTTTATCATTATCATCTTTATCATTATCATCTTTATCATTATCATCTGTATCATTATCATCTTTATCCTTATCATCTTTATCATTATCATCTTTATCATAAGGGGGTTCAGGGAGGGAGGGGGGCTTCCTTGCCATGGAATGTGACCTTCATTCAGAACACACAGCTTTACTCCTGAACGATTAACTCATTCATGGTCAGAGATCTTGACAATTTAGTGTCAGCTGTCTAAGCATGAACAAGCTGACCCATTCACATCAGAAATGTTTATATAGTCAGGCAGCACAAGGAAATATCTGTATTGGCAACAAGGAAATATCTTTGTAAATATCTGAATCAAATTTGTTGTTTAACAATTCCTCTTCAAATAAATATGAAAAACAATGCACTATAAGATAAGTTAACTTAATGTACAGTTAGCATCATTTTCATCCATTCATACCTGGATATTGCCTGGACAAGTGCCGGCTGACTTTTGAAAATAACTTTGGAATTACGCATATAAGAGATTTGTGGAATGATTTCTAAAGAAGCATTTATCCTGCAAATATCTTCTGAAACAATTGCTCTTGTCTCCGAGATATTTTAGAGAATAGAGTATTTTTGGGTGGTAGAAGCCTAAAAAGGTTAACCCATTGATGATCCCAGCATAATGAAGTAAAACACGGTAACACCTAGCTGCTCTGCTTCTCTTAGATAAATGGCGGGGTTCGAATTTCCCAGGGTTATATGCCCCTAGAATTTGCTGTGGGCCCCTACATTTTTCAGGCTAGGGGCCCGAAATAGTATATATAACAATACAGATATCTTGTTTTCGACCATTAAATTATCAAAAGACCTTTTCGGGCCTCTATCCTGAAATCTAAGTGTCAGACCCTGAATGGGTTAAGCTCTAAGCAACCTGTTAGTAGACATGATCAGGACGAGGAGGATGGATGATAGTGGTGGCAGAGAGTGAAGGCCTAGCCTTGGTAACAACTGCTTCTGTCTATCATCCTACCCTACTTGTTCACTATGGGAAATCAACACTTTCATGCCGAGAGATCTCCTCACCAAGTGTCTTCTGGATCTTTGATAATTTTCAATATATCTTCAAAATTAATCATAAATTCACAAAACATTTGAAGGAGAGTTGTGAATTGGGTTTTGATCAGTATTTCTTCATGAAATATTTTCTGAAAATTACTTTTGTTAAAGAGATATCACTAAAATAGTCCGGCTGTTTTGGGCACTACAGGCATAGATGGGTTAATGAGGCACATACCTCCTTAACCCATTAATGCTTAAGAGTTCCTCTAGGAATTGATATCTGGATCAAAGACACTTTTGACAACAACTTTGGAATTTAGAATGATTTCATAAAATATTTGATGAAGAGTTGTTAATAATATCCTCATTTGCATTTCTCTTAATAAATATTTTGCAAAGTATCCTTTGCCTGCAAGATTTCAGAGAAATTCTCCAGCTGCTTTTGGCTGCCCTGAGCATTAAAAGGTTAAAGCTTTCACATGTGGAGCAGAATTGTCAGAAGCAACAATTTTCAGTCCAATATTTCTCAAAAATTAGTTTTAGTGTAAAGATATTTGCATTTGTTTCAGACCTGATGTAAATGGGTTAACTCAAGGCAAACAGGTGGCATGACAAGTTTCAGAATAACATAAGGAGGAAATAACGTTTTAAGGAAATATTCAAAGAAAAATGTTCCTCTTAAGAGAATACACAATGATTCAAAAATTCTGTGTTTATTTTCAAAATATCTGCACATGTTTCCAATAATGATCATAAGGCCTGTGAGATGAGGGAATTACAATATACTGACCTGACATCTAGTGGCTGACATACAAACTAAAAATCTATATTCAAAGCCCATGATGATAATTTGTGCCATATGAATACACAAGAACGTAGAGTGTTACCTTCCAAGATATAATAATGTAATATATTAAGATATAATAATATATATACAAATATATATATATATATATATATATATATATATATATATATATATATATATATATATATATATATATATATATATATATATATATATATATATATATATATATATAAATGTGTGTGTGTGTGTATGTCACTGTGTGTGTATGAATGAATTATAAGCCTTGATAATATAACATAACATCAAAATGAATATCAGTCATGCTGTATTTTCAATGAGCCCCAGCTTGCAATACAAATTCCCCATATCTAATGATAAAATACAACATATGCCACAACTAACAATAACTCATATTGAAGATCCCACTCAGAAATCAATAGCAATGCAGATGTTTCTAGTGTGTGACACTCAATACTGCATCACTATGAGTTCTTCCTCGCTAATAAAACATGGAAATACTAATAAAGGATTTGGTTTATTGTCACTTTTCGTGTCACAATGAGGTAAATTATGACTAGCCAGTTAGAGTAAAAAGAGGAAACCACAGCCTAATCCCTAGCCTGGTTCTCAGGCTGTATTAGGTATAATGCCCTAAACACTATACTAAGTAGGTTTGATGTTTCTCTAAAACTACAGATGGCAGCACTGTTTTCATGTGTTGCAGTTGATAATACATGTGATACATACTACAGGCCAAGTGTGTCCCCCTTGAGGATTTATTCAGAACTAAACCTGGAGTGATATCAACTCAGGTCAGATCAGTGAAAGAGCCAGATATCACAGACTTGTAGCAAGTCTACCTAATCACAACTAACTTGCAACTTCCCAGGGGTGTCCAGGTTTATAAGACCTGGAGCACAGAGGGTCTGTCCTGGAGCACAGCATCCTCAGTGAGACAAATGGTTCACAAACTTTTTATCAGCTGGCACTATAATATTAGCCCTTTATAAATAATGGAGACCCTGCAGGCTCAGTAGATAACACCATTGAAATGAAGTTAATATGTTTTATGAAATCTGCATTAAATAGTTCATTTGTAAACATATAAAAGGCCCTTAATAACTGGCCACCGAGTCTGATAATTTGTCGAGTTTAAGAGTGCTGAAACCTTATGCTGCTGCTGGCTAACCCTGTCAAATGGGCACTCATCTGATTCTGAGAGTACATGGCAAGAGCTATCAAATAAATACCAACATGTCAGGGTTTAGTTTCTAAAAGACTCTGCATCCTTGTGCTTTGGATGAAAGTAGCCTCAGCATTGGAAGGGTTAATTCATTCTGCCTTTCGCACGGTTTGCAGCCTCTGTCGTACGCTGGTGCAACAATGCGACAATTGGACATCCCTGCTTCCTAAGAACCTCCTAACAGGATTCAAATCCAGGCAGTGATGAGACCACTGTCGACCCAGCTATCACATAATAAAATCCCCTTTACTGGTAATGAACTCAGGAAAAGATAATACTGCTTTATACAAGGAAAATGGTACAATTATCATTTTATGATGCAGCAGTCTCTACGACTGAAAATGAACAGTGTACATCACTGAAAAACTATCAACATGATCATGGTGTGTTTTGTATGAAAATATCAAATTATTATTCAATTGTTTTTGCATCCTCTTCCTTCTATTGGTTCAAGGACATCCATTACAAATTCTATCAAAATAGATTTCCTTCCAAATCATATCTATCTAAAGAGATAGGCTTGGAAATTCTATTGTAAGAAATTTCCTGGGAAATTCCAATGAAACGAGGTTTTTAATATGACATTATGTTAAAAAGGATTGCTGAGGAAGTGCGTTTATTAAAGATTCTGAAGAAATTCTATTGAAAGAGAATTTCTAAAAAATTCTTTTATAGGAGAATTTATAATGAGGTTCTTTTGAGATATCAAATGGCAGCTTCCTACTTTGTGCCCTACTTCATACCTTGAAAATAATGAATTGCCTAGGAACTAGTATAAAGAATCGTACATTCTTTTAAAGCTCAATTAATTGTTCTGAATCTCGATAGTTTAATTTTGATTGAATATTCCGATTTTGGTGTATGTAACCTTTACATTTTTAAATGACAATAAGAACAAGAACCTCTTTTTTTTGGGGGGGGGGATGGGGAGAAATGGGGGGGGTTATTGGAATTTTTGGGTTGTCCAGGTGTCAAAATGTATTTAAAGAAATATCTTTGTTTTCAAAAATCAAATTACGAAAAGATTGGTGCAAGATGACCAATTAACTGTTTATACAACTTTTAACTTGTCTTTGCCTGTAGTGAATTCTGTAAGTCACCTAACTTGGTAAGTTTCCTAGAAATTCTCAGCTATAACTGATGGATACCAATAAAGTACTGCATGAGCTAACATCTAAGTTCTTTAACTTCACTAACAAGCGTGACTCTTCGCCTGTAGTCAGCAGCAAATTGAATATAAGTTGTCAATCTGGATTTTGCTTTGATTTTCTGCTTAGTTTGCCTTTTGACCCATTGATGCCCGAAGCACCAAGGGAAGCCTAACAATTTATAGGATATTTCTCTAGAGAAAGTATGATTTTGAAAATATCAGTCATAAGAATGTTAATCATAACACAAGAATCAATTCTCCTTCAAAAGTTTTGTGAAATAAAATTTTATTATGAAGTTACATTGAAAATTGTCATAGGTCCAGACGACATTTTACATTGAATTCCTAAGCGTGAATGGGTTATCAAGTCCACCGGCTCCAGTAAGTCATGATCAATAGTCTGTCCACACAGCGAGCCCTGGGAGGTTGATTAAATAATGTGCTGGACACATCTACAGCTGATTCCTCAACACCACACTGACACATTCCATTGGACTGTATTCGTATGATATTAGCCAGGAATAATTAGGAATAATTAGGTCTCCATGGCAGTTAAATAGATTTAAATAGATAGGCCCTAGCAATGGTGAAGGGCAACGAGCAGTCAGTTGAAATGCCTTAGACCACTCAGCCATCAGGGCAGTCCCTGGCAGTGGAGAAAGACAAGAGGCCAGTCAGTGGAAACGCCTTACACCACTCAGCCATCAGGGCAGCCCCTGGCATAAGGGAGAGACAGGGTGCAGTCAGTGGCAATGCCTTCGACCGCTCTGATATCAGGGTAAGCCCTGGCAATGTGGAGAGACAGCGTGCAGTCAGTGGCAATGCCTTAGACCACTCTGCCATCAGCGAAGGCCCTGGCAATGTGGAGAGACAGCGTGCAGTCAGTGGCAATGCCTTAGACCACTCTGCCATCAGCGAAGGCCCTGGCAATGTGGAAAGACAGCGTGCAGTCAGTGGCAATGCCTTAGATCACTCAGCCATCAGCGAAGGCCCTGGCAATGTGGAAAGACAGCGTGCAGTTAGTGGCAATGCCTTAGATCACTCAGCCATCAGCGAAGGCCCTGGCAATGTGGAAAGACAGCGTGCAGTCAGTGGCAATGCCTTAGATCACTCAGCCATCAGGGCAGGCCCTGGCAATGTGGAGAGAGCGTGCAGTCAGTAGCAATGCCTTAGACCACTCAGCAATCAGGGCAGGCCCTGGCATAGGGGAAAGACAGTGTTCAGTCAGTAACAATGCCTTAGAGCACCCAGCCTTAGACCACTGGGCTATGGGGCAGGCCCTGAAAGTGGTGAGAGACGGTAAGCAGTCAGTGGCAATGCCTTAGACCACTAGGCTATGGGGCAGGCCCCGAAAGTGGTGAGAGACGGCAAGCAGTCAGTGGCAATGCCATAGACCACTAGAATATGGGACAAGCCCAGAAGGTGGTGAGAGACAGCGAGCAGTCAGTGGCAATGCCTTAGACCACTCTGCCATCAGCGAAGGCCCTGGCAATGTAGAGAGACAGCGTGCAGTCAGTGGCAATGCCTTAGACCACTCTGCCATCAGCGAAGGCCCTGGCAATGTAGAGAGACAGCTTGCAGTCAGTGGCAATGCCTTAGACCACTCTGCCATTAGGGCAGGCCCTGGCAATGTGAAGAGACAGCGTGCAGTTAGTGGCAATGCCTTAGACCACTCTGCCATTAGGGCAGGCCCTGGCAATGTGGAGAGACAGCGTGCAGTTAGTGGCAATGCCTTAGACCACTAGGCTATGGGACAAGCCCAGACGGTGGTGAGAGACAGCGAGCAGTCAGTGGCAATGCCTTAGACCACTAAGTTATGGGGCAGGCCCTGACAGTGGTGAGAGACAGTGTGCAGTCAGTGGAAATGCCTTAGACCACTTGGCTAGGGGGGCAGGCCCTGGCAGCGGTGTCAGACAGCATGCAGTCAGTGGAAATGCCTTAGACCACTTGCCTATCAGGATAGGCCTTCACTGGTGAGAGGTAGATTGCAAGCAGTCAGTGGAAATGCCTCAGACCACTCGTCTATCAGGGCAGGCTCTGGCAAGAAAAGGTTAAGAAGCAGTGACGTGACTGTCAGAATGTCAAAGTGATTGGGTAACGCCGCAGCAGCAACAACGCATTTCCTTCACTAGCGGAGTTTTAATGCCATACATTAATGGCATTCTTCCATTTACCTCAGGATGTATGCTACATTACCAGGTGCAAGAATGAGGAACTAGGGTGTAATCTTCTCCCACTTAGTACTTTATCTGCTCACCTATAATAGCCAGCCAGGGGTGCTAACTCTTTTGGATGAACAACTCTAGAACTATAGAAATAGTACCCTTGCGTAAAGAAGATGAACCAGACTAAAAGATAAATTTCCTTATGCCATTAACCAGCAGCCAGTCTCTGGGAAGGTCAGATGATGAAATTTACTTCCTTCCTAAGAGTAGCCAAGTTTATAGGCTTTACTGTACTTTACCATACATACTTTACCATATAAATCTATGCTTACACCTACATGGGGGCATGTGGCCTATTGTGGGCCATTTAGTTCATACAATTGCCACATGAAGGGTGTGTACAGGTATATTTACAATTACCAACGCTAGGCAATCTATTCACATGGGATGACATTTGAATATGGCCTGGGAGGCCGGCTAACCTGATGGGATGAAGAGAGCTGTTGTTTGTGCTCAGCCAATGGGATGCAAGCAAAAAAGTCATGCTGTGTTTGGGCTTCCAAGGGAGCCAAACTTTTGATGTTGTAGGTCATGCTGCAGAGAAAAAGATAAGCTTTATATTCTTTCAGTACTACAAGGGTACAGCCATTAAACCACTAGCCCGCGCCATGGCCTGAGGCTACAGAAAATTGTGTGGGGCTATATAATATTCACCTTTGTAGCCCTGCTGAAAGGTGCAATTCTCATAGTAGGAACTCAAAACTTGCTACAAATGATTTTTATAAGGATGTCTATGATATTCAAATGTTTGGTGTTAGTATGAAATGTTAGTATGAAATGTATCTGACCCCTGCTGTGAGTGTTTTTGGGGCAAAAACCTGTAAAATAGTAGGATTTTTGTAATTTCCCTCAACTAGAAGGTCATCCTGTGGACTATTCCTAACTCTCAACTACATAGTTCTGGTTTAGAAAACTAACCAAGAAGGTGTAGGTAGAGAGAGTGAGTCATGTTTACATATTTTCATGACATGTTAAGTTTTGGGGGAAATGTACAGAAAAAAATGGCATAAAACAGCTGATTTTAGGGATTTGCTTCTGGAAGGTGCAATTTTCATAGTAGGAACTTAAAACTTGCCATAAATGATTTTATAAGGATGTCTATGATAATCAAATGTTTTGTGTTAGTATGAAATGTATCTGACCCCTGCTGTGAGTGATTTTGGGGTACAAAACCTGTAAATTAGTAGGATTTGGTCAGTCACCTGGGGCAAGGTGTAATGATAATGTTTACTGTATGGCTGTTAGATGCATGTTGTTTCACTGATGTTTGACTAGATGTCAGCTGTGCGTTTTTAAGCAACATATGCTTTGCACTGATCTATTTCATTCAATTTTATTTTTTTATGAAAATAAGAACTTTGAATAGTCTTAACCCATTTAATTACTGGAGTACTGGAATTTGTATGTAGATAAATACTGCTGTGCCAGTATCCTGCATGAAAAGGGTCAATACCAATGATGGGCTAGGACTTCTATGGGCATGGCAAGTGGGACTCCCTCTGCTGGCAGTAGGAAGCAAGTGCTTGTTCTCAGTATACCACCATACAGTGATAATAATGCTGATGCCTACTGCTATTTGATGTTATAAATTGAACAGAGTTTACATGCTGGAAAATCACTTCCATGACCCTTATAAGGTATTCACCATGTAAAGGCTGTGTCGAATTCTACTTGTTGGTTGGTAATAGTAAAAAATGTATGACGTCAGAGCATTTATTTCATTGGCCTTATCCCAGTTTCCTTAAGACAGTACTGAATAACCATTGATATATATGAAGGGGATAGTGTACAAACATAAGTGTGGAAAAATAGGTTGTATTATACCTCACATGAAGATTCTTGATTCTGGTTGGTCAAGGGCCATGGATTAATTGTCATGTTTTCCCTGACTCCTTGGCAACAAGCTGTTGTCCTAAACATGTATGTACTAGTTGATTAGTTACCACTAGCCCGAAGAATAGTTACCGCTAGCCCGAGGAATAGTTACTGCTAGCCCAAAGAATACCCACGAACACCTACAGAGTTTGCCGAGTGACCAACCGGTGAAACTAGTTCAACAAGGCAGACGATGAGTATTTATCCTAAGTCTCTGGTGTTTGTAATTTTTTTCCTCTTTTGTGTTTTGTATTTCGTTCGGTATAATAAAACAGATATGATATCCCTGTATGATATGATATCCCTCAAGAGGATTGTCGCCCTCGGGCTACGCCCTCGAGCGACAATCCTCTCTCGGGGATTCCTGGCGGAAACCCCACAGGGATGTCATATTTGTATAATATGACCCCAGTATGCAAAATTAAGATATTTTATAAGGATGTCTATGATAATCAAATGTTCTGCTGCACACCTCGGCTTTCCAGTGTGGGAAAGTACCTTCCTTAGCCGGATCCTCGATTGCATCTTCTTCTTGCCCCTCATTACACTATATTGGAATTAGGAATTACAAAAATAGGAATATCATTTGAATATAAAAGGCCAATTCAATAGCAGTAGCAGCAGCTCTGCAGAAAAAGGTCTTTGGTGACAGTGTTGGATGAGGTTTAACCTTACCCCTCTCACTTCATCATGTGCATGCTTGTAAATTCTTCCCCATACTATATAGTAGTCTACTTCCTCATGTTGACTGTAACTTAATGCTCTTGTCCTCCCTTTGCTTCTTATAGGTGGGGTTTCTGGTATATAGAAATTGTATTAGCTAATTTGCTCAGTGGCAAAGAGTCCCATTGGGAATCTACTGCTGTTCAGATTTCTTTATTGTCTCTTTGCCGGCTTCATCATAGAACTTGTGTTTTAAAGATTAGCCCCTAAGGAAAGAAACAGCATGTATAGATTCTGTTACATTTTGGTTTACATAACTGATTATCTCATATATTGCTGTATTGTTTTCTGCCTAAGGTGAGACATGACAAAAACATTCTGGATAATATATGTAGATTAGCACTGAAAAGCTAACACCCATGCCTGTTTAGGATTCCTTTACTGCATTAAGCCTGTAGTCATCTGGCAGGGCTATGAAAATAATCTCTATTCTACTGCTTTAAAAGGAATCTTCTCTGATTATGATGCTCAACTTAAAGGTAAGAGGCTTATTGAAAGTGGTGGAGTTAATCAAGAGACTGATTTCTCTTGTTTGGGAAAATTGTTCTGTGAGAAATTGGTAAAATATCACATGTTAATCACTGTGCTTTCATTGTGCTCTCTGATAAACCTGAGGGTAGCAAGTTGTATATTATCTGGATCACAGTATTTCATAATAAAATGCTACTGCAAAATCCTCTGAATGTCTCTGCTCATTGATACTACCACATTCCTGTTGATTTTTGTGAATTATTGTAGTATTTATTGCATTTAATTTCTATTGTTCAAACCATGAAAGGTTGCTCAACCACTCCAAGCTCTGACCAGCTAGTATGAAGATGATTTACACACTTAGGCCTTAAAGTGTTTGTTTCTGTGACGGTCCAAAAATAGGGTAGGAATGTAAAAGTTTTTTGGGATTATTCCATTCCTATATTCATGTTGATTGGGAGGGTGGAAAACCCTTTAAGGTAGGATTTTAAAAAATTAAAAACCTGTTAGTGATGGGGCACAGGAAACCAACACTTCATAGGCCTTATCACTCCCTATTACTGCTATCTCTTGTAGCACAGCTGGTTCTCCGGACGATGCCATGAGCCTTGTGCTTTAGACAAAAGTGGCCCCAGCATTGGAAGGGTTAAGTGTGACCTCCACTGCCTCAAGTTTGAAGAGCTAAGTGGAGAAATTAAGACATTTGTTAGGAACGATCTGTATGTATCAATGTTATCTTATGCAGGCAGGAAAAGTGTTGGTCAAACAAAGCAATCAGCCTCACAAATCATGCCTGTTTACCTATGCAAACTTGAGTGACAAGTTCAGCCAATATATGAATTGGTAGACTTAAAAAAACAACATTTTTAGCAAGCAACTCCACCAAATGTTACTCATGAGTGCAACTCTCAGTTATGATGAAACGTGCATCTCACTTCTTAGACACAAAACCACAGTAAAGCAGGTTTTAGCCATGACATTTTTAATTTTCAGATATACAAAGTTGTGATTCATTGCTACCAGGGCGGGCAAGTATATCAAACATTTCATACAAACATGTATAAGACCATATATTTTCTAACTTACAATGTCATCATCAGAGATTGTATTACACACTTCACCATATCTTACAATTATTTTTGTGAGTTATGCAATATAAATTTCTGTTCTAGTTAACTGATTAGAAATACCACTCATTTCTGCTCTCCAACATCATTTACAAAACATATTACCTATCCAAAGATGCATTATGATTTCAATACAAGATGTCTTAAAAATACTTTTTGCTGAATCTCAAATGAGACACCTACGCATTTGACCCATTCATGTTGACAGCTCCCTTTTGTTGCAAGTACAGTGGACAATGACAACCTTTTCATTACAATAAAGATCCCTTAGAAGCATGGTTTCAAACTTGCATCTGTCCCATTTTCTCATTCTGTATTGAAAGCGAGCAGGATGTCAATAGATATTTGTGATCTTTTTTCAACACACTACAGATACCTAAGCAGGGTTTCTGACTTGAGATTTCTTTTCTATTCATCCTTACAGGTTTCAAGAAGAATGGTCAATTAGCCATGTACAAACATAACCGTTCAATCTTTTTCCTCATTCTTTCCCTTTCCTTCTTGCAGTCTTAATCTGCCTGGCTCCCACATAGCTGTGCTCTTTCCTGCCACCACCCTCTGCCACCCGGTCCAGTTATCCCTGAAATTGAGTGGAGTAACATGTTGAAATACATGTAGCAAGTTAGGCTTAATCAACTTTGTGGGTGAATATATCATATCCTACATGATATACCAACATTCTATACATCACATGGTTTCATAACTGTTTATGGAGAGTAACATATAGAATAAGGAAGATGCAGGGTGCAATGTTTATGATTATGTCAGGCAGTTGCAGGACAAGTTTCCTTACATTATTAGAAAGGGTAATTCAATACCATTAGAAAAACTTTGCATTCCTGGTGTGTTAAAACATTCATGCCTTAAACACTACCTGTTACTATTGAAAATAACTAGAATATAGCATGTTTTTTGAAAATCTGAAAACAAACAAACAAACCAGTTGTTGATTTGGTGAAGATTATTATTTCTTATTAAACATAAACAAGCTCATTAAAATGCTTGTACTGAGAAGATAAAACCAAAGTATTACTGTCCTGGGGTCCTACTATCATTATAGTGTCAATACTGAGAGGAGAAGTGTGCCCATGAACCTATAGTAGTATTGAATAGCTTCTATGTTTTAGAGATACTGACCTACAGCAATGCATCCAGTCTACAGTGATGGGCAATACATCAGCCAGGGTAAAAAAAGAGGGCAAAGCCACAAACTGGTAGAAGCCAACCTGTATAGAGAAAGGAAAGGTTACATACCTGACGCCCTCTGCCAACGGTGTTACAGATGGGAGTATGTCTGCTATGGTATTGTAACAGGGCAGGCACACAAACTGGATAAAGCCAACCTACAACAGAAATAGCTGACTGTTAAATATTTGCTAATCATGCCAGCTAGAGCTAGAGCTGTTTTCTCTACCAGCACAGTTCTATTCCTAGTTGAATTAGGCAATGGAATTTTGTTTGAATTATCAATGTTCTTTCCTAAAAAGGATCAAAGATTGTGTATAATCAGAAAGTAACATTATGTGTGCCTACCACTGCCATCATGGTCTTAGCCAGCAGGGCGTCTGGGTGCCTTTTTGGACACCCAAACCCTTAAAAAGAACCTCTCAGGACACCCAAGTTTTTTTGTGTGCAATTTCTAAAAATCTCAATCTCAAGCTTATAATTGAATTTTTTCATCTCCTTATAATTCCCATGACATTGTTTAATGATATCATGCCTTATTTTGATGAATTTATACATGTTTATGGTTGAAATATGAGTATATTGTGATCCCCCTTAAAAATTTGGACGCCCAAAAATTTTACAACTGCCAATTTTAGGCACCCAGTTTCTAAATCCTGGCTAAGACACTGTCTGCCATTACATAGAGACATGGTTAATTGCAATTTTTATCTATCATACAATATGTCTGGGTTCTGCATAAGTAATATAGAGATTTTCTCAATTATCCTATATACAGGAAACTGACAAAGACCTGGTATACACTTACATTCACAATATAAACCGATGTTTTCAAGTCTAGTTTTTTCTTAAAACAAATTGAGGGAGAATGGAGGGGCGGTTCGTTACATTTTTGGAAAAATATACTTGAAATAAACTGGTCTCTTCTCTCTTCTCATCTGACATATTTATGATCATGGAATTTTGTTCTTATGATTATTTGATTGTGTTAAGATATACCTGTTGCTTAGGCATCTCCTCAGTAAATTTCCTATCTAGCATGGTAAGTGGTTCAAGTCCCGTGTTCTTTTCTCGATCACCCTGAAAAATATACACCAAAACAAATACTCTCAATCAAAAGACTGGCAGTAGCTTCATGTATTGATAATACAGTTTCAAGAAAAAGGTTTCTTACTTGACATCATTATATTACCTATCAATATTCTACAATCCAATAATTGGTGCAAATGAAAAAATACATATAATTCCCTCTTTATCATCAAGGAGCCTAGCTGTTAGAAGGGAACATTTCATGAGAAATGACTTTCCTAAAATTAGAAAGACCGGCCTTTCCCTTGAAACCTTGGAAGTAGGTGTCACCTATTCAGGGACAAATAGGCCAAAGGTGTCATAGTCATTGTTGATGCGAGTTATCAAAATGCCATGACAGAGATGTACACCTACAGAGCGGGACTATACCTTACTTAGTAACATTTCAGCACTTTCTCCAGTTCCCTTGAGCCAGAATAAGTATTGTAATAGAAATAGGCAGGTGAGCAAGTCTGAATTATAGAGCTACTGATGGACAAAGTAGTTTTTTGAACATTTCAAAAATTATAGGCTGTTGGAAGCTGACATTTGGAGTGTTACTAGGGTACTTTCACTAAAAAGGCATTTTGTCATGATCTTTTCAGCTTAGATGCTCTGTCCAATGAATTGCAACCGACTCCTTTGGTCCATTATGAAATTATATTCCATGAACAAGACTGAAGACATGGCATGCTTGGATGGATTAATAAAGCCTTCTTGACTGCTCTTGAGGGCTTTATTCGGGTTTGACAGAGTGCTGCATGCCCCCTGCCTGGACTGAGGACTATAGCACTATGGAGGCCCAAGGGCCATGCATACTATTCATATTATAAACCCTAGTTGGTCCTCTTATCTGGCAAGTCATGTGATTTGCCCTGTTGAGTGTTATTGCAGTCAGTGAAAAACCTTCTCACCTGTTCATAAAACTCTTCATAGATGTACTTGACTGTTTCTTGCTGAACAGGCCAGAGCTTGCAGACAGCACACAAGTCAGCTGCTGTCATCATCAAACCAACAACCTTTTCTCTGCAAAATACATAGTTCAAGGCACATAAAAGCATGTTTAAAGCTAGCCCGAATGACTAGAAGAATGATGGTTGAGTATTACAGTGGTCACAAAATCAAACAAGATGTGTTATCGAAGAAAACATGCGAAAAAATATATAGTTAAGGGTAATTAGATTTCGGAATATACTATTTCCTTAATCTCTTGCTACATTTTAGAACTGTCTTGTTTGTAGCATGGACATTGCATCACAAGGTGTGGGACGTTTTCTTCAATACCTATTGATTCTCAATGTTTTTGAAAATATTATTACAAGAAATTGAAGGGAAGTTGTTATAAGGGCTCTATTTTTTCAAGAAAATGCTCTAATCAAGTAGATATTAACAAAAATATTTGAACATTATTGGCAGGTACAGGCATAAGCAGTTGATAAGTATATGTATACATGTTTGTGGATGACCTACTTGCACTCTTTCTAATGGATGTCTATAGTCTCCTCCAGTACCATCTTGGCCTGCTGTTTCTGGCAGGGGAAGTAGAGGGCCAGGTCTGTGTTCAGTATGGCCTCCTCTATGATCTTCAGCATCCTCAAGTCTAGTTTTTCCTTAAAACAAATTGAGGGAGAATGGAGGGGCGGTTCATTACATTTTTAGGAAAATATACTTGAAATAAACTGGTCTCTTCTCCATTCTCATCTGACACATTTATGATCATGGAATATTTTATTAAAATTAGTAGCCACATACTGAACTTTTAAATCTGTGAATGCAGCTCCAGTATCAAATTTACCTTTAAAAAGAGACCATCTTGAGGTGTTCTTTAAATGAAGGTTGTGTCATAGGGTTAAGCTAGCTTAACCTCTTCATAAAAGTTGCACATACTATTCTATTTCAAAGATTATTTGATTGTGTTAAGATTTACCTGTTGCTTAGGCATCTCCTCAGTAAATTTCCTATCTATCATGGGAAGTGTAGAAGGGGAAGGATTCAGTACATAAAACATTTCCCAGAGAACAAAATTTTGTTATCTCACTCAAAGATAGAATATAGTCATATGGAAGACTCCTATGATACTGTTTTCTACAAAGCCAGTCATAGATCAGCAGTCTAAATGATTTTTAAAACTAAATTTCCAGGGATTCTCCATTCGCCCAATAGACATGTATGATTTACTCCAGAAAAAATATCCAACAGTTAATAAGATCACAAATGCATGTTTATAAAGAATCATTACATACTTAGTTATTTTATAAGTAATTAGCAAATTGGGCATTAACTATAAATGTTCATAATTCATTCATAACTCAGCTACTTTGATATCAATTGGTAAGTGTACAGATGTGTACCTTGACTGACACCTCCATCCTGTCTGCAACTGCCATGTCTCCTCTACATCCCTAATCCTGAAGCCACCCATTCAGTTAATCAGGGTAGATGCAATTTCCCCCCAAATCATATCCTCCTTCCCCAGACTGAACAATAAGGGGTGTTAATGAGAGGGGACAGTGGAGGAAAAACAGAATCCACATTGTGTGGGGTATACCAACAGCCTTGCTGTGTACAGGAAGTGATATAAAACTGATCGGGTAGTGAGTGCTCAGATCTACCCATGAGAAGGCAACATCATGTTTTTCAAAACTTTTTCAGATTAATGATCTATTTATAAGAAGCTTCAATGTTAAATCAATTATTCTAATTGTCTAACAATTGCCCTTGTGGGGAAGTGGTCCCTCTAACATTAGACATTGTCATCTGTCACCTACCAACAGAGACATATAAAACCCACTCTCTGCTGCCATGTAATTCATAATTAAGTGAAATTATGTCTTTATATCAGTACACTAACTTAACGTTTTATTAAGGCAGAAAATTTCACCATAGTGCACTCTTTTAATGAGAGATATTGATTCTTACTGAAAATGGTAAATGTGATTCCGTCACAAGACCATCTGTCAAAGTTTCTGGAATTAAGTTCACTTTAACTCATTCAACTCATAACTTTGTGGTGGAATCTGTGCAAAACAAATATACCTACCACATGATTAAGAAAAATTTGGGAAAAAGTGGCAGGAACAGCATGAAAGTGGTATTACATTGTAGTTTTACAAATTGAGTGCATAGCAGCAGATCTCTAATAATAGACATACAGACTGTATTCTAGGTATGTCAGATTACCTTTTTTAAACTCCCACTGAAGCACCTTTTATTCAAGAAGTAAATAATTGAATTCATGCTACATGTAGCAAGGATGGCAGTGACAGCATTAAATGTGTTAAGTATATCCCCCCCCCCCCCTCCAGGAAAAAGTAATGTACATGTATAAAAGTGGGGAATCCTACCTATTTGAATATGTCCTGACCTTGTTGCTTGTAGCATGATTCCCTGCTGACAGCTGAAATTGGTAAGGAAGTATTTCATTTACCAATCAAAAACATGGTAATAAAGCCACAAATAAGTGGGGGAAGCCCACAAATATTAGCCCACGCAAATCTCTAATACCTCCTCTTTCAAATGAGACCACATAATGCTATTTTCTGTGGGTCTTTATACGAAAATTTTGATAATAACCAAGGTCTCCTCGACTACTTAGTCTAGTACCTAGTGGTAGCCATGTTGGATTTATAAGCTTAAATAACTATCTGGAAAAATACAGAATTCAAGACAAAAAAAAGTCTACCAAGAGCTATAATCCTAACCATTTGCCAGTCCAAGCCGTTTTCTTTTACCATAATGTGACAAAAGATTGTTATTATTTACGTAGACAATACGTGAGACGTATTAGATCAGTGACGACTTCACATAGAAATGAAAGAAAATATAGTAGTTACTTTGAAATCATCGTCACAAAACGGCCAGATTTTACAGACTAAATCACGAAATACCGCATCAAAATTACATTTTTGCACACTGTTAAGTTATAATCTTTAAAATGATACAATAGATAATACTCTAGGTTGTTACATAATCGAGTAAATCGAACTGAAAATCTGACAAAGATAAATTTTTCTGGTCAGCCATTTTAATTGAAACATGTGCTGACAACATGCGTGTTGGTGCAGACGATAAAACACCATTTCCACGCACTGGCATGCCTCAAGAATACATTATTACACTCTTTATGCGGTTACTAAAATGGTGTTAAATGATGACAACTACATTAAAATGTGCTTACCTGGTACATTGAAAAATCACGTCCGTTATGGCCGGCAAGGCCTTCTCGTTCATCATCGCTGACTCTGTGTGGGTAGTGACGTCACACTCTCCAAAATAGAATGCGCCGTTGAGCCTATGAGCTTATCACAGCGCCAATGGGAACTGGGCACTCCCTTCGTATCCCTCTCTTCTTGGTCCTTGAAGCTAGTCACAAACTAGTTTGCCATTTAGTTTCTATAATATTCCCCAGAGGGGTTATACATGCATATTTCAAAGTACCTACACGAGCAAACGGCAGTATAGACTTGCTACAAGTCTGCGTCAATCGGCTCATTCCTCAGTCTCATTGATCTACCTTGAGTTTATTTCACTTCACGTTTAGTTCTGAATTAATCCTCAAGGGGGACACACTTGAGCTATTTATGGTAACACACAAGTTTCTAACTGCAACACATGAAAACTGTGCTGCCATCTATGATTTAATAGAGACATCACACCTACTCAACACTCAACCACCCAATATGTATAGTGGTAGGGGCAGTTATACCTTACTCAGCCTGAGAACCAGGCTAACGGCAGTGCCATCTATCCACAAGGGATAACATCAAAAGTTGGCCTGCGAGGCAGGCTAGACAAGCACCCAATATAGTGACAAGATAGTAATCGGGTGATTGGCTACTGAAACTACTGATTGAAAATTAGCTATTAGTATGGCGAAGAAATTGGTTATCAAAATCTTATGATATCAAACTTCAGTCAATTTATCACAACACTGCTTTGAATGTTTACCTTCGGGTAAGACCTTGGGAATGGATTATAAAAGGTGACCCCTTCATCCCTTGATCTCTCCATGCCAAAGGTTGTCTGGACCTTTCATACTTTTGAAAATAACTTTGGCATTACTAATTTATTCACAAAATATTTGGTGGAGAGTTGTGGTTATGATTTCGATCAATATTTCCCCATCAAATATTTTCAGAAAATTAATTATGTTACAGATAAAATAGGCAGGCTATTTTGGCTGCTACCGGCATGAATGGGTTAACAAGAAATGGACACTTTAATTATGCAGTTCTGGATTTGGATTAATATTTCTTCATCAAATATTTTCAGAAAATTAGATTAGTTAGAGAGATATGACAAAAATAGGCAGACTACAATCATGAATGGGTTAACAAGTACAGGTTAATTATGCAGTTCAGTGTGAGTGTGAATGCTTTTTATGCATAAATTACACAAAAAGCTGTATTGAAAAAGATGGCATTCCTGAAATTGACGGGATGAAATTAAAATGTAATGAACAACGGTGAATTAAACTAGGTCAGCTGGCCTTTGTGCTGTTTGTACACATTGTAAATATTTGGACATGACTGAGTGGAGGTATGTTTGAGGAGCGACACATTTTATTTAGATAACTGCCGCTGCACACAAAGGCTGCAGTGAATAAAGTCAACTCCATAAATACAACTCAGTTATCCTCTGTAACCTAATAGTAACCCCACAGCTTACTATAACACACTGGATCTACAGTAATTCAGAAAATAACTCCACAATAAAACAAGGATACAGAAAACTATTAATAGTGTTGGGAACAGGAGTACCAGCCTAAACCCTTAGTCGCTTGGAAAATACGAAATATGATTCGAACTCCTAAGTAATTGATAATGGAACAATTTAGTTTTGATACTGTTATTTTTTTCTGCAAGGTCAAGTTCAAAGACATTTTTATCATAAATTAAAACTTTAAGAGAGTTTTGATTTTAAATATTTAACTGAATGTTTTTTACGTTGACCCATTGATGCTCAAAATTACCTTAAAATATTGTCCTTCAACTCTTTTGGATCAGGAGTGAACAAATGATCTGACACATATGGAAATATCTTGGTTACAAAGCAATATTTTAGGAAACATTTTATCAAAATCTGCTGTTCCTGTTGTGTATAACAATTTCATTATAAATATTCTTTCAAATTCAGTTGTAAATGATGGGTTATGTTCCAAGTTGTATGATTATGCATACACTGCAGATGCAAAAGGGTTAAGAATAAAATCACTAATACAACAAAAAATTGAGAAACATTTGTCAAAATTTTAAAGGATAAATTTCTGAAATAAATAACTTCAAGTATTGCATAGTTTCAATTTTCTTCAAAATTATGTTTCCCTTGGAAATATTTTGCTTCATGGTTTAGGCCAGTTTGGTTAACAACGGGGGTTAAAAGGTTAAGACAGCCTATAATATCCTACCATACAAAACCCAGGAAAAAAAACTTCCTTCAAGTTTATTTCATTTCCTATGGTGACAATAGAAACATTACCTCCCAACGGAACATTTTTATTGGCATTTTGAAAATGTTTTATGAACCAAAGAACTGTCATAGAATCACATAAAAGGAACATTTATAGCATGTGGTATTTGTGTGCCTCACTCAATGGTGATATTAATCATATTCTGAGTGACCATAAATTGACTCCATCACCTACGTGATGCCTATGAATAACATCAAAGGATTGGAAAATTACATCTACAGTGCCATTCACTGAATATCCTGGGGATAGGAGCCAAAGCATTGCTTAACCCATTAATTCTTCAGAGCTACTCTTGAAATTGTCGTCTGTATCTTTGATACTTTTGATAATAACTAGGAAATTATGAAGGACTTAAAAAAATATTTGAAGGAGAGTTGTAGGTAATGTTCTGAATAACATTATGGCTTCAAATATTTTGTAAACTTTGCTTTTGCTTGCAAGATTTCATCAACATTGTCAAGCTGCTTTTGGTCACTGCGAGTATTAGTAGGTTAACCCATTAATGTCTAGAGTTCCCTTTGTAAAGTGTCCTCTGCATCTATGATACTTTGAGAAAACTTTAAACAAGATTTTACAAAAATGTTTGATAAGCAGTTGTTAGTAGCTTTAAGCTAGTGTTTCTTTTTGAAAATATTTTTCATAAATATATCACAAAAGTAAGTCCGCTTTTGGGTCACTGCGTCATTAATAGGTTAATTCATCCAGGCAGCCATACATATATCTAATCTGTGCACATTAACTAAGAGTCAACTGACATTGATGAAAGTGAATTTTCATTGAAATTGAATCAACAAGTAATATTCTAACAGCACACTTTGTATAGATAAGTAGACCTAGCTGTGAGCAGTATGCACATATTACTTAAAAAAGAATATTATAGGGAATTTATGCGACAGAATAATGTGGCACTACTATGCAGTAGCAATGATTCCTACAGCCTTTTCACTAGTACTATATATACATATATATATATATATATATATATATATATATATATATATATATATATATATATATATATATTATATATATATGTGTGTGTGTGTGTGTGTGTGTGTATTGGGAAAACTACCATCAACAATAGTCAGACCCTTTTTAGGTGCTTATGACATGAATGAGTTAACAGGTGTATAGAGTAAACACAATTACTTAGGACTGAAATCACCCATTACATTATGCAATCCATTTCTTCAGAACTAAGTGTCCACAACAATAACAATGGCAGGTGACAAATCTTTACTAAATAACTAGTTGTGTAAATGATTGCCATGCTATGTCAAGTAGCACTACCTAAGTAAATAACTAATAGAACAAAGGTAGTTGAGGTTAGGGTTAAGCAAACATTAGGTAAGGACATCATGAGATGGGCAGATTAGACATGATTACTTAAAGACAATGGTGGGAATTTGGAATTTCTGTTTTTGTCACTTTTTTGTCACATCTAGGCTATCGTGACTAGCCATTTGTATGTGATGGAGGAAACCGGAGAACCCTAAGTCACTGGCAACTTTTCTCACGGGCTGAGGGGATTAGTGAGACAGGTGACGTCATGACCTGAAGACGACTTTAGGATTAACAGACATCTATGCAACAAAACCTCTCCTCAAACCCTTCTGTATCTGCATTTTGTACAACAAGGATTTTAGGGGCTTTGGTTACAATAAGTTGCTCTGGGCAGCTTTAATAGCAGACACACTGTACATGAAGGTGAATTTTCTATATCTAAGTATACTTGTACCAATTAACTGTTTTCCTGCTATAGCTTTATCTGTACTATTGAATGAATATTGGATTTCCCTTGTGTTTTAGTATCTCTGAAGTTACATGATGAAATCTTACCTGTGATGTAGGGCAGGCACACTGATTTTTGCCTGCCCTGCAGCCATTTTGAAAGATTTTACCTGCCCAGGACAGTCCTTAATGTCAAGCCCTGATTAAGTACTAAAATATAAGTAGTACAAGTCAATGTATTGGGGCTACAAAGTAGTTAATATTCGCTGTACCAAATGGTGTAAAATGATCTGATAATAAGAGAAGTGCTGCATTGACTGACATGTCATATGGATCACTTGGGGCGGGAGAGGGTTAAAAACCCTCTGCCTGGTTACTCATATGAGCACTGCAATTTCTTCAGGTAAATTCCTGAATAATTCAATCATTTCCAGATCATGACTCCCAAGCTCCAGTGTGATCAGTGCTGACCACACCCTCAGTCAGGGCTTAGCTGAATAAACGAATGGAAATGTAGCGAGAGTCTAATTACTATATAGGCTACAGTGAAGATCTGGCTATCCCAGGGGTCTCGAATCTTGCCTCCGTGTGACATCACCAAGAGACAAAGACCAATGAGGGCTCTTATATTGTTTACATTACAGACAAAGCTGCGCATTAACATGTGCTGAAACTGAACAGTGGCAAGGCCTTAGACCACACAGCCATCAGGGCAGGCCCCAGAGATGAGAGACAGCTAGCAGTCAGTGGCAATGCCTTACACCACACAGCCATCAGGGCAGGCCCCGAGGTTCGTCAGGATGCATGATGCTTGGTGGGATAACATATGAAGAGAGCATTTAGTTTGTCAAAAATATTTGAAGAAGCTCTGATAAACATTTTTCCATGAAATATTTCCTGAAATAAGCTGTTGTCCAAAGATACCACTAAAAATAGCCTTGCCGCTTTACCACTCATGCAGGCATTAGTGGGTTGACCTATTTAGTATTCACATTTGGTTGACATATATGGAAATCTCTTGCCAACATTTAGCAGCATTTTAGGAATATTTTGATTCTTATAGATAGATAGATAATCTTTACTTCTGGTCAGTAATAATTTTACATAGTAAACACAAGCTGTCTAGGCTCTTGGCTGGCTTGTTTATTGTCCTTGTTGGACCTGACAATTCCTCCTCAAATATTCTTTCACTGATGTGCAGATAAGTCATATCAGACCATGCATACACAAAAGATGTCAATGGGTAAATGTCTATCCAAGCAAACATGTAGAGACCCTGAACCTCTGTTTAAAGGTAAAGGTAAAGGTAAAGGTATTCGGTTTAGAGTCTTGTATCCACCGAAGTGCTCACACGACCTTCCTCCCCTAGCAGGCACTGTACACACAGAAACCATTTCAATCCCCCAGGGGATATTCCAGAGCGACTGGCAGCATATAGCGCACACACTCTAAGCACTGCCTTATTTATGCTGTTTAGGCATGAAATCAACTGAAAATAGAAATGGAAGCGCTATACAAAAGCAGGGATTGACCCCAATGGTCATTTAGGGACATATTGGCCCTTGAGCATGTGATTTTGAAACCAGAAATTAAATTGTAGGAGCTAATTTTGCTACTGGACATACCAATTATCAATCTTTTTTGGGTTTTTTTTTATATATTTTTTATCTCCCCTTTATTTTACCTAATATTGCTCTAAATCGCAACCCAGAGCACATATTTTTCAAAATGTTCTGAAGGAGCATACCCCTAGAGCTCTGCCTGTAGAGTGTCCCTAACTGCTACCGGCGCGTTACACGCATGGATTTATTTGCTCCTAAATTTTAAATCCTAGTAGTCAAATCTGCTCCTGTCTGAAAATTTTCCAGTTAATCCCTGATACTGGGAAGAAGTTTGTTTTCAAAAAATTCTCAGACATGTCTGTATCGAGTAACGGCATGGAAATAATCAAAAGAGTCTCTCCAAATATTACGGCTCTCCTTACAACTATAACCATTATAAGTTTCATATTGATCAAACGTATCTAAAGCAGTAGTAGTAGTTGTTGTAGGAGGAGGATGAAGAGTAGAAGTATAAGTGGCAAGTATTATCAAAATCATAACTAACAACATTTTTGCAGTTTTAGAAACTGTCACTTATTACTATCATCATCATAATTACCACCTCCATTATTATACTAACGTCAAAGCATCACAATTTCCTTAAGAAATGTCACTGAAAATACCAAGAGAAATTCCTATAATAATGTTATGAAAAGAGGAGAATTTCATGAGAAGTTACATTCGGTTAAGCATCGCCCTACAGGAAACCCTGTCATTGAGAATACCAAGAGAAATTCCTATAACAATGCTATGAAAACAGGAGAATTTCATGAAAAGTTACATTCGGTTAAGCATCGCCCTCCAGGAAACCCTGCTTGAGGGTGGGGTATGTTTACCACCTGTCATTCTACCTCTACCTGTTCAACCAGGCTGAGTAAACATCCTTGATCCTGGCTGCACTGCACTAGGGAGATCCCAGTACAGTCATCCTCATCCTCTTGCGTAATCTCACAGCTACATCTACACTTAACCCTTTCATGCCTAAACCAAAGATACCCCAGTACAGACATCCTCATCCTCTTGCGTAATCTCACAGCTACATCTACACTTAACCCTTTCATGCCTAAACCAAAGATACCCCAGTACAGACATCCTCATCCTCTTGCGTAATCTCACAGCTACATCTACACTTAACCCTTTCATGCCTAAACCAAAGATACCCCAGTACAGTCATCCTCATCCTCTTGCGTAATCTCACAGCTACATCTACACTTAACCCTTTCATGCCTAAACCAAAGATACCCCAGTACAGACATCCTCATCCTCTTGCGTAATCTCACAGCTACATCTACACTTAACCCTTTCATGCCTAAACCAAAGATACCCCAGTACAGACATCCTCATCCTCTTGCGTAATCTCACAGCTACATCTACACTTAACCCTTTCTTGCCTAAACCAAAGATACCCCAGTACAGACATCCTCATCCTCTTGCGTAATCTCACAGCTACATCTACACTTAACCCTTTCATGCCTAAACCAAAGATACCCCAGTACAGTCATCCTCATCCTCTTGCGTAATCTCACAGCTACATCTACACTTAACCCTTTCATGCCTAAACCAAAGATACCCCAGTACAGACATCCTCATCCTCTTGCGTAATCTCACAGCTACATCTACACTTAACCCTTTCATGCCTAAACCAAAGATACCCCAGTACAGACATCCTCATCCTCTTGCGTAATCTCACAGCTACATCTACACTTAACCCTTTCATGCCTAAACCAAAGATACCCCAGTACAGACATCCTCATCCTCTTGCGTAATCTCACAGCTACATCTACACTTAACCCTTTCATGCCTAAACCAAAGATACCCCAGTACAGTCATCCTCATCCTCTTGCGTAATCTCACAGCTACATCTACACTTAACCCTTTCATGCCTAAACCAAAGATACCCCAGTACAGACATCCTCATCCTCTTGCGTAATCTCACAGCTACATCTACACTTAACCCTTTCATGCCTAAACCAAAGATACCCCAGTACAGACATCCTCATCCTCTTGCGTAATCTCACAGCTACATCTACACTTAACCCTTTCATGCCTAAACCAAAGATACCCCAGTACAGTCATCCTCATCCTCTTGCGTAATCTCACAGCTACATCTACACTTAACCCTTTCATGCCTAAACCAAAGATACCCCAGTACAGTCATCCTCATCCTCTTGCGTAATCTCACAGCTACATCTACACTTAACCCTTTCATGCCTAAACCAAAGATACCCCAGTACAGACATCCTCATCCTCTTGCGTAATCTCACAGCTACATCTACACTTAACCCTTTCATGCCTAAACCAAAGATACCCCAGTACAGACATCCTCATCCTCTTGCGTAATCTCACAGCTACACCTACACTTAACCCTTTCATGCCTAAACCAAAGATACCCCAGTACAGACATCCTCATCCTCTTGCGTAATCTCACAGCTACATCTACACTTAACCCTTTCATGCCTAAACCAAAGATACCCCAGTACAGACATCCTCATCCTCTTGCGTAATCTCACAGCTACATCTACACTTAACCCTTTCATGCCTAAACCAAAGATACCCCAGTACAGTCATCCTCATCCTCTTGCGTAATCTCACAGCTACATCTACACTTAACCCTTTCATGCCTAAATCAAAGATACCCCAGTACAGTCATCCTCATCCTCTTGCGTAATCTCACAGCTACATCTTCATTTAACCCTTTCATTCCTAAACCAAAGATACCCCAGCACAGACATCCTCATCCTCTTGCGTAATCTCACAGCTACATCTACACTTAACCCTTTCATGCCTAAACCAAAGATACCCCAGTACAGTCATCCTCATCCTCTTGCGTAATCTCACAGCTACATCTACACTTAACCCTTTCATGCCTAAACCAAAGATACCCCAGTACAGACATCCTCATCCTCTTGCGTAATCTCACAGCTACATCTACACTTAACCCTTTCATGCCTAAACCAAAGATACCCCAGTACAGACATCCTCATCCTCTTGCGTAATCTCACAGCTACATCTACACTTAACCCTTTCATGCCTAAACCAAAGATACCCCAGCACAGACACCTTCTTGTGTAATCTCCAACTTATCCCTTTTATGCCGCCAGCAGCTAAAATTACCTGACTATTTTGGTGATATCTTTAGTAAGAGGGCAAAGTTGCCAAAATAATAGAAGGAGAAATGTTTCTCAAACCTAACCAGCAGGGGCCAGTTGCACCAACGTGCCTTACACTCAAACTCAGGCTCAAGGCTCAACTTGATTGTCTACAACAATAGCATCTATTGTTGTAGACAATCAAGTTGAGCCTTGAGCCTGAGTTAGAGCCTATGTCACGTTGGTGCAACTGGCCCCTGCTCTCCTTCAAAAATCTTTATAAACAATGATTTCTTGCCAAGTTTATGTGTACCGTTATAAGGATTAGCTGTCTTAAACAATTTATTTTCATAATTCTATATTTTCAGTGCACTTTTTGAGGGATAGAATTAGTTCATTGACACCAATTATGCTGACCTGGCTGTGGTATCACAGGAACTTCCAAACCGCTGTCATAGTCTGAAATGTGTCAGCAGGATGGCTCTTGTTTAACAGTATTAGAACGCTTGCAAATACAATAATCACATTGAACAAAATGCCAATCCAACGATTCGTTGCCATGTATCGATGGCATCCCTTATAATGGTCAGTATCCATGCTAGGTTAGTATACTACTCTATGTTAGTATAGATACTTGACACTAGGGGGCACCTACCTTTCGAGAGTGAAAGTTTACGTATGGAAGTGGACCGCTTTATGATTTTGCTGCCCAATGCAGAGAGTGGGCTTGCTGAGTGAGACGTTACCAGGTTTGCACCCGGCATAAACATATCTACACTTGCCAATGAACCTAGAAACATACAACATACAAGATGGTATCGTAAAGTGTGGATTGACTGTGATCTTCAAACCTTTAAACATACAACATACAAGATGCTATTGTAAAGTATAGATTGACTAGAAATACTAGTATACAAAATACAAGATAGTATTGTAAAGTGTAGATTGACTTTGATCTTCTAACCTCAAAACAGACAACATACAATATGGTATCGTAAAGTGTAGATTGACTCTAATCTTTTAATCTAAAAAGACATACAACATTCAAGATGGTATAGTAAAATGTAGATTCACTATGATCCTGTAACCTAGAAGCATGCAACATACAAGATGGTATAGTAAAATGTAGATTCACTATGATCCTGTAACCTAGAAGCATGCAACATACAAGATGGTATTGTAAAGTGTAGATTGTGTCTGATCTTCTAACTTAGAAACATACAACATACAAGATGGTATCTTAAAGAGTCAGTAGATTGACTCTGATCTTCAAACCTAGAAACATACAACATACAAGATGGTATCTTAAAGAGTCAGTAGATTGACTCTGATCTTCAAACCTAGAAACATACAACATACAAGATGGTATCTTAAAGAGTCATTAGATTGACTCTGATCTTCAAACCTAGAAACATACAACAACATACAAGGTGCTATCTTTAAGTTTGGGTCCAAATTGTGCTCCAATTTAGAAATGTCTTACTTACTTAGGTATTAATCACATGTGCTGAGGGATAATTCAAATTCTTTAAAAAAAAAAAAAATTGAGGGGGGGGGGGAGGGGGAAATTTTTTCATCACTTTATTAACTGACCAATTTAACAAATTCTATTGATTTTTCTTACCTGTACTGTACAACAAATGGAATTTCTGATTGCTTATCTTCACTCATTTACATCATACACACTGTTTGACAAATACAAAAAATATCTATCAAACCAATACTTTGCAATATTTTGAGAAACATTTGACTGAAAAGCGCCATTCATTCCAGGTTAATCAATGCCTATTCCAACATGTTTTCCCAATACTAACCTTATAACAAGTTGCAGTGAGAGTTGTCAGACCTAGAGCTGCACTCACAGAGGGAGATCAACTCATGAGACATGAGCTCACCACCATTTTGACTCATGAGCTCACGAGCTTGTGGACGCGCGTTTCTTTTTTATATTAAATATTCATTATTCAGCCCACCAAGAAAGAAAGAAATACTACCTGATGGAGAATTGCTAACATTTACATGGTTATTTCATTTTTAAAATGTGCCTGCATAGAAGAATACATATCTATATTTACATATTGCTTTCTATAGATCATTACAAAGGTCAGTATAATGCTCAACACTGCCTGTATTCATTGGGGATTATAAGGAAAACATGACAGCGATAAGCAGTAATAAGACAGTTTGTGTTAGATGGTCTATGTTACATTTGTGTTCCAAACATAGACAAGTTTGCGAGTTAACGAGTTAACGACTTCAGCTCGAGCTCGGCTCACCTGCCCTATAATGCTCCAGCCACTGGAGTTCATGAGTGGTGAGTGCAGCTCTTACTTTTAAGTCAGACCATATGCACACTCTTGAAGCAAACTATTCTAACAGCCGTATCCAGAAGTCTGAGACCCTGTTTCTTCAGCTGTCCTGCAATGGGTTAACCCATTATTGATTGTTGTGCCCCAAAAAAGAATTGCCAATATCTTTCAAACATAAGTATCTTTTTGGGAAAATATCTAAAGCAGTATTCTTAATCCAACTTACATCTCACAGTCTAACATTTGGCCAAACATTGTTTAATTTCAAAGATATTTTCAAAAGTATCGAATATCCAGATTACACTTGCAAGGAGGACCCTAATCATGAAAGGGTTAGCATGAAAAAAAACACACCCCTGAAGTAGGGCTGTCATGGTTACAGACCGAATTGATGGATCGACATAATTCAGATGCCAATAATCAGACCAGTAAAAATCCTGAAATATCGATGCAGTTTTTAAATGTGCCCCCATACTTAACCCTTTCGTACCTGAAGATCTACTTGACTAGTAGCAGTTTTGGCTGATACAGGTATGAATGGGTTAAAGGGCAAATGCACCGTCAGAATGATTTCGGTTCAAAATGTGCTTATACATGTCACCTTCCAAATAAGACCATCCCCAAAACTGTCCTATATAAGTCTCTGGCCTGTTAGTTGCTCACTTCTGTGAGCCATAACTGAGTAGTGCTGGGGAAGACAGGTTTGGGGATGGTCTTATTTGAAAGGTGACATGTATAAGCACATTTTGAACCTAAATCATTCTGATGGTGCATTTGCCTTTTAACAGCATACTTTCACGCCAAGTTCCTTTGTGTTGTTTGCAGGCTTAAGAAGCTTCCAGGAAAACATTACAATTATGCTTGATGCATTTTTTAAAGTTTCTCCAGACTGGTCCCTTCACCATGTTGGGTGTTGCTCTGCTTTACCGATAAGTGCTTCAATGCTATATGTATATAGGTTATAGTCCTGTGTTTCCTATCCTAACCGATTCGATCGTATCAACACACTGAACCGACAAACATTTAGTTGATTATTGAATCAAAATAAATAAAATACCAATGAAAGCCCAACCCCCAAGTATTAAGCATGTGCTGCGCAACTGAACTTTTCTTCGATTCTAACACAAAATGAACCTGTTGAAGTTCCTCAAATAAAATTGAACAACGTTCTACAAATATTTTGATTCAGCTCCAAGCTGATACTCAAAAAAAGGTGGTTTTTTTTTTCAAACTTAACACTGTGAAATCTCTCATCTGAACAGCTCTATAAATTAGTTAACCAAAGTCGAACACATATGCTGAGTACTTTTTAAACTGAAATGTGTTAAACTAATAAACCCATGTATGCCTATAGTGCCCGTAATGGTTGAATATTTTAAACTAGAATGTCAGAACCTTACCTTCTTTAATGACCTTGAAAATTATTTTAAAGGTCACCAATATCTAATCAGTTGATGGGAGTTCCATCAGAGAGTATCCTAGAAAATCTAAAAAGATTTGGTTGAACAGTTTTTGAGATATCTTACATACAAGCTAGTCTGGACATGGAGGCTGATACCTATACTGAAACCCTGCCAAAAAATGTCACCCTTTATAAGGGGGGCACATAATTGTATTGTAATTCTCATCAAAGCACGTATCTCACAACACCTCTTATGCATGCACTCTCACTTTATGCCAAAATTGTTATCCAAAGTATTCTAAATTTAGATTTTTTTTATCAAAGGCAACTCTAGGCAGGAAAGGGTTAAAGGGTTAACCCATCCATGCCTGTAGTGCACAAGACCTACTGAATAATTTGATATCTCTCTTACAAGTGATTTCCAGAAAATATATCAAGAGAAAATGGTGATCATTATCTAACTAACAACTTATCTACAAATAATTTCCCTATATATGATTTATTCAAAAGTTATTTTCAAAAGTACCATATGTACAGTCGACACCTGTCAGGCTGATTTCCAGACATAAAAAGCTTAAAAAGGTCCCACTGTACAATGACTAGAGTATGTAATCTATTAGAAAAGCATGCAAAAGATGAAAAGTGGATATATCACTCCTTGTATACAAAGCAAAGTACAGTGTATGTCTATGGTGCAATCTTCATTAATTAATTATGGGATATTGAATCACTAAAGAGAAACATTAGCAATAAACAATTCCTGAACCCTTGTCCCCAATATGAGAGCAATTCAATTATTGATGAATTTCATTCATGAAAACGTATATATATGTACATATTTATTATGTAATGTGTGCACTGTACAGATTCACAACATTTTTATCTTTCAAAACATTTTTATTCAGTTCTGGCATGGAATATCAAGTCATAACACAATAATAATATAGAATCATTTGTAGTTGTATATAGGCGAACATAAAGACATAAGAATTGTTGAAGAGAGACCTTTGCATGAGACAATGGCCAGCATTGTAATTACATGCGATTAAGTATGTGAGATTATGTGAAATAAGACTAAACACCATTGATATGTGTATTGTCAATTATAGTTTACATTGGCAAAAAAAAGAAAAAATTAAAGGATTGTAATTATTGGAGATAGACTTTTTTGTTTAACAAACGTTTGTATTATTATTTCCAAGTGATTGCTCACGAGGACAATGTTTACTATACACTATTTTGTATAGCAGTTTTGATGTGATAAAAGTATACCTATTTGACATGTAGTTTGTCATAAGGGTATAGGTATAAATATAAATTGCAAAAAAGGTACATTGTTTTGCATAGCAATTTTGTAATGATTGAGGTATCAAGAAATTACATATAAATTGTCACCACATTATTTGTCCATAAATAATTTTTGAAAGTTGAGGTTATAAGAATAGTCACAAGTGTTTCTGGAGGTTGAATTTTTTGTTAAAATGATATCTTGGAGTATGTGTAATAAAAGAAAATTTTTTTTTTCTTTTTTGTAATAAAAATATTGGCAGATGTTATTGATGATTGTATTGAAAGAAATTGAGCAATAAAGACCATTTTCTTTCGAAAAGGATTCGTTTGTTATTTATGGACAATTTGTATAAATCATGATTGTAAACCTTTTTGACATTAAGTTGTACACGCAGTAAAAATGGCTTTCTGTTTTCTAGTTTACATAGATATAATACCTTTTTTGTACATAAAATAATTATATTGATGGTGTCACTATTTTCTAAATCGCCTAATATTTTTCTACGGTCAGTTAGAATGTAGTCATTATTACCAATTGTTTTTATCCATTGTTCTACCTCTGTCCATAGTTGGCGAGTATAAATGCAGTCTAATAACATATGATAATTACTATCAACACAATTTTCACATTGAGAACAAGTGTTATCAGTCAATATTTTACATTTGGTAAGCACATCGTTGGTGTAGTATCTATAGTGGAGTGTTCTAAAATGAGTATATCTCAAATAAGTATCTTCCACCTGTTTGTTTGTAATTGTGAAAGATCTTTTAATGTCATGAGGGAGCATTACTATTTCAGCCTTTTCATACCATTTGTTACAGATATTTTGAGTAATATTTGGATTTTTATTATAAAGCTCTTTATATAGATTTGAGACTCCTGTGTAGTCTCTGCATAATATATTGTTTAATAAACAATTTGTTGGTCGGGTTTGATTTGAATTTGGCAGTTCGGAATTGTCTAAAAATAATTTGATGGATAAGGCAAAACCACCATATTCTAAAAAATTTGTTTTAATTTCGAATTTTGTTTGAAATTGTTCAAAATTCATAATTTTGCAGTCTTCGGTTAGGATATCTCCCACTGTACTGACACCTTTTTTATACCATTTGTGCTTAAGGGGTATTCTTAATTGGCTATTATACCATAAAGGAGTAGTACATACATAATTAACATTGGTACAAATTTCACTGTTGAATAATAATTTCAAGCTTTCTAGGACATCTTTCCAGAAAGGAATTTGTATGATCTCATACATTCTTTCAACAAAGTCATTACCAAAATTAAAAATTTCATGGAAATCTTCCATATCTAGAAAAACTTTCCATTTACCCTTTGATCTTAAATACCTCTTTAACCATCCTAATTTTAATGCTTTGTCAAATGTAGATAAATCATGTAGTTTTAAACCACCATCGATTACTTCTGCTTCTAAAATTGCTTTACTGAATTTGGCTGGCTTGCCGCTCCAGATAAAAGATAGGAACATTTGTTCGATAAGCTTTATTGTGTGTAGCTTGGGACTTGGGAGGGACAGAAGGATATGAGTTATTTTTGATAGAAGAAGAGATTTAACTATGGTAACTTTACCATAAGGGGTTAGTTTACGAGTGCTCCATGTTCTTATGAGATTTTTTATTTTGGTAATTTTCGAGTTTAAATTTATTTCAGTTATTTCTTCCAATCTAAATACATCATACTCAATACCTAGCACTTCAAAGGTATTAGTCCAGGTCAAACCAAATTGACCTTCCCAAGGTATCCTTCTGTCCCTTGACGCCCCAATTTTGATGACTTTAGTTTTTTCCTTATTTATTGATAACCCAGATATCTTATCAAACCATCTCAATACGTCTAATACACATCGCAAGGATTCTTTATCTTCTCGCAAAAAAAGAGTGGTGTCGTCGGCGTATTGAGATAATTTAGACTCGACATCTCCAATCAAAATACCCTTTATGTCTTTATTTTCTCTAATAACATGGGAAAGTACCTCCGCGAAGATAACAAACAAGTAGGGTGATATGGGGTCACCTTGACGGCAACCTCTAGAAAGCGGTACATTTTCTGAGAAATGGCCATTTTGCTCAATTTTAGAGAATGAATTTTTTTGTAGCATTTTAACAGATTTCATAATAAACTCTCCGTAATTAAATAGTTGTAAACAGAACTCCACAAAAGGCCATTCGATAGTATCGAAAGCTTTAGCATAGTCGACCACTACTAAAAGGCCTCCCATGTCGTTCTGTTCACAATAAGTCATAGTATCTAATAAAAGTCTAGTGTTTTCTCCCAGGAATCGATTAGAAATAAAGCCTGTTTGGTCTGGGTTTATTAAAGAGTCCAAGGTATTTTTAATTCTGTTTGATATTATAGTAGAAAAAAAATTATAGATTGAGTTAAGAAGGGTAAGAGGTCGCCAATTCTTTAAGGAGTCTCTGCTTTTACCTGATTTGGGAATACATGTTATAGTACCCTCTCAGATTAATTTATTTAAATAATTTCTGTCTAGAGCTTCTTGATAGACTCTGAATAGCCAATGTTTTAATTCTACGTTAAACATTTTAAAAAATTCATTAGAAAATCCATCAGGACCAGGGGCTTTGTTATTTTTACTAGTTTTAATGGCCATCTCAAGTTATTGTAAAGTTATTGGTTTATTTAAGTTATTTTTAGTATTATTATTTATTTTAGGGATGTTGTCTAAAAAGTGGTTATATCTGGTATGATGTTCTAATTTTATATTTTTTGTAGAGAATAAATCTGAATAGAAGTCCGCTTGCATTTTTAGGATTGTTTTTGGATTATTTATTATCTTATTATTTACATCTTTTAATTCGTTTATATTTTTATTTAGAAAGTTTTTTTTTTCAAGATTTAAAAAATATTTAGAGGGCTTTTCCCAATCCTTTGTATGCTGATATCTAGATCTAATTTGATGCCCTTTTAATTTTTCTTCTCTAAGTTGTTCTAATCTTAATTTATTTTCTTCTAGTTCTTTCAGTTTTGTTTTATCTGTTTCTTGTATTTCATCCAATTCTTTTTCTATGTTTGAGATTTTGATTATTAAATCTTGTTCCTGTTTATTCCTATTTCTAGTCAGATCTTTTGAAAATTTTATTGTCTCTCCCCTAATTTGGCATAATAAAGTATTTAGAAATAGGTCATTATCTATTGATATTTCTAATAATTCACCTTGATCTTGGTCAATAAACTCTTCGGAATAGACAGGTAAAGCATAGGTGTGTTTAGCTAAATTAATTATGTTCTTAACTAGCTTAATATAGTCTTTATTGGTTAATAGTTTGTTATTTAGTTTCCATGAACCCTTTCCTCTAGGGTTTGAATTTATATTTAATTTAAGAGAAATGCTGTTGTGATCACTGCGATATGCAGTGTTAATTTCTGGTTTCGGGTTAAAGGAGAGAATTGTTTCTGATACGATGAAATAATCAAGACGAGATCTTTTAAAGGGTTTTTTCGTTCCCCAAGTAAATCTTTTTTGATCTTTATTTTGATCTCTCCAGATGTCAATATAATTATTTTTATCAATATATGAGTTTATTATCCCTCTCGATTTTAAATTTCGTTGGACTTGGTAATTATAAGTGTCTTTTTCGCTTAAAG